>BTHU01000016.1:70239612-70975445 GCA_036184795.1 Tokudaia tokunoshimensis | reverse complement strand
CATCTTGGACTACAACCAAAGCTGTAATTTAAAAGAATGCTAATAATCTCTGCTGGAGGTTTGAACAGTCATATTTCCATGGAAACAGTCCGGTAAAAGAGGGTTAAGAGGCTACAAAATAATCACGTAAAAAAGAAACTCTAAAAACCTCATCATGATTTCGAATGATTATTTGAAAGCTCCTAACCCCATTCATCCTCTCCCCTCCCCCTTCATCTGAAGCTTATTCCCATGGAAACAGTAGGATGGTAGCTTCAAGTCTTAGTTTTCTGCTGAATTTTAGATGAGCCTCTGATTGAGCCTGAAAGGAGTCATTTTCCTAGATGGATGATGGATTTGGTAACTAACAGACTAAAAAAAAAATCTGTTCTTTTTAAGCTAAGAAATTAAGAATTTCTTTTTTGTTATGTCTTTTCTACTTTTGGATAGATGCTAGTGATTTAACTGCTTGCTGACTTGCTACTGGCAGAGTTTTGATAAGTGGAAAGCAGAAATATTTTCTACTATCCTGTGACCTGTTTTAAAATATTGAAAGGATAGCATCACACTAATTAAAACCTTTTTAACAGGCAACATTGATGGTGAATGCATTATTTAAGTATGTTAGCATAATTTTGTATAAATGTATGATTATATTCTGTGCCTTCATTTGTAGATTATCCACAATGTTCCCAGAGCATTTTAGGTATCAAGTAATAACTCAAACTAAAAGGTCCATGTAAGCAAGACTCTGTACAAGTTGTGCCAAAGAACAGAGTTGGATTTACAAGTCATTCAATAATAGTAAAAGCATTAAGTATGATGTGTCTTAGTGTAAGTTCTTCCAGAAGCAGTTGCTGCTCATGAAATACCTAAGTAAAAGTAATTTACACTAGAGTAGGATAAATCATGAGTAGGAGGGAATGGAAATAAAACAACATACCTGCTACCTATCACAGTAATATCTGTGGATTTTTTATCTTTTGGAGAAGCCCACAATCTCGTACTCACTGTCCAATTAAAGAATCAAGAAAGTTCAGCCTACTATTCTTCTAAACTTCATCGGTTGACAGTTGCTGGGAAAATGAGAGAACAAGAACCCATATGCTAGTTCTTATATCATTGGATGATGGTTATGGAGAGAGGGATCCATGATATCTTCATGAATTTACTTGTTGAAGATGGGAGAAAACAGCTTCAATGGCAAAGAAATCCAATAGGCAGAAAGAAGTGTCTGAGTACCAATTGTTTTCATAGTAAAGTGTTCCGGGAGAGCTTTCAAACAAAATCAGGATCTTCTGCAAGCATCCATGAATCTGGTTGCACACTAATTGATGAGTTTATAAAAAAGATAGAGAGGGGGGATATGTGTTATGGAGGTGTAGTCAGGTATGGGGGTAAGGAGTGCCTAGGTGGGCCCATTCAGAGGCATCCCTTTCCCCGAGGTACCAGCCACAGGACCACAAGACAGTATAGTATAGAATAGAGTTTTATTTAGGGCATGGGAGGGGCGTTAAGAGGGATAGAGATAGAGAAAGGCAGAGTGACAGAGAAGGAGCAGAGAAGTTGAGGAGTAAAGGAGTAGAGGACAGCCATGAGCACTTGGAGAGAGAGGGGGAAAGGGAATGGGGAGAGAAGGGGGAAGTGAAGAGAAATAGCAAGAGAGCTAGGAGGGGGAAAGCAGCTCCTTTTATAGTGGGTCAGGCCTACCTGGCTGTTGCCAGGTAACTGTAGGGTGGAGCTTAGACAGAATGCTAACATTAATGCCTATGTGTATTTCTGTGTTTGTGTACGTGTGTGTGTGTGTGTGTTTAAATAGTAAAAACTAAAGCTTACAAAGACAAAGAAAACTTATGTATATCTAGTAAGCATTAAACTTTTTCCACCTAGGCTGTTTATCTCTATATTACAATATTTCACTTTTTATATTGATGATATAAACATACAAATATATTTATATATGTTTTACTGGTTATTATAACAAATGTCCAAAAAATACTGCAGCTAAATAATCCAAACTCATCACCAACAGCTAACCCCTCTATTGATATTCAAAGACAAAGGAAAAGATTTTACTATTCTTTTTAAATTTTCACCACAAGCAGAAAGTAAATCAGGGGCAGACCGTATTTTATCAAATGTTTCACTAAAAGCAACGGAAGGAGAATTTGGTCACAGGGCTGCTACTTAGCTCGCCTGAACATGTCTAATGGATTCATAATGACAATAATAACATGTTCCTAGTGAATGGCCAGTGCATTCTTCATTCCCATAAAGGAAGATCACATTGAATGACATTAAGAAAATGACTCTAAAGGTCTATCTTCCTGGGGAAGATGCCTGCATTTATAGACATTTCTAATTCTTGTTTCAGGTAGCACAGTTTCTCTGGGAAACTGTAAGCTTTTAACAGGTTTGTTTGGTATTTTTTGTGTGTGTGTGTTTAAAAGTAATCATCAAATTGTATAGAAGATATACCCAAGAAAAGATGATATTGTGTTAAGAGTTCTGGAAAATGAGACAGGTTTTTGGTTTTTCTCAATGTCCTTTATTCTATTTTCCCAGGACATTTATACTCATTATCTGTTGAGACTGTTTTAAACTGTTGTAACTAAATTATTTGTTTTCTTAAAAAAATAAGCTGGGAGTAGAAGAAATATATAATTACAGTAAATTCTAGGGATGGGCTTCCAATACTGGATCAGAGCATATGTAAATCTACTTGGATACAGGTCCAGATTTCTCATGCTACATTTGCAATACAGTTCATGGCCAGGTGATTCAGGAAAAGGGGTTTCATGTGACCTGTTGGCATTTTGTAAATTGCATTGTTGGGGGGGGGGGAGGGAAGATGATTTTCTTTTTGCTGTGCCACAAGGACTTTTATTTATCTTACCCAACTGTCACCTTGCTATTTTCCTGAAGTAACATTCACATGATTTTTGCTTATCCTTTCTGTGTTGCCTTTGTGATACTCAGGCTTGATGGGAGTAAATTCTTCCAACTCTAATTGATGCCATTATGTGAGTGGGGTTAGAAACATATAATCTATTCTGATTTGAGCAGCCTTGTAAAATGATGTGGAAAAGTTTCATTCCGTATTTTCACACTACAAAGTTTCCTTTGTGTGACTACATATCGTCAGTGATAACTTTTAGATTCTGCATCACCATCATGTTAACAATTTAGTCTTAAAAATTTACAATATCTAATTCGATTACATATTTGTCCATATAGATCTGATCATTTTATATATTGTACATTTCAGAAATAAACATTCCAGAATCTTTTAAAGCCCTTGAAATTCTTTTTATCTTAAAAATAAGAATAGTGCTCTCCTAAAGAACATGTATAGCTTCATTTGAAACAGCATTTAATTTTTTGATACTCTATTTCTAAATTAAAAGAGAGTCATTCTGGTGACTCAATAAACTGATTCCACCACAGTTTATCCAGGGGCTCCTGGGCAGCAGAAAGACTACATGTGAAGTATGTTTTATATACTGTTCAACCACCAAGTCTCCTGCTCCCTTACTTGTTTTCTTTACAGTGTCTTTCCTGTGTCTAGGGGTCATGAGTATCACCTAGACTCATGTCCCTTGGCATCCTTAAGCACCATAGCCTGTCAACTTAATCACTTTCCTACAGACATCATCACCCTCCCTATTTCTTAGAATCATGGCAGCTATAGGCAAGTCCGAGAATAGTGAAACTCTCAGAGTCTGGATGTAGACCTCTTTTCAAAATACATATTTGCTCCAGATTAGCTTCTCAAATGAACAAAATTCTATCTCATCTCTTTTATGAACAGGACCTCATCCATGTCTTTGATATGGCCCCTTGTAAATTGTAAGGACGTCTCAACTTTTACACACCTAGTATTGTTCTGTTTGTGTTCTCTTCCAAAATGCTTCTTTCATCTTTCCTGTTTAATTTGTATATTAATCCCCCCTATTTTTCATATTAGGAAATTTAGAATTAGTTGTATTGTATCATATTACTTCATATCAACTAAATAGCAAAAACTTTGACCCTTTCCCAAAAAAATCACTCAGGTACCCTATTCTTTCTATAATGCATTGCCCTCAGAGTGCAAGTTGTTGGCTTTTCCACTTCAGTTATTCGTCACTTCTTTCTATATGATCTGCCTACTTGGTAAACATGTATCTGTGCACACATCTGAGCAAGCAAGGGGAGGCCAGATTACACCTCTGTCACCCTCCACCTTATTGTTTGAGACAGGAACTGTCACCTAACCTGGTTCTCACCAACTAAACTACTTCACTATCATGCCCCACGAGTCCTTCTTCCTCTGTTTCTCCAGCACTAGGATTTCAGGCACTTACTTCCATGCCCAGGTACTGATGTACATGCTGGAAAACTACATTCAGATCATCATGCCGGTTCAAAAAGCAGTTTACTGAAATGAGTCTTCTCCAAAGGCTTTCCCTACTTTTAAAATATAAAGCTTTAATCATGATATCATTTTAATGATATCATTTCTCTGCACGAAGCTGCCAGTGACATCATGCAAGTGAAATAGCCAAGTCCTTAGTTTGCAGAGTCCCTGATTAATTCCCCTATGGTCTTTGTCCTCACAAACTTTATTACCAGTTCCTGTTGAAGGTAGTTTGTTTGAACTGTGTATCCATCATTATAACTTATAAATTCCTACTTATCTTTATTATCTCAGGCTAAATATTCTTCAAAGAGTTATTTCCTGACTCCATAACATAAATTATTACTTAGACCCAATACCTTGATTTCCCTTTCTAGAATTTAACAAGTTTTGTATGTTAAAAATGTATGAATCATGGTTTTTCATTGTATTGTAGAATTTCATTGTTTTGTTTTGTTTGGGTTTCTTTGTTTTGTTTTTCAAGACAGAGTTTCTCTGTGTAGCTCTTACTGTCTGGAAACTCACTTTGTAGACCAGACTGACCTCAAACTGATTGAAATTCACCTGCCTCTGCCTCAGACGCTCTGCTTCTCTGCCTCCCAAGTGCTGAGATTAAAGGTGTGTGCAACCATGTGCAGGCAAGAATCTTATTCTTAGCTACTAGACAGCAAGGTGTTGGGAGCCTAACATTTTGTTTGCTGATTTTAATCCTTCTAACAGCAAGCACAAATAGGACACATGGCTAAGAAACACCACCAGTGCATAATTGAATTGTCTAAATATTTTTTCTATATTATCTAAGCTTTGAATGTTCTTCTACTAAGTCTTGTATATTCTAGTATGTTCTAGCACAATTAGTTTTAAATAATTCATGTCCTAAGTTTGGAATACTGTATTTGGATCATTTATTTTAGTGTCAAATTATTAATGTCCTATCTATTCTACTAATCAGTTTAATTGTACATTTTAATCCAGAGCATAAAACAAATCCTGAGAAATGTTCTTCCACTTGATTCTGTGGAAAGAAGTCATGTATTCTCTGAAGAATTTTTTTGATGTTTTTTTGTAGACTAGCAGATGAAGAACTCCCCCTGCCCTATGTGTCTAGGAGGGTGATAACCTACCTTGGTTCTACTAGAGGATACTGCCATTGGGATACTTTGAAAGGCTTATGCAAATGTTTTTCCTTACTTATTTCTATACATTGATTTTTAACATTTTATTCCTCATTACTAGAATCATCTCTAGTAATATTGCATAATGTTTCATCTCCCATTAAAATTTTCTTTTTCTTTCTGTCTATTTCCTTCTGTTCTGATAGCAATAAACAGGCCAATGTGGGTTCTGTTAGAAAAAAAAGAAATAAAAGATGAATATATTTCAGATTTTGACAAAAATAAATTTGAAAAATATAATTTATTATAGTCCCTATAAATCATTGCCAGTAACAGTGAACTGAATTCAGGAGCTCTCAAGTCCTGAGCTTTATAGATTGCCTTAAGGGGTACTGAAGGGTTTGAAACTAGATAAAGTACTTGACAAGTTTTACATTCCAACTGGCTTAATTTATCTCTTGAATCACCCGAAAGGGACACCCCAAATCCAAAACAGGTTGTTCTTTGTAAATCTTAACATGTAGCTTCATAAGCTTTTTATTCAGAAAAACATTTCTTGAATTTGTGTAAATGGGATTACTCGAGAGCTTATAGTCTACTACCTCAGAATTTAAATTTGTTAACTACAAATCAGTGGTCTATTGAATGTGTAATTTTTCAGTTCTCCAAACTCTATAACTTGACAAATTTCATATCTGATTAAGAGGGCTGTTACTGTCATATAGAGAAGAAAATTACACTGATCATGTGCTGTTTTCTGATTCTAATCTGAACAGTATTTCAAAATTATGATGACTTAGGAAAAAAAAGTCATTCAGTTTGACTGTAACACTAGGGGACATCATTAGTAATAAATACTATATGGTCAAAAATATAGGCAACTATATAGACTGAGAAATAGCTTATTGGCAAAGGGCTTGTCTTACAACCATAAAGACCTGAGCTTGCTCCCAGATCACATACCAAGTCTGTTTTGTAGTATACTTGTAATAAAGCACTTATGGGGAAAGGAGAGGCAGGCAGTTGCCTCAGGTTTGCAAGACAGTCAGCATGTACCATTTTGTGGCTCCAGACAAATAAGAAGCAATGCCTCTTAAAACATGGTGTAGGACTGCTGAAGAAAAATCCCTGAGGTTAACCTCTTGCATCCAAATTCAGGTATGCACACACACACACACACACACACACACACACACACACACACACACGTAAACCAATTTATTGGAGTGGATATGTTTACTATACTATGATATGTAAATGTGCCCATGCAAATCAAAACATCATAGGGAATTCATTGATTAGAATGGCTGTTTTGGGGTGTTGCTATTACTACAAAAGTGAGTACTTTACAAGGATGTCTTGAGCTTTTTTTTAGGATAGTTTCCCCAAAGTGATCAAAATAATTCTTTATTCACATTAGTTCAGTATCTGGTCAAATGTGTCACTCTTGCCAAACTTGTACAGACTGGCAGAATCCTAGCCAGTTATCAGTAAGAAGGCTTTCACCCAGTTATCTAGAATTTGTCAATACAGATTTGGCTTCATGGTGGCACTATAGCCACTATTCTTCTTTTTTTTTTTAATTTTTCTTAATTAGGTGTATTCTTTATTTACATTTCAAATGATTTCCCTCTTACTGGTTACCCCCCTCCCCAAAAGTCCCATAAGCCCTCTTCCTTCCCCCTGCTCCCCAACCAACCCACTGCCGACTCCCCTTCCTGGTATTCCCCTACACTGCCACATTGAGCCCTTCCAGGACCAGGTGCCTCTCCTTCCTTCTTCTTGGTATCCTTTGATATGGGAATTGTTCCTTGGGTATTCCAAGCTTCTGGGATAATATCCGCTTATCAGTGAGTGCATATCATGTGTGATTTTTTGTGAAATCCACTCTGGAAATCAGTTTGGCAGTTCCTCAGAAAACTCGGCATAATAACACTGGAGGACCCAGCTATAGCACGCCTGGGCATATCCCCAGAGGACTCTCCAATATAGCCACTATTCTTAAAGATTGAGAACACCTGTTGAAGTATTCAGTTGGAGATCAACTGAATCTAAGAATTAGGGAGGGGATCTGAAGCTTGGGATCTTTTTTTTTTTTTTTATTTTTTTAATTTACATTCCAAATCACTTCCCCTTTCCCGTTTCCTCCCTCCCCGAAAGTCCCATAAGCCCCCTTCCCTCCCTCTTTTCTCCATTCAACCCCCTCTCCTTACTCTGTCCTGGCGTTCCCCTACATCCAGTCTTTCCAGGACCAGGGGTCTCTCCTTCCATCTTTTTAGAAATCTATTGATATGCGGATTGTGTCTAGGGTATTCCGAGATTCTGGGTCAATATCCCCTTATCAGTGACTGCATACCATGTGTGTTCTTTTGTGATTGGGTTACCTCACTAAGGATGATATTTTCAAGATCTGACCATTTGCCTAGGAATTTCGTGAATTCATTGTTTTTAATTGCAGAGTAGTATTCCATTGTGTAGATATACCACATCTTCTGAATCCATTCCTCCGTTGAGGGACATCTGGGTTCTTTCCAGCTTCTGGCTATTATAAATAAGGCTGCTATGAACATAGTGGAGCATGTGTCCTTATTGCATGCAGGTAAAGTCTCTGGGTATATGCCCAGGAGTGGTATAGCCGGATCCTCCAGGAGTGTCATGCCCAGTTTTCTGAGGAACCGCCAGACTGCTTTCCAGAGTGGTTGTACCAGCCTGCAATTCCACCAGCAGTGGAGGAGTGTTCCTCTTTCTCCACATCCTTGCCAACAACTGCTGTCTCCTGTGTTTTTGATCTTAGCCATCCTGACTGGTGTGAGATGGAATCTCAGGGTTGTTTTGATTTGCATTTCCCTAATGACTAAGGATGATGAACATCTCTTTAGGTGCTTCTCAGCCATTAGATATTCTTCAGGTGAGAACTCTTTGTGTAGCTCTGTATCCCATTTTTTAATAGGGTTACTTGCCTCTCTGGAGTTTAACTTCTTGAGTTCTTTGTATATCTTGGATATTAGCCCTCTGTCGGATGTAAGGTTGGTAAAGATCATTTCCCAGTTAGTTGGTTGTCGCTTTGTCTTTTTGACAGTGTCTTTTGCCTTGCAAAAACTTTGTAATTTAATGAGGTCCCATTTGTCTATTCTTGATCTTAGAGCATAAGCTATTGGAGTTCTGTTCAGGAAATTCTCCCCTGTGCCCATATGTTCAAGGTTCTTCCCTAGCTTCCCTTCTATTAGTTTCAGTGTGTCTGGTTTTATGTGGAGATCTTTGATCCACTTAGAATTGAGCTTAGTGCAAGGAGATAAGGATGGGTCAATTTGCATTCTTCTGCATGTTGACCTCCAGCTGAGCCAGCACCATTTGTTGAAAAGGCTATCTTTTTTCCACTGGATGGTTTTAGCTCCTTTGTCAAAGATCAAGTGACCATAGGAGTGTGGATTCATTTCTGGGTCTTCAATTCTGTTCCATTGATCTACATGTCTGTTACTGTACCAATACCATGCAGTTTTTAACACTATTGCTCTGTAGTACAGCTTGAGGTCTGGGATACTGATTCCCCCAGAGGTTCTTTTACTCTTGAGAATAGTTTTAGCTATTCTGGGTTTTCTGTTTCTGTAATTAGACCAGTGGGTGATAGAACTAGAAAGGAAACGGGAAAGGGGAAATGATTTTGAATGTAAATAAAAAAAAACTTAGAAAATAAAATTAAAAAAAAATAAAGTTACTTTTAAAAATTTATTCATCGCCGGGCGGTGGTGGCGCACGCCTTTAATCCCAGCACTTGGGAGGCAGAGGCAGGAGGATTTCTGAGTTCGAGGCCAGCCTGGTCTACAAAGTGAGTTCCAGGACAGCCAGGGCTACACAGAGAAACCCTGTCTCGAAAAAAACCAAAAAAAAAATTTATTCATCATCATCATCATCATCATCTTCAGTAGTAATAGTAGTATTTTATATATTCATTTTACACCCTGCTCATTGCCCCCTCCTGGGTTACCCCTCCCACAATCTCTCCCTCAGTCCTCCTAATGGCTAGTCCTTGAATTCACTTTCAACAAACATAGTCAGTAATCCTGGATCACCTGAGAAACTCCTTCCACCTAGGTATTGTGCAGACAAGAATGATTTTGCTAAAGGAGCCTGATGTAGCTGTCTCCTGGAGGCTCTGCCAGTGCCTTTCAAATACAGAGGTGAATGCTCTCAGCCAACCATTGGACTAAGCACAGGGTCCCCAATGTAGGAGCTAGAGAAAGGACTGAAGAAGTCAAAGGGGTTTTGTAGTCCCATAGGAGGAACAAGTAACCAACCAGTTTCCCCAGAGCTCCTAGGGACTAAACCACCAACCAAAGAGTATACATGGAGGGACCCATGGCTCCAGTCACATATGTAGCCGAGGATAGCCTTGTCAGACATCAATGGGAGGAGAGGCCCTTGGTCTTGTGAAGACTCGATGCCCCAGTGTAGGGGAATGACAGGACAGGGACTAGGGAGTGGGTGGGTTGGTGAGCCAGGGGAGGGGGAATGGGATAGGGGTTTTTTTTCTTTTTTTTTTTCCCTGGGGGGAAACTAGGAAAGGGGATAACACTTGGAATGTAAATAAAGAAAATATCTAATAAAAAATAAAAAGAATGATTTTTGCATAGAGTCCTATTTGTATTATAATTTCTCAACACATTTTTAATCTATATTGAAAATAGTTTCTTTTCACACACAATGCATCCCAACCAGTTTCCCACTTCCTCTGCTCTTACAAGCAGTCCCCCAACCCCAGCGCCCTTCTCCCTCAGATCCATTCCCCCAATACTTCCTATTTAGAAGATAGAGGGCATCCAAAATACTATAGCCAAACAAGCCAAAAGAAAATACCATAGACAAAGCAAAAGCCCTCATATTGATACTGGAAAAGGCAACCCAATAGGAGGAAAACAGTCCCAAGAACAGGCAAGAGTCAGAACCACACCAGCTCCCACAATTAACAGTCCTACAAATACACAAAGCTAATAACCTTATTATACATGTGGCAGAACTGTTTCAAATACATTCAGGACCCCTGCTTGCCAATAGGCAAGTGAAGTTGATGATGATGATGAATGATTTTTTAAAAATAACTTTCTAGTTCTAGTTCAGTCTACGTGAGCCCATAGAAGTCCTGCTTTCTTGAGTCAGTGGCCCATGGTATCCAAGTGTTCCCCATCCCCTGACACCAACAATCTTTCCACTCTCTCTTCTGAGGGTTCCCAGTCAGAGGGGAGGAACCCAATGGAGACCTCTGAGTTAGACTCTCACTTCCTCTCACTCTCACTCTTCCTCTTCCTCTTTTTCTGTCCCTCTTCATCTTCTCCTCTCCCTCTGACCCCACATAATGTCTGACTGTGGGTATCTACACTGGCTCCATCTTCTGCAGAAGGAAACCTCTTTGATATCTATTTCATATATGTATGAGTATAGCAGAATATCATTAGGAATCACTTAATTGTTTTTTTTTTTTTTTGGTCAGTTATGTTTGGCTCTACTCTAGGTCTTTAAACCATCCAGTGTCCAGATCTTGGCCATCCTTGCAGTGCAGGGCATGGCCTCTCTCTCATGGCATGGGCCTCAACTAAAACCAAATATTGGCTGGCCACTCCGACAAGTTATCTGCCACTATTGCACCAGCACACCTTGCAAGCAGAACAGACATAAGTTGAAGGTTTTGTGGATGGGTTGGTATCTATATTTCTCTTTGCGTAGCCTGGAGAGTACCATAATGTGAAAATAATCAAATGACAACAAAATAAATAAATAAATAAATAAATAAATAAATAAATACCTATAACCTAGGAGTGAAGGCTCCATGCAGGCAGCTGTGCTCGCTGAGCTGTGTGGATGGTGTCTTCAGCAATGGGGCTCCTCTTCCACTCACAATTGGGATCCTCTGCCAGTTTTCAGAGAGGGACCATCTGTCCTGGGTTGTTAGGTGTTTCCATGGTACCCCACATTTTTAACTGCAGAAAGTGATCTTTATAATTAAGCTTTATAGAGAGGTGATTCTTCCTTTAAAGGCCTGGTTGATGGGTTGCTGTGTCACTTGCTTCTTGTTTGTTAGTACGCTATCTGAAATTCCATGTTACTCTTCTACTCAAATGAAAAAAAAATCAATGTGTGTAACTTTAAAAACAACTATATCAGACTCATAATATGTACTGAACATTTCCATTTTATCATAACCACTGTTCATGCCATAGTTACTATCGACTCCATACTTCTTAGTTGTTAAAATAACTTAGCCTATACACACTATATAGATTGATCTTTTCTTTTCCAGAAGAGACTTCAAGATTTAAATATAAATGACATTTTAGTTCCCAGGAGCCATCACTGAGGAACTTGTAATGTTTAGTAGCACATATCAACAGTCATGGTGGTAACAGAAAAATGAGCATTACTGTAGCAGTAAAATTTGGAAATCAGCTTTTCATAGACAAGATCAGTGAGAGCCCTCAGAACGGAAAACGCCAGGGCACCAGTAGCGATCTTTGCTACTGTAATTTTATCTAGGGTTTTGATCCACTTACAAAGTTAATCTAACCTCCCTGAACTTCACTATTCCATTATCTGTTAGAAAATAATTAGAAGCTATAAGCAGAAGTCGGCATACATGCAGCTCCTTGGGAGTCCCTGAGCTCATTGAATGGAGGAGTTTGATGGATACTGGTCAGCTGATCTTGGCCCATCGCTAATAATAGCTGAAAATGCTGCTTAGCTAGGTGAGAAAGTTAACTTCGGGAAAATGAAAATGAAGCATTTGGGATTTATAGCTGAAGATGAGTTTCCCTTTGGCACTTGTTTCCTGGAAAGGAAGTAGCCAGGGGAGCCAGTTATTTCATTTCCTTTCTACTTTTCTTTTTCCTCTATTATTTTCAGCACTTTATAATTAAGAGCTATGGCCTACTTGAGTTATCACTATTGATTGTAATGTCCTCTAATTCCTACAAAGAAATGTAAGTGAATCAGAAATAGTTTTGCTATTATCCATACAAATAATAAGTAAATCAGACCAGAATATAAAAATTTGTCATCACTAGCTACCATGTGGGAAATTAACTATAGAAAATATACAGGCATTCTAGGAAGCCTGAAGACACTAGGAGTTTGCTTATAAAATCAGAAAATTGTTATAGTCATATATGTAAAACAGAGTCAAGGTCTTTTTAAGAACCTCATTTTGAACAGTGAACATCCATTCATTTAACAATCACATCACTATGTTCTCAGAAAGAAAAAGTATTTTATTATTGGATTGAGAGATGTTTCAAAATATGAGGTTCCCTAGGTTTTCACATAATGCTAATTTTAAAAGAAAGTAAATTTTATTCTATGTTTCTCTTTTGCCTCAAATTCACAATGTGTATACTAGCAAATAAATAAATAGTATTTTATCATTCTTTAATTGGAGTTATGTTAGTTTTCCATCCTCAGTAAGGTGTTGAATGTCTTTTGGTTGAGAGCTACTTAGTAAGTTCTAGTCTCTACAGTAGCAATCTCTATATAGTAAATATTCAAGAAAGATTTGTGTTTGGAAATTTTTATTTTATTGATTTCACTTCATTTTTCAGAATTTTCCTGAAGTGTCTATTATAGAAACAGTTCCTTGTTATCTGTGTAAATAAATAAAAGGTTTGTATATTAGTCAGTGTGGCATAGCTCTAATCTTAGTGGATTTGACTTCAGATAACAAAGCAGTCGTTCATCAGCATGGAACCAAGATTATGCCTGTTCCCATAAATGTGGATGTGTCTCTGTATATATCAGTAGCCTGAATGTGTGTGCACATGTGTGTGTAGTGTGGACTAATATTGACATCAAATGTCTTTCTCGAAGCTCCCTCACTAATTTATTGAGACAGTGTCTCTCTCTGAACCTGGATCTTGCTAATTCCAGTAAGTGTCCTGAACCAGTTTGCTGTGAAGATCCCTGCATCAGCTCCTCAAATGCCAGGATTATAAGCAGCTGACACATCAACTGGCTTCCTATGTGAGTTCAGGGATCCAAGTTCTGTTCCTTAAATTTGTACAGCCAGTCATTATCCACTGACTTCTCCCCTAGTATGAAGATATTGTCCTGTTGTTTCATTTTTATGCGTAATCATCTCTTATAACAACTAAAATTTTGATCTATATTCTATAGACTTATAGGTATTAACAAGTTTATTAGTAAAAAAAAAAAAGTCAATTTTCTGCTTAGCATTCCAATTGCCATTAAAAATAACTACCTAAAGGGAAAGAATGGAGATTTGAAAAAAAAATTAAAAAATTTATTTCCTTTCAATCTAACTATATTCTCTTGTTACCTCTGCACATCTTTAGTAATTTTCTATATAGCACATTTATATTTATGTGCTTCATGGGTATGTGCAACTGTTAAGGAAATAGCATTCCTATTTACAAATGGGAATTGAAATATTTATAAACCACTTGGATACAGTTTTGCTGGCAGAAATTTCTAACTGAAATGTAGTAAAGAACTTTCCTAATGAGGCATAACATCTTTCAAATGCTTCCAAAGTGAACAAAATTGTTCTTATAGATTATCATTCCTTTATTTAATGCTACATTCATTGTCCAGAGATATTTACCCACCATCTGTTACTAAAATTTAATTAATTCTATTCACATCTTATTGACATCTATAAGAATTCTTCATAGTGGATAATTGTATTTTTTTCTACTTTAATCTTTTAAAGACAATATTGTAAGTACTAGAGTAAAGATCCATTGTTTAGAGATATTGAATTGAGAATGGATACTTACATAGCTTAGTCTGTGTTCTGCATATACAACCTACATTCTAGAAGTCCAATCAGCATCACATCTTAGTTTGAAAAATCAAAACAATAGGAGGTCATTCATCTATTATTTTTATAATTAAAAATACGTTTTACATGTTATATTTTATAGGAATATAAAATACTCTTCTTTCTAATTCTTACACATTCTAGTAAATATAGTTATATTTATATAACTTTTTGAATAATATAATATTCTTTGCTATTTCTATGAAAATATGTATCTACTGTTTAAGTAATTGCATGAAAAAGGCATGTATTCTTTCTCTATATTTTTAGTAATGTTCCCTTCAGGATAGTACATGGTTAAACAGGGCATAAAACCAAGAATGGTAGAATCAGTTTTAATATCTGTAAAGCTTTTAAAAGAAAATTAATTCTAGAATGTGTCCCCAGAGCCTGAGTAACTTCAGGAGTCGTCCTTATTAGCTTTGTCAACAGAAGACAATCTTACTTCTTCTGAGAGGAAAGTTTCAACTGAGAAATTGCCTAAATCAGATTATTCTGTTGAGGATTGTATGGGCAATAAATAGGAGCACAGTACTGTGTGGATATTATCAGTACCTGGGCACGTGGTCTTGAGCTATGTAAGGAAGCCAACTGAGCATGAACCTGAGGGAGCTGGAGAATGGGCCAGTAAGCATTGTTCCCTCATGGTTTCTGTTTCAATCTCCTCTTTCAGTTACTTACTTCTCTCACTGAAGGACTATAACATGGAAATGTAAATCAAATACATTTTTCCCCTTCTATGTTGTTTATGTTCTGATCATTTTATCAGAACAACTGTTGTGATTATAAAAAGATAAAAGGGTATTAAGATATGTTCTATGGGGGTGTGGTGAAGTGTGGGGGAAGATAGTATCTCAGTGGACCCATATCAAGGCATCCTTCCCCTGAGGGACAAGTCACATGATGGTATAGTATAGAATAGAGTTTATTCAGGGCATGGGGAGGGGAGCTGAGAGGGTAGTAGAGGCAGCGAAAGGCAGAAAGAAGGAGAGAGCAGAGAAGTAGAGGCCTGTCATGACCATGTGAGGAAAGGGGGGAAGGGAAGGAGAAGGAAAGGCCCAAGAGGGCAAGAGAGAAGGCAACCAGGAGCAGGAGTAAGAGAAAGAGAGAGGAGGGGGCAAGCAGCCCCTTTTATAGAGGGCCAGGCCTACCTGGCTGCTGCCTGGTGACTGTGGTGGTGGAGCTTAGACAGAATGCTAACAGCAACATAAAGAAGTCTAGAACAGTAAGTTGACATGCAGCTGCACACATCTTGGATGAAAGTGAATCTTCTAGCACCCCTATTCAGCTAGAAAAGACCCTTGTCACCAATCCATCATCTTCTCATAATTTGACAATGCATCATTCCCTAGGACTAGTGAATGCGATATTCAGGTCATTTCCCTAATTATTCATACATATCTCATTATAAAGCTTATTACACAAGTATTTATTTTTAATCAATAAATTGCATCTTCCTTCTTAACTTTGATTAACTCCAACCTCTTAAAACGAATCAGAGGAACAAAGAGCAAAACAGTTTTATGATGTCTGTTCACTATAATCCAGGTGTGTTGAGTGCGTTTACTTCCATTCATTATGTTCATATAACAACAAAGACCATCTTGCTTTTTAAGCATAAGGTAGCAGAGAACCTTGCATATTTAATGCCAACATTGCACAGTAAGAAAATAAAAGCCTGTGCTTAGGAACTTCCTGTGATTTAGGAATTTTCCCAGCATGTCCCTTTTCACATTAGCAATTCAAATATATACAACATTCTTTTATTTCTTTAGGCTAATGTACTTGCCAATATGTTATTACATGGATAGAAAAGTGAGGTTTAAAGGCATTTTTGCTAATAATTCAAGACTTTATTTTCACCACCTTAAATGAAATGCATTTCAGACAGGACAATGTTGGATCAAGGTTAAGAGTCAGCCAATCAAAACTTGATGAAAGACAGTTCTGATATTTAAGTCAACCAAGCAATCTGTTTAAAGATATGTATTTGCCAACTCTGACATTTTCTGCACCAGGACTCTATGTCATTCACCATTGTTTTGGTGATGAGATATTATATTACATGCCCTCTATGTAATGAAGTTAAGACTGAATGTAAATACTGGGCACACCTAAACTGTTTGATTTTGAAATCAGCATTGGATCAGCAAGTATTCAGAAATGATGAGCATTGAGCGATTTCTGAGAAATATTTATCATTTGGATTTGTCTTCCTGAAGTAAGTAAATTGAGGAATGTATGTATATTTAATAGGGGGCAGTGGCATAATTTTAAGAAAACAGTTTTCCAGAAGGAAGAGCAAAATCAGTATCATCATTTAAAGAGAAGTCCAAAACCAAAACAAAAACCAGCCAGATGCTCAATTAAGACTGAGAGAGATCCTATGGCCCCCTGTGCTTACATAAGCTGCTTTTCAAATTATATTTTTTCAGGGTGTTGATTATTATGATAACACCTTACAGAAAGCAATATTTTATTTACATTCCATCACTGATAAGTGGCATTTTTAATTTGCCATGGCAACATCAATTGACCTTATATATTAGACAACAGGCGTGATCTACAGTGCGTCAAGAAGAAAATATAAAATGTCATAAAGTGATGTATAGTTTAGGAGAGTAGAATTTCTTTTAAAAATATATAAGGCTTTCCACAGCTGAATTAAAGGAAAAAGCAATTATATTAAATAAGTTCTCTTGAGCAATTTAAAGAAACCAGAGGATCCAATTGACAGGAATATATCTGTGTCTCATTTGGTATCCGGAACCAGGAAATCTCTAGCTCAGAGGAGACTTCTGCATCATCTGTCAGACTGGGTAAAGTACTCCACTAACTGTTGCTAGAAAAGAGGGATTAGAGAAAAGGCTTTCTGGTCTATCTTGCAGTTATGTCCATTCCTATACCAAATAAAAAGGCACTGCCCTAGTTTTAAACAAGTGGGTACTTGTAGCCCACCAGTTTCAACATAATGTTCCTTGGACAGATCAAGAATGAGAAAGAAGAGGATGGACTTTAGAGGGACCACAAAGGGGCTATTAAAAGTACATCTGATCCAGCTCAAAAGCTGAATGATATATTCATCACCAACTGCAAAACCTCATCTTGGCTCATTTTCAATTCTCTCCTTTATTTACTTTTACTTTTTTGATCATCAAAGTTTCTTTTTAATATGTGGGCAGCTATAAGGTATTAATTCAGTCATTTATATTCATAAATACACACCCATACTTTTCAATGACACACTGA
This sequence comes from Tokudaia tokunoshimensis, assembly GCA_036184795.1. Classification (NCBI taxonomy): domain Eukaryota; kingdom Metazoa; phylum Chordata; class Mammalia; order Rodentia; family Muridae; genus Tokudaia; species Tokudaia tokunoshimensis. The sequence goes on along the minus strand of BTHU01000016.1, from coordinate 70,957,882 downwards.
AACATTATTAGTGGTTTGGGTTTGTTTGTTTCATTGGTTGGTTAGTTGGTTAGATGGTTAGCTGGTTGGTTGGTTAATTTGAGAGTTTCTTTTTATTATGTTATTTTGTATTTAGTTATTGCTAACCATAGCAAAATAAAACATCAAATTGTAATGTACTATAACAGTATAATACTATTTTAACTAGCCTTCTGCTCCTGAGTTTCTTCATTGTATTTGCTTTATAGATATTGCTCCTAAGCTCTTATTTCCAAAATTGATCTTTATGCTACTAAAAGTATATGTACCTTACCATTTCTGATTCATTTACTTTATTTTTTAATGATTATTCAAAACTAAAATGTAATAATTTTGATTATTTTTGCACCTCTCACATATATACCATATATAATTCAAGTATCATACTTTTATTCTATTCAACAATGTGTTTTCAATATATTGCTGTGTAAATATGATTCATTAAAGAAAATTACTACATTAGAGATTTCTTTCTTCAATATTCCTTCATCTTTCTTCTTCCAAATTGTATTTGCAGAAATCTCTTTCATTAGATTCTTCAGAAATCTGTCTGTTACTCTTTTCCATTCTCTCACCTGGGAAAAATTTTGCCTTAAAAATTCCATTCATGCTACAATTGGAGCCTAAGCCAGAAATTCACCTGTGACTTTGTGACCATATCTTCATTCTTTTCAAGAACTGAGATTTAATTCAATCCTTTAGTGCCTGTAAGCCTTATCTTCCTATTCCTGCTTTAGGTTTCTGTTTTGGTTGAAGTATACCTGTGATTGTGATGGTCCAGTCATGAGATAAGGACCACACTGTGGGTTAAGTAGGTTAAGTTTAAAATGAAAAATTATTACATATGGCATTAAAGTAACTATAAGATACACAAGACCTTCATATCCCACCAAGAAGTCAAGGAGGATAAATCAGAAGGTTGGACATAATGACGTTCAGATACTCTTTGAAATATGGAAGGAATAGCAGAGGAGGGGTTAGCCAGCTGGGTATGGAATTGTTGAGCACATAACAAGTAGTTCAGTACTTCCTGGGGCATACATGATCAGCATTGGATCGCCAAGTTACTGCAGGATATGAGGGGTGTTAGAGTTCTAAGTAGGCAACTGAGTATAAGTATGCAATCATTTCTTTAGAGCATCCAGGCTCCGTACCAGCATGACTCTGATTTACTCTTGGGTAAGCCTTTAGAAAGATTATCAGGCTGAAACTTCCAGATCATGGATGAGCAGACTGTACTACAAGTCTTCATATCTGCACTCATGAGACTTCACATCCCTAGTGCCTATAGAAAATGTCTTCCTCTGTTAGTGTCCGTGATGAGCTCTCTATATAAAAGTGGTACATGATGTCCACATTAAAGGAGAAATACTCTCCATGATCACTTAACTTTTCATAGAAGAATCTACCCATTATCTGCAGGCAAATTTAAATACCTGGCTATCAAATAATTTATAGATGCCACAAATTGTTTGATGCATTATCATTTACTTTAAAAAGGAAATAAAATGGAAACAAGATTTTTTTCATAGTTAATGTCATCCCACTCAATCTTGGCATTCCTTGTACTTTTAAGTAATGAACAAAATTATTTTGTTGAGTTTCTGCATTTCAGCTAGGCTCTTATGATGGTGGAGAAGGACATGCTGCTATGGGCATGCAAACAGCAGGAGATCTTATTCAGATTTATAGAGATTTAGATTAATATTAGTGATCCTGGCTCCATCTTTAATTTCAACTACTGAAAGTACTGTCTCTAGTTTTCAAAGTCATATTTTCTCTTAAACCAAACTAGCTATATACTTCTGAAATCCCATCATCAGCAATTGGCATTTTGCCCTTAGTTTCATTTTGGCTACTATTTCCACTTTCCTGAAATTTGTTGACTCTTTGGTTTGGTTTTACAGAGATTTTCTTACTATGTAGCATGGGCTGACTAAGAGTGATTCCTCTATCTCTGCATCCCACAAGTTTGAATTCCAGAATGACTATTTTATGATTTATCATTCCAATTATTTCATAACCATCACATTTGTCTTTTTAACATTTGTTTCATTCTTCACTATCATTTTACTGAGATTTAGGGAAGGAATGGAGAAATTGTGTTTGTGTAACCTATAGGGAATTTATATTTTAAAAGCATCTTGTAACTCATTTTGTTCATAGCAAACATACATTTTATTATGTTCCTTCAATAACATAAGGAATATATTTTCCATTCTAATGTTGTAGCTTTCTTTTCTGGTAAAAACATTTATATACAACACTTTTTTTCTTTTATTGCTGGAGAGAAAGCCTAGGGCCTGGCACTTGGCTATTGTTCATACAATTTTTCAGTTATGTCCCAGCTCCTATAATGCTCATTATACATATATTTTATACATATATATGTATATATACTTATACATACATATTATATATTAGTTCAATATATATTCAATAACAATGTTTTAGAGTTGTGATTAAACATAGTTAATTGAAAATATGTACATGTTGGTTTTTTCCTTTTGAAATCTAAATGATACAAGCAATTTCCTAGTTCACTCCTTAATTATGGGTGACACGTTATCCATCAGAATTTTATAGTGTCTACATGATCCTGGTATTTACTCAGATTTCAACATTTAATAGGACTTGGAAATCTTCAGCGTGAGGCAGCCGGGGTCTTTCATGCAAGTGGTTCATTAGCAAGGTATACAGTCTCTTGTAACATTAATGATAAGATAATTTTATAACCCTTTGTCAACCCTATGATTTACATTCTGTCCATGACTGCAATTTTTTATTTTTATTTTTATTTTTATTTTTATTTGCAGTTGTCTAGAGCCAGTCACCAGAAATTCTGGTTCATACAAATAACACAAATCCACAGGAAGGAAACTTTGTAGATGTAGTTTAATCATTTATATCAATTGAATCTCTTCAATTCATCAATTTGAAGGTGTCTGGTGTGCCATCCTTTACACAACTTCTAAATGGGAACCAACATTTCTTACTATAGATTGTGAACATCGAGGATCTGGGTAGCAAACACCAATTTACAGCGGTGGGAAGTTCAGCGTTTATAGCACATTCACACTTCCGGCCATGTTACAGCTCAGTCTACAGGAGCTGTTTTAGCTTAAGCAGCATTACCTCATAGGACAGCTGAAATTCTGCTTTTATGACTTCTCAGAGGAGCAGAGGTAAGAGAAGAAGAGCTGAAGATTCCAGAATTGAATATTCTCACTCTTAACTCGTCATCTGGTTAGCTCATTATAAAACCTTTCTGCTCTTAATTTTCTTGAAAAGCATTTGCCTTTTTTTTTAAAAAAAGATTCTCTCTAACTCATTCTTACCTTGTCTTCCCCTTATTAAACTTGATGAAAGCAAATTGAAGGTTATGTGTCCTCTAATTTTACCAACACAATATTCTCATGATATCAGGGAAAGTCTCTCTTGTGAGGAATAGCATGGGACATTTGATGACCAATAATTTCAGTGCTAATTGGATGCTGCAGAGATTCATACAGAGATTCTTATAATCATGTCCTCTCATCAAATTAGATGGGCTGAAAGTTCCCCTATCATTCTCTGTGAGGAATTCTCATAGGAGTAATACATCAGAAAACTTCAAAACTAGCTATCTCTAAATTATCTTGTTTTACTTCAATATAATAAAAGTTTACAGGAAATAATAATAACTCCTATCTCAATTGCCAGGGAAGACATTTGTCTTGGACAACAGTGATTTTAAGATATTCTCAAATCTTTCTGGTTTCCATCAATTTTTAGTATTATAAAGACTAAAGCATATAAGAAGACAATTAGCATCTCTATACTGATTGGCAGAATAATTCAAATGTTAACACAGTACCTCTAATTAGACTAGAAATAAAAAGAAAATAAGAATTTGGTGGGTTTTTTTTTAAGCATAGTAAAGGAAAAGACAGATCTGCACACTAGACTGAAGGTAACTATGACAATTAGCATGGCTAGCCATGTTTTAATACTGATATTAATTCCTTTGTAGGCACAAATAAAAAAAAAAGCCCAAGGCAAGTTTTCTTATCATTTTCTCAGTTGAGAGATTTCTTTGAAATTTTTGATGAAAGTTGTAGTAGACCCTTTGTTCAGAAAAAAATTATTCAACCATGATTTCATCATTCTTAGGATTTGTAATACCTCTGAAGTATAGCCACAGTTAAGAAAAAGTGCCTTAGCCTTTTCCTAAACCCCAGTGCTATTCTGCTAATACAACTCATAGAATCCAAGGCAGTAAATGCATCAAGACTGCCTAGAACTATTCTTAGACATTTAAGTCTTCTAAAGATGACAGAGGTTTAGGACTCCTGAAAGACTCTGTGTTTTATCTAGTTTAAGCTCACAACAATCTGGTTTGCAAAATGAAGAAACTAAAGATTGGAACTGTGAATGGCCCAATATCCTCCATCATGGTAGTGATAGAGAAGGATTTGAAGCCATAACTTAACTTCAAGATGTCTCTTTCTGCCAAGTTAGGGCATTAAGATTACTAAATTGTTTACTAAATTTGCTTAAAATAATAGAGCATGTAAATTAGAATATATTATATGCATTGCAACTAAATCTTTCTATAGAGGCAGGTAGTGCTTGATAAGGGCTAGAATTTTTTTAACTTACAAGGATCCAAGATTAAATATAACTGGCTGTAGTTTTGTTTTAAAGAACAGAATGATTAAGAAATACTGGAAATTCACAAGATATGAAAACAGGCTAAGAGATCAATCTCTCGATATGGGTTTAGTATAGACAGATTTGTGGACACTTCACATGTTCTTAGGTAAGATAAACTAGCCTTGGATTTTTAAAACACTGTTTAATATCTGAAAAATTAAACTGCTACCTTTCAATTAGCATAATTACCTTTTCATTTGTATCTTATTACCAGGCTACATTAGATATTGTGTTGTCCTTGTTCACAACTCCTGAGCACTTTCTCTTCTTAAGTCTCTAAGCTGTGACAGCTTGACTTACTTTCTTAAATGATGACCAATAACTTCTATTAGAGTTGATTTCCTTGCCATTATCTAGTGTGTTATTTTGTCATGCTGGCTTTTTGTAGAAGTCCCCTGGCCAGGAGAAAAAAAACAAACAAAAACAATAAAAACAACAAAACAAACAAGACCAAACTTCTGCCAACAAAGGTCATTGTTGTGTCAAAACTTCTATTACAGTCTTAAAATACAAATATTATTGACCTTTAAACTATTCGGCAAGCCTTTTATGACCTTTCCAGATATTTTGGTTTTATTTCACCTAATTTTAGCATGTCCAAACATTTAATATTTTTTCTGCAAGTTTTTGTAAACAAATTTTGTTTATGTTTTCCCTTCCCTCATCTTTTCCTCCCCTTCCTACTCACCCAACTTTATGTGCTTCTTCTCTCAAAAAATAGCCCAAAACAAACAGAAAGCCAATAAAACAAAACAAAAAAAACAAACAAAACCACAAAAACAGACACCAAAGTCACCCCCTCCAAAAAAAAAACAACCAACAAACAAAAATATTCAGTTAATTTTGTGTTGGCTAATTATTCTAGGGTGTGGTTTTCATATACCCAGTGGGGTAAACTGGTTTTCCCTTTGCCAAAGGTTATTAATTGCAAATAACTTCTTGGTTAGTGGTAATACCCAATATCTACTCCCCTCTTCTCTCAGAAACTGCATCTACCTTGATTTGTGTAGGTTTTGTGGCTGCCACAGTCTCTATGAGTGCAAGTTTTTGTGAATTCTGTTAGATTACTACTTCCAAACTTTGAAATGCTGTTGAAGGCTTCAGTACCCCCTGACTCTTTGACATTCTCATTCATGTATCTTCTTCGAACACCAGTGATTGGTGCTCAGTATATGCCACTCTTTATGATCATGATATTGATAATAACTCATGTGCTTTCTGTACAACCCCAAAAATATAGATGGTATACTTGTCATTTTTAAGTGGGAAGGTACTTCTTTCTTGGTTTACTTCAAATAATCTCAACTAAAACTATATAGTTGAGCTACATACTTTATACATTTCAGAAAGTATTTACATTAGGTCTCATCCCACTTAAACCTCTAGGACTTTCTAACAAAAGAGTAATAGTCTAAGCAGTGCGTTTAAAGTCAACAAAACAGTGAGATGATCTTGTTTTTTTTTTCTTGAGAATTCTTTTTTTTATTTATTTTTTTAAATTTTATTTTCTAAGTTTTTTTTATTTACATTCAAAATCATTTCCCCTTTCCCGTTTCCTCCCTCCCCAAAAGTCCCATAAGCCCCCTTCCCTTCCTCTTTTCCCCATTCAACCCCCTCTCACTTCTCTGTCCTGGCATTCCCCTACATCCAGTCTTTCCAGGACCAGTGGTCTCTCCTTCCATCTTCTTGGAAATCTATTGATATGTGAATTGTGTCTAGGGTATTCCGAGATTCTGGGTTAATATCCCCTTATCAGTGACTGCATAGCATGTGTGTTCTTTTGTGATTGGGTTACCTCACTAAGGATGATATTTTCCAGTTCTGACCATTTGCCTAGGAATTTTGTGAATTCATTGTTTTTAATTGCAGAGTAGTATTCCATTGTGTAGATATACCACATCTTCTGAATCCATTCCTCCGTTGAGGGACATCTGGGTTCTTTCCAGCTTCTGGCTATTATAAATAAGGCTGCTATGAACATAGTGGAGCATGTGTCCTTATTGCATGCAGGTAAAGCCTCTGGGTATATGCCCAGGAGTGGTATAGCCGGATTCTCCGGGAGTGTCATGCCCAGTTTTCTGAGGAACCGCCAGACAGCTTTCCAGAGTGGTTGTACCAGCTTGCAATCCCACCAGCAGTGGAGAAGTTTTCCTCTTTCTCCACATCCTTGCCAACAACTGCTGTCTCCTGTGTTTTTGATCTTAGCCATTCTGACTGGTGTGAGATGTTTTGAGAAACAGTGCTGTGTGTGGAAGCAATACTGCTTGGGAAACTGTAATCAAGCCAGATAGGACATGCTTTGTGACACAGGACCTGTTGTGTGAGCCCAGGAACAGAAGTGAATTCTACCCAGAGGGCTTGGAGATCCCAGACTGTAGCAAATGAATCATGATTGGTCTATGAGAGATTAAGAATGTAATGGTGGCAGTGAATCTTATTCAGCTGCATGGTGATGTAGAAAGGGCTGTGTTTCAGCATAGCTCCAGAAAGCCAATCAGAAAATATAGTTAATAGGTAATGTAATGACAGATAAAGCACATTGGGGAACAATATTAAGATCCTTCATTCTTTCTTGTATCTTTTGTTCCATAACTTCCACTATCCCTTTGGGATATAAGTGAGCATTCATAATGTCAAATTTGCAAAGAGAAACAAGTGACTTTTCACATCATTCTTATTAAAAACAAGTAGCATTTTTGAATAATTAAATTGTGAGTCTCCACTTATCTCAAGGGCTTCAATTAAATATGGGATGGCTCAATGTATTTATTCACCTGATAAATAGCTAACTTTTTTTTTCATTTTGATTGTCTTATCATGATAACAGACCCCAGAAGCAATCCTTGTTTAGAAAGTGAAATCAATTATACTACAGAAGTATCATGGATCACATTTGGAAAATTGATATTATTGTTCCGATAATTATCATTACTGTACGAAAAGTTTTAAAACATTCTTGTTTATTTTATCTCCATCTCTGTAAACATATGATTATATATACATATACACACACATATATATGTATGTATGTATATTATATACCTAAGGTAATTTCAGTGTCTCTTAGATATATGTTTATCATGAGCTTATGAACTCTTCTGTATTCTAATTTTTGCCATTTTAATTACAAACTCATCTCTTTTTTGAGAAACCACTTTTTTGGAAATAGAATGTTTGTAAATATTACAATGGGTAAGGTAGACCTGGGGATGTAATTCAGTCATAGAAGGTTTGCCTTATATTAGGTCCTAAGTTCCAGCACTGTGAAGGAAACAAGAAGCAAAGGAAGGAAAGAAGAAAGGAAGGAAGGAAGAAGAGAGAGAAGGGAGGAAAGAAGGAAACATTAACATCTCATAGGCATAAATAATAGTTATTTGTATTATTGAGACATTTATTAGTTTTTATAATGATAACTTAGAAATGATAATCACAGTGATCCAGTTTAAGCTTGTGTTCTTTGTTTCTAGTTGAACTCAAGTTCCTTCAGAGGGAGTAAACTTAAAATGGCCATTTAAATGTTGCTATCCAAATAGCAATAAACTGTGATAGTTTCCATTTAAAGATAAACTTCAAATTTTTCTGGAATAAATATTTCTGAATAGATATTTTTAGGTTGTTTAATGACATCATTAAAAACTCACATGATCCCTTTGATATGTAATCGAAGTTATAAATCATCCAATATTGTCTATACATAATCAGACAATTATGCCTGTGGAAATCAGAATTTGGAACTGACTGAAATTCTTTTTGTTTGATTATGGATGTTGTGAAGAGGATATAGTAAATAGGCATCAAACCATAAAATCTACAATTTTGCTTTGATAAGGACAAGGGCTAATTTAGTAAAATTACATGTTGGTATGCTCTTCTGTGTTCTTTGGATGTTAGCTAAAGTTATGCTTTTAGATTTACTATAATTTTATTATTCTTCCTCTATATAGTAACTGTAGAAATTCACTTGTAGACATACATATTTGTTATGTAGATACAGAATTTTAATTAAAAAATAAACCTAAGGAGAAAGGAAAAAAGAAAACTGATGAATTGATTCAAAAACCAAAAGTATCTTTCTGAGTGGGTATATTTCAATATTTAAAAATGTAGAAGTTTTTTATTATTTTTTATTTTTTTATTTTCTAAGTTTTTTTATTTACATTCCAAATCATTTCCCCTTTCCCATTTCCTCCCTCCCCAAAAGTCCTATAAGCCCCCTTCCCTCCCTCTTTTCCCCATTCAACCCCCTCTCACTTCTCTGTCCTGGCATTCCCCTACATCCAGTCTTTCCAGGACCAGGGCTCTCTCCTTCCATCTTCTTGGAAATCTATTGATATGCAAATTGTGTCTAGGGTATTCCGAGATTCTGGGTTAATATCCCCTTATTAGTGACTGCATACCATGTGTGTTCTTTTGTGATTGGGTTACCTCACTAAGGATGATATTTTCAAGATCTGACCATTTGCCTAGGAATTTCGTGAATTCATTGTTTTTAATTGCAGAGTAGTATTCCATTGTGTAGATATACCACATCTTCTGAATCCATTCCTCCATTGAGGGACATCTGGGTTCTTTCCAGCTTCTGGCTACTATAAATAAGGCTGCTATGAACATAGTGGAGCATGTGTGCTTATTGCATGCAGGTAAAGCCTCTGGGTATATGCCCAGGAGTGATATAGAAGTTTTAAAGAGTTTATCTTAAAACCTGATAAATTAGGAACATTTTTGGCTGAGTCAAATGTGTATTAGTTTGTGATCTTACCCAAGTCAATCAATAACTGCCCATTATCATTCCAAGGATGAAATTATAACTGTAGCCCTTTGGGATTTGAATGTACCTTTATGTTTTAATTATATTTGGTGTATACTATAAGTAATAAATATTACATGTGTATTTTCCACACTCTTTACAATAAAAGTAGTTATAATTTTCTTCCACCCTTTCCAGAAGTATGGAATGCAAAAGGTCCTGGACTATGATCACTAATTTATTAATAAAACTTTCTAAAACTCAATTGAACCTTCAGAGTTTTCACAGCTAGATTCCAACATATTGGGAGGTCACTTTCTATAAGCGCAACGTAAAAATAATTTCAGTACCCACTTCTTCCAAACTGCTCTGCCCTTCCTGAGCTGTTGCTATTGTTAGTGGTGGTATTTTTGTTGTTTTAAATAGATTTCACTCTGTGTCTCTAGCTTGTTTGGAACATAATATGTAGACCAGGCTGGCCTCAAACTCACAGAGCCATGCCTGTCTCTGCCCACCCAAAGCTATAATTAAAGACTAAACTATTTAGTCCTTCTGGTTTGAGTTCTGTTTTCTCGAAAATTATGAAGATAACACCAGTTGCCCTGTATACTTCTTTTGAAAATCATGTAAATGCATGAAAATAAGTTGTTACAGCAATTTATAATATAATTATTAGAGGGTCTACTTACTTTTCAAAAGGAAGAAGATTTTATTTTTAAACTTTATTTGCAATTGCAAGAAATGCTGTAATGAAGAATCTATCTCATTTTAGCTTCTGTCCCCACCTTGTGTCGTTATCACCTCTTCATCTTGAAGTGTCTTTGCACTTTGAGCAGCAGGACAAAAAAACGGAAAGAAAGCAGAAATAAGATCAGGTGGGATTTTTCTCACAAGGGAGCCAGAAAGGCCATTAGCCTGACAGTGACCACAGGACTGAAGGGCTCAAGCACCAAGTAAAAGTAAAGGCCACAGACAAACAGTTCTTCATCTTAGAAACCGGAATTCAGTTGCTGAAAAGGAAATTGGAGGACCGCATACCACACAAGAAGTCTAGGAGAGGGTTATAGGAATCTAGTATCGATATACTTCCAAATCTTGCAATCCTCCTACCTCTGCCATTGCCTATAAGAGCAGTCAGTGTAAAGATGGAACCAGACATCTGATGGAAGAGACCAAAGATCCACAGGAGCTGAATGCAGCCGAATCCACCAGCAGAGAAAAACAGCTCAGCATTCCAGAGTAGGAGCAGGAAACGGGGGAGGGATTCTAATGATGGGAAATTTGCACACACGTCATTCCCATGGTTCTGTAGCCCCAGAGAGCAACAAATCAAAGAAATCAATTGGGAAATGTAGCAGAACATGAAATTTGTTAGACTAGGGGAGCACGTCCCAAACTGCACCAACTAAAGAGATTGCAGAACTGTAGTAACAGGTTTTGAAGCTGGGAAATCCCCACCCGGCCACAACAGACAGAACCAGTATAGATAACTTAGAGATAACAGTTAAGTTTGTGGTGTAACTTGGGACAGAATTCTAATGGATAGAAAGAACTCCTAACACCATTGTCTCCAAACTGAAGAGAGGACACAGGTCAGGAGCACGTTATCGTCTGTGTTTACCACTAGGACTTGTGGCAAAATTGCACATTTGTTACTAGTTAGGACCCTTTTAACATAAATTCAATAGAAGACAACCAAGTATAAAAGTGGAGAAGGTGGACCCCCAGAAACTACCAGAGATTAAGCCACCAAACAAATCATACGCAGGCTGGTCTGAGCCCCCTGGCCCATATGTAGCAGAGGACTGCCTTGTCTGGCCTCATTGGAAGCGGATGCACCTAATCCTGTAGACACTTGATGCCCCAGGGAGGGGGGATGCTAGGAGTAGGAACCTTCTCATAGATGAAGTAGAGGGAGGATGGGGGGAGGAACTCTGAGAGGAAGTACCATGAAAGGGGAGCAACATTTGGGATGTAAATAAATAAAATAATAACAATAATAGAAAAGTGAAGAAGGGAAAAAGCTACCAGCTGGAAGATATATACTCTTCCATAGATGGAAGGTTTGCAACAGAGAAAGTTGGAATGACATGAGAGAAGAGTCTACTATGACACCCTAGGAGATGACAACTTCTCGGAAGCAGTAATGATAAAGCTAGCTTCAATGCCAGAAAAAGGTTTCAAAGCCCCCTAGTTTTTAAATCAAGGATTATCAAATAGGGTACTCAAATAAACAGACAAAAGTAATTTAAGATATTTAAAAGAAAGTTACCAAATCAGTTCAAGACATAGATTTAAAAACAATTTAAAAAAAAACTGCTTAGGAAGATCAGTAACTTAGAGGAAAATTTTAAAATCATTGAGGAAAGTTAAGAAAGAAGATTAGGATACTATAAAAGAACCAAACAGGAAGCTGGTAAGAAGAATAGAATAATTAGAAGCCAAGCCCAAATTCAGCAGGAGATAGAATCAGACCAGAAATAAATGAAATATTGACCTACAAGGTTGACTAAGCCAGGACAAGCTAAGAAAGGAAGAGAAGACCAAAATTAATAAAATAAAATATGAAAGGGGATATTACAACCACACTGAAATCCAGATCACTGCAAAATATGTCAAAACTTACAAGTTACAAGTTGGAAAATCTTTAGAAGTAATAGATCTTTCTAAACACATTCAACCGACAGAAATTAAAGCCAGAAGATATAAATCATTATAACTGATTCTTAAGAAATATTGGTACTTAAGTCTTCTCACGAAGGATGACCCAGAGCTAGGAAGATTTACTGCTGAATTCTACAGAACTTTGAAGGAAGATCTACTGCCAATATTTCTCCAACTTCTCTACCAAATAGAAAGGGAAGGAAAATGGCCAAGATTAGTCTTTGAAGCCAACATAGTTCTGAGTCAAAAACCAGTTAAAGCACAGACATGTGCACACACACACACACACACACACACATACACACACACACACACACACACACACACACACACAGAGAGAGAGAGAGAGAGAGAGAAAGAGAGAGAGAAATGCTAATGAGCACTCTCCCTGAAAAATATAGAAGCAAGAATTATCAAAAACATACTGGCAAAGTTAATTCAAAATTTCATTTAAAAGCGTATGCATCACCACCAAGTTGGTTTCATTCAAAGGATGCATGCTTCATTCAGAATACACAAATCAATGAATTCAATATACCAGCTTCATAGACTTAAAGACAGAAATAACATGATTATCATGGCAGATTCAAAATTCATGTGTTTGTGATAAGGAGCCTTGAAGCAACCAGGAATAGGTGCTATGCATGTCAGCATAATAGACTATATATGCCAAACATAGAGAAAAAGCATCATTTCCTGTAAAACCAGGATGAGAGGAAAGTGTCCACACTGGCCATTCTTGCTTAATAAAGTACTTTGAGTCTTGAATAGTAGATTAAATATATAAAAGAGAGAAAAAAACTGGAAAAGAAGTTAAACCATCTCTATTTTCAGTGATTTTATTCTATTATCAGAAATCTAGACTCCACAAGAATACTTTTGGATTTGAGAAAAAAAAATTAAAATCTACACTGAGATTCTATCTTCCTCTAGTTAGAATGGCTATAGTAAAAAAACAAATGATCATAAATCACAAATTCTAGAGGGGATATCAGTTAAAATGACCTATTAATCACAGTAGTTAGGAGGGTAAACTGGTATAGCCATTAAGGAAAACAATATGGAGTATTTATATAATTATTAAAAAAAAAACAACTAAAAGCAGAATTAACCAAACCCAACTATATCCTTCCTGACCAAACAAACAAAGAAAAAAACAGCTTAGATATCCACTAACAGATGAATTGATAATGGAAGTGTAGTATATATGCACAATGGAATTTTAAATAACCATTAAAAGAACTGATATTGTGAAGTTTGAATGGAATTGAGCAGAACTAAAGAAACAGAAATTAATGACGGTAACCTACACTCAAACAAACAGATTTTCTCTGTCATATGTCAGTCCTATCTTTGTATGGTTTTGTTCGTGCTTTTATGTAGGAGTACGTGGAGGTAGAGGTTAGGAAACTAGGTCAGGGCTGATGAGATGGCACAGAGTGAAGCTTCAAGGTAAGGATAGGAAGGGTAACATAACACACGCAGTATGAATGTGGAAGACAAACTATTGGGAAGAAATGGGTCAGTGGAATTTGGTCACAGAGGAGAAGGGCCATGTAGGAGATGAACCCAAGAAAGCAAAGCAGAATCAAACAAGACTAACCATATGTGAAAATACCACAATGAAATCTGTTATTCGGTATGCTAATTAAAAATTAGACAACTATCCTTGCAGAGACTCACACCCGTAGTTCCATTGGGTCTTACTTTTCTGAGCCTTTCCCTCAATTTTCATGCTTATGCCTGGGTTAAAATATCTTTTGTTTGAATTTTATTAGATATTTTCTTTATTTACATTTCAAATGTTATCCCCTTTCCTGGTTTTCTCTCTGAAAACCTCCTATGCCATCACCCCTCTTTCTGCTTCTATGAGTGTTTTTCCCCACCCACTCACCCACTCCCACCTCCCCGACCTGGCATTCCCCTACACTGGGGCATCAAACCTACACAGGACCAAGGGCCTCTACTCTCATTGATGTCCAACAAGGACATCCTCTGCTACATATGCTACTGAAGTCATGGGTCCCTCCATGTTTACTCTTTGATTGGTAATTTAGTTCGGGGAGAACTTGGGGGTCTGGTGGGTTGATATTGTTGTCCCTCCTATGGGTCTGCAAACCCCTTCAGCTCTTTCAGTCCTTTCTCTAGCTCCTCCATTGGAGACACCATGCTCAGTCCAATGGTTGGCTGTGAGCATCCCTATCATTGCCAGGCTCTGGCAGAGCCTCTCAGGAAACAGCTATATCAGGGTCCTGTCAGTTAGCACTTCTTGGGATCCATAGTAGTGTCTAGATTTGGTAACTGTATATGGGATAGATTCGTAGGTGGGGCAATCTCTGAATAGCCTTTCCTTCAGTCTCTGCTCAACACTTTGTCTCTGTATCTCCTCCAGTGGATATTTTTGTTCCCCCCTCTAAGAAGGACCAAAGCTCCCACACTTTGGTCTACCTTCTTCTTGTGGTCTATGAATTGTATCTTGGATATTCCGAGCTTTTGGGCTAATATCCACTTATCAGTGAGTGCATATCATGCGTGTTCTTTTGTGATTGGATTACCTCACTCAGGATGATATTTTCTAGTTCCAGTCATTTACCTAAGAATTTCATGAATTCATTGTTTTTAATAGTTGAGTAGTACTCCATTGTGTATATATACCACATTTTCTGTATCCATTCCTCTGTTGAGGGACATCTGGGTTCTTTCCACCTTCTGACTATTATAAGTAAGGCAGCTATGAACATAGTAAACCCCACCCATTTCATAAAACTTTACAGAATAATTTGCAATAAAATGAGTTGAAGGCTGGCCAATGTTTCTCAGTCATACTGCACATGACTAGCATATATTATATTGAATCTCTAGGACTGAAAAGTAAAATCTCACTGATATTAATAATTAATCTGTAAAGATAATGTAACATTTAAATTTCTTGAATTCTAATCTCCTCTTGTGTTTTCAACTATGCATAAATTAATAGTGATTGGCCTTTTTAATCAATTTTATTTAATTACAAAGAGTCAATGTATGTGGCCTTACATAGCACATTTTCATAGATTTGATTGGCTTTTTACCCTTGTAGAAAACTCTTTGGTTATTGTCCAGGTATTATGTGAAAATTTGCATGACTGTCTTACTGTGAGATCATTATAATCCTTTAAAGACACATTATATTAATGTGGGATATGCGGTGGAAAAATGTTACTTTATAGAATAAAAATAAGCCTTATGACAATAAATAAATAAACACTACTTTAAAATCTTTAGAGATTAAGTGTACATAGATCTGTGTGTGTATTATCTTGGAAGGTTGCATAGCTATATTATATTGTAATAAGAAGTTATCAGTATATATTATTCATACACAGATACATAAAATATTCATAAATATACATCAATATATTAAAATATTTATGTACATACACATATTTAATGTCAGGATACAATTTCTACTTTTTATTTATTAGGGCTGAAGCATGAAGTGTGTTTTCATGTTTCTTATTCAGATTAATATGTACTTTTAATCTCATCGTATGACAAAGTTCCAGATGAGAATTCAGCAATATTGAAAATGAGTCATGCTATGCAGTCACTGATAAGGGGATATTAACCCAGAATCTCAGAATACCCAAGACACAATTCACATATCAATAGATTTCCAAGAAGATGGAAGGAGAGACCCCTGGTCCTGGAAAGACTGGATGTAGAGGAATACCAGGACAGAGAAGCGAGAGGGGTTGAATGGGGAACAGGTGGATGGAAGAGGGCTTATGGGACTTTCGGGGAGGGAGTAAATGGGAAAGGGGAAATCATTCGGAATGTAAATAAAAAAAATATAGAAAATAAAAAATAAAAAAAGAGTAAAAATAAAAGTAAAGAAAATGAGTCAGATAGTCCAAAATCTGTTTTTATCTTGTTCTAGTCAAAATATATCATATGTCTCAAGGATCCAAAAAAAAATCTTCTTAAAATTGTACTCTTTTTATTCCACAAAGACTTAAATCTTGTGAGTTGACAAGCATTAACTATGAAACCTAGAAATTCCCGTATGTGCTATTTAAATAATCAGACTAGTCCACTCCCAAGATCTTACTGAATGCTCTGATTTTACATATATGATTGAATATTCGTTCAACATATTGAATTACGGAATAGCAAATTTTATCTAATCACTTATGATATGTAAATAACAATGAAAATTGAAGTAGCCACGAATAATGTCCATACATATGAAGCTCATTGCTTAATGGTGGTGAATTGATCTAAGGAGCCAAAACAGGTTCAGGGACTGTTTTTGGATTAGATTTCACCTGCTTCTCACTGGCGATGTAAATATGTGCATGAGTTTATAGTTGGTACATAGGGCCTAGACTACAAGCTACTATTGTTACATGATCATATTCACATACTGCCTTCTATACCTATTGGCCTGTGTTGCTCTTAACCACCTTTTTGTGGTGGCCAATGTGCAAGAAAAGGTAGCCATGAATATCTAGCGCTATCTAGGAAATTTGTAGTAAACCTTGGCAAGGTTCAAGGAACTTTGTAAATAAGGAGGAAGATAGAATGTAGATGCTGGAGGATGGTGAGGAATGAGGTGAGGTGCCATCCTCTGGATATGACCCGCCTATTACAGTCACTGCTAAGATTACTTGAACTATCCACACACAAAATCAAGTCAGCAAAAACGTCAGGGTTGATGGGAGGGGGAATCAATACGTTATGGGATCAGTTTTGTTTGATACCTGTCGTGGAGTGTGATCATTTTTCCTTGGGAGTTTGGCCAGTGGGAAGTTACACAGGCTGTAGTGAATGTCTCCCCACACAAGCACATATGGCTGGAACTAGATGGACTTAATGGATTATTAAGAGGAGGAAGAGGAGAAACAGGAATGGGAGGAGAAAGAGAAAGAGGTTGATGAGGAGGAGGAAGAGGATGAATTTGAGGAGGAAGATGACGAGGAGGTGGAGGAAGATGAAGAAAAAATGATGGAAGACACAGGGTTGAGACTTGAAGTTTGGTAGAGATCCAACAGGGGCAATGTGGTTCAGGAATATGATCATATGTCACTGCATAGATGTATGAAATTTTCAAAGATTTTTTTAAAAAAGTTTTAAGTTGGAAAATGATAAAATATAAAACCATAAGTATTTACTCAGCACAAAATACTATCCACATGCTAACAATGATTAAATTACATTCATGTTCATAAAATCTTCCAACACAGAACAGGAACATTGTTTAAATTTAAACAACTTTAAATGAAAAGTTGTAAAGCTAGAGTAAAATTATACTAATAAAATCACAAATATATTTATAGCAATATAATTTTGAAATTGTATATTTCCACGATTTTGGAGGTATAGTATAAATTGCCCTCCCTTATTTACTTTCATATTTTAATAATTTATTAGTATTGTGCACACTCATAGTGTATGTGTGTGTTACTATGCATGTGTGAACAGAAGATGATATAAATTTAGTATGGCTTTTCCACCATTAAGGGGGTTCAACAAATTGAACTCAGGAAATCACCTTCTACAGCTTATGTTTTACTCACTGAGCCTTCTTGCCAGCCAAATATTATATATTTTAACTAAAGATGTAAAATTGTGTGCCCACTATAAAAAAAATAAGGTGTAGCAATTAGTTGTAGCACTATGAATGTATTTAGTCAACATTTTTTAAGCAATAGGAGAATAATGTAGTCTTTTTTGTGGATATGGCATCAATACAAACCCTGTAATTAATGAACAAAGAGAATATAAAGGTGCCATAGAGGTTATATTTCATCAATTATCAATATTTTCTATTTTTTTAGATTCTAAAAGAATGAACTGGAAAATAGAAACTATTTTTTCTTTGACTTTACCTTTATGGTTTAGCTTAATAGTGAGATTCAAACACTTTAAAAGTTAATTTTGATTTCTATTTTTTATTAATTCTGAATTTACTAGAAAGAACTGAATATGAATTATAAGTAGGGGGATATAATATGCTAGACATTCTTCTTTCTCCATTATTTTTAACATAATTACAAAAAGAAAAACTTTGTATACTGTGCATGTCTGAACTGTCTCAAGGACAATCCAATTAGAAACTGATATGGTTTAGACACACAGCTTACATATTGAATTCAGGCACAGCACCCCCCCCAGCTATAAACTCATGCACATATTTACATTGCCAGTGAGAAGCAGGTGAAATCTAACCCAAAAACAGTTCCTGAACCTGTAATGATAATCTCCTGTTGGTTGTGCCAGAGGGCACAGCTTACCTGTCACATCAGTACTGTAGCATTCAGGGTCCAACAATGAGTAAGACCATTTATGACTTTGTGTTTCTTGATCCAATACAATTTGACAATTCTTCTGAAAATAACACTTTCAAATATTTATCATAGAAGCAGAATATATGCAAATTTTCATTGCCAATGAAAGGCATGTCTGCCAATAACCACCGAAGGAAGTATTGAAATATCTCTACCATATTTTCAAAAAGAAAATAGATTTATCATGCACAACTCTTTAATGTTATAAATATCCATAATACTGATATGGATATTTAGAAGTACATTGCTCCTTTAATCACACTTCACATTTAATTACATATTTTGTGTTTAGAAATCATTGGAAAAGGTAAGAAATTCCAAACACTAGCTTCCTTTATGCCGTTCTGTTAAAATTTTTAAATAAATTTCAGGTTCTGCTGTTTCAGTTCACAGCTGTGGATTTAATTCATATAAATTTTAATTAAAAATCTAAAAAAATGAGGAATTTATTTTCTATAAGTGGGTTTTGCATTCCACTTGAAGTTTTGGTGAATGATTACTCTGAATATATGAATTATTTTTCTTTTCATCTAGGTAATTTATGATAGCATATTTGTGCACAATAATAATAAATTATTAAAAATATGAAAGTAGTTAAGGGAAGGCAATTTATACTGTTCCTCTGATCTAACAAACTGAAGGGAACAATTCTTAAAAGTTGAAGCAACAACAAATATTTTCTAATGACTTATTTCTAAAGATTTTTAAGTCTTAAAATAATCATATTTTCTCTTCTGGTAGCAATTTATTTTAACTGAGTCTGTTTCATTAAAGAAAGACAGATCTTTTGAGACAGGGTTTCTCTGTGTAGTCCTTGCTGTAGACCAGACTGGCCTCAAACTCAGAAATCCGCCTGCCTCTGTCTCCCAAGTTCTGGGATTAAAGGTGTGCACCACTGCTGACCGAGGAAGACAGATCTTAATTAAGAGATTTTTACACTTAGTTAAATTTGCCCACGTATTTCAGAAAGTCAAGAAGTCATAACTGTAAAGGACCCTGACTAGCCAAATTGACTCAAAGTTAGTTTAACACACACACACACACACAGAGGGGGGCACAATATCAAAGCAGCAGCAATCAACAGCTGAGAGTCACTGCCTTTTGCCTTTGTTCTGTACATGTACATGATACTTAGACATTAATAGACATGGGATACTGTCATTTAGTTTTGCCCTTGTGAACTATGGAGAATAAGAGATGACTGAAGAATATCATTTTATGTTATACCATGACTTTAGTTACTCATTTTAGAACTATGTATCATAAAGGTCTAAGAGCAAATATCACTCCTATAGAGAACAAAGCACATGGGTGAACAAAGTAATGGTTCAAGTTGGTCAAGGCTAACATGAGATTTGATGGAGAGAATAATGTAGACCCAGAAATGATATAAACTATGAAAATGAATGCAATCGGTGATGGGTAATATGGAAAGAAGTATGCTTAGGGTGAAATTCTATGCACACTAAAGACAAAACATTTTCTACTACAGAAAAGATTTGGAGGGAAACTTTGCAAAAAGAATAGAAATATTTTATCTTCACATGTAGATAAGTTTTCTTTATCCTTATAAAATATAACTCACAATTGTCTGTGGTAAACATATCTAACTACTAGAAGCATCAAACTTAGATCTTTGAAAAGCTTGCAAAATCCTTTGACCATTTACTGGATACATTGTCTATGCTAAGATTTCATTTCCTCCCTGATGGACAACAGCTTCCCAAACAAACTTCTGATTTCTAGAACTTTCCTCTATCATTTACCATGTATTTCCCAGTTTGCAGTAACTTCTTGATCAAAATATTTCAATGATTATCATTTTTGTAGAAGATAAATAAATTATCAAATGGCTAACCCTCTCACACACTTGCCCCACTCCACATTCTAATATCAATACACCTTCATTCCTCACCATGCTCCCTCATATATTAAGTACCCTGTAGGACCTCATCTACCTGTATTCATCAGGCACACCGTGTTTCTGCACTTCCATAATTTTAGAAGCTATCTATTATGTTACATGCTATATTCTTTTCTGTATTATTGACACCTAAGGTCATGATTGGTTGATCCCGCACAATTTGGCAATTTGAATGATTAATAAAGAGAATGACTTGCTTCCTATCACTCAAACAGGACACTGGACAGGTACTGGAAATAATGTATGAGTCAGTATCACATCCCCCTTTCCTCAATACACCAACATGCTACTATCATTCATTCTAGTCTCTTATGATGTTTTTCTCACCTGTGCATAACCGTACAATCTGCCTCTCAAAGAAGATACTTTTGTTCCTGAAATCATTGCTATCAGTTAGAATATAATTTGTTTCTTCAAGAATAATTATTGAAAATTACATAAAATTTGTATTATGATTATTAATTCATATGAACTTTTAAATGATTTTAAGAACATCTACAAGGATTTTACTTAAATAGGGGTAAAATATATGCCTTGCTAATTGTTATGTCTTTGTAGAGTATATTAAATAGCCCTTAATCAATATCAGGACCATGTTAATAAATGAGTGAAAATGGCTGTTTCCTATGAACATTCCTAATCTTTAGAGTTACTAATAGGGTAACATTGAGGAGTCTGAAAACTAGTTGGGGTTGAAACTGATGAATATAATGACTACAGTAAAGAGTATGAGACACCATATTATCTCATTATTATTTCATTTTATTCTTTAATTATGATTGTGATGTATATACACACAAATATATATGTATATATATATATGTATATATATATATATATATGTACAATATGCTAGGTCTATTTAATGCTATAATAATATAACCAAATTTATGTGTGTTTAAGTCTGACCACTTGTGGTTGGTTGATCTATCAGGAGACTCATCCATGGAGAAGAGACATTCTCCCCTGTTAACATCCAGTAATTGTCTCTGGCTTTTTTGTTTACTGGTGGGTCCTTGTAAAATTTTTCTTGTTCCACATTGGTATATAAGCTGTTGGTGTCACTGGAATTGTACAGAGCTTGTTTAAACAACTATATTGTCATATTATGGGGTGAAGTTTTCATGATCCTGGTTCTTTGGGTTTTGCAAAACTTTCAACCACATTCATTGTGTTATTCTCTTGAGTCTTGGTTTGTGTTATAGATACACCAAAATAGAGACCCTGAGTAGATATTCTCAACATGTTGACCAGATATGAATTCCTGTGATGCTCTTTGATGCAAAAAGAAGTATCTTTGATGAAGGCAGAGAGATATACAATCTGGGAATAAAGGATAGGTCTAGAATGTAATTGAGAATTGTACTAGGTTAGTGAAATGGCAATAATGAGTTTCTTCCCTAGGGCCCATTGTCTCATCAAACACAAGTAGCATGGTAGGTTTTTAGAACTAGGAATGAATTCCTTCCAATTGAGGAGTTCTTGAGTCCAAATAGATGGTGACTGATTACCCCAAGATATAAGTGCCACTGTTGTACCTTGTGTGTATCTTACTTTTCTGGTCATTGTTCCTAGTCTTTGCAACTGGGTAGGAGTATTGGTTGTTTTCTCCCTTGGAAACTTGTATAGCACCTTTAGATGCTATGAGAGATATTACTCAGAGAGGAGGCTTCCTAGTCAGATCCAATTTGCTTCCTCAAAGTTCTGTGTCTAAAGCATGATGTTGAAGATGGCACTTCATTTCTACATTACTGAATAATTTCCAATGGCTGTTTTCAAATACTAGATCAGAATGAAAAACTCATGCAGAGGTGTCTTCCATAAAAATCTCTTTTCATGGCCCCATTGCATCCTATTTTTTTCACACACACAGTATGTGCCTAGACAGATACAAGTCCCTTTGTCTCATAGACCCCCTAATGGAAATACATTAGCTGTAGGGGTGTTTTGTTATACCATATATTTTCTTTCAGGTTTATTATGACTGTTATTGCATGAGTAGGTGGTAATGTTATTTATTGCTACTATATTAAACACATAAAAGAAAACCACATAATCACAGCTTTGTGTCCATTATGATAGTCTCTAACTGATTCCCTTGATAACAGAATCAGTGTTAAATATTAAAGTAACACTGACATGAATATTTAATATAAGAACATGCATACAAATTACAGATTCAAATTTATTACAAATGATGCTAATAATTAAGTTCACTATAAAATTAAAAGAGATATGAAATAAACAACTGATAAGACAAAATACTTATATGAATTATTCTATATGAATACAAGACTAGTAAATAAGCAGTAGCAGACTTAATTAAAGTCACTTATGCTTTTTACTTGGATGAGTGATAAATAATGCAGTCCTTCCTGCTTCATTACTAGAGGTATACTTGAGCTGTCTCATTAAAAGTGGAGGCAGGAGTTTCTTAAATTTATTTAGTTGTGTGTAGTTATATATGTCTTTAATATAAATGTCACTAATTAACTGAGACTATTCCTGCAGATTAAAAACAAAGTGGATATTTTCCTTTGATAGAGAGGATATAGGGGAAAATAGTATAGCATATGAATTCTCCAAATTGTACCAAAGAGCAAAGCCCCAAGTGATTGAGCAAAATCAATTACCAAAATTAATGATGCTAGTCAAGGTTAAATTTAATTTTGAAAATTATTGATTTATCTTTCCAATCAATTTCTTCTTTGTAACAATGAGAAGGAAAGAACATGGTTAGTCATAACCCACCTACAAAGACTCTTTACACTTTATTATTGGAGGACTAATTTCAAGTAATTGAATACAAATTATGCTCATTTTATTCAAAAAATGAGAATGCTTTCTAGAACATTATTTTGTAAGGATTACATTATGGGATCATGTCTTATGATAATTCCTACAAGGGTACCATGATAAGCTCACAGTCCACTGTGTCTACCAAGTTACCTCACTGACGGCAATACTTACCAAATACATAATGGCAATAAGTTTTAGATGGGCCTGAAGGGAGAACAAATTCAAATCCCACCTTGGCTATCAGTGTATTCAGGATCATGGTTAATGCTACTGGTTAAACTTGTCACAGTATTAATGCATTTCCCAAATAAAAGCTGCTGGGCACAAACTCTGTTTTCATGAGTAAACTGAATAGCATTATTCTGGGAACAAATTCAGTAGGAAGTAGATACTTACTCTTAGTACCTGGTTGAATCCCCTAATGTGTGGCTTTAGAACCATAGGGAAGTATATTAAGGAAGGGAAAACTACCAAAGGATTAAATATAACTTTAGTGAAAGAATTGTATAACTCACTAGGAAGCCATTTTTGTATAAAGAAAAATATTAAACATTACTGACATTATTCAGATGTCTGTTTTAAATCCTTCCTTCCTGGTAGTAAAGTCTGCAACCTGGAACCTTTTTTCTAGTTTAGTAAGTGTTAGAAAGTATTTTCTTTCTTTCTAGCATACTGCAGACCCTCTTCTTAAGATCCATATGGTTGATCACTGACCTGGTTCTGCATTCATCCAGACATGTTGCCAGCCAGGGTGTGAGTTTCTTCAGTAGCAGGGCTAGGTTTAATCAGTAGGTGATAAAGTGTCTTTGCTCTGAGTACAAGATTGTATAACTATCTCTGGATCTTTATTATCTTCTTGATACTGACTATTGTTACCACATCTGCCCTTATTCTTTGAAAAGGGAAAGCTAAAGTGTACTTGAAGTCCACTTACTTTTAAGTCCGAAAGCTGCTGTAGATTGGATCCCCACTTCCCTTATTTACTTAAGGTTGGGATAGGAGGAGATATTGCTAGTTTTCTCTGGGCCTAAAAAGGAAAAAAAAAATGTTTGTCGAAGTTCTTTTTTGATGTTCTCTGCCTGCATTTGTAACAACCCCTCAAGACTTTGAGACATCAAGTGACCATTCCCCTTAATGGTTTCAGATTCTTCCATATGCTCAGCAAGACCTTTGCCTCCTATTGATCTCGGTCCCTTCACTGTAGTTGCCTTAATAAAACATTGCAATCAATTACAGCTAAGATTTTACGTGTCCACTGTGCACTGTGATAAGTCATTTGCCTATATCATTTAGCTAATCTATATCCTATGTTAATTACTCGGTGATTAAAAGTATCTGCATCATTTAGATTAGACTCTAAGTGTAACCATGCTCAGCAAGATTCATTAGAAATGCTTGCTTTCAAAGTATGTATATAATGATGGCAGCAGAATTGAGCCTCCCTTTTCCTTCCCAGATCCATTCTTATTTATCTGAACTATTGAGAACAATTCTGGTTCTGAAGTAAATGAAGCAACAACTGCATTAATGCCATGTGATACGAATTATCACAAAACTTATGGTTTCTATCACAAAAATTATGTTTATCGCTGTTCTGTAGACTAGACTGCTGACATGATGGTGGTGATTCTTGAGATGTAGAAAGTAGGGAAGGCAGAATATTAAAGATTTTTTAAAATTTCTTTATTAAATTATATTATGTCCTTCTTATATGTTATGCATAATAAAAGAATTTCTGGATAAACATGAAAATATTAGATAATATTAGTACATTCAAGAAAAAAATTGTGATTATAAACATTTAACAGGTAATTCTAAGTAAATGGATACACTTTCAATGGAGGTGCACATGTATCAAGAGTCTTTGTTCAGTAGTGACAGCTAAAAGAACAGGACAAGGCAAGACTTGAACTAAGGACACAACAAATTTCTCATCTTTAGAAGGGGAGATATTGAGAATATTGAAGAGAATGTATTTTGTTTTCTCTCTTTGAGAAAATTATGTGATTATTATATATTCCTTCATTTAAATTAAATCATAAGAGACTTGAATTGGTTCCAGATGTTTTAACAAATTCCACCATAGTCTTTGGGTGACTCTCAAAAGCTGACATATTTAAATACTTGGTCTCCAGTTGGTGGACCTGTTTGGGAAGGGTAAGGAGGTATGGTCTTTTTGAAATAGATATAGCACTGTGCTTTGAAGTCTCGAAAGACTAACTCTATTCCTAGAGTCTCTCTCTGCCTCAGCTGTTCCTATTACTATACCTTTACTGTGCTATCATGTATGCTAACTCTTTGCAACTTTAAGCCCCAAATTACATTCTTTCTTTTGTAAGTTGCCTTTTGCCACAGTATCTTATCACTGCAATAAAAATATAACTAGGATGGTCTTTAATTTTTAAAATTTCTATCTCAGAGAGTTTGGTGAACAAATCTGTCTGAATACAGGGGATTGAAAACAAAAGCCAAGCATATTAAAGAAAAGCACTATAGTATCTCCAAACTTAAGACAGCAGAGGAAAAAGTAGATGCCTATAATTGTAGTAACAATAACTTGGGTAAAGAGTTAAGAAAATTAAAAACATTATCAGCTACAGAGTTATGATGGGGAAAGGAGGTGATCAGTGAGGTAAAGAAATGCAGGTAAAAAAAAAGAGGAAAAGACTTTTGATTTTAGTAAAAGGTAATATATAATGATCATCCAAAGAGCAACTTGAATGGTAAGCATATAGGCAGGAAAGCTAGCTCTCTAAGAGTAATGGGAATTTAAACTGATGTAGTATAACTAGGATAGCAAATATTTCTAACACAGGGATACGTCAAGGGTGAGATTTTATTCTTGGATATGGGACATTTATGCAAGCTTGCAGTCACAAGGAGTGTGGAGAAGTAAAGATGAAGTCATATAGCAGATTAATGGTAAAATTATATATCAGAGAAACATAGCAAACTGATGTTGAATATTATTTGCATAGTAATACTTAGATAGGGAAAAGATTATTTTCTGTTCAGAAGTAGAGGCTTAATTTAGTGACACAGGAAAACAATAATAAACTGTAAATAAATACTATTTTAAAAGGTGTTATGGTGCTATTCCACAGGAAACTCTGATTTTTTTCTAACAATATTTGAAAGATCAACAATGAAAATAAGAGGAATTGCCTTCAGCCAAGTAATATATAAAGAAAGACATCAAAGAAAGAAAATTATGTAAAAAAGCAAAATATTTATTATGTTATGAGGTCAAGGTATAATAGAGGTAAATGAAGCTTAAGGAAGGCTGGACACTAAAATATTTATGAGTAAATTCAGTTTTCCTACCACAATAAGGACCTATGCAATCTCAAGTCCAATTTTCAGCCTCATCTCAAGCCATTACTTATAGCTTTGCCAAATGCCACACATATGAGACTCCCAGGGTGTGCAAGTATGAGAGGCTATAAGGTTGGTATTATCGCTGTTTCATAGTCTTAGTATATCTGATGCAATCTTCACCGCATACCCAATAGGTAATTTTGTTATTCCAAGGATTGAACTTGGGTTATCAGACTTCAAGAGCTTTTATATAGGATCCATTCTAACATACCCAAATATTTTTTTTTCTTTTTCCTCATTCTTCATTGCATCTCCAGTTGAGTAAAAGCCTTGTGCAGGTAAATGGCATAGTAAACCCAGCCTCACTCACAGCACAACTACATTGCAGATACTCAATAAGGATGTTTAGTTAAGTGATGTAACTAAAAGGATAAAGAGGTAAAATAATGATGGAAGCACTTTACTGGAACAAGTAAGGAGGGAAAATGTAGAATCCAAAACCAGAAAGCACAATTCTATATTGTGTAAAATGCTTCACCAACATCTTCAAACATAATAGTGGTAAATACTGACTGAATCTAGTAAATGGCTTCTAGATGATGCAGGATGACAGCGGAAAACAATTGCCTCCAAGGATTATAAGGGCCATAGACTTAATTACTTATGTTCCCAATGTGATTCTGGGGTTTAGAGGGTAAGGTGAGCCATGTAGATGATGATGCAAAAATGATGATGTAGTAATTCACCCTGCCTAAATGGACATGAAGAAACAAGTGTATATTTAATTTATTGGGGCTGGAGAGATGGTTCAGTGGTTAAGAGCACTGACTGCTCTTCTGAAGGTCCTGAGTTCAAATCCCAGAAACCACATGGTGGCTCACAACCATCTGGGATCTGACGCCCTCTTCTGGTGTGTCTGAAAACAGCTACAGTGCACTTACATATAATAATAAATAAATCTTAAAAAAAAAGAAATCAACTATTATTAATTTATTTTATTCTTTGGGTACCGTCTATAGCAAGATAGTTGTGTATGACGTTATTGTAGATTAAGTTACTTTGATCTAGTTTCCTTGTCCCTCTATCATTATTTTCTTAGTATTATCCATTCCTATCATTTGCACTGTCTGCAGAAGCAACATTTGTCACAAACATCCATAGTCCTGCTGACAATTGCATTCCATATTTTTTTTTTGCTTTTCTGCCCCCCATTTATCTTCCTTATTCCTAATGCAATGGGATTTTCTCAACTTGCCGCTGGAGGGTATTCAATTAATGGTGTATAACCATAAAGAAAAAGGGAAAGTTTGGCTGAAGTTAACATATTTTTTTTTTAACAAAATAGCCCAGAAGTATCATTTGGCTATATGCTTTCTTTCCCTTTCTTTTCTGCTTATGTGGCACAATCATACAATGTGAAAGAATAAAACAAGTTCAAGCAACAACAGAAACATATCTGCTGGCTGAAAAGAGTAGCATCTTGATGTGAAAAACAGTGCAGCTCACATTTATTGTTTTACAGCACCGTCTTCCCTTTAAGAGAAAACTAGAGATACAAATAACACGGATAGAGACCAATGCTGCACTTGCACAGAGCCCTCTGTGTGTGTGCCTTAGAATCCCTTGGCGGTTTTTAAAAATATGTTCTTATTCAAAGCAGATCTCATTATCAAGAAAAATATCCCAGTTTTAGGATTTCCCACCGTGCACGTCTTGGAGTCTCCCTTGTTTCCAGTGGGAAAACTCTTTATCTTGCGTACAAGAAAAAGAAAATTTACAGGGCCAAAGGAAAAATAAAGGCAGAATAAATTTTAATTTCTTGAAAATTTAGGTTATGTACCTGTCGGGTTATATTTATCCCACTGCCTTTTGGTGGCATTTTTCCAGTGACGTCAGCTAAGATTCAAAATTGCTTCTATAGGTCCCATAAGAACCTGAGGACATTATTAATTTAAAAACAGACTTATCTATTGAAAGCAAACTCGCCCTGATTAAAATATTGGGATTTCCAGCCAATTTATTGCTTTAAGTGAATCTACATTCCATTTTCTTTATCTACTCCCTTATCCTCCAAAAAGCCATCTGCTATTTCCTTTATGAAAAATAAAACCTACAATTAGTGCCTTGTTCAACTTTTCTTTCTTAAAAAAAAAAAATAAGAGGGGGGAACAATTATGCAAATCCTCTGCAATTTAGTTCCAAATACTCTTTGTAGTGTGAAGAGCAATTTTCCTTAATACAAACCCAGCTTTTTTGCCAAGACTTGCACTTATATTTTTTAAAGGGAACTTTCAGTTTTCACATGAACTATCACCTAATGTAAACTTTTCAAATGCATCTAGAAAATATAGCTAAAACTGGTCTTTGTATTGTAAAAGGAAAATAATCACTTTATATATGCCATCCTTTAAAATATAATATCTCAAAGGTGTTTCTTCTGCCTTAAGCATCCCCATGCCTTTTTCCTTAAGAAATGCCTAATAATAAGTACTAGAATAAGACAGAGGATGCTGAATCCTTTGTCTTTTCCTGAAGTATAATGTCAGGGACGTAGTTTACCTATTAATGTTAATTTGCTTGATTCTTGATTCTACTTGACCCTCAGTAACTAATGTGTAATTAGGCTCAATTCATTCCTGTATAGCTAATGTGAACTGTGTGGATTTGTCTTGCTAATAAGATAAATGCCTACAATGTGAACTCCTCATGAAATTTAAGGAAAAAGTTTGTGTGTGTGTGTGTGTGTGTGTGTGTATATATATATATATATATATATATATATATATATATATGAATGAAATGATCCTATGAAATAATGATACACTTCTAATCAGAAAGTATATTGTAAAACTGATCTGCTGATTAGACCAATCAATTCCTTAGAAAAAAAGGAATAGAAACTGTTTCCTATTTGTTTAGCAAAGAATATCTATTACTTTTGACTATTCACATTGTTGAAATTAGAATCAAACAGTGGTTACAACTGTTGGTTTTGTGGTTTTGTAATAGTTACATAAATTTAACTTGATTTAAATATGTACATTAACTTTGTATACCTTCTTGGTACATTTTCATACCCACAGGTAATACATCAAGGCTTAATTTCCTACCAAAGGGTTCAGGAACACTGTATAAAACCTAGTGAAACTATCACACAGAAAAAATAGGATCCACCATGTTAGTAGCAAACAATACAATAAGCATAAATGTAACTCAATTAGTTATATAGCATTTCATATCTAATTAAACATGATTTAATACAAAATAATGATATTTAATCTGAGTACATGTCTTGCTCACTTGTTGGTGTGTTGTATAGATTTCACACATGTACACATTATAATTTGGTACAGAAACCATGTAGTTTATGCTATGAATATAATCAGTTGATATTCTTAAATTCACCTGATGTTCATATTTGCAAAATCTTTATAGCTACAAGACTTTATTTCAATTGTTTGTTGAGCTACACAATAAATAAAACTGAAGTTTTTGAACCTTAGTAGATACACACAGGGCCACATGAATTTTTCTGTGACTTTCTAGTTTCCTAGGGGAGATAGGGAGGGATCGGTAGATAGACTTCCTCCTTATAGAGAACAGGTGGAAATAAGTGGCTTCAGCAGCTGCCACAGAGTCTTAAAACTAAGCAATTGTTTGAGACAGAGGGAGGCATGTTGCTATCACTTCATCTGCCTCTCTCAAATGTTTCTGTCTGTTCTCCTGATAGTCACAACCACATTCCTTTCTGTTTGGCCACAACAGATGGTAGAGGAGGACCTGTCACCTCTGTGTACCTAATTGAGCCCTCAAACAGTTGTTCTGAAATCAACTTCTCCCTACATGAGATATCCATTTGTGCATGCTACCTAAGCATTTGCTGTTGTGTGGTATCTCAGTTTCCTTCCATAAAATTAGGTCTTATGTAGTCATTCTATCATGCCATCATAAAGGAAAATCCAGCACAGCTTTATATGTTTAATGCTGTGGTTTGAAACTTTTAGAGACAGAAATGTGAGGATAATATCATAAGCATTCTCTTATTTTTTTTTACCAAAAACTTAGTACTAATTTGCCATGTGTATGCCTCCTTCATATGTGTGTACATGTATTTATTACACACTTACACAGATGCATACACATTTTCTTCCTCCTTCTCTACCATTGTAAACCATTATAAAGAATAATCAAGAAGGCAAATAGATGGAACTAGAAAATATCATCCTGAGTGAGGTAACCCAGTAACAAAAGAACACACATGGTATGCTCTCACTGATAAGTGGATATTATCCCCAAAGCTCGAAATACCCAAGATACAATTCACCGACCACATGAAGCTCAAGAAGAAGGAAGACCAAAGTGTAGATACTTTTGTCCTTCTTAGAAGGGGGAACAAAATACTCACAAGAGGAGATACAAAGTGTGGAACAGAGATGGAAGGAAAGGCTATCTAGAGACTGCCCCACCTGGGGATCCATCCCAGACACTATTGTGGATACCAAGAAGTGCTTGCTGACAGGAGCCTGATATAGCTGTCTCTTGAGAGACTCTGCCAGAGCCTGACAAATACAGAGGTAGATGCTCACAGTCACCCATTGGACTGAGCACAGGGACCCCAATGGAGGAGTAAGAAAGGACTGAAGGAACTGGAGGGTTTGCAACTCCATAGGAGGAAAAACAATATCAACCAGCCAGACCCCCCCTCCCCCAGAGCTCCCAGGGACTAAGCCATCAACCAAAGAGTACACATGGAGGGGCGCATGTTTCCAGCTGCATAAGTAGCAGAGGATGGCCTTGTGGGACATCAATGGGAGGAAAAGCCCTTAGTCCTGTGAAGGATCAATTCCCCAGTGTAGGAGAATGCCAGAACAGGGAAGGAGTGGTTGGTTGGGTGGAGGAACACCCTTACAGAAGCAGGGGGAGGGGAGATGAGATAGGGTTTTTCAGAGGGGAAACCAGGAAAGGGGATAACATTTGAAATTTAAATAAAGAAAATATCTAATAAAAATTTTTAAAAAATAGAATAATCAAAAATATTCTTGTATATTACACTATACTAAAGCTATCCTGAATTATTTAAGCTGAGCATAATATTATGTAATTCATAGCCCTTACATTATTTACCTGGTTATCCTGATAATATTTTATATAGTACATATTTTTCACCCTAAGAATGAGTCAAAGCACAAACAAAAGAGTTCCTTCCAATCACAAAAGGATTGACACACTTATGAATCCACAGGGACCATGGCTACATGAACAGGGCAGACCAAATGAAGTCTCTGGGCTGAGAATGGACAATGTCATGAACCTCCATCCCTAATACAGAATTTATTTCCAAATGTCATTTGCTCACAAAGTAAAAGTTAGTTTTCTTAATGGAATTTCGCTGAGTATACAAACCATAATTAAAGGTAGGCCTTATGCCCAGCAGTAGATAACCAACATACAACCAACTAGGTGGTAAATTTGGAGATATTTTTTGTCTCCATGATGCTATGTTTGGGCTTTTTCTTTAACCTTATTGGTCTTTTGCTTATATATTATGGTTTCTAGTTTTGTTTTATAAGTTCTGTGTGTGCCTGTGTATATTTCTACATGTGTGTGTGCATTTCTTATGCTTTTTCTTTATCTTTTACTGTTTGTTTTATTCTATTTGTCTTGTTCTTTAATTGTCTAAAGAAAGGCTGAAACAAAGTGTTAAGTGGAGAGTAAGGATGACCTTGGAGGAGATGAAGGAGAAGAAATTGATCTGAATATAGTATATGAAAAATATTATTTTAATATAAAAAAACTATCATAAAAAGAATGTGCCAAAGATCCAGCCTTGACCTACTTCTGTAAAAGTTTTAGCTTGAACATCCCACCTGTTCTTCACATTTTTCATAATAGTGATATATTTGTTTGTTTATTTGCTTATTTGACATGGGATTTTTCTGTGTAGCCTTTCTATCCTGGAACTCATCTGTAGACCAGGCTAAACTCAAACTCAGAGATGTGCCTGCCTCTGCTTCATGAATGCTGGGTTTAAGGCATGATTGCCTGGCATGATACTGAAATTTTTAATGATTTCAGGCTATTTTCTTCGCATCATATCATAAAAATGTGGCTAATATTTCATACTAATTATTTATTTGATTATTTATAATTAAAATTAAATATTATTAACAAGGATATTATGTTGCTGATATGTCGCTTTGTAAAAACCAAAGCTTATTATAATTTTCACTGAAGTAGATTATTTACTTTGTTTCATAAGGGCACGTGTCAAACATTAAAACATAAAACATAAAGCATAAAGAATATTCTTTATGTTAATGTGTTTCATAATATAGTATTGATATTTATGATAACTTTAAATTAAAGAAAAATATAAGATGGACTATGTACCACCATATGGCTACATTTTCACCTCCTTTAGTTGGATATCAATATGATAAAACCATTGAAATTTGGCTTTGATTTCATCAAATGAAGAAATTGATCCAGATTAAATCTTATGTTTTCACTTAGCTTATACACTGTATAGCTATCTATAAATAGGACTTCTCTTTAAGTTTTTTAACTTTAAGATATACTTGAGTAAAAAGTCTTTTAAAAATCTTCATTTTTGTTTCCAAATCAGTATTAGACTTGGTTATTCTTTACAATTTTACAATCTACATATGTCACTTACATGTGCTAACTCCATATGAATAATGGGCAAGTTAAGTTAGGGTCACCTTCTTGTTCTTGAGAAAAATCCATATTTGCATAGTTTTATTCTCTAGAGATATCATTAAAAATTAAAACTCTCTAGTAAACAGTGCTGTTTATTTTAACATAATTGGCAGTCAATAAAAATGTATTGTCTATGCCTTAAAAGATGAGATAGAGGTTTTGACATCATAGGTTATTATTAGGTAACTGAATTTACATTGCGGTATAGACCATTTCTTCCTTAGATTTATTTAATTATATCAATCTAAGCAGGAAATGATTAAATAAATATATTTACATTGTTAATTGAGTCTTCTGATGCTTCTTTTGTAACTGGGTCTTACTCCACAGCCAAACTGGCCTTGAACTCAGTATGTCAAATAGGCTGGCCTCACACACACAGTTTTGCTGACCTCTGCTTTCTGAATGCTGGCTTAAAAGCTATAAGCACTATATCTGGCTTACCGAGTATGTTATAAAATCTAGTATACACCTTTCTTCCAATGTATTTAAAATACTGAGGAATGCTGAGTTGAAGTTACAATAGTCTGGTTTTTTTTTTGTTGCTATTGTTGCTGTTACAGGAGGCTCTGATCATGGCAAGTATGGATCACCCACATCTAGTTCGCCTACTGGGCGTGTGTCTGAGCCCTACTATCCAGTTGGTTACTCAACTGATGCCACATGGCTGCCTACTCGACTATGTCCATGAACACAAGGATAACATTGGATCACAGCTGCTGTTGAACTGGTGTGTCCAGATTGCTAAGGTAAGTGTTGTCATTTCCTATAAAAATGATATTTTAGGGCTTAGTTCATCTAGAAGACTCTGACAATTGAAATTATGCCATAGCTTTGCACACTTTGATATGACTAACTTCTATTGCTATGTTAAATGACATTTCTGTAAGTACTTTACTGAAGACCATGGAACAGACACATAAGATAGTTATATTTACTTCTGGATTATTATTCCAAGGTATTCATATTAGTTTGACCAGATGACACAATGCATGGCACACTAGTCAAATGGAATAATTGAATCGCTAAACTTGTTTAACTTTTTCTTGTTCTTCTTTCATACATGACATCCCAACTGCAGTCTCCTGTCCCTCCACTCCTCCAGTGACCCCAATCTCCCTGACATAGTTTCTTTTTCTTTTATTGAATATAATCTTCATTTACATTTCAAATGCTAAAACCTTTCCCAGTTTCCCCCCTCCTGACACCCCCAACCCATCTTCCCACCCCTTGCCTCCAAGTATATGCCCCTCCACCCGATCCACTCTCACCTCCTCGCCTCGCTTTCCATTTGCTGGGGCCTCTATTGAGCCTTCACTGGACCAAGGATTACTCCTTCCACTGATGCCCGACAAGGCATTCCTCTGCCACGTTTTTGGCTGGAATCATGTGTACCCCTTGGTTGATGATTTAGACCCTGGGAGTCCTGGGTCATCTGGGTGGCCGACATTGTTTTTCTTTCCATGGGGCTGTAAACCCCTTCAGTTTCTAATGGAGTCAAGTTGTCAAACAAAATCAAGAATGTAAAGATTCAATGTCAAAAATGTTCCATTTTTTAATTTTTGTTAAAAAATTCTATAGAATTATCAAAATCACAATGTTTAAGCTTACTGGTAACCCCATCTATGTTCTGAACCATCTCTACTGCCTATTCATAGCTTTAGCCTTGTAGTTTGTTGCTGCTGCTGCTGTATTTGGAAAGCCTGCTATTGGGTATAGGCCAGGATTTTTTATAATTCTGAGACCTTTTCAGAGCTACGATGGTTTCTTTTACATCATTGTCAATTGTTTTTCTGGTGCTCTCTTGGTTTGCAAGTTTATCAACAGAAAGTTCCATTGTCTTTCTTGTTAAGTAAAATAGTGTCAGTGGTGGGGCTGGAGAGACGGCTCAGCAATTAAGAGCTTTGGCTGCTTTTCCAAGGACCTGATTTCCATTCCTAGCATTCAGTTGGCTGGCTGCTCTTGTTTGCAACTCCAGTCCCAGAAAATCTGACACACTCTCTGGCCTGTGCAAGCACTCCAATACTATGTTGAAAGTTATTGAAACCTAAGTAAGTAGTAGAGACTACTTGGAAGTGGAAGATCATTCAGTGCGTTCCTTTAAGGTTGTACCTGGTCCCTGATGCCCCTCTAACTTTCTGCTTCCTGTCCATCATGAAGTAAACAGACTTCTCTGACCTATACTCTTGCAACTACTTACACTCTGATTTAGAATTAGCCCAGAAACAATGGAATCAAGGACTGTAAATTCTCGGAAATTCTTGCGCAAAGTATGGCTTTCCTTTTTAAAGTTGTTTTCTCGAGTATTTTATTTACAACTCTGCCAAAGTGATCAATAGATACAAAGGCTGATATATTCATACATACACACACACACACATACACACACACACACACACACACACACACACACACACACACATATATATATATATATACATATATATATAATTTTAGAAGTGGTAGCTCACTCCTTTTAATAATTATTTAATAAATATTTTGCCAGCATGTTTGTCTGTAGCCACAAACATTTAGTACTTGAACAGGCCAGAGAGCATTTCTTTATATTTTCTTTTTTTTAATTGGATATTTTATTTATTTTCATTTCAAATGTTATAACCTTTCCAGGTTTCCCCTCCACAAACCTCTATCTCATCCTTCCTCTTCCTGCTTCTATGAGAGTGCTCCCCCACTCACCTACCCACTCCCACCTCCATGCCATGGCATTCTTTTCTTACTCTTTTTTTATTTTTCTCCAATACTTAGTATATAGAATGACAAGAAACTAATTTCTACTTGTTTCAGCCACTTACTTCTGTATGAACAAAAATGAACTTCAAGTTTGAAGGTCTGATGCAAGTTAAATACACATAATGATGTTAGACAGTTCTGACTTATTTCTACTTAATGCCAGATACTATATGTATATAAGTCTTTATTCATTGCACATGTATATAAACTACCAAATCAGAAAATCATGACTTCTTGTTACACTTAATATACTAAATGGCAATTAGTGTTATTTAAAAATCTATTAATGTCTTTTGAATGAGAAGGTTCTTTCACTGTGTTTTCATAAAAGAATTTATTTCATACAGGCAGAATAAAAGGTGAAGGGTCTACTTACAATTCATAACACTGTTACTCCAACTAATCTCTGTATCATAACAATGATAATCCATTATTAAAAATTGAAATGCAGATTATTTCTAACCATTTGTGCATAAAAGCAAAATCTCAAATCTTTTAAGAAAATCAGTAGAATGGTTTTAGATCAGTGGCAAAATTTAAGGTCAGAGTAAATACCTACAAGGACTCTTCAGGATCACTATAAACTAGACTAATGATAAAATTTGATTTTCAAAATATGGATGTCCTCAATTATGTTACATATACCAAGTGTTTCATACATTTTTTTTTGCTACAGTAATTTTTGGTCTCTATTTCTCAGATTCATATTTCTTAGAGATTTGTGACTTGACTTTTGGTAGACAATTATGTGCAGTCTTTGTCTAGTCAGGAGGGATTTTATTAAATATATTATTCAGTGTTCTGCCTACAAACAGAACTAATAGGATGAATATAGATACAGAAAGATTTATTAAAAATAATCTATTTGGAATATTAAGCAAGCTAAGTTATAAGACCCTTAGAAATTTAAGAGAGCCAAGTCTACAGTACTAGTCCCAGTTCAAAGATCTGAGAACTACTATGTGAATGCATTCCAACTCAAATCCATCACAGTCAAAATCATGGAAAAGATAATTTTGGGGGTCAAATCCATGTCTGAGTACAGGAGAAAATGGAATCTGCAGTTCAAATGTAATCAGGCAGAAGGAGATTGCCCCGTCTCAGAAGTCAGGTTCTTCTTATTATATTCAAATCTGTAACTGAATAGATTTATCACTGCCTTAAAATTAGGCTAGTCAATGTACTTTGGACTTCAGTCTACCAAATGAAATGTTAATTTCATCCAAATTTGCTAATAGACACACTGGAAACCATGTTTAACCAAATGTCGGGGTGTCTCCTAGCTCAGTTTAATTGACATATACAGTTAAATATCATGCTGAGTTATGTGGAGCAATGCTTATACTCTACTGAGGAAGGGTGACACAGTAACCATGATGACACAGAACACTGTTTCACATATTGAGCAATGTAACATACCACGTGTCAGGAGTTATTATGACAGAATTTTTAGGAAGTAGCCTCTACTTCTCTTTAGTTTACTGTCAACATTTATCATCTCCAATAACTTAGATAATACTCTAGTTGACTTTAATTTGTTTTTCTCTACAATAAAATAGAAAAGACATTAATGCTATTATGACGGCTAAGTGTGTGATGTAGCAGATATGCATGGTAAGAGGATTTCTGTTCTTCAAAGGTGTTACTATATATGAAGCAAAACAATGTTATTTAAAATGTAATCATCAAAATAACTTCATGACTCCTCCAGGAAGACAACATAGTACAGTAGAAATATTATCCATAAAAACTAATAATCTAGATTTGGATCTAAAGTCGTACTTATTAATACCTCAGCCGCCATTTCTTACTTTTTACATAACTCTGGTTGCCAGAGTCTTTCTTAGCTTACAGACAGCCCACATGTGATATGGTCCTAATATAGGTTACCTAAAGGGACTCATGAGGGAGGGAGAGAAAGTAGATAAGAAGAAGAGAAAGGGGAGGAGAAGGGAACAGACAAGAGAGTGAATATGAGGAGAAAAGAAGAGAAGAGAGAAGAAAAGAGGAGAGGAGAGTGAAGAGGGGAGAGGAGGGGAGGGGAGATGAGATGAGACAAGATGAGACAGGAGAGGTTAGGGAAAGTGGACATATGTACAAAGAAAGAGTTTATTAGAGCTTATGGTTCAAGTGGATTGAGTCCCTCCTGGCCGAGAGGAGTGGCAGCAGGAGACAGACATGGCTGTAGTAGAAATGGGAGCTCATCATATAAGCAGGAAGGAGAGAGAGCAGGACTAATATGAGTCTTCAAAACCCTAAATTTTAACCTCCAGTGAAATATCTCATATAAAAAAACAAAAACAAAGCCCTTAAACTATACCTCCTAGCCTCTCCCAAACAGTTCTACCAAGTGAGTACTGAATCATCTGCTCAAGACTATTAAGTACTTCTCAGTCAAGTCACTGCTTAAGGGCAAAGGGGAATAAAACTACATAATTGCAGTACTTCTCATTCAAGCCACCACCTAAGGGCAAAGGAGAATGGAACTACACAGTTGCCATTGTGTTTTCTCTTACAAGCCTCAGAAAAATAGAAAGAGCCTCTCTTTACCATGTGTCTATATCTTTAGACTCTTCTTAGTTTCTCAAAATAAATTTTTAAAAAGGGTAATAAAAGTAAACCTGGTCCTGGAAAGACTGGATGTAGGGGAATACCAGGACAGAGAAGCCAAAGGGGGTTGAATGGGGAACAGGGGGAGGGAAGAGGGTTTATGGGACTTTCGGGGAGGGAGGAAACAGGAAAGGGGAAATCATTTGGAATGTAAATAAAAAAAATATAGAAAATTAAAAAAAAAGTAAACCTCATAAAGATCCCCAATACGTGAGTGAAATGGAATTTCTGACCCATTTTGCATATGTATGCACAAACCCATAATATTTCCCCAATCTTATTGAAGTATTACTGACAAGTAAAAGTTTAATACATTTAGCATGACGGTTAGAGATAAATATATAGTGAAATAATCACCTTTAAGTCTAATAGGAAGTTCTTCATCTCACCTAGCTACCATTCTTAGTATATGAGGAGTAGGATCCATTTTCCTCTATGAGGATATCAGAAGCATACAGCTGTGGTACCAGGACCAGGCTGTATATGCATGTGTGAACAATCTCCAGTTTTCTTGGTGCAGAGTGGAAGTAGATGCCAAGGTCTTTCTACCTCACCCCACATCTGCCTGTTTGAGGATGTACCAACAGCGATCCTCTTCCCTCTTCAGCTTTGAAGGGCCCAATCTTCATTCACAGAGTTGAGTCCAGACTCTCCTTTGCCCAGGGTAATAATATGCTGGTTAACATAAAATTGAGAGTTTTTTTTAAACAACAGAATTTAACTGAGGTTTAACTCCTGAGTTCCAGAGGAAAGCTTTGGAGTCTTCCCCTAGAAACTCAAGGTACAGTAATTTCTTCAAGATGATAAGCATGAATAGAAACACAGGAACTTTCTTTTTTATACAGAGCAGTAAATATAGCATACTAACTAAAAGTCATTAAAATATTTTTCTGGGTGTAAGGAAGAAAAGCAAGACAGACAGAAGTGAGACAAAAAAGATTATGCCCAAAAAGGATCTTAGTGAGCTCATGAGTATTTGCCAAAGGCATATCATAGCCTTTTAGTACAGAAAACAGCCTTTGACAGTCATCTGATAAAGTGATTCATTCTGCCACCAAGGAAGATGTTGAAAAGTTCATAGAAACTGAGGTCTCCTTACCAAGCTTCTCACAGAAACCAACTTTAGGAATTGTGGCTGCATTTGTGTTGGAAATGGGAGCCGAAATACGTGACAGAGTACATTTAAGACAACATTCTTCTTACTGACAGAGCAAGTGACTGAGAATCTATTGTTGCCCACATATCTGGTTTAGATGAATTAAGATTCCATCGCACCCAAGACTAGATTCAGCATGACCATGGGCTCCTTGTATCTTAGGGGAAATAATTGTTACACTATTAGAATTAAATGTCAAGTCTAAGGTATGATATAATTATGCCCTTTGAGATACTATTGTGTGATATAATGAACTTTTTCACCTATAGAATTTTAAATGAGGCAGATGCTTTAATTTTTGTTTTTCAAATACTTTTTAAAATCTCCCTGCAACAGGAACAACATCTCTCTCAATCTTTGTATCAGATTGTCTAGCAACATTACAACTCCCCAAGATGATGATAAAGCTCCTGGCTGGATTTGAATCATGTTTATCCCCTTCCCGAAACAATGTCATGCTTTTTATTTATGTGTCAAATTCTCATTGCCTTAAAGGGGGATGATATATGAAGGACAATAAGGGAAGCGAGAAAATCTCAATACTACCAGTGAAAACAGAGTTTATGGAGGTAGTTTCGGGAGCACAGGTCCCATTGTTGCACTGAAGGCTTAATTATTTCCTGAGGTTTGAATGAAATATGAAGTTCGCACACTTAGAGAAGTCATTTAGGTTTTTTTTCCATGTCTAGCCTATGGGATTGCAAGCTTACCCTTTGCTTTGCCTATGGCATTATTGGGCCTGCTGAGTGACTCTAATTCAGTTTGTAAGTCCCTCCTTCCTGTAAACAGCAAACATTTTCATTTAGTGATTATACACATGCCAGAAACTTCCTTTCTCTGGATGTATTTTGCATTAGCTCATAGTTTAAGTGTGCTTACATTTTTTTCTTTGTTTTTTTCTTTCTTTCTTTATAACAGAAAGTGAAAACTATCCTATCCAAATGGATTAACATTCACTTCATGTGTGCAAAGTGTGCACAATTACATCTATTAGTCATGATTATGTGAGGCTTGCTATCTTGGCACATTTGAGGAACACTGTGATTTTCTCAAAGGCAGAATCAAAGAAGATGGGTAGGCATATCCTATTTATTGCCCCCTGGGGCTTATGTTTATGGTGTTGTGGAGTTAGATGGGTGTTAGAGCATGGCTCTATTGGTAAATTGTGAAATATATTCATGTTCATTGGGATGTATTCATGCAGTACCATTTTCCCGCACATTTCAAGATGCTTACAGTAATTTGGAGAGATGAGACTAGCATTTTCTGCAGAAAAGAGAAACAAAGCACAAAGCACAATGATTTATCTTGGTATCAAACTCATAGAGGGACTGGCTCATAGAGCTCATTCATAGAGAAGAACTGCGGCCTTTCTTCTTTTCATGCTTGACCTTGGCCAGGTCTGTCCTGAACTTGCTCTTATATTAAAGGGTTTGAATATATATATCTTTGGAATAATTATAGATTAATGAAAAATAACAGCATTAGAAGTTCTGTTTGTTTCTCCATTTTTTCTTGATGAATTATACAATACTTTTACGAATAAAATAATTGCACAGATGAGAACTTATTCAGATCTCATTAGTTTCACCAGAATTGTTTTGTTTTTTCTTTGTGGATATAATTTTTCTGAAAATTAACCTGTATCCATTCATAAAACTACCTCTACACTCAGTTACACACAAAGTTACATTGTATCCTCATGCCATTCTACTCCTTTTCAATTTTATTTACTTATTAATTTTGAGACAAGTCTCATTGGGTAGCTCAGGATAATCTAGAATTATATGTCAATCCTCTGGCTTCAGCTCTCTTATTGCTAGAATTTTAGGAAGACCCTTCTGTACCTGACTACTTCCTTGTATTTAATGGCATCCAAGTCTTTGCATGATCAGAGTTCGAAAGGTGACTTTTTTTTTCATTTTCTATAATTTTTTTATTTACATTCTCAATGATTTCCTCTTTATCTTCAGAACTTGTGTTATTTACATGGACATGGAATACTCTGGACTCTGAAATTCATTTTCACATTAGCAATTTGGTTCTGATTCTGTGTAAGATATCCTCTATTGATTGATAGAAGAATATT
The DNA here is from genome assembly GCA_036184795.1 of Tokudaia tokunoshimensis. NCBI lineage: Eukaryota > Metazoa > Chordata > Mammalia > Rodentia > Muridae > Tokudaia > Tokudaia tokunoshimensis. The sequence continues at coordinate 70,916,062 of BTHU01000016.1, read as the reverse complement.
ACAGAGTTCAAAGATGAGGAACCTGGATGTTTATAGTTATGTGACTTGAGAGAGATGCAACAGTCTATTTGGTTGTATTCAAGTTTCTTACACATGTTTAGTGGGGACATCTGCACTCCTCTGTACTCTCTAATTTCCTTTTGCAGGTTTCTGGCTGCAAATGGACAGCCCAGCAATACCAAAGGGCAAGGAAGGAGATTGATTGAAATAGGTCTGAGAGTGAGACAATCGGTTCAGTATCATGCAGGCCTCTTCTTTTGGGGAAAGCTCAGAAATTTAGACTAATTGCATTCAGCATCATGTGACCAAAATTTATTTTTTTAGAATACGTATGTATATAAATGTAGACCTTTCAAAAAACATGCCCATACATGTATTTATATGCTATATATAATACATCTTAAATGTTGATATATATGGGAGGAGTTTATGCTCTGAATACAGCTTAGTTATATGCACTCAAAATTCTAAAATGTCCAATTAAATTTCTTCATGTTAAAAGGAGTATCAGATTTTAAGAAGCACAACTTTGATGGTTTCATCACCCTCTCTATAATGTTTGTACAAAATTTCGCTTTCCATCATCTAAACATGATGGATTACAAGGATCTTGTTGGCAACAGTTCATTACTTTTCATCAGGCTAAGGTGAGAGATGAGCAGAATATATGTGTAGTAGAAAGGAAGGGTGAGCTGAGCGATTATGAGTACATTAAGAAGTGCGGCCATGGGTCAAAGATTTTATCCTTCATTAAGGACCCTTTGCCTAAGCTTGGTATCTGCTCATACCACGGTGAACAAAGGATGAACTTAATGGCAGTCATCTATCAGCCAGCCACATTTCAAGCTTCAAGATCCTGCTATTCCCCATGCTCCATGCCTTGACAAGGCTAATTGTGTAATTACAATACTACATCACCCACTACCAGTGCATCGGCACTGGCAAGGTCCAGAACTCGGAATCCTGATGAGTATTGCCCCAAGCAAGCACATTAGCACAGGACAGTTTACTAATGGGACCGCTCTATTGAAAACTCTCATCTACAAGGTGGGAGCCAAAAATTTTCTGATTAATTCCTTTGTAGTTTAAATGCCAGATGGAGTTAAGCCCTACAAATCTGAACTACTTTATATTTCAAGAATAAGAATGATACCCCCCATACTGCTTTTTGTCTTTTGTTTTAACATTTATCAACATTTTTGACTGAAAGTGAATTAGAATTTATTCTTCAAGAATGCATTCAATGTGAAACAAGGAATGTTAAAGTTAGTTTTTCTACATGAGTTTAGAATATGCATTAAAATCCTAGCAAATATGTGGGGGCTTCTTATGTGACATCAGTATTTATTGGCTCTGAGAGCTGCTAAAAGACAGTACTCCACAGCATGTAAATTATATGCACATTTGGGATGTGTGCTCCGCTACTTTTCTATATTGAGACTATATGCTGAATCCAGCTACTTACATTCTGTTTGAAGGTTTTAAATGCCAATGTCTTTAAAGGATGAGTATGTCAACTTAGATCATTCACTGAACCATTGCTTTCTTTGTATGATAAACTAGAAGAATATATAATTAATGTAGAATGTGAACAATCTTTTAAGTCTAAAATGTACAAATCAAGATTCTTTGAAGGTAATGTCAACCCAACCCCAAGGATGAGTTCAACCCCATCCTTGATTCATAGCCAGCCTTGACCAATGCTGATCAAGGCTTTAACCTGGATTTAATAGATCCACAAGAACAAGGGATATCACTAACAATAATTGAAAGTAGTCACCCTCAGTCTATTTAGCACAAATAGTGCTCGTAAAACAGGAACAGTTATATATGAATAAAGCTAAGCAATATTTGATTTGAAGTTATTTGTGACATGTCACCTTTGGATTTCCCACTTCTAATTCTCACCACAGGTGATATATAACCTAGCACAGTGCTTAATATAGTCTGCCAATCAATAATGCTGCTTGTTATTATTATCATCACTCGTTGTTCACAATGTTCACATTGTATAGGCGGCCACACATTGCTTTCTTTCTTTTGGTAACTTGATTGCATAGCACTAGGCATGGGTCAATATAGCAACTTTGAATTGACAGAACTCATGTTTAACTGGATTTTTACTTTAATTGGATGATTGTAGGAGATAGTTCTTATTAGTGTAGTCAGTAAAACTTGAAATATAGAAATTAACATACATCAGGAATCATTCCCTAAAACTGTGTAGAGAATGAGAGAGAACATGACTTATGCTTATCCCTGGAATGACTTTGAAACGTTACTTAGAAACTACTTTCTTGATCTTAGCCATCCTGACTGGTGTGAGATGGAATCTCAGGATTGTTTTGATTTGCATTTCCCTAATGACTAAGGATGATGAACATCTCTTTAGGTGCTTCTCAGCCATTAGATATTCTTCAGATGAGAACACTTTGTTTAGCTCTGTACCCCATTTTTTAATAGGGTTACTTGCCTCTCTGGAGTTTAACTTCTTGAGTTCTTTGTATATATTGGATATTAGCCCTCTGTCGGATGTAAGGTTGGTAAAGATCTCACACCAGTCAGGATGGCTAAGATCAAAAACACAGGAGACAGCAGTTGTTGGCAAGGATGTGGAGAAAGAGGAACACTCCTCCACTGCTGGTGGAATTGCAAGCTGGTACAACCACCCTGGAAAGCAGTCTGGCGGTTCCTCAGAAAACTGGGCATGACACTCCCGGAGGATCCGGCTATACCACTCCTGGGCATATACCCAGAGGCTTTACCTGCATGCAATAAGGACACATGCTCCACTATGTTCATAGCAGCCTTATTTATAATAGCCAGAAGCTGGAAAGAACCCAGATGTCCCTCAACGGAGGAATGGATTCAGAAGATGTGGTATATCTACACAATGGAATACTACTCTGCAATTAAAAACAATGAATTCATGAAATTCCTAGGCAAATGGTCAGAACTTGAAAATATCATCCTTAGTGAGGTAACCCAATCACAAAAGAACACACATGGTATGCAGTCACTGATAAGGGGATATTGACCCAGAATCTTGGAATACCCTAGACACAATCCGCATATCAATAGATTTCTAAGATGGAAGGAGAGACCCCTGGTCCTGGAAAGACTGGATGTAGGGGAACGCCAGGACAGAGTAAGGAGAGGGGGTTGAATGGAGAAAAGAGGGAGGGAAGGGGGCTTATGGGACTTTCGGGGAGGGAGGAAACGGGAAAGGGGAAATGATTTGGAATGTAAATTAAAAATAAAATAAAATAAAATAAATAATTAAAAAAAAAAGAAACCACTTTCTTTATTGTAGATGCCTTTGCTTTTGTTCTCCTAGTCTATACTTCTAGAGAGCATTCAGAAGTGATGGGACACTTTACTACCAAACTTGAAAACACACCAGTATAATCCATGACACTTGGAGATTCTTGTCTTATGAAATGAGGTTTATAGCTGGATAGCTTCTTAAAGGACAGAAGCTTCTGCACACTTACTCTCTTGTTACAGGTGCCCATGATCTTATTTAGAAGTGCCCTGAGGCATCTGGTCACAAATCCCTCACATTCCCATCAATCATGATGTGGAAGCCACAAGAAAACCCTCTTTAAAAAAAAACCTTAAATTCCCCAAAAGACTGCCTTAGAAAAACATTATTGGAAACTTGTTCTAAATCAGATTCATGATATTACAGTAGCACTGCTAGAATCTGTCAACATTTCCATTATGAGCCCACATTTCCCAGGTTTATTACTGAACTGTGAATTTTTTTTTCTTGTGGACTGTGATACAAAAACCCAGAAGTTCAGCCCAGAGCAATTTTTATTATTATTGCTCAAATATTGAGATTTTTCCAACCTGTGATTTTTTTTAATACCATGTAAGTCAAGTACTTTAGGGTATACCTGTGCATTCTCTTTCCCTTATAAAAAGCAATATTATAAACAATTTATTCTTCTCAAGAAACAAAGAAATAGATAACTGGAAAACAAGGCCTGAGGGGAAATTGGGTAAACCCATGTGGATTTATTGCATATAATTTGGGAGATAATTTGATATTTAGATTGAGAGTTTTAATATTCCTACAAAGGCTTTGAGAAATTGATACCATGTGGGTTAAAAAGACACTGGATTGTAGACAAGGGAGTTTTTTAATGAAGACTGAAAATGTAACCCAGTGAAGAATGTTCTCCAGTCAAGTGATGCTGCTGTTGTCAAAGATGAAGTCCTGGCTTGTTTGGTGGTTTTGTTTGTTTGCTTTTGTGCATTATTTTTCCTAACCAGTGAGTGTAGTAAGAGAAGTTGACAAGCAATTTATAAATCCAGGAAACATTTGAGTGGAGTAGTATTACTGGGAATTTTATCAGTAAACCAATCCCATTGTGATATAATAATTGAATTTCTTGTCAACAGAAATTGCTACAGTGGTAGTTCTAATTTTTTCTATTCTCAAATCACATGTAACAGAAGCAGGAAAAACATACATTGCATTAGCCTGCAAGCTTACTTTCTCACCACCCTAAATAAGAGATATTTATTAAGAAAAACACTACCTGGGGTATATTTTTCTCTGTTGAGATTGTATGATTCTAAAAATACCTACACAGTGTCCAAGAAGTGAATAAATTTGACTAGTCTCTCTGGTTTTTAAGCACTTAAAGGGAATCACTTCTTGAGGCATCCTGGTCATTACTAATGTATTCTTAAATATATAGAAGAGAACATGTATTTTAAATCTAGTAGGAGATTAGGAGAAACTGTGCAGAAGAAATGATACTCCCTTGTCCAAACCTGCTGAAAGTTGTCAAGTTACCTTCTCAGTTCTGCAGGGTGGCTGGCATAAAACATAGAATATCTAGTCATCCTTTGGCTTGACTCCCATCTTTACCAAAGAATAAATGAAGAAGATAATTAAGAGATATATAAGAGGGAGGTAGATAGGGAATCTTTAAGGTTTTCTACGCTGGTTGTAACAAAGTGAACTTATGTGTGCTTTATTGGCAAGTCTTAATGTCCAATAAAGATTATTTAAAGTTAGAAATTATGGGAACAGATTCAAGGTATTATTCATCAATGATGCTCCACGATACAAGCAATTTCAGAATAGTTGTCTAGGAGATATGCATATTAAAATGTTTTACTCTTTCTTTTTCTAACCATAATATAGAACATAGAGCACAGACTATGGAATTTTGCATAGAAGGAAAATCACCTAGTGGCCTATTTTATACTTCTTATAAGATCTAAATAATGATCTCAATGATATTATTGTCTATGGTGATTAAGCTTGTGAATAAACATGTTGTGTTGCCTAGCTTTACAATAACTTGACAGAAACTAAAATGAATATTTGGGAAGAGAGAATCTTAATTAAGAAAAGTATCTCATAAATTAGGGCCTGTAGGCAAGTATGTCATGTACTTTTTTATTGATGATTAATGTGGTTGTGCCTATGCACTAAGTAGGTGATCCTGGGTGCTATAAGAAAGCATGTAGGGTAAGGTGAGGAGAAAGCTAGAAACACCATCTTCAAGGAAGGTCTCTGCATCAGCTCCTCTCTCCAGGTTCCTGCTCTTTTGAGTTCCAACCCTGAGTTTCCTCAGTGATAGACTGTGAATTTGAACTCTCATTTAACTAAGCCTCCCATTTTAACTCTCATTTAACTAAGTTCCATTTAGTCATGGCTTTTATCATTAAGAAAGAAACCATGACTGACTAAAGGTTCTTCCAATTATTTGGTTATAAGTCCATGATTACTGCAAGTGCTATATTCTATTTCATTTCTAATATACAGTTAGCACACCACCCAAATAAAGGGTCCTTGCAAGGTATCTTTAGCCTTTCCTTTCTGTAAATTATTTCCAAATTGATCTTTTTGATACATTATTTCTCTTAGCATAAAATGTTCTTCTCTCCCCCCTCTCTCTCCTGTCTCTCTCCCTTTCCTCTTCCATCTCTCTCCCCTGTTCTCTAATCTGTCTCTCTATGTCTCTGTGCATGTTTCTCCCTCTCCCGCTTCCTTTTCTTCTCCCTCTTCTCCTCCCTTCATCTATCTGCTAATTTATGTCCCCTTCATGATTTTCTGACCTTGGAACATTAAGAAGTATAGTCCTCTAAATTTACACAAAGTATGACACAGACCCAAAAAGGACCATAATAGTTCATCTCAATAGGTTATACTGAATTCAGTAGGGGCACAGAAAAGGGGAAATGGGATTGTTTGCATTCACATCAAAAGCCAAGAAGAGCACCCTTCCTCTATGACTCTAAAGTTACCACCAAAGTCCAGGAGGAGAAAAAAAATCAGTAGTTTCTCTGGATTGCTTTAGATAAAGAATGTCCAAAGAAGAGACCTAGCAGAGTCTCACTTGAATGCTCCAGCAGTTGGCACTGAGGAAGCTATTCCAGCAACCTGCAGGCCATGTGCTATGTTTGTCTTTTTGCCTAAGGCATTTGCCAATTATGTGTGCTATAAATGTACGCAGATCTTCCTTCCATGGGCAAGAGTCAAAGACGTGAGAGATGCTTTCCTATGCTCCTGTTTATTAAAGAGACTGAAGAATTCTGTGTGGAATGAAAGCAATATTTTAAGCTGAATCCAAGAAAAATCAAAAGAATCTAAGTAAGATGATTGATCACCAGTTTTTCAAAATTTGGTTTCTGCTTCTAGAAAGCATTTTATTTGGGGTTATTTATAATTACACTTTGTAAAATTCAAGTTCTTCATGTATAACAATGGTAATAATGCTACCTGTTAAAGGTACAGTTGTAGATGTTAATGTATGAGTATTAGTGAATGAGTGCAAAGTAACTGAGTGAGGCATAGTGGGTGTTTATTGATGTCTTTTATATAGTGAGAAATTAATTCATGAGCTCCACAGTGGGAACATTAATGAAAATGAACAAACTGGCAAAGTAGAAAAAGAAAGACAAAGCCTGCATCAAAAAATTAACAGCAACTACAAATGTATGCCTTGATTCCACAGAATGAAGGTGTTACAAAGAGTATCTTGCAAGCTGTGGGAAATCAGTATTCAACAATGTGTTTCAGAGACTTCATCGCAATGGATTGAACTTGGATATCCATTTATCTGAGACTAAGAGATTGAAAGACACAGTGAGAACTGACTAGAACATTGAAAATATTATGTGGTTCAGGAGGCCATTTCAACTCCTGATTATCACTGTCACCCTACCCTATTCATACCATGAAAGCAGTAACTTTTTTTTCATCCCATCTGGTCACTTCTTTCCATCTTCTCTAAGTCATTCTATCTATATCCTGAATTTTCTCCCCTCTCTGACACATGGAGTTTAAAATAAGATATACAAAGATTTATGTTGAAAAACAGAAACATCCATATCTTTCTTAAGAAGTCACATCTGGACAAATGAAAGATTGAGGGAGGTATATTAAATATGGCACCAAAGCACAAAGCAAGTGAGTTTAAAACACTTTGTTCTTAGACTGGTAGGCTGTATCCTTCTATTATTCCAATGCAAAAGGAACGTGTGGTGTGCCACCAGAATTCCACTTATAATGCCTGAGGTTTTAAGGAAATGGTCATTGAAAATAACCACAGAAAAAGAAAATGGGGAAATTTAAACAAAAACTGTCTTTGTATTATAATCCATTACACATTGATAAAATAGGAAATAATAGTCACCTTGACTTTTATGCTTCCATTAGCTTAGTTTGGGCCCGAACCTCAATTTATCCCCTATTTTTTAGGTACAGGAACAAAATTTAAAAACCACTGATATGCTTTTAATGTTGAACAAGATTTTAATGTTACACTTGGAAGGTATATTTATCTTAATATCATAGGAATGTACTTAAAGGCAACACACATTCTTTGACCAAGTTCTCTTTTTTCTTCTGAGTAGAAATTATAGCAACGTAAAGACATGTTGGAGTCTAATGCTTACCTTTGAAAGGAACATGTTTTTAAGATTAGGGAACTGCTCTAGGTAAGTAGACAATGTAGCATTTCATATTTCTGATAAACTCTTTTCAAATTCTCTTGTTCTTTGTGTTAGCTCTCTCAATGCCAAACAGAATGATTCTAAGATAGTTTTCCTCATAAATCTATTTTAAAAGACTAGTTTCTTCACTACAGGAGAGGAGAACATTCAAGGAAGTAGAGAGATTTGCAAGATAGTCTAAATAACCTCAGAGACACTGTGTACTGTACTCTTTAATCTAAAAACGTCATCAGAAGCCTTATGGTAAATCAAAAAAACATCTGTACCCTTGAACTCAAAATATGCTGAATCCCTTAAGAATCGTGAGCTCTGGTTAAGCACTTGCGGATAGACCATTGGGAAATTGAGTAGCTCATTAATTTCATTTTAAACTATTTTGCAGAGAAATTTAAAAAAGACACATACAAAGTAAGCCAACCAATTTGGCATGTACCTGTAATCCCAGCACTGAAGATGCTAAGGCAGGAGGATCATTAGTTCAAGATAAGGTTTAAATGTATAAAAAGGACCTGTTTCAAGCAAACAACCCCAAGAAGTGAGGATGCAACAGGGTAGTAGAACCCTTGAATTCTGGAGCATACTTAACATGCACAGATATTAGTTCCCATCTTCAGCATCTTAAACACACAAACAAAAATATCCATAATATTTTTGTGTAAATATTATGCAGCATTTCATGTTTAAAATGTAATAAAATAATGTTTGCTGCCACCAAGGAGTGGTGAATTGTTTTAATCCTAAAGTTTAGAATTTTCTTAATAGAGTTTTCTCTGCTTTACCTTGTTAAGTGGGGAGAATGATGGAAAATAATGTTGGATTGCATCTTAAGATGAATCAACTCTTCACTTACACAGGCTTGTGAGTTTTAGGAGAGTCCCAAGTACTCACAGGGAGACTCACGGGTCTAAGGCATGGTGTGAGGACACGTGTGAAGGCTATCTAGTTTTGCACTTAGTCTTGCTGTTGGTGGCTTGAATCTTCCTTGCATTATCTCTCCTTAATTTTATCAATTGTGCAGTCATTTGAATTATTTCTATGTTCTTGTCTCTTACTTCTGGACTCTCATGTGGCTTTTGTTGCTTCTTCCTGTCTTTCCACATGGCCCAGCAAGTCCCTCAGCCACCACTAGACTAAAGGGCAAAGAGATATCTGAGGAGTCTCCAGGAGTTTATCATCTAAGTTATGAGTGTCCTATGAGAAACTGGGAAGCTACCTCTTCCCCACAAGCTAGAATATGGAATGTTTGCTGCCATGCAAGGCCCATAATACAAGGCACTACCATCTTTCACAGTTTAGAGTGTGTTTGTTTCCATGCACAGTGGCTTCCATCTATTATTTTGGACAAAATAAATTATAATAAGCTTTGATTTCCTTTTGATGCAGACCTGGAAATTGAATTATCTGATGAATAGTAATTTTAGTACCAAGTTGAATGGATTGATTCCTAGAAATATCCTATCAATTTGATCATTTTTCTTTTTATTTTGAAATGTAGCATTTGATAGTTTCTTTTCTCTTGACTATGAACAAATACCAGAGTAGAACACACTAACATGAAGAAGCCTTTATTAATCTTACAATTGGAGGGAATATATTTCCATGTGAAGGAAAAGGTGGGCTGGCAGGAGCCTGAGGGTGGCATTAATACCCATTGTCAGAAAGTAAAGGAGCAGACAGAAGGTGAACTAGCAAACCTCAAGGCTAGTCCCCAGGGACACACTTCTTCCAGCAAGACTTCATCCCCTAGAGATGATGCTCCTAATTAAACAGCTCCACAATCCGAGGACGAAATACTCAGACACATGAGCCAGTGTCAGGCGGTTCGACTCAGGCCACAACATGGTTATTTTTCTTCTGGTGGACATTAATCTCTTCTCTAAGGTGCTAAGAAAGATATGTGTAAGAAAAGAATCTGTTTTCAAATGACGATAATAACGATTATTTAACATTACATATTTTAGAAGTACGAAGTATAGTGTGTATTTCCTATCACTTTTCCAATATAATTTTGTTTGCCTTAAATGTAAAAAAAAAAAAAATACAAATGGCATGTGCACCTTCAGTAACACATGTAGACCTTTTCTGATCCATAAATGCTGTTTATGAATCCATATATTATCATAACAATCCTCCACATTGATTCCTCCATGGGACCAAAGAGAGAGGCTTCTTCAAGGGCGTAAATATCAAGGTCTTCCTTTACTGTCTGAGAACTTCCCTCTTCCCCGAGAACTAGCATGCTGGGTACATGCTGCCCCAACCAAGAGTATTCCATCTCCTGGCCTCATAAAGGAATAGGTCAATCTTTCTTAGTTTATGTCTTCTGTCTTTCTGGAAATAAACTCAGAACAGATCCATGGGATTTAGCTACTCATGCTTTTTTTTTTTTTTTAGCCACACACCATATTTTTAAGCCTACTTTAGTGCAGCATAATAGAAACACATTCCCATTTTAGAGATTAAAAGGTGAAGCACAGACAGGCTAAGTTTGTTTTATTTCCACCTTTAATAGCTCTTTGGCAATGTAATCAGTAGCCTAAAGTCTTTTATTCCAACCCCCCCTCCAAGTGCACAGTTGAGGATGCTAATTTTGTATTTGTAAAGAGATTAAAGCTTAAAAGTGGGAGAGAGAATGGGACTCTGGTAGGAGTCCACTTTATATAGCCCTAAGAATGCCACACCTGTCAGGATCAAACATACTTTACCATGAGCAAAGTATTTAATAATATGGTTATATTCTCAGAATAAGTAATTTCTTCTTTCCGGCACTGCTCTTATTAAGCCACAAAAGGCTACACTTGTTATAGGTTTACAAAAGAGGCACTTAAAAGAACAAACGTGTCAAATTTTCCCTGTTGGAAGCAAAGGCTCTATAACAATAAACTCATGAACTGTTCAGTAACACACAGCCTCTCAAAGAAGAGAGAGCCCAGTTAGAAAGTGTATTTTCTGGAGCGTGATTGCACGTGGTGTAAATTTCCCTGGTGATGGTAACAATAGAAAGACCAAGGTTGGTCTGTTAAATGCAATGTGAGTGAAAACCAGGCAGTTCCAAGTGGCTGCTGGCACAGTTTGAGGTGTCCTGCCAGTGTTCAAACCCACAGGGTCATTTGGCAGTCAGGTGTCATTAGTCACCCCTCTCCCACTTTCCCTCTTCCCATCTGTTTTTGTCTAGCTTATTTGTGTAAATTACCTCTCAGTATGCAGCAGGGCTTAGTCTCCTCATGTATTTTCCTCCTACTTCTTTGTCCTTTTCATCCCCGACTGCTCATTTAGACTTAGACCAATCATTTGACCCAAAATTTAACATGAGAGGCAAGATAATGGCAGCAATTAATATTACTACCATTACAAAGCATCCCTTATGACTATGGTTAAGAGACCACTAAGGATTGGTTAATAAATGTCAAAGATATGGCTTGCCAGTGGACATTTCAGATCCTGATGATTATCATCAGAGGCCAAAATGTAATGATGCCCTTTAAGAAGATGTCAAGCTTATGAAAATTTGTGTGGATTGCCTGCAAAGTTAATAGGCAAATGAGATGTTTAAAGAAATTGCTATGCCTAGTGTAAAAACAGTGATGCTTTTTAGAGAGGAGAAAGACAAAAATCCCTTTCTATTGAGTTTGCCCAACTAATCACTAGCATATGGAATGCCCCATCTCTACTCTTCCTTAGAATTAAACCAAACTGTAAACCAATCTGTGAATCTGTCAAGTACTACAAGAAAAACAAACAAAACAAAACAAAACAAAACAAAAACTCCTCAAGGCCCACCCTGCATTACCCAATCTGTGACTATTGCATTGCACACAAAAAAGGAAAGGCCAAACATAATTGCTTATAGAAAAGCCACTGATAGCAAAGATCTTCTATTCTGCAATGTATTTAAATTTTAAAGACTATTTGGAAAGGGATAGGTGAGAATAAACTATAGCACACTCTTTTACATGTACCTTTCCTGCAATAAGACATAATCAGTTTAGAATAATCATTACAGGAATGTCACATTGATATTTAAATTCAGTTTACGTAGACGCCTAGAAAAGGTAATCTAATCAAGAATCTTCTCTTTATGAATCACTAACATAAAGGTATTTGACCATATTGTCTCCATTTGTCAAGTATAGATTTTATGGTACCCATAATCAAAGACTTTAGTCCGTACTTTTCAGGCCACTGTTTTGTTATACACAGATGAATTGAATAGAAAAGGCCAAGTTATGCATTTGTAATAAATAAGCTTAACAATTTTTCATTTTAAAGCACTTTAAAAGTTATCTAGATTATAACACTCAGTCACTAAGAATTTTGTTCTCTGAAACGAAAGTAGAAAGTAGGCTGAATCATATTCTAAAATTGCTAATGATAAGTGGCATATGATATTTTCATGCAGAAGACAGTGTACTTGTCCCTTTGTTATCAATACCCACACGTATATTTAATCAAATAACTCATTTTATTTGCCAAGTTTTCCACTTCTAAACTCAACTTTAAAATAATGTATAGATCACATTTTCTGTGTCCTTACGGACATAGAGCACTTAGGAAAAGTGTAGATGAGTTGCAATTAAGCAAGTATGAATTTACTTGAAAGTGACTGAGGCAAGTAAGACTTGGCATCATAAAGCATACAGAAGGAATACAAGAACAGAAGAGAAAAGTCTATAGAAGATATTCTTGTTGGATGATTAAATAGAAACTATTTTATATGGCATTTATAACATACATATGTTCCTCCTCTGCCTTCTTTTCCTCTTCCTTTTGCTGCTCCTCTATTCCTCATTGTCTTCTTCCTTTTCTTTTGTATTCCATTAAAAATGTGAAATGAAATTTAGCCCATAAGCTATATGAAAACACTCACTAAGTAAACAAAGGCTTAAAGTTTCTGGTATTGTCAATCTCTATCCAATGTCTAAAACAGATCCCTTCCTTTTCTTTTCTTCTGATTACATATATTCTTTATAAAAGTATGCAAAGAAAATAAACATTCTTAAAATATGTTTCCCTGTCTTAAAGAAATTGTCTGTGGACTTGTCTTCTACGGTTCAAAATATTTCCATCTGATAAAATACAGAAAAACAAACAAATATTATACAATGAAAGCAGAATAATTTCTTTTTTAATACTTAGCATAGAGTCCACATTCCCAAAAGTGATTATTGCATGTCATACAAAAATACAAATTGCAAAGCTGCTCTCCAGTTCTTTCTTATCTTTGCTAGAGATTATAAAAGTAAACATTTCTGTAAGAAAATCAAGGAGTCAGTGTGAACTAAGCCAACTGACTCTTACCATACCTCTTCTTTGCACAAGAGAGGTGTAGCTAACAGATAGAGGTTATAGGAAAAGGATTTCTAATTTTCTCCTGGGACAAGACTATATGTACACAGAGTCAAAAATTGGGCAAGCTTTTTATGTATTGAAATCATAAGATTCTGTGGTTGAGTATTGTTGTATTTATAGTTCAGCCAAGTCAATTAGAGTTTAAAATACAATTGATAAATAAAAAAATATTCCTATAGAAATTCTATTTGTCTTCATGGGACAGTTAGAAATGCAAGGGCAAATACACGGCTCACACCATTACTCACCATTTCTTTTCATTAATTCTGGCTTCCTTTGCATTCAGCTTATTTAGTTTCATGAGTTTATGTCTTCTAGATTCAAAGAGTATTCTCTCTACAAACTATGGTTAGATTTTCCTAATACAGGAAATCAGTAAGACTCTTTGGTTTAATTTATAAGACAGTGTAGACAAGAAGCTCTTCAGAATCTGCACATTACTAACAGTGCTATAACTTCAGGATCTATCTGCTCCACGATGGATATTCTTTGCTACCCATAGCAAGGGAAGCTATTGGAAGAGGGTTCTTGCATAAAGCTATGGCAATTTACAACTTTAAATAGAAAGGACTAATCTGCAGACAATTTCCTGTATTAGCTTGAGTTATACAACCAACTAGTTCCAGAGTTTGATGTTTTGTATTACAGCTATAGATAGTAGGTTTTATATTTGGAAATAAGAGCAGATAAAATTAATTTGGGGTAAAACAGATTCTAACTGCATAATATTCTGCTTGACTTCATCGTTTCCCAAGACCTTACTTGTTTTGCAATAATTTCCTATTTACAGAAGTTAAATATTTATCATGGAGAGAAATGATTTAGGAGTTAAAGGAATTTCTTTCAGAGGAGCTGAGTCTGATTACTAGTACCCACATTTGGCAGCTCCAAACCACCTCTAACTGGAGTTTCAAAGGACCTGATACCCTCTTAGAGCCTCCAGAAGCACCTACACACATTTAGTATACACTGTACACACACACACACACACACACACACACACACACACGAGAAAGAGAGAGAGAGAGAGAGAGAGAGAGAGAGAGAGACAGAGAGAGAGAGAGACAGAGAGAGAGAGAGAAAGGGAGAGGGAGAGGGAGAGGGAGACATGGAGATAGGGAGGCAGAGAGAGAGAGAGAGACAGACAGACAGACACACACAAAAAAAATCTAAAAAGAAATGTTTACCAAAATTTAGTAATTAGCATATGAAAGGGGAAATTTCATGTAAAATAATCCAACTTGATATTTCTCTTTGTTCATCTTAAATGTATGAATATTCATAAAGGCAAAAGATCATGTGGTCAGATTAGGATAGGAGACATACATAATCTGCTTATTTTGATCTTCAATGAAAATAATAAAATTATTATTAAATCTAAAAGAAGTAAATACATTTCTCCAAAGTTCGTACAGCAATTATGTTACCTATGAGACTTAGGTTGGGCCAATTTTGAAATCTCCTCTATTGTTCTTGATACAGAATTACATTAAAATTTATGTGTGAGCTTTTTATGCTGAATGAAAATGGCCTGCAAATGTATTTACATATGATGAATATTCATTTCTCTCATTTCTTTCCATCACATAGGTCACATATAACCTTTCTTTATTTATGCTTTTTGTTATGAGATATCCTACTTGCCTTGAAGAATATTTTAATGAATATAACCAGTTTGTAAAACAGTGTTAGAAACCTATTTATTTTGATATTATTTAATTAAATTGCTACAGGTAAGTTATACAACCTAAGCCATACAACAATTAAGGAAGATGACATTTTTGTAAAGGCTGACATTGTTAACTAATGAGTTTTAATTATATAAAGAAAATATAATATGTTTGTAAGAAAAATATTTCGTTAAATATGATTAGTGTGTCATCATACAGTACTGCATTTGGAAGTCAAAAATGTACAATGCTCTTCCAGAGAATAGGGCATCATTTACCACCAAGATATTTTCACAGGCCCATTGAAATAGCTTGACTCTTTAAACTCATTAGTTCTAACCAGGCATGGTGAGTCATACTTGTAATCCCGATAGTTGGTAAATTGAGCAGGATGAACACAAGTTTGAAGCCACCCTGGGCTACCTAGCAACATGCTGTCTCTGAGAAAAAAGTATGAATAAAAGAAAAGTAGGCAGAAAATGAGAAGATGGAAAGGAAAGAGGATGGAGGAAGCAAAAAGGAAGGAAGGGAAGAAAGAAAGGAAGGAAAGGAGAGGGAAAGAAGGAAGGTAAAGAGGGAAGAAAGGGAAAAGGGAAAAAAGAAAAGAAGGAACACTCTCTGGATCTTCTGGAAGTTAGCACTCCATAACTGTCATTTACATTCACTGCTTCCTGACAGTTTGTGACATGACAGAATGTTAGATTTCAAAAGGATACAAGAAAGAAAGGAAGGAAATGAGTGAGTGTGAAAGAGAAAAATAGGAAGAAAGGGAGGTAATTGAATTCTACTTAGTGAAGCAACAGCAAAGAGAGAAATTGAAGGGATAGTCCTCTATTTACAAATTGATACCGAGACAGAAATTTGGATGAAGAGAACACAATATTGTCCCTTAAAGAAGTCAGAAGCTGTTGAACAAAGACTAAATTATTACTATAATGAGGAGGAGGAGGAGGGAGAGGAGAAGAATTATCCAAGGTTAAATTCATAACAAAATGATTAATTTAACAGTATGTTACAATTAATAGCAATAATATCCAGTTCCTATTAAAAATGTAAACATGACAGAAATGTTTTGAACTTCCTTCGGTAATCATGACGAGAGTTTATATCATGATAGCAGTTACTTTAAGCAAAAGTATATAGTTGATCAAGTCCCCTACCATTATTTAGGGAGTAAAGTCAAATACTAGAGTCAAGAGTAGAATCAAATAGTAGAGTCCGACAGTAAAACCTTTCCATGCAGGCACAGCAGCTCTTCTCCTAATTTCTCCTTCTCTATTCAGCTTCCTGCTGAGGTGACATGAACTCAATGAAAAACTCTTGAATGGATGTTATCTCCATGTAAAATAAAGAGTAGCTAGCACATATTCACCTCTTATTGAATATCAGATATTTGTGGGCTGTTTAATTTTGTGTTTGTCCTGCATATTAGGCAATACCACCACTTAATTTATAGATGTTGGAATCTGTGGCAGCTAGATGTTAAATAGTTTCTTTTTAGATCTCATGGCGTTAGCCCTTTACTCAATATGGACAGAATAAGACAGTTTGTAAGGGAATCATAAATATGCGGAATTATGGGGACAAAAAGCAGATACAGTAATAGATATACTGACTTTCAAAGTCACTGAACTCATAGGTTAATTCTTTTGTGAAGGCAAGAAACTAGATTAGTATAGGACCACCCCACCAAAACAACAAAATAAAACCTGCAGTGTAGGCCCTGGTGCAGGATCTCATAGAAAATTATTGAGAGAGGCAGGATTTGGAACTACTGCCCTGGATATAAATGAAGGCTGTCATTTTACCTCTCTATGTGATTATCAACAGAGGAGACATCAAAACAAAATCTACCTCCTCTATTTGGTACTACTTGTGTTAGTGGGAATGAGGAATGATTTTCTGGATTTTAAAGGTGCCAACAGCTTGCAAATGTCTCCGTAATGCATATCTTGGGTTATTATGTTTTGTGTGGAAGAACAGTTCTCTAATCTCATATAATTAATACAAACTTAGTGTTTGCTAGGTAGTAAATAAAATACATGGTCAGACTGAGTACTCTTTTTTTTTTAGTTTAAATGTCCTTATGTTTTCAAAGACTAGAGGCCCTTCAGAAGATACAGAGAATCTTCTAGAAGTGAAAAGCACTCCATAACCATCATCTAAACTCCCTGTCTTCTTACATCTTGCAGCATTGCAGAATGTTAGATTTCAAAAAGGTACAAGAAAAATCTTCAGAAAAAAAAAATCCCCATTTCAGATAAGAAAACTGGAACCCACAGTAGCAGAAAGACTGCTTCCATGTAATCGAACCACCATGAAACTAAGAGCTAAGAGCTACACTAAGTCGACAAAGAGGGAATCCAAATATAATTTTATAATTAAAGAGTGTAGATTTGCTCTATTGGTGCCCAGTATGATCTTTCTGGATTCTAGTAGACTCTGCAATAAGTTCCTGGAAATATCCATGGAAGTTTAAATGATAAAAGACTACTTCTAATCAGTTTGCCATATTCATTTTCACAAGGGAATAGCTTTTTCTAGAAGAGCAGTACCATGCCCAAATGCTTTAATTAAAACTATGGTTTTTAATCTGTGCATTGCAACCCCAACAAGGATCACATATCAGATATCCTATATATGAGATATTTATATCATGATTCATAACAGCAAAATTAATTTTGCATTTGGGGATTATTACACCATGAGGAAGTACTTTAAAGAGTTGCAGCGTTAGGAAAATGGAGAAACACTGCCTTAGAACTATAGAAGAGTGTAACTTCCAAAAGCCAACTATCAATCTCCTGATGGAAGAATTGCCTATCCGGAAAAACTTAATCTATTTGTTATGATCTTGTTCTGAGTAGTTATAACCTATATGATCAGTCACCAGTGTTCTGAGCTGGCTGCTTATATGATATCCAGAGTGGGCTTATGTTATTTGTTGTATAGCTACCAGTTCTTGAGGCCCCAGTAAGACCTGTCCTGCTAAGGACAGGATAGTCCTTCTATAATTCTGACTAGAGTTTGCAAAAGCATGATTTTCCCCTTATTAAGTTTCTTTTCCTCTTAGTAGTTTTGCTAAGTAATTAAGAACAAATGAAGTCATAACGTGCCTCAAAAGAGATCCCAAGAGCAAAGACTGAAAATTACTATTTGTTCTATGGATACAGCTATATGGTCATGGAAATATTAAAATATTTGTCATACTAGTTAGTAAACAGTCATTGTCTCAAAAGACCTAGACATTCTCATACTACTGTGCTCAAACTGACTAATTCCTCTATCTAGGGATTGCATAATCCACCAATTAAGGGGAAATATATGGTATAGCAGAGGCAGCAAGGGCCCCAGCCTCCAATTGTTCTCTGCCCTGCCTAACTGTATTACCCTAACAAAACAGTTCTATACTTTTTTTTAATGAGCTTGTAACCTAATTGCTGCAAGCCAAACTAAAGATCTAATAGCCCTAGGGCATTTAGAGTTAAGATGTCCACTTTGAACTAATTGACCTTTCTTTCTAATCTTTTAATTTTCAATCTAATATGTAACCTAATCTAATTTATGTTTTCTTACTCAATAAACATTCTCTCTTCACAAGACATGCAAGCAAGAAATTGAGAATAACTCATGAACCTTCCTCTCATGTAGTTGGGCAGTTTGAAAACTGCAACTTTTCCACAGGAGCGCTTTTATTCCACAAGCTTGCTCCAGAGTTTGTACAACAGAAGTCAGATTGTAACCTAATTGCTGCAAGCCAAACTGCATCCCAGAACCTCAAACTCACACTCTTTAACAAATTTGATTATATGATGAGTTGTGGAATTCCAAAAGTCCTTGGCAAGATCCTTCGGAATCTCCCTTCCTCTTTGTTCTCTTGAGATACACCATTTGCCCAAACTTCCACAGTTTAGGTCTTCAGAAACCTCCAATTACATTTTACTCAAGGTATTTATTGTCTGTGTCGAAGATTTGTCTGGAATCCTTCTAGACTTGCTTTCTTATGTAAATGAGACTTGTGATTTAATTTTTTATTAATTATTCTATTTAATTACATCCTAAATGTTGTTCCCATCCTTGTCCGCCCTCTGAAAATTCTTCCCTCTGCTCCCCCTACCCTTCTCCTGTGAGAGAGGTCCCCATGCCCTAGGTATCCCTACACCTTAGGGCATCAAGTTTCTACAGAATTAGACATACCCTCTTCCACTGAACCCAGACAAGGTAGCCCTCTGTTACATATGGACCTGGAGCCTCAGATGTTCTTTTGGTGGGTGGCACAGTCTCTGCGAGCTTCCAGGGGTCCAGGGTAGTTGATATTTTTAGTCTTCCTATGGGGTTACCATCCCCTTCAGTTCCTTCAGTCCTTCCTTCCTCTAACTCTTCCATAGGGGTCCCCAAACTCTGTCCAATGCTTGGCTGTCAGTACATGCATTTGTTTTATCCAGCTACTGGTAGAGTTTCTTAGAGGACAGCCATGCTAGAAAAGTCTGTAAGTACAACATAGCATCAGTACTAGTGTCGGGCTGGGGCCTGCCCATGAGATGGATCCCAAGTTGGGCCAGTCATTGATCAGCCATTCCTTCAGTCTCTGCTCCATTTTTGTTCCTGCATTTCTTTTCGACAAGAGTAAATTTGGGTCATTTAAATCTTTAAATTTTGCTCTATGAAGCATTTCTTTCTCTCCAACAACCAATAATCAACAACCAGTAACCATAACTTATAATCTCACTTTCTCTCTCTCTCTCTTTCTGTTTCTCTATCTCTATTACTACCTCCCTTCCTCCTCTTCCTCCTCCTCTTCCTCCTCCTTCTTCTCCTTGTCTTCTTCCTCCTTCTTCTATTTCTATAGATGTATATTGCTGTGGATCCATCCCATGACTCCTCATGTTGGACATAAATACTGTACCACTAAACTACATCCCTTGCTCATTTAAACTTATTTCTGTCAAAGCTCTCATAAGTATGAGCACCATTTGTTATAGCTTTTCGTTATGTACTAAGATGATTGGAGGTAAGCATAGTATATGTTTTCTGTCTTCATCCTATTGAGCACAATTGAGAACACATGAGATATGAGATAAATGTTGTACATTGGTTGAATTGATGACAATATTAATCAGTATGTATGGTGGTGAGTTCTTGTCAACTTGACACAAAACTGAACATATATGGGAAGAGAAAATCTGAATTGAGGATATCCTCCACCAGATTGTCTAGTAGGTAAGCCTCCTAGGGGACATTTTATTGGCTGATGGATGAAGGGTCACAGCTCACTAGGGCCTATATCACCCTTGGGCAAGTGGTCATGAGCAAGCAAGCTAAGCAGCTCTTGAAAAGCTACACCACTGCTTCTTTTCCTACTTCCAGGCTCCTATCTTGAGTTCTTGCCCTGATTTTCCTCAGTGCTGGACTAATACCATGAAGCAAAAGATGAAATAAAACCTTTCTTCCACACTTTGGTTTTAGCCAGTGTTTTACCACAGCAGTAGAAAGCAAACTAGGACAGTATTGATGCTTCTAGGGACTATCCTGTGTAGTTGATTTTATCTGGGAATTGGCGAATTGCTTAAACTTACCTCTTCTGAATCTACTCCAAACATTTTTTTTTGTTAATGGATCATGGGATGGCAAAATATTGCTTGCAAAAAGTGTAATGAATCCTTATTATCACTTTCCAAACAATTGTGATGGGCTTTGCCAGATGCCATCCTCATCAGTGGTGGCTATTAACCCATTTTTTGCTTTAGCACTCTGAACCTACACTGTGCTGCTCTCTCCTGTTGTATGCTATCAAAGAAAAGATGAGAACCAGGAATTGCCAAATTCTTACTGCTCTAGCAACTGTAGATTCTGTGAAGATGTCTTCCCTTAGATTTGAAAAGGGAGTTTTGATTAAAATCATCTACTCACATTCCTCCCTATCCCTGAGCTTAATGCTAACAGATCTTACAAAGGAGAGTTCTTTTGGGCAATATTGATAGACCTCAAACATGTGGTTCAGCCTTTGGTAAGTAATTAGAGATTTTTGATAGAGTGAAAGATCCTAACCTTGACCTATCTTCTCTAGGAATAATGATCTAATAATATTCTTTAATTTCCTGAACCAGAAATGCTGCATAATTGATGTCTAGGGAATTTTAAAGATGTGTGTGAAAAAAAATTATAAGAGACTTCGAGGTCTGTGTTGATATGAGGAATAAGGATTTATTTGGGATAGATATGCTGGAACCATCTGGTTGTTTCAGCCTTCAAGAAGTTTGCTAGTTTCAGGCAAGCAGAGGCTATACTGTGAGAACTTCATTACCAACAAACAAGCAAGTAAATAAATAAATAAATAAATATCTCTAAATATCCAGTTATATAATAAAATAAGTTTTATAATTATGAAATATACCATTTTGTGACCCATGTATTATTACTATGGTTCTCAGTAGAAAATGTCTGATTTGGTGGACAGTTCAAATATATAAAGACATAAAAGGCTGTATTTGCTGGTTTTCATTGTTCTGATTGATTTCAGTGGGTCAAAATGGGCCAGACATTTCTAGGCATAATATTTATTTATACAGAACTTCTGCTGATTTCCTTGAGAAAGATTCTTCTGGGTGAAATTATGAAGTAGAAAGATTTTAATATTTTAAATTTCTTTAAACAATCACATTTATTGTTTGTATAAGCATATAGTCATTCACATGAATGTGGGAACTCCTGTGTCTTCACCACTGGACAGAACCAAGACTACCATACTAAGTCACTCTTTAATACGGTTTGTGAGGCTATCCCTCACTCGGTTCTTCTCAGAAGTCTCCATCTAACTGCAAGCTGTTAACTTTGATAGTTTCTTTATATTTTTTTTTCATGAGAAAAACATTCATAGACTGAGTTCTTCTCTCCATGTAAAAATTTGAAAGTTTGTCATTCATAAGATGTTTCAACAAAGAAATGTGCCCTAAGTAGAGTAACCCAAGCAGTTAGCTCACTTCATTATTTACTCCCTACACACACACACACACACACACACACACACACACACACACACACACACACGTGCGTGCGTACGCACATGCACAAACACATGCACCTCAAAAACTTTCAAGGTCTACAGCTAGAGAAGTAAATGCATAATAAAGGAACATAACTTTTTACTTCAGCAAGCCAGTATTTTGTGAAAGACTGTGAGAGTCAGATCACCAACCAGAGCTGATCCATTCTGCCCAAATCAGAATACTGCCTAATGCTTCAGCATGACCCAGAACCAAAACCCTGACCTCATCAGGAAAACTTATTTTCTAGTCAATGATTAATTTCTACTTGACTTCTTTTATTTAAGCATATTTTCAAAACTTGTAGGGTAACTATGGCAATGGACACCTAGAAGGGAGAAAGATCTTTGTTATTAATTTCTACATGCAGAGACAGGTCAGGTGTTGGCTGTGTTATTATGCAAATCTCCAAACATGGCACTGTGTAACCTGCTGGGAATGTTCTTTCTAGGAACAAAGTGCCTTTTCAAAGAAATTTTCTTTGAGGTTACTGGATTTTGTTTACATTTAAAGGCATGGTTCTCATTGAAAAAAATATATTTTCTGATTATTAAATAAGTTACAATTTTGTGATTGGAGGGACTTTGTATAGTTCAGGAATTGTTTCCATAGGAAGTATTTAAAAATCCTTAATTTAGATTTTTCCCATGTAAACACAGTGATACCTGATATTATTGCAGGAATGGTGGAACAAGAAAGGCAACAGCATTAGAGGTGGAAGAAAAGAATGTAATGGAATTGATAATATTTAGTCTATACTCTGAATGTTCCTCAGACATGTACATAGACTACAAAACAAATGGTTGTACACTGATTCCTATATTTCCAAACCACAAGAGCCAGCTGAAGTTCCAAAGATATTGTTCCCAGGTTTTCCAAAGAATAACCTTATATTTTACATTTAAATTGCATTGTAAAAATAATGACTTGAGTAGTAATTTTCAAACTAAGCCTGACATTTATTATGAAAGGTCCTTATGTGTAACCAATAGTTTTGAACATCTTGTGACATCCCAGGTCTCTATAATTTATTTCAAAAGCTTGGGGCTAAGATTTTCTTGTGCCACGGATGTCTTACATTCTGCCTTTCGAATGACATCATTTTAAAGGATTATGATTCCATGAGCTAGTAATCCACTAACCAGTTTCTGGCAAAACAATGGCATAGGAGGGGGAAAAGATTTCTGAATAGTTTAGTTTCAGAGTTACCATGGAAACCAGATACATTTGCTTTATTAACATAATCTTTTCCTTCATTTTTTAGTCCCGCTACTTTCTAGAAAGATGTCTTCTTTGATCTGATCACAATTAAACAATGAATTCTGAAATTGAACTGGCATTTATAGAAGTTGGTAACAATGTAAAACAATTTTGCTTATCTGAAAAGCATTCTGCTTTAAAAGAAATTTATAGATAGCTTTTCAAGGCTTGTCATTTCCTATTAGGGTTGATACAACTGCAGTGTAGTTTTCTCAGAGTATAACATCACAGGAATTTTTCATTACATTATTTTCTTTGAGTAATACTTGGTCCATTCATTTTTGTGTCAGTTCTTAAAGTATCAGTGTCTCTTTTGTGTAACTTTTCTAAATGTATTTATCCAAGAACAGGCACAAAATAGCACCATTTTAGTAACTGGAAAAGTTCACATTGCTCTAGGGTCACATTACCTCTAGTTAGCATAACTATTATAAAGCTCCTACCACATGCAAAATGCAATGCTAGCCAGTGTTGAGGACACAAAAGGAGTTATACATATTCCCAACATTTAAGGTATTTGTAATGTTCTGCTTAAATTATAGTGTATTCTCCTTTGGTGTGACTCTCAGGAAGCAATTGTAATCTAATAATGCATTGATCAGATAATTAATTTATGACTGGTCAGCTAGGTAGCTAGTCTAGTTTTCACTAAAAGTTTCGTCTTTCTGAGGTTTTTAAAGGTTAATTTTAATTTATAAGGTAGTGCTTATGTGTATATATGAGTGTGTACATGTGCATGTGACTGTGTGTGTATGTGTATGTGTATGTGTATGTGTATGAGAATAAGTGAGAGAGAGGGAGGGTGAAGGATGGAGATATTGAGAGAGAGAGAAAGAGAGAGAGAGAGAGAGAGAGAGAGAGAGAGAGAGAGAGAGAGAGAGAGAGAGAGACAGAGACAGAGACAGAGACAGAGACAGAGACAGAGACAGAGACAGAGAAAATGTGCAGGTGCCTGGATAGTTTAGATGAAGATCTCAGATCCCCTTGTGCTAGAGGAACAGGTGTTTCAGGGCTGCTTGATGTGGGTGCTAGGAATTGATCTCAGAGCCTCTCCAAGAACAAGATTCTTACCCTTGGGCTATCTCTCTACTTCACCAGCTCCTTTTCTTTTCTTGCTGTTTGTACACCTTGATGCTTTAGCATTTTGGTTTAAATTTTAAGCTACAGATTTTATACATTTTATGCTTACAATTAAAATTGTTCTAAAATATTGGCTGAAGATGTGAAAGACTGCAACAATGTATAAAGCTATAAAAAGAGAAAATAAATTTGATTATAATCATCTCTTAAAGTATGGAAAATTGTTATTAGCATTTTTGATTTCAGAGATTTCTCTTAAAAAATGGCAAGTGACTAAAACCAAAAAGAGACTTTTTGAAAAAATTGCTACAAGATTGAACTTGTAAACCAAGTAGAAAGCTATGAAATGACTTTTTTAAAAAAATCAGAGCTTTTCAGAAATGCTAGTAAAACATTTTCCGTTTCAGTATTATTTTATATTTAAGCGATATTCGTGAGTTCTGGTTACATTATATTTCAATTAGAGGGGGAAGTAAATATGGAGCTAGAGTTAATTTCTCTTCACACTTTAGTGTCAGTCATCTGTGGAACCAAAACCAAATAATACTGTGCCATTTTGGCCTCATCAACAATTTGGTTACCATGACAGAATATTTGAAAAATCAACCCTAAAGGCAGATTTGGACTCACAATTTCAGAAGTTCAAGTCCATTGTTACCTGGTGCCATTGCTTTGGAGCTGGGGGTTCATGTTATTAAAATATATAAGATGTAAACAGAGATGAGACATCATGGTTTTCCCAGTCTATATTATTACCTCATACTTTATGCTTTAAGTATTCACATAACTATAATTGTGAAGTTCAGTATAAGGACATCAGAAGGGCTGAACTTATGGAGGCTTGCAATTTTCCATGATATGAGGAAAGACATGAGTGCCATACATAGGAAGCTCATATTAATGGAGATCTCCACTGAGTCCATGGAAATGCATCCTTAAAGAAGTGAAATTCCTTAACCATAGTTTGGTTAACTAAGTACGCATATAACTGATTGAGGGGTTATAATTAGAAGAATTTAAGAGAATTATTTTATAAATAACAGATAACTTTGAGACACATACAGAACCCATTTCCTGTCTCTCTTGTGCACCTATCTTGAGCACATAAAATAGCAATCCAAGCTTTCTTTTGCAATAATGAAGTCATCTTCATGTGTTTGTTAGGACACACAGCAATGTGTTGTGAACCTCAACAAATTCTCTAGATTCTCGGTGGTACATGCCTCATAGTCCAAAATCTTGTAGTAAGATTGCACAATGCCCCATGATAATGCTATATGGAGATTGTGTCTTTGATGAAAAGTTTACATATAAAGTATCTAGCCATTGCTAATTCTAACAATAGTTTCATTCATCATGTTTTATGTAAAAAGAAAAATCTTTGAGGCCAATAACTGTACCCAAGCTATTAATAAGTCTTCTGAGATATCTGATGTAGTGACGCATTACTTAAGCCACTATGGGCATTGTTTTATTATAGTGAAATAATTGGTATTGATAAAAAGGATTGTAGGTTAACAACGTAAAAGACTGGGTTATATTTTGTATGTGTATTTAATGAAGAAAGGTGTGTAATGTATTTTATAAAATTTTAAAAGTGTGATTAAGATAAAATCAAGTGAAATGATGGTGATATGTTTCTAAAAATTACGTTTGTCACTTGATAGTATGAGGCAAATATGATATTACTTCAGAATGTGTATGTTCTTAACATTGTGAATGTATGTACATTCAGGAAGATTAATGCAACTATAAAATCACATCTTATCATTTTCTAAAACACAAAATGTGTATGTTAAATGCTTTTATTCATATGCTGCTTATTTCACAAATATTCCTTTGTTAAAGTAAGATAACTTTGTAAATAAATTATCTTCCAAATGAGGTATATAAATATGCCCTTACCTTCTACTTTCTAGAAGGTGCTAACCATTTTATTCTTATAATTAACTAGCTAATGTTCTTTAATGGAATTTCACATTATAAACAGATAATGACCTTTGAAAATAAATATATATATGCCCAATCTCCCTAAAGTAATGAGAGGAAATAAACTTGCAGACTGAAAAAATATTTTCAAAATGTTAGATTGCTACAACCATTCAGTTATAACCTTTAATTTCACTAATGCCAATCCTATTGCACCAACTGGTCTTTCTTTGAAAAAGTGAAATAATTAGAATGACCTGAATATCCAGCATTCACAGTAGGAGATGTATCCCAACACAATTGTCAGAACTCAGCATTCAAAAACAGAAGAAACACTCAGCCACAAACAGCTGAATTATAAATGCTAACCATAACCTACTTCTAAAATGCTAAAAGAAAAAGATTGTTTATTCTCAAAAATCTGTGACTGTTTAGCTATTGTGTTACCATTTCTTAAAAGTAACTTTAAATTACATGTCAATAGTTCATTGATAAGCTAGTAAGAATGAAGAAATAGTTGGAGTGTTTGGTTGAATGAAAAATTAGTTTCAATTACAATTTTCAGCTATCAGACTGATATGTTATAGGATCAGAGTTACTAGTAAGTTAAAAATCAAATTATCCTTTCTCTTGGTAATAAGTCAAATTTCAATTAAACTGCTATTTTTATATTTTTTTAGTTAAAAACCTTTAGCTATTATCTAGTGTTCAGAACATTTGCTATATAATACAGTGAAGATTTTTTAAATGCATTGATATTCACATACGAGTAGAAATATCATATCAAATATTTGAATAAGTAATGGACTTAAATTATACACTTTGAAATGGCTATAAATGAGAAAGAAACTTGAATAAGATTATGATTGCATCGTTTTAGAATGTAAAGGCCCAGAAAGATATTCCACAAACACATTTAGAAAATGAGCCCAAAATGTTGCTGAAAACGTAGTTCTCTTCAATAAATTTTATGTGTTCTGTTCTTTCCTGTAATGATGATGCAATTGTCCAGCTCGAGACAGTAAGAGGTCATCACTCCTGTGGATTTAACACTGACCACTATTTCAGGGTCCTCTTCTTTTCATAGGCAGTCATCACCATGCCTGCCTGACACATGCTTCACATTTCTACAATGTTCCCTACTATGTGATTCTGGAGACAAAACCAACAAAAGTTTTCTCAAAACAAAATTTAACACCATCCTGCTTTGTTTTGAGTATGGTCAATACAGTCTCAGAACTGGAAATTAATGTTGGTGACAAACATAGAAAGGTCAAAGGAAAATAGGGGAAGTGAACACTCTGAACTGATGAAAGAAACCCTGATGATTATAATCGCATGCCTTCTTATTACTTACACATTCTACAGTCCCCAGATTCTAAATGTATCCTTTCCACCTGTTGAAAAGCTAATTCATCCTTTTGCTCAGTTGTGTGTACAGGTTACTAGAGTTCTCTAGGTCACAGCTTTTTCGTGTCCAAAGTAATATTATACCAATAAAAATGGAGGTCAAGTACACATGACCCAGAGACTAATACACAGGAGGGACTTTAAAAATGGACCTGATGATGAGGACAAAGAGGAACTATTCACTCATTCACTCCTTGAGTCTGCTAATGATGACTTCTCCATTAGGTCTGTGCTGGTGCCAGAGTTTACTAATAGAAATGGGGCAGGTGAGGCCACTCCCCTCCTGGGCACCTACAAATGTGAAACCTGCATGGTAATAATATTTTGAAGTAATTATAAAGTATCCAAATTTACATTTAATCAGCAGATCCTTCTTAGAATTTTACCATTGATATGTCTCAATTTTTTTTGCACATAAAGAGTTCATTTTTAATGTTTTAAGGAAGGATAGAGTTACCTCATAAATATAAAAATTACAGAATTAATTAACAGACTTGTACTGTGTATACTTATAAATATCAAGAACAGGGACCTATCTACACATTATATAAAAAAATTAAAATTAAAAATAAGTTCAAGCTCAAAAAATGAAGTTGTTTATCTAGTTCAAAATATGAAAACAAAAACCTCTGAACTCTACTCATTCATTCAAAAGTCACCAATAATAGGGAATACAGAGAGTAGAACATTCCCAAGGAACACAGATATTTCAATCCTAATTATTTTGAGGATTTTTCCTGTGGCATCTTTGGAGGACTTTAATCTCTTAGACAATCAGTATAAGTGTTTTCAGGCACTACAATTTGTGATGATCAGAACATTCTTCTTTCTAATGGGTCTACAGTGTTAGAGATGGATATAGATTTTGGTTTTTTTTCTTTTTTTTTTTTGGTTATCTTAATATGACTGTACTTCATCCAACTGTTGCATCCAACTGTAACATTAAAATAATTTCATCAGAGGACCATTTTAGGGACAAAATGTAGCCTTTATAGTTTGTTGATAATTAATTTGGTAATTATGAGCATGACTTTTTTTAAGATTTTGATTTTATTTTATGCATATGCTTGCATGCATGTCTGTACTCAACTTGTATGCCTGCTCCCTGTGGAGGCCAGAAGAGGATACCAGTTCCCTATAACTCTAGCTCTGGATAATTGTGAAATGCTGTATCTGTGCTGGGAATTGAACTTGGGTTATTTGAAAGAGTAGCCAGTACTCTTAGCCACTGACCCATCTCTCCAGACTCAAACACATACATTAGTGATCAATTTTATTTTGATTTTCCTTATGAAGTCAACTGTTTCTGTTTATAATGGTTGAAAAAAATGGTACAAAGCATCTGCAGTAGGAGAGTCCTACAGGGATACCTTGAATTTTGATAGATATGAAATAGTGTTTGTATTGGTGATGGTGATATTTAGAAAGGATGGTGAGAAACTTGTCTTGATAATAACATTTGGTAATATTATATTTGCACATTAATATTTATATCCATGTATTAATATTAATATAACAAATACTAACAAACAAGTATTAACTTCATGACAGAGAAATAAAAATTTCTTCTGGTATAATCTTTCTAACGTCATGTACTTTATGTGCTGAGAATAACTTACAGATTTTGCCTATTGATGGGGTATGTGGAAGCCAAACAAAGTTTAAAAGTAGCTCAGAATCCTAATTGCAGAAGTCAGGATTGCATATAATCATGGGAACAGAGGAGAGAGACATACAATCTCTTCGTAGAAAACTGAGGTTTCCTCTGGTTCTCAACATGGAATACTGCCACAGCCTCTGATACAATTTAGCCCTCTAGTAAATATACTATTCTTCATTCCTTTAATTCTCATATCATAGCCAATAACTTTCTTTTTCCTTGTTGGATTCTATATTGAGCTTACACTAAAGAGCTAGAGAATTGTATATAGGGCTATGGGATTCTTGGCAGTGGTACAGAGAGAGACTACAGATTTTGGAATTACAACTATTTGGGTGGCATTCAAAAGCAAGAGCTAGTATAAAATCATATTGGAGAGAAGGAAGATTAAAAAGTATAAATACTAATCCATCACTGACAGATGAAAGTTCAGCTCTAAACAAGACATTTTTACCCTACCTTATCAGGTTCATTGTAAAAGAGGAGATGAAGAGATTGTAAAAGCCAGAAGATAGAGAGATAGGTAGGAAATGTCCTGGGAAATGCATAGCCATTACAATTATGAGTACTAGCAGGAGCAGATGCCTATACTAGGTCTACAGAAAAATAGACCCTTCCACAGTTATGCATGGTTAGAGGAAGTACTTATGGAGCCCTGTATTCACTGTTAGATAGTTTGCTACTGACAAGTTCAAACAGGTGGGAAATTCACTGATTTGTGAGTCAACTGATATGCCCACCAGGACCCAATGGATTAGACCCAGTGGAGAGTTCCAATCCATTGATCACACAGATACCCCTGGTTAAACTAAATAGGTCATGAAATAAAACCAAAGGTAAAAAGATTGCTGATGTTGGTAGAGTTGGTAGAGAGATAAAAGTACATGGAGAAAGAAAGTAACCAGAATAGAATACATACATGTCTGAAAATGTCAAATAAAATTAATAAAAGAGACAATATGTATAAAAATTATAAATTGAGAAATTTATTTGTATTTGGAAGTCTAAAACAAAGACTAAGAAGGAATATCCAGATAGTAGGAAGAGAAACTGAGCTAGGTGAGTTTTGCCAACTATAGAGTGCAGTGATTTGAATGGGAAGGGTCTCCACAGGCTCATATATTTGAACGTTTGGCCCCCAATTGTAAACTCTTTTGTGTCAGCATCTAGTGCATTGGAGTCACAGGGGTAGAGCTGCATTAACAGGACACAAAGGGTACACAGCCAAATCAGCCAATGCACGCTTTACTCAAAGTTTCAGCAGCTTTTATACAGAAGGAAGAATATTTCCCACAGTATCCAGTTTACAGTATGTGCTGTTCACTTAGCAATAGCTTTTCTTGGTTCAAAGAGACCCAAACTTCCCTGAAGGCTGAGAAATTTGTCTGTAGTCCAACAGACTCTGAAGAGAAAGAATGCCTCCTCTTTATCTTAGTATTCTAAGATTGACAGAAATCATTCATTACCCAGCAGCTAGCAACTTGGGAAGGATTAAGAGGTATGACTTTGTGGTAGAAGGTATGTCACTTCAAGTTTCTAATGCTCACGTCATTTCCAGTTACCATCTCTCTGCCTCCTACACGCTTATAAGGATATAAGCTCTCAGACACAGCCTTGGCAACATGCCAAACCATTATATAGACTTCTCCTTAAATTATAAACAGTTTGTTAACATAAGGTTTGTAAACTATATACAGTAATATAAAATTATAAAATAAGTATTACAGTGTATTAATTAAAACCTATTTTATAAGATTATTTGCAAACTATTTCTTTTTACCTCATTATACTTATAATTATTTAATACATTTTAGTGACAATGATTTCAATGTCCATCTTCAAAGGATACTTTATGTTTGTTGGCCTCCAAAATGAAATGACATTTGCCTAATAGAGCAGCCAATGTCTTTTGTTCCTGGTTTGTATTAGAGAGATTTAAATATCAGGCAAGACTAAATAGTTATATCATGAGGTTATAGGAAGGTTAATGTTATTTAGGCAGATAGTAAGTTGAAAATCCAACCTGTTGTCACAATAATAATTATGTGTGGAAATACTAGAATCACAAATAAAAAATGAAATAGTATTTTTCCACACATATACATGAAGTTACTAATAACAGTTTTCATAGCACAAGTAGCTATTTGTTATAAAAATTGGTATGTTCTTATTCATCAGTCATTATATAGACTAATGCATTCAACATATTTAGCATATATTTAACCAGTATTTTAATGCACATTTCTAGGTAATAATGGTTTGAGCATTTATTCTTCTAAAAATGATGAATTAGGTATGTTTTCTGAGTCACTGTTATTATATAGCCACTCTTCTATATCCAAGAGCAGATTCTCAAGTCTGTAACATGGACATTGGGAAGAAAGCCTGGGCTACATAGTGCATTCTAGGAAAGGCCTGGGCTACCAAGTAATCTGAGGAAAAATCAAAGAAAAAAATTCAGATTCCAAATTATTTACTCCCCTAATCCAAAGATGTAGTTCAAATAAATTATATGTAAGTTGTGTTTTCGCTGATCATGGTTTTCTTTACTTTGTTAATATAGCTAAGGTTTCCATATCAGTTACTGGGAAATGCTCAATTTTTTCAGCATGTACTCCAGTGAATATGATTATTAGGTTTGTAAAAGAAGGATGATATTTCAAAATTCTGTAAAACAAGCTCTGTCCCAATGCTTTGAGATGTTTGTTCTCCAATTTTAAAAAGAATGCTGTAAATGTTGGCATGTTTCCTATTAGAAGGCATGATTGGTTTTCTAAAGCAATTCCCAGGGATATTCACAGTGAAGCCTAGTGTACATGAGATGACTGTCAGATGAACAGCTGCCCTCTGAAAGCAACCAATTAAATAACACAGCCCTCTGAAGCTGTCACTCGAAACCACTGCAGCTCATCTAAAGGAGTGATTGAAAAGTCATAGTAAACATCTTTAAGATGGGAGTCATGAAGGTAGCTATCTCAGATACAGAGAATCATTAGATGGCAAATAGGTAATTAGTTGTAAATGGTCTTCTCTCTACATCAGAGATTCCTCAAAACACATTTTCATAGAGCAAAGAAAGGCAGCTACCCAGTTCTGTGTCATGGCTGAGAGTGCACTAGCAGATCAGGGTAAGGGGAGTGCTGGATTCTATGGTCTTCAGGGGAATAAAAAAGTGAGATTATTTGCTGGACTTGTTCATTGATCTGGAGTTGTGGCCTTAGAGGTTTTTGTCTGACTTCTTTCAACCCAAGCAACTATCATCTAATGACTTTATTAGCACCACTTCCAATAGTCATTTAGGGGGATAACAAATGCAATGTGAACTTTGCTCTACTTTTCTATAGTGTGCATATGTGTGTATGTATGTATATAGTGTATGTGTGTATGTGTGTAATCTGTAAGCACATGCACAAATACCCTTTACTATATGCACCTTTAAAGAATAATATGTATGCATCTGTGTATCATATATGTGAACACAAAAATTACTACTCTTAATATATATGTAACCACAGACATTAGATAGTATGAGTTGTATGAACTTCTTCTGGTATTAAAGTTTACCTATAAAAAATTAATTTATATAGGCATATGTGCAAATAAATTTAAAGTCCATCAATAAATTCCATTTAAAACCATTGATATTTTATATTTATAAATTTTAACAGTAAATATATTTAGTACTATTAAGATTGGGTTATAATAAATATAATATTTAATGCACATATCCAGGTAATAATGGTTTGAGCATTTATTCTTTTAAAAATGATGAATTAAGTATGTTTTGAGTAATTGCTATTATATAGCCACTCTTCTGTATCTAAGAACAGATTCTCAAGTCTGTAATATGAATATTGGGAAGAAAGTCTGGACTATATAGTGCATTCTAGGGAATACCTGGACTACCAAGTAATCTGAGGAGAAATCGAAGAAAAAAATTCAGATTCCAAATTATTTACTCCCTTAATCCAGAAAGAAATATGCTATGTAATAATAGTTTAAAAAACATGTATCCTTGAAATTAAACACAGATTATTCCTAAATTGCTTTATAATATGCTAAAACATGTAAATATATAATGAGATAATTGTAGTTTTTGTTTAACCTATTACATGTTAGAATGCACAGTGTAAGTTTATTTTTAATTTTGTAAAATTCAATGCTAGATATGCTAGATATGATTTTCGAACAAAATCCTGAGTCACTATAACAGAACGGTCTCATGTATGTGTAAGTACAGATGAAAATGAGCCATCCAGGATTACAGGATAATGATTTAACTAATATTTAAAATGTAAAAAATTATGTAGGCACTGTAATTTATCTGCTTTTGTAAAGTCCATGTTCTAGAGGTTGAGAGCTGTAATGAAGGCCTAAGTTAAACATTTGTGTAAAATGCCATATAGATTATCAGCCACAGAAGTGCTCAAAGATTTAATTATTTGTGTAAAATGCTACATAGATTATCAGTCACATAAATGCTCAGAGAAGGACTGGAGAGATGGCTCAAGGATTAAGAGACTGCACTGTTATTGCAGAGGACCCAAGGTTGCATCCACATAGAGCGGCTTACAACCACCTGTGAATCCAGTTCTAGGGATCTGCTCCCATCTTCTGGCAATCACAGGCAACTGCACTCACATACATATTCCCCAACATAGACACACAAGCATACCCAGAATTAAAAGTAAAAATAAATGTCTAAAAAATTCCTGAATGATAGGTCCATTATTGTTGTTCTCTCTCCCATTTATTCATCACAA
This sequence comes from Tokudaia tokunoshimensis, assembly GCA_036184795.1. Classification (NCBI taxonomy): domain Eukaryota; kingdom Metazoa; phylum Chordata; class Mammalia; order Rodentia; family Muridae; genus Tokudaia; species Tokudaia tokunoshimensis. The sequence continues at coordinate 70,881,915 of BTHU01000016.1, read as the reverse complement.
AAATATCTTTGGTACTATATTTATTCTTAGTTGATTTTATAGGTAAAAGGAATGAACTGATAACTATGCTGTCTTGTCCAGAGCTTTACTAGAAGTGGAACACCAACATTTGAATGCTCTGTGTCAGCCTAAAAATTGCAGGCAATTAAATGATTCAAAATAACTGAATCTATGATCTGACATCACCTCTCCTCTATTCCAAGGCAGTACAACCCTGATTAACTCAATTTTCATTTTACCTATTATAACAATTTCTTCTCAGGTACAAACATACACTGTTTTGCTTAAATCTTTTCTCCTTCTAAGACAATGCTGTAAATCTTTGATGTGGTTGTCTTTTATGTACTGAATTATGCACTGTGTGATGCCCATCTTCATTTTCTTAATGAACCACAGAAGAAGAGATCTTTAGTACTAGCTACATCAACATATTGCTATCATATTTGCATTTCTACTTGCCTTTATCCTGCATCTCAGGCTTTAATAATGTCATCATCATTAAATATTTATCAGGATTTTATGTGTATATTCATGACTAAGACTTGGAAATAATGCAAGAAATAAAAACCAGAAACAAAAAGATGTTTCTATAAATAACACTTAAAATGGTTCTACTGATCTCATCTATGATTGGTTTAATCTCTAAGAAATAATAAAATCTACTTTATTTTATTAAGACTAATTCTACTCTTAGTTTCTACTATTATTAGTATCTTAAAGGCTCCATAGTTTATTATTTATGATATGATATAAATATCAAATTCAGTGGTTTCTTTAACATAGTAGGTGTTCAATAAATATTTGATGAAAGTTTTCCAGAGAAGTGTTCCAAAGATGGTGAATGGATATCCTGCAGATTTATAAAGTATGTTAACTACTAATGAGCATTTTCAAAGAATATTAGATATCACTGTCATGAGTTCTGATGTCTTTATTTGTATCCACATAAAATATAAGAACCTCAGTTTCAGGCAGGAAATGTTGCCATCACTTAGTCTGTCACCTCATCTCTCTTGACTTCATTTCCTTATAAAACAAAATGCTGCAAGAAATATGGAGATCCAGTCCATTTCTATAATTTGGTCTTATAGCAACGCTTTTAAAGGGGGTGGAGGGAAAATTATGCTAAGTTGCCGCTAAACCACAAAGATTAGTTGCAGAATCAAACTTGAATAGATCTTTGATTTCATGTGAACATGACATGACACATGAGCAATAATCATCATCACTTGGTGATTTGTTTAAGAGACCTCACAAGTTCTACGGAAAATCTTGAAGTAGACAGTGGCATTTTCAGAATCACAACAGGGAATGGGGGTTTAAAAATGAGAAGTCACAGCTCTCAAAGACTTCATGTTAAATGAACAGCTCCTGAAATATCACACAACTCGTTGTTCTGAAAATGACATACAACTGTAGTTAAAAATAATCATCTCTTATAGCTGATTATATAACAGCTTCCCAGAGAACAAACAGGCAATTTACATAAAGATTTCTCCTTTCTTCTTCACTGTTTTACAGAGCTGCACTGGCAATTAGGGTGAAGAATGGTAAGGGAAGGAAAGAGAATATGAAATGCAAAGATTATCTGAGGCAGACTTTCAAATCTACTTTTGACACCCTCTTACAAACCACAGGCACCTGAGACTTACATTTTAAAACTGGGTTACTTCTCCAGCTAGATTTCACCTCTCCCCTGCAGTGTAGCTTGCAAAGGGAGTTTTCACTTGAGAGATAGATTTTCTATTTATTTATAAAGGAAAATGGATGTGTATAGATTTGAGCATATAGAAAGTCCTGCCACATATGGACATGTTACATCTTAAACACCATAGTGGCTTCTCGTCATGATGTCAAGGAGGTAATTAGAGTTATGTTCTCTGCCTACCTCTCTATTCTTTTCTCTCTCTTTTTTTTTTTTTTTTTGAGCTTCAAATATGTGTGCCTGTGTCAGCTTCATAGAAGTGGCAAAATTGGTGGGACAAGACAAGCCCACCTTCAGAAATAGTACCAAGTCGCCAAACACTGACTTAACACCAGCAAAAGAGAGGTCAAGGAGAGATACTGAAAGAAGACATCAGAGGAAAACATGGGTGACAGAAGAATGAGTGTGAGAAAGACCAGGAAACCACAATTCTTAGAGTTGCTTGAAATCAAATAACAGGAAGTAGTTCCCTAGTCAATATAAGCCTGGTCCTAATTATTAAGCATGTACACATAGGCACATAGCATTTACACTCCCACATACATACATATACATAATATATGCAGCACAAATATTCATAACACACACATATATGTGTGCCTACATATACAACCCCACAAATTTATACATGTATATATATATAAAACATATACAACATATATACTATGTATGTATGTATGACATACATACATAGGTACCACTCACTAATAGGTATATTTTTACATACAATACATAGTATAATATGTACCACTCACACATATGTACATATTCATAAAATTAATGTAACACAAGTGCACATCTTTAAGAACTGGTAGGAATGTCAAATGCCACTGAGGTAGCCAGTGGAGGTTATTTTTACTTGGATATGTATATTAATACTTTTCAAATCATATTTTTGTAGATGACATAAAGATATATGTATCAGAAATAAGATAATATGTTTAAGTCAAGTTTCCCTGGTGGGAATTCCTAGAAACAAGAATATGTAGAGAAACAGAAAACTTCTAATATCATCTCCTTTATTGATTTAAGGATGAATTTTATATTACAGAAATAAATAAACCAATAATTTTCAATATAAATAATTCCTGGTTTTACTATAAACTTTGATTACTAGTACTCAATCTGGTGCTGGTGCAGGAGACAAAACCACATCAAATTTGTTCTCACTAAGAACTAACAATTTCTTTTTTTTTTTTATTTTTTATATTTTTATTTACATTCAAAATCATTTCCCCTTTCACGTTTCCTCCCTCCCCGAAAGTCCCATAAGCCCCCTTCCCTCCCTCTTTTCCCCATTCAACCCCCTCTCACTTCTCTGTCTTGGCATTCCCCTACATCCAGTCTTTCCAGGACCAGGGGTCTCTCCTTTCATCTTCTTGGAAATCTATTGATATGCGAATTGTGTCTAGGGTATTCCGAGATTCTGGGTTAATATCCCCTTATCAGTGACTGCATACCATGTGTGATCTTTTGTGATTGGGTTACCTCACTAAGGATGATATTTTCAAGTTCTGACCATTTGCCTAGGAATTTCGTGAATTCATTGTTTTTAATTGCAGAGTAGTATTCCATTGTGTAAATATACCACATCTTCTGAATCCATTCCTCCATTGAGGGACACATGCTCCACTATGTTCATAGCAGCCTTATTTATAATAGCCAGAAGCTGGAAAGAACTAACAATTTCTAAAGGTTCAAAGCCTGTCCACATAGAAGCTCTTTATAATTTTGACGTTAAAATGTATTCTCAAATATGGTTCATTTTTATACTTCAACAGTGAAATGGAATGAAAGATCTGATCTAATTGATTTCTTCAAGGTTCAAAGCCTGTCCACATAGAAGCTCTTTATAATTTTGACGTTAAAATGTATTCTCAAATATGGTTCATTTTTATACTTCAACAGTGAAATGGAATGAAAGATCTGATCTAATTGATTTCTTCAAGGTATATAAAGATAAATTTCAGTGCCTTAGTGATGCTATAACACAGTGCTATAGACTGGATATCCCAAGATCAAATGGAAGCATTTAGCAATGATCTTTTGACATTATCCTCACATAGCACAAGAATAAAGACAGACAAGAGAAGAATACAGCTATGAGCCACAAACTATAAAACCTCTTTCTATAAAAGCCTTAATTCCATTTACAAAGAAGATTTGCACCCTGACCACCTCTTAAAGCTCCCACCTTATAACACCTTTTTATTGACAACAGCTGGCTTTTAGATGGAACACACTCAGCTCCTAGCAGATGTGTTGTATCCAGTAAGTAACATACCTTGAACAGAACTTTCTTTCACTCTAAACTTTAAATTAAGATATTGCGCACTTGACCACTGTTCATATCTTCTGAATACACTATATGATCTCAGCAATGCTTTGAGATTAGCATCATTCTAATTCCAATGTGCCATGCAGGAACTAGAGTCACAAAACGAAAGGATCACCTGCTCAAATGTCATGCAGCTATTAAGTAACTGAATTAAGATCCAAATTCAAATACTCTGGCTACCAAAACTCAGCTCCCTGTCAATGCATTAGTAGAAATAATGTCATTATCCCAATTATAGAATTAATGGATGATAATCAGTCAGTGACATTGAAAAGAATCTTGCCCCAAAATCATTACCAATTCTCTTCCTTCAAATTGAAAAATTGCCTTGTTTGTTCTTAGAAGTCATCTTATTTCTGTCTTGAATCGACCTATGTTCTACTTGGGAAATTCTAAAGATTAGCTTTTGTTTCTTTCCAGCCACAGAGTACTATTTGAGGAAATAAATATTTACCTTTAATGCAATCTGATTAAAGAGCAAATTGGAGAATCAACGCTACAATTAGTCATATAGACACAACTGCTTAATTCCAAGAGCAGAGTAAACACATTGGAATGGAATAGGAGAAAGTGATTTGATTAGCCTCATCAGTACAACATGGGTGCACTCACCTTTGCTCTGCAAAGTCTGTGGCTTAATTTCCTTCAAAGTTTACTTCTGTAAGGGAAAAAAAATGATAACTTCTCATTTTCAAGGTGAGAACAAACTTTGGGGAGGAAATATGATTCGTATATGTTGACATACTTTTTAAGTAAATTCCGTTTTGTTTTTGTTTTTGTTTTTTCCACTGAGAACCTAGCCTCCTGGGGTATGTGTGAAACATCACACTATTCTTTTCTTGAATGAAATGTTGTGCTTGAATGACTTTAAAAAATAGTTATTCAGCATTTACTAGTCTCAGATAATCTTGCAGGCAATCGCTGTACAATAATGAGCAAGAAAGACAGTATCTCTGCATTAATGAAGCTTAAAATAAAATGAACTAATAAACCAATGAATGCCTATATAAATAACTTCCAGTAAGTGTTATATGGAAGGCATAAAGCAGGATGATTCAGTGTTGATCCAACTAGGGAGTAGACTCTGTATACAGGACCCAGGACAGCTTATACTGTGAATCAGGCATTTCTCTGCCTATGTAACAGAGGTCGCATGCTGAGTAGAGAGGGGTCTGGCACTTTTGATTTTGTGTTTGGTTATTTTTAGCTCAGTCTTTTGAACTACTTGAAATACAAATGGTATTCTGTAAATATTTTCGAGTAGCAACACCAACCACAAAATGTGTTTCTTCCAGGCAAACGCTGTGTGTGGTAAGAGTGCTAATTTTCTTCCAGAGAAGCACTGACATTTCTTAATTACTCTCCTCATGAGTAGTCATGTATAGCGATTACTGAAGGCTCAGTGGAGCGTTGTTCTTTCCAACCCTTGGAGAACAATAATGCTGACAGTTCAGGGCTTCAGTGTCCAACACACTTTTCCTTTCTCTTCATTACCCCTGCTAATTACTCTGGCCAGTGGCTATTGTGCAGATCTTCTCCCTTCCCATAACCCCTGCAGCCCTCTCTACTGTCAGGGAAATTTACAGTAATGGCATAATATGGTCTCCCAGCCATGCTTCTCTGAGAATTCTTTAAAGGCACCACTTTCTTTCACTTAGCATCTGAGTCACTGTACCAAGTGACTGATACTTGAAGTCTAGACTAATGGGCACATGGCAGTACCACTTGTTCTGAAAACAAAGAGCATCTGTTTTCCCAGAAATCCTGACTTTTAGAATGAATAATTTTAAATGTCAAGTCACTACGCCAAGGGGTCATATTTTGAGTATTTGTCGACTAAAGCCAACGTTTCCATACAATTTTTTTTTTTACCTTAGTCAAAAAGATTTGGCAAAGAGATGCTATAATGATAATGTGATTAATATTTACATTTATTTTTGTTATCAGACTAACTTGATACATTTGGATGGTGTGAAATTCCCCCTATTTTAAAATACAACAGCAAAGATGCAACAAGTATTCTTGGGTCTGTGTATGCATGTGAATTTATTCATAGTCTCATATTGTTCAAGCTGTCCTTAGAATCCTCTTGCCTATGTTTCCCAAGTACTTGGAGCAGGAGTATACCGCAATACCTGGTTTACAGGGTACTCAGAAGGAAATGCAGGACTTTGTTCTTGGAAGCAAGCACTTTGCCAATTGATCTAAGTCCTCAACTCCTCATAAAGTACAGTCTATAGAAAAGATAAATTGATTACCTTAGGAATGTGTTTGTTGATGCATCTGTTAGGTTCTAAAAAGAAAATGGGAGTCAAAATGACTTATCAACCAAAGGATGTAGAATACTTAACTTTATTTTTGAAAGTATTTTCTTGTAAATTTCATACACCAATTAACATGAACTGGGTGTCTTATATTTAATTTCGACAAATGTATCTGTGGCTCAGGTGCTAATGTCATTGCTTTTTTTCTTAATAGGAGGAAAACTGATAGTTAAGAGATTATGTAACTTCCACAGAATCAAATATAGTGATCATAAATAGCTGAGATAGGATTAGACTACAAAGTAAACCTGAGTTCCAGACATTCACATTGCTTTTTTTCATATCAAAAAAGAAGCAGTACTAGGAAGTTAATCTCATTTTCCTACCTTGAACTGAACAGTGGCAGATTATAGACAAATGGAAGTTACTATTGTCACTCCTCTTGTGATTTTTCTTTGAGTCAACATGGCTATAGGACTGAAGGTACTTGTAATGCCTTTCAGAATTTTAAATGGGGTAAGATCAACTTAGAATCAGGTCACTCATAGGAATGCTTAAGGGAAGTACTTCTGTACCATGCAGAGCCAAGAAAGTGGTAAACATTAATATTTAATATTGTTTCTCATTTATTAATAGTATTCATTAACTATCTTTTTGCACCTGGGAATGATAGGCATCAAGTAGCATCAATTAAAATGGAAAAAGGCAAAGTACTCTTGTCTGCTGTAACTGTGAATATCAGCACATACAAAGTTCCAAGAAAGATAATATGTGCTAATGGCTGTAAGTTCAATTATCATATGATGTGCCTAATTATGTTATCTTGCTATGAATACAACTATAAAGATGCTAGAACTTTTATAAATAATACATTTACATATAAATACAGAAATGTGCCAAAGTAAGCATAAATTGAATTAACCAAATTTCATGTTTTTATTTAGAAATGAGATGGAAACCAGAGCACACTCTTCCATATAAATAAAATTATAAATGCTCAGCTGCATTATCACATCCACAAATTCAGTAGTGCCATGGATGTATGTTCATGTTATACCACCTATTTACAGGATCTCCTTATGCTATATTCCATGATAGTCAACATAATGCCCAGTGACCATATAGACTTTATCATCTTTAGTGGAGGACATACATATAAGTAGGCATGTAATAGTAACTGGTGGTGGCAGCACATACCTTTAATACCAGCACTTAAAAGTAGAAAAGGGAGAGTTAGTAGCTACATAGAAAGTTCAAGGCCAGCCAGGGGTTCATGGGACCGTGTAAAGAAAAATAAAGTGAGCACACAAGGAAGAAAAGAAAAAAGAAAGAAAGAAAGAAAGAAAGAAAGAAAGAAAGAAAGAAAGAAAGAAAAGAAGGAAGAAAAGAAGGAAGGCAGGAAGGAAGAAAGAAGAAAGGAAGGAAAGAAGGAAGAAAAGTTACATGATAATATAAAAATTATCAAATATCAAGTTAACAGTGAAGACAAACTATGTCTTTAAAAAATAGAGATGACTCTTGGAAATGGATAATGGATAGTCTTGGAGGTTTTACAATGGAAGCCAGAATTGAACAGGGCTAGAAGAAAATCCTGAGGCATGGATTCTAAATGGGGTGAGTTATGAGAGTATGAACACTCTCCTGCTAGTGCACAGGTTGTGAGAATTCTCGAGTCAGCAAGAGCAAGAATAGGCAAGCAAGGCTGGAAATCAGAAACCAGATCAATATTGTAAGCTTAGTTGTGCCGGTCTGTGCTGTTCAGCAGCTGCATGCAGAAGCAGTTTGGTAATGCTTCAAAAAGTCAATTAAAAGTTGAAAACCATGCTATATAAAAGGAAAGTGTGGGGCAGCATGAGGCAGACAGCAAACAGGCACCGTGGAAAGAGTCACTTTATTCCCTACTCTTTTTTTTTAAATTTTATTTTCTAAGTTTTTTTTTATTTACATTCCAAATCATTTCCCCTTTCCCGTTTCCTCCCTCCCCGAAAGTCCCATAAGCCCCCTTCCCTCCCTCTTTTCCCCATTCAATCCCCTCTCGTTACTCTGTCCTGGCGTTCCCCTACATCCAGTCTTTCCAGGATCAGGGGTCTCTCCTTCCATCTTCTTAGAAATCTATTGATATGCGAATTGTGTCTAGGGTCTTCCGAGATTCTGGGTTAATATCCCCTTATCAGTGACTGCATACCATGTGTATAATTTTGTGATTGGGTTACCTCACTAAGGATGATATTTTCAAGTTCTGACCATTTGCCTAAGAATTTCGTGAATTCATTGTTTTTAATTGCAGAGTAGTATTCCATTGTGTAAATATACCACATCTTCTGAATCCATTCTTCCGTTGAGGGACATCTGGGTTCTTTCCAGCTTCTGGCTATCATAAATAAGGCTGCTATGAACATAGTGGAGCATGTGTCCTTATTGCATGCAGGTAAAGCCTCTGGGTATATGCCCAGGAGTGGTATAGCCGGATCCTCCGGGAGTGTCATGCCCAGTTTTCTGAGGAACCGCCAGACTGCTTTCCAGAGTGGTTGTACCAGCTTGCAATTCCACCAGCAGTGGAGGAGTGTTTCTCTTTCTCCACATCCTTGCCAACAACTGCTGTCTCCTGTGTTTTTGATCTTAGCCATTCTGACTGGTGTGAGATGGAATCTCAGGGTTGTTTTGATTTGCATTTCCCTAATGACTAAGGATGATGAACATCTCTTTAGGTGCTTCTCAGGCATTAGATATTCTTCAGGTGAGAACTCTTTGTTTAGCTCTGTACCCCATTTTTTAATAAGGTTACTTGCCTCTGGAGTTTAACTTCTTGAGTTCTTTGTATATATTGGATATTAGCCCTCTGTCGGATGTAGGGTTGGTAAAGATCATTTCCCAGTTAGTTGGTTGCCGCTTTGTCTTTTTGACAGTGTCTTTTGCTTCCCTACTCTTCTTAAATCTTTACTTTGGTGCCTACAGTCCTCCAGCCTGTGTCTAAACACAGATGCTCAAACTCTGTGCTGAGCATTTGAATATCAGACTCTATTCTTTCTCAGTCAAGAGTTCAAACTATTTAAGAATAGTTAATATATGTTTGAGCAAATTAAAGTACCCACCAAAGAAGTGAAAATTTGCTTAGGTCCTGGGGATATCTGTAGTAAGAAGGGGACTCTTCCTAATGATTTGATGGAATTGACATACAATACTACAAAAACTTCCATATTTGCTTCTTTACAATTGTTCTATCGATAGATGAGGGCAGGAACTTTATTCCTTTAACTTTATGTGCTAAATCAGTTTTACTCCTGCAGTGCTATGGGTGTTTTGCCTTGAACCTTTGAAACCAAGTTAATAATAATAGTTAAAATCGTGATGTTCACTCTAAAATCTGACCCCTTTATTATAATGAAATTATACTCTTTCCCCATTATAATATTTTGGCTTTGAAATTTTCTCTTCCCTTTAAAAATGTACTCATTCCACATTTATTTTGATTTTTGTTGGTTGTTTATTGTGCTCATGGGTGTGGCAGGTTTGAGATCTATCATTGTATTTTATTTTTCTATGTGTCTCTGTGTTTTGTTGTTTTGGCCCCTTTTCTTGATATTTGAAGATTATCTCCAATATTAGGTCATTAGCAATAATTCTGTATTTTTATTACATACTGGCTTTGTTTACCCGCTTTTCCTTCAATAATTTTTAAGTTGTAGTTAAAATATTACATCATTTCCTTTTCACCCTCCATCATCCTCCCATGTCACCTATTTCCAACCTCTCCCCTGATTCTTCTTCCCCCTCTCAAATTGATAACCTGTTTTTGTTGATTATTATTGATGCATATACTTATATAGAAACATATAAATACAACATGCTGAGTTTGTTTAGTGTGGATTGTATTTGTATAATTCTATGCCAAGCCACTTAGTTACCCCATTTAGAAAACCAATGGGAGCTCGTCCCTCGGGAAAACTAGCTCTTCCTCTCTCAGTAGCCTGAGTGGCCTGCAGTTCTTTGTCTTGAGATTTGACTTTCTGTGTTAGAATAACTGTTACTATTATCATTTCGGAGGTCTTTTTTAGACAATCATAGATTGCAGAATCATGATATAGTTTCCCTGCTGCTTCTAGGATTAACAATTTCACAGCATTCCTGTTCTTATGTCTATAAAAATCTTTCTACCTTCTTTTCCACACTGTTTTCTGAGCCTTAAGTGCAGGAGTCATGTTATAGATGTATACATTGTGTAGGCACCTCACAATCAGTATCACTAGACATTTTGACCAGTTGAAGTTCTATGTTAGTCTTCTTCTGCTGCAAAGAGGAGCTTCATAGATGAGGGACGAATCTATCTGTGGTTGTAAGGATAAATATTTATAACAGGAATTATGCTGCATAATATATAGCAGTATATAGAAGTATATAGTATATAGCATGTAGCATATAACATATAGTAAATATAGTACATATAGTAAATATAGTACAGTTGCAGTAGTTGAGTTCTCTTCTAAGATACATGACCCCACTAGTCTTGAGATTTAGGTTAGGTTTTCAGTACCAGGTAGAAGTTTCCTCATGTTGAGTGACTCTAAGTCCAATTAGACATCTACAGGTTACCACCAAGATATGAGTGCCACTACTGTTCCTTTAAAGATATCTTCACATGATGCTCATTGTTGTGGTCCATAGGTATCACAGCTGGGTATGACCATGGTTTGTTTCCCGCTCTCTTTGAGTAACACCTTCTGGCATCATGGAAGCTAATCCTCAGGGAAACGGATTTAAGGTCAAATCCAGGTTTAATTTTCTGAGTCTTTTCTGAAATACATTGTAACTTCAGCAATAGGAATCTGCCTTCTTTCACTGGGGAAAAACATAAGAGCATTGGCAGTATCCTTATGGTATCCAGAGACTCTTGAACTTCCCCAACCAACAAGTCAATCAAGAAGTTTGACATGCCTGGTACTAGGGATTTTGATAGATATTATGACTACATAATCTCATTTATGTTTCCCTGCTCCATATACATGTATGTATGTGTATTTATATATGTGTATATACACATATATTTATATGAGGTATATTTATTTATATCTATATGAGTATTATATATAGTGAGCGTTGTGATCATTAAAAGATAAAGGGTATTAATATATGTTCTATGGCGGTGTGCAGAGGTATGGGAGAAGAGGGTGCCTTAGTGGGCCCATGCTGAGGCATCACCTTACCCCTGAGGGACCAGCCACACAATGGTATAGCATAGAATAGAGTTCATTTAGGGCATGGGGAGGGGAGTTAAGAGAGTAGTAGAGGCAGAGAAAGAGAGAGAGAGAGAGAGAGAGAGTAGAGAAGTAGAGGCCAGCCATGACCACATGGAGAGAAGGGGAAAGGGAATGGGGAGAGAGGGGGAACAAGGGAGCAAGAGGCAAGAGAGTAAGAGGCAAGAAAGAGGGGAGGGGTCAAGCAGTTCCTCTTATAGTGGGCCAGGCCTACCAGGCTGTTGCCAGGTAACCATAGGGAGGAACATACCTGGCTGTTGCCAGGTAACTGTGGGGGTAGAGTACAGACAGAGTACCAACAGTGAGAATAGTTTTTCTGTTAGTTTTATGCTTCAGTTTCTACTTTGTGTACTTTTAATCTTCGATCAGAGGATTAAATGGGAATGTTAATAGTTGAGAACTAGATTAATTCTTATTCTCACAAAAATTATCACATATTTTTCTAAGATATTGCTAAGTTACTAGAGAACAAATTACAAAGCTTGCTTTGAAGCTTCATTAGGTAAGGCCTAAACTGTACTTAATCTGAATTAATTGCCACACTACTAAGTTCTTTCTTTAGTTTTTAAACTAAAGTGATGCATCCTAGTTTTGGTATTTTCTGCTTTGGCTATTGAGAATAGAAATTCTTCAGGGCACAAGTGAAATCCTAGCATTGTTCTCTAATGAATTTGAATACTTTCAGACCTGGCCTCAGGTGATATCAACATATTCACATATGAATCTTGATAATGACTCCTCAAGGAGTGATGACACAACCCAGTTCTCTGGGTTGTCAGTTTGCAACTTCCTTAACCACTAACCCCATGCTATTCTATGGTATCTAGATTCCTGCAGAGCTTTGCCACTTGACATAAGATGGTAGAAAACCTGGGGTTTTTCTCTATACAGGGCAGCTTTGTAACTTCCATGAAGACTGAACTGAAATAGATTTAGGCTTCATTCCCTAAGGGTTACCCCCACTTCGTCTCCTGTGGTTGGTGTCTTGAATAGCATTGCTTGATGTGTTTTTATCTAGTTCTTAGTTGTTATGCTACCATCTAGGGGTCTTGACTGGATTTGTTTGCTCTGCTAGTTAAAGTATTATAAGTCAAGAAATATTGCAAGCAGGACAGGTAGCAGCAGGGAAGAATCTCAAACAGCAAATAAAATCAGCTGGAGAAGAAATGCTTGAGCTAGAAATGAGGAAGAGACTCTGAGAAGGAAGCAGCTATTTTGGATGTTGGTCATCTTTATTAATTACCTCGTCATGCCTTCTCAGTCAACCTATCAGGTGATCCATATGCCTTCTATTCCTATCACCTATCAGGTGATCCATATGCCTTCTATTCCTATCACCTATCAGGTGATCCATATGCCTTCTATTCCTATCACCTATCAGGTGATCCATATGCCTTCTATTCCTATCACCTATCAGGTGATCCATATGCCTTCTATTCCTATCACCTATCAGGTGATCCATATGCCTTCTATTCCTATCACCTATCAGGTGATCCATATACCTTCTATTCCTATCACCTATCAGGTGATCCATATACCTTCTATTCCCTCTGCAAATGAAGTTCCTCCATCTTGATCAGAAAGCTAAAACTAAAATAAGTTTTACATACAAGTGGTATTTAAATTTCGATTCTTAAAAGTAAACTTCTGAATTTTATCTGAAAAATAAAACCATCTATATTCAACAGTTTTCCCACGAATATTTTGTAAAAAAAAAAAAGTGTTATGGTAGGAAATTATGAGAGACAAAGGCCCTTTGGTGAGCAGTTTCATTTATTCAAACATTAATTTATTCATTATTTTATATATATATATGAATGTTTTGCCTGAATGCACATATGTGCTATGTGTGTACCTAGTGTCTGCACAGGCAAAAAAAAAGGTGTCAGGTCCCTTAGTCAATGGATCTATGGGTTGTTGTGAGCTGCCATATAGAAGCTGAGCACAAAACCCAAGTCCTCTGCCAGAGTAGCAAGTGCTCTCAACCTTTGAACCATCCCTTTAGCCTTGGACAACTTCTTTTCTCATGGAGTGTGGAACCATGATCATATATTATCTTTGCCTAAAAGCAAACTAATGCTTCTAGAGAGTAGATCCTAGTTAGTAAGGGGTTTGGGGGTAGGGGGGAGGAGGAGGAAGAAACATGTTCCTAACCCTGGTCTGTGAGTGACTTGAACAAGTTCATTCTCGAAACAGCAGATTCTTTACTTAGATTTATTCACAGCATTCATGCAGTATTAAATCTGTCCTATATTCAGAACACTATAAATATTCAAAGACAAACAGGCAGGAGAACACGTATAGGTATGAAAGTTTCAGCTAGAAATTGAAACTAATAGAAAAGCACTGGTGTCATAGAACTCAAACTTGTATGTCCCCAGTGTGTGTGTGTGTGTGTGTGTGTGTGTGTGTGTGAGAGAGAGAGAGAGAGAGAGAGAGAGAGAGAGAGAGAGAGAGAGAGAGAGAGAGAGTGTGTGTGGTTTTTTTCTTCCTGTCTTGTCTCATCTCTTTATATCAATTATTCTTTTCTTTAGTGTTCCATTTGAAATCTCCTACTGGGTTTTGTTCTAAGTTCAAAATAGCTTTCAATCTCTTTTCAGTCATGTCCCCAGGTCCTATTAATAGAATCCTGACAATGAAAACAGTCCTATTTAAAATTAAAGTGATATATACTTTTACGTGTATAATTGGTGAGCCAACCAGTTGTTGTGAGTCCCACTTAAGTGCATTAAGCAATAATGTCATAATGTCATGCTGACAGAAAAAATAGAAATGGAAGTTTATGAACTAAATATAAATCAATATAATGACTAATAGACACACTTTGCCTGATTTGAGTAAAACTTTCAGTGATTACATTAACTGTTTACATACTTGTATATTCTTTCAAAAACTAAAAGAAAAATATGAAGAATTAGAAAAAATAGAAGACTGGATGTAGGGGAATGCCAGGACAGAGAAGCGAGAGGGGTTTGAATGGGGAAAAGAGGGAGGGAAGGGGGCTTATGGGACTTTCAGGGAGGGAGGAAATGGGAAAGGGGAAATGATTTGGAATGTAAATAAAAAACTTAGAAAATTTTAAAAAAAAGAAAAAAATGGAAGACATAATTCCTTATAATCTGATGAATAGCTGCTTTGAAACCTAATGAAACAAAATGTTCTAATAATGTATATAGAAGAAAGAAACAGAAAAACTGTAATATGGGACTCCTCTCTACCAAACAAGCCTTTAGGAAATCATGCCAGTTTCTCAAAGGAGCAACTAGAAAAACATGCAGAGCAGTGGCACTTCCAAGTTGCTTCATGGTCATGTGACTTTAAAGAAAGCTGAAGGAGGAACCTGAGATGTATGGACCAGTTCTATGCTCACCTCTTTCTTGGCGTGTGTGTGTGTGTGTGTGTGTGTGTGTGTGTGTGTGTGTGTGAAGTCACACCATGTTTCACAGTGCCTTTTTCTGCCAGCTTGTTCGGCATTTTCCAGGAGATTAAGAAGCTTTCTTACTGATCATCATTTTGTTCTTAAGTTTAACTTGTCACTGAAAGAAGGGAGAAAAGAGCTTACACAGGAGATTTAGACAACTAATCTCACAATCTCACACCGTTTGCTTTCCCTCATCATCTGATGAAATCCTGTAATGTAATAGATTTTGACTATTTTGCTCCCAAACATAGGGCCATTTGCAGTGGAAGCACAACCACAGTGGCTCCAGATCCACTGTCAAAATATGAGCATCTACAAAGTAACAACCAAGCTTTACCCAAACGACACATCACATTTGCCGGCATCATATGACCTAGTAGTTTTGTTTGTAGGCGAATCCTTATATCTTCTTTATGATTCATTTATTTAATATGCTCGGGTCTTTATTTCTCGATTGCATCTAAAAGTTTGAATGGGCAAATTATAATCTAAAGAATTGGAAGGTAGATAACATCCTTAAAGAATATACAGACACAGGGGAAATATAAATTTACTATATGTGTATGTGGAAAAAAGAGCTATTTACAGTGTTAAAAGATATGACTCCCACAACATAGACACCATGGACAAGATATATTTTCTTGGTAGATTCATCCAGAAACAGGAAAAGATAGTACAACATGCCTTAAGTATTGGTTGTGCTACAGAAGGAATGGAACTTAGATTCAAGTTTCAACAGGGGTTCCTGAAATGAGAACAGAGTATAACTTATAAGATGAAAGCTAGCAATATTAACCGGTACTGTGGTTGAATGAATCAAAAGCACTCAGGCTAAGGAGTAGAAATCTGTGTTTTGGTCTGACAGTAATTCTGATCCTCACTTCTGTTGAAAAGATTAAGTTGGAGTAAGCATATAGAACAGAGGGACAAAAGGAAGTATGTATAACAGAGGGCTTGTGTGATTGACTAAAAGGAGAAAATGATAGAATACACTTGCTAAACCAAATATGGAGTTTGAGTAGCATAAAGAGAGCTCAAGTTGTCCACATGAGGGCATTTAATGTTAATCTCTAGACGGTTTTTATTTCAGGATTTTGCTCTTGAAAATAGTTTTGCTTGAGACATAGAGTGATGTTATGATTTGTGCCTGTGAGAAATGTTAATGCAATAATGTTTATTGACAATAGAGGTAACACAGTGGAAGAGTTTGGTCCATAGTGTCTCACACAAGAATTGTAAGTACTCGAATTGGGATGTTGAAAGCAGAGGTGGAGAGAAGTCAATAGATCCAGCAAGTTTTAATTGCTTGACAAGTCAAATTTAAGAGGTGTTTTGGAATCACCTGACAGGATAGGAAGGAAGAAGATGAAGAATAAATTTAATTTTTATTTTAAAAATTCAGTTGAAGTATATGCCATATGTTTGGGGACATTTGGGAAAGAGAGGAGTCCAGTGGGGTATATAATAATTTTAGAACATGTACACATTTGGGTTGTCACAGCACATTCAGGGAATAGCTAACACATATCTACAGAAATAAGTTGATCTTCAAAAGAGGACATTAAACATTCTCACTTCTCTCTGCTGGATGCCACTTTCAGGTAGTTCATATGTCATCTAATTGTCCTTAGTGATTTGGCAAGTTTACTTGTTTGTTTTTAACCACAAGCGTTTGGTCTCCACTGATATAAATGTGGTTCTGAAGGAAGGGCATCCCCATAGCATGTTGCTCAGCTCTCACCCATAGCTTGCATAGACTGCTTCTACTGATCCCATTCACATGGTTGGCATCTCTTTATTTGGCTGAATGTGCACTACAGAAGCTAGCTGGCAGAGTATATGGCTTACTGTTGGCCTTGGGTGCCAAGAATTCATGAGCCAAGAGGTTTTCTAGCTTACACAGCACAAGGGACAGTTCCCTAACTGATTTATGGCTTCTAACTTACCAACTGTGAATCGTTCTCTCCCACCACCTGATTTGTCATTTGAGTTGAATCTCTGACAACTAGTATGCAGAAAGGCTTTCCACTGTTATGTGACATTATTTTGTTTTAATAAATAATAGGTCAGCTGTTCCATGGAGGCAAAGAGAAATGTTATACAATAAAAAGTTACTTTACTGCTTAAACCCTGAGAAAAATCTATGGTTTCCAAGGTAATTATTCTCTGATTTGAGTTAGCTATTATTAATAGCTACTGACTATTATCCTCCTCAATTTTATTATAAAATGGAGCACATATGTGGAAAAAACTACACAATGCATATGCACTATTTAATATATTTTTATAGGAGAGACATCCATGTTGCTATCACTCAGATGAAAATGTTCTAAAAGTTCTTCCTAAGGCCCCCACCTTAGTTGTGGCTCTGCTCAGCTCTCAAAAGTAGCCATTAATATGGCTTTTATGCTTGTCACTTTGCTTTTCTTCAGAGTTTTATGAAAGAATCTTTAGGTGCTGTAATATATTTTGTCTTTTTATTTCTTTTATACATATTCTAATTTTCTTTCAGCTCTGCTCTGCTAATCATAATCAACATTCTGCAAAGACATAAGATGGTATATTAAAAATGTATATCTCTGTATATACATACATATATATATATGCTAGTGTATATACATATACACATATACACAGATATGTAGCACAGACAGAGGCAAACAGAAGAAAAATGGGGGAAGAAGAGAGAATTGAAGTTGTGTCTTTTTTATTTCTTTTATATATACTCTAGTTCTCTTTCCAGTTCTAGTGTACTAATCAAAATCAATTTTCTCTAGATTTCAGGTGTGCTGTTAAGCTACTACTGTATGTTCTCCCCAGTTCCTTTTTTGGAGGCACTCAGAGCTGACTTTTCCTCTTAGCACTGATTTCACTGTATCCCATAAGTTTGACTATGTTGTGCCTTCATTTTCATTAAATTCTAAAAGGTCTTTAATTTCTTTATTTCTTCCTTGACAAAGTTATCACTGAGTAGAGTGTTGTTCAGCTTCCACGTGTATGTGGGCTTTCTATTATTTTTGTTGTTACTGAAGATCAGCCTTAGTCTGTGTTAATCTGATAGGATGCATGGGATTATTTCAATCTTCCTATATCTGCTAAGGCCTGTTTTGTGACTGATTATATGGTCAGTTTTGGAGAAGACACCATGAGGTGCTGAATAGAAGGTATATTCTTTTGTTTTAGGATGAAAGGTTCTATAGATATCTGTTAAATCCACTTGGTCCATAACTTCTGTTAGTTTCACTGTGTGTACACATATATCTCTATGTGCATTATGTTAGCATACATTTATAATATATATGTATGTGTGTACACATGCACATTTGGACAGAGATATGTAGCACAGACATAGACATGGACAAAAGGAAATGGAGAAAGATAGAGGAGATTGTTTTTCCTCCTAGTTTGTGAGAGCATCTTTGCTCTGGTTGGCCAGGTACTTGAAGTGTAGCTCAAGCTGCCTTTAAAACTGTGACAGTCTTCCCGCCCCAGAGTCCCAGGTGTGAAGAGTATACGTATATTAGATATCACACCCAATAAAAGAGTTTAGGTTTTTTGTTTGTTTTTTCCTTTTTAAAGCCTAGTTCATTGTGTAAATATACCACATCTTCTGAATCCATTCCTCCGTTGAGGGACATCTGGGTTCTTTCCAGCTTCTGGCTATTATAAATAAGGCTGCTATGAACATAGTGGAGCATGTGTCCTTATTGCATGCAGGTAAAGGCTCTGGGTATATGCCCAGGAGTGGTATAGCCGGATCCTCTGGGAGTGTCATGCCCAGTTTTCTGAAGAACCGCCAGACTGCTTTCCAGAGTGGTTGTACCAGCTTGTAATTCCACCAGCAGTGGAGGAGTGTTCCTCTTTCTCCACATCCTCGCCAACAACTGCTGTCTCCTGTGTTTTTGATCTTAGCCATTCTGGCTGGTGTGAGGTAGAATCTCAGGGTTGTTTTGATTTGTGTTTCCCTAATGTCTAAGGATATTGAACATTTCTTTAGGTGCTTCTCAGCCATTAGATATTCTTCAGGTGAGAACTCTTTGTTTAGCTCTGTACCCCATTTTTAATAGGGTTATTTGGCTCTCTGGAGTCTAACTTCTTGAGTTCTTGAATACTACTCTGCAATTAAAAACAATGAATTCACGAAATTCTTAGGCAAATGGTCAGAACTGGAAAATATCATCCTTAGTGAGGTAACCCAATCACAAAAGAACACACATGCTATGAAGTCACTGATAAGGGGATATTAACCCAGACTCTCGAATACCCAAGACACAATTCACATATCAATAGATTTCCAAGAAGATGGAAGGAGAGACCCCTGGTCCTGGAAAGACTGGATGTAGGGGAATACCAGGACAGAGAAGGGAGAGGGGGTTGAATGGGAAACGGGGAGAGAAGAGGGCTTATGGGACTTTCGGGGAGGGAGGAAACAGGAAAGGGGAAATCATTTGGAATGTAAATAAAAAAATATAGAAAAAAAAAGCCTAATTCACTTAATCATGAAGGCATGCTCAGCCTAAATTCTGTGGGGTAGACCAGCCACTAGATAGGCAGGTCAATCCCAAAAGCAACCTGCTGGCAGGACTTCTCCAAGTTTGTGAGAAGTTAGTTTTCATTCTATGGAAGCATTGACTTATAGAGTCCACTAAACCATTGTGGAATGTAATCTGGTTTGCTAGAACTCTACTCATTTTGATGTAAATCACATCCAGAAAACACCTTGACAAAAACACTCAAAATGATACCTTAACCAAACAACTAAAATAAAATCCTAGCTAAATTAAGGTTTAGATTATTAATCCCAGGTACATACATTTCTTCTCCCAGCCACCTTTACCTTGGGATTTCTTTTTGAAGCACGTAGGAGTTTTATTTGACATGTATATTTCCCAGAGATTCCTGATTATTGGGGAGTTTTATATATCACTCTGCTGCTGAATATAAGGGTGTGATCATAGTTGAATTCTGTCTTACCTTTTTTATTTGGTTTTACAACAGAGACCCATATGTTGATTTACCATTCTGAGTACAAGGAAAACTATAAATTGGTCATATTCTACTTCCACTTTTATTCTTTCAGGGACCTCTATATTTATTTGCATAGTGATAGAGCTAGTTTATATCTACCAGAAATATAAAAGAGTTCCCCCCATTGCTTTGCCTGCATTTATTGTTTTTCCATTTATCTTCTCTTTTTCTCTTATTTTGCAGCAGATTTCTGTTCATTCTAAAAATACTAATCTTCAAAATTATATTTATTACTTGTTTTCTTAATGATAGCTCCTATAATAGTGATGAGAGAAACACAATGTAGTTTTAATTTTCATTTTTTATGACGATGAAAGACAATGAACATATCTTCATGTTTATTGGCCATTTGTACTTCTTTTGAGAACTGCCTTTTCATTGCATTAGCCCATTTATTGGTTCAATTATTTTGTTTCTTGGTTCTTTACTTTTTAGTTATTTATATTTTATGAATATTATTCATGTTATGATCTACGCAGTGAGTGCCACAAAGTCACACTATTATGTATCTCATGTTTGGGAGATTTATTGCGAGAAGCTATACAGAAACTTCATATATATATATATATATATATATACAAGATTTGCAACTCATAGGGATATGGCACATCTTGGCAGCTGGTGATGACTTACCCTGTCTCTTCTGGGTCCTTGCAGCAAGAGGTCTTGATGCCTGGTTGCTAATGATTCCTCTTTTCTAATTAAAGTTAATGAAGTTTTTTCCTCCCATTCTTTGGGCTATCTCTTGACAATATTTCTTTGGCATTTTGGAGATCTGTAAGTTTATGCATACCATGTGTCAGTTCTGGGCCTCATTTTCTGAGTAACTAGAATCCTTTGAGAAAGCCCACCTATGTTTATCTCTTGAAGTGTTTTTCCTTGTAGCGGTTTCATAGTTTCAGGTCTGACACTAATGTCTTTTATCCATTAGGAGTTGACTTTTTTTTTTTTTTTTTTTTTTTTACAAAGTGAGAGATAGAGATTTAGTTAGTCTCTTGTTATACATATGGATCCAGTTTTATGGTTCCATGTGTTGAGATACTGTCTTTTCTTCTCATTATATATTTTGGGACTCTTTGACACTGGGTAGAGAGCTTTGTTGCGTGGACTTATACATAGAAGCTCTATACCTTTCCATCAATTAACATAACTGTTTTTGTTGGCAGCGTCATGTTTTGAGTAGTAGTACTCTGGCTCTTTAATACCTGGAATTATGTATGGTTATATAATCAACATTGCTGTGTTCAGAGTTACTTGAGCTATTTGGAGAATTTTGTGCTTTTATATGAAATTTAACATTTCTCACTTTTTGTGAGGCATATTGTTGGTACTCTGGTGGAGATTGCTTTGAATTTATAAACTATATTTTGCTATACAAGTATTTTTATACTATTAATTCTGCTAATCCATAGTCTTTCTCTTTTCATCCTTTTCTTAGGGTGGTAGATCATATACATTCCTCCTAATTTCTGCATATAGGATTTGCTTAGCTTTACTCTGTACCTTCCTTTCATCAACTGTTATTTTCATTTATTGTTTATTATTTTAAAACTTAATTGGAATAAATTTCATTTAAGCCTATAATTTTATTTTATTATCTTCATTACTTTCAGATGATTGCTTTTTAATAGAATTTAAACTGTCAACAGAGTAATTTAATATTTGTTATTATTAGTCCAATATTGGAAGACAATAATATTATCCCTCCTTTTGTGCCCCATAAAAATGCAAATTAGATATAAGATGCTAGCTTTAGGTATTAATAAAGAGACAATATAGACATTATGGTAAAATTTGTTGTAGTTTTCAATATTCTTCTATATGATACAAGTTCAATGTTTGTGTTATAGTTTTTTTATATTAAGATTAAAATGATCCATTGATAAGATATTTTTATATATGTGTATCAATGTTGGATAGTTTAATTTACTGATTTTTTACTTTATTTTTGATATTATAAAATAATTACTTCTCACTTCCATATTCTCCTTCCCAACACTTTTATATACCCACTCCTCCTTGCTCTCTTTCAAAATTTTGGTCTTTTTATCTTTTGTTATTCTTACTTTCATGTATGCATAAGTTATGTGGAAATGTTGGAAATTAGGATTATGTAGATGAAATTAGTAAAGACTGTGAGTTCCAGAAATAACAATTCACTTTCTTCAGTCTATAATACTGATGCACATTTGCATATAGGTTTAGCTGAAATTTACTTTTTTATGCAGATTTATATATCATATATTATGTATATATATCATATATTGTATATCATATATATTAATAAATTAAAGCTGATGTTTTGATTTAGACAACATTCCAGGGAAATTTGCAGTGAGAAGAAGACTGATAAAGACTAATTTATGATGGAAATTATGTAACTGAAAGAGAGAAGTAGGCAAAAAGACAAGAGGTCAAAGCAACAAGTTCTCCAGGGGAGACATTTAAGGAAAAGAAAGCACCAGAAAAATAGAAAAAGAAATGATGAGTTAGGTCAGGTATATATATATATATATATATATATATATATATATATATATATATATATATATATACCTTTTGTGGTACTTCAAAATCAAGGCAAAGATAAAAACTGAATGCATTCCTTTTTCTAGTCAAAGGCTTTTGGTTCTTCCTTGCTAAGTAGGGGTACCCAAGGCATCCGTGTGCCACATATTCTGAATCACCACACTCATTTAACCGCACCATCTAAATTCATGATTCAAAGCTCAGGTTTTGGAATAAATATTTCCGATAAGGGATTCTGGCTACATAACATAGTGTTAATGTGATTAGAATAAAAGTAATTAAGTTTTGAAAGCTCAATTTTCTCATCTGGATAATATGAAAGGTAATAGGTTTTGAAAATGCTTAGAATATGGGTATTGGAATTTTAGTATTTATCCTTATTACTTTTATTCATAATATTCAAGACACCAGTGCTACTGTTTATTAAATAACCCCAAACGTCCCTTGTGTTGGACACTTGGTCACAAGACTGTGGTGCTGTTGCGGGGAATCTTTCGGTGGAACCCAGTAGGAGGAAGTTAGGTCATTGTGTGTGTGCCTATATGGAGATATTAGAACCTAGATCATTGGGAATGTATATAAAAATATAGAAAATTAAAAAAAAAGAGAGAGAGAGAGAGAGAGAGAGAGAGAGAGAGAGAGAGAGAGAGAGAGAGAGAGAGAGAAAGAAAGAAAGAAAGAAAGAAAGAAAGAAAGAAAGAAAGAAAGAAAGAAAGAAAGAAAGAACCTAGATCTATTCCTCTCCTTTTGTGTTTCTGGGACATTATGTTAGGAGCAGTTTGCTTGACTAAGTACTCACTGCTATGATCTTCTCCCTCACAACACACTCAACAGCCAATGGGACTACCCGACCATGAACTGAATCCCACAAACCAGGAGTCACAGTAAAGCTTTTGTCCTTGTAATGTGGTTCTCTTGGGCATTTTGTTGTAGCACAGACATTGACAACACTCAATACTAAGTTGGCATTTCTTGCTTCATGCTCACCCCCTGAGGAAACATACCAAAAGCTAGATAAAAATTCTTTTTTTACAACAGTAAGGACACAGTTCATGAGAAAGAGTAGAAGAGACACTTGATTTTAGTCATGAAAAAGACAGCTCCCCATCACCATTTCTGATGTGGGTAGGTATGGAAAGTCTGTGTTTTCAAGACAAGGCCAAGAGAATCACAAGTCCTTCCAGCACCCATGACCTTCTCTAGCATCCAGATACCTCCATGGTCTTTTGACCTCTGCATCCTAAGATGTGCCATGTCACTCTTCAGTTGACTTTGACAGGTACCACCACAGTTGTTCAGTTTCAGAATTATTTTAAACAACCATCAGGGTTCCCTGTGCCAAGCCCAAAGCTTTATTTGACTTTGAAACATAAAAGGAGATTGAGCTTCAGTTCTTCAGACTTCTGAGGAGATTGACAAAAAGACCTAATCTAGGCTATAAATATTTTGCCTTCACAGGTTGGTCACACCAAGATTTGTTGTCCTCCAAACAAAGCCGAACTTAATCTTTGTAGCATACAAAAAGAATTAGTTGTAGTAAAGTTAAGATATACATGCTCTATTTTGATATCATTACATGTCTATATAAACAGAAGATCAGCTCTTTATATGAGAAAAACTCAATAACAATTCATTTATCCTTGTATTAATTTTATATTGGGGGATGTAATAATTTGCCACAAGCTGGTGGCTTGAAACAAATGAGATTTAATTTCTTATGGTTCTGGAAGCCAGCAATCTAAAATGAGAAACTCTGAGTTGGAATCAAAATATTGGCAGGAATTTACTTCCCTCCAGAAGCTGTAGGTGGCATGGGATGGGAATCCATGTTTGCTTTTCTTCCAGCTTCTGATGGCTGCCAGCTTCCCTAGCTCGTAGTCTTGTTAGTCTTCTGCTTCTGTCTTCACATTTTCCTTTCCCTATATATATTTGTATGAAAGTTTCCTTTGTTTCCATCAAAGTGTTATGAGAGCACAGGTGTTGAAGTTAAGGGCCATTAAAATAATCCAGGATAGAACCTTGGAAATCTCCCAGATACTGGAACACCAACCAGGCAGCATATACCAGCTGATATGAGACCCCCAACACATATACAGAAGAGGACTGCTGGGTCTGGGTTTAGTCAGAGAAGATGCATCTAACCCTCAAAAGACTGGAGGCCTCAGGGAGTTTAGAAGTCTGATGGGGTGGGGATGAGGGGTGGGGTCATCCTCATGGAGTCAGGGGGACAAGAAGAAGGTATGAGATGTAGAACAGTTAGAGGGTGGAACAGGAGAGAAATAGATTCTTGAGTTTTAAATAAATAAATAAATAAATAAATAAATAAGAAATTTGACAAATAAAAAATAATAATCCAGATTAATTTCTTATTTTTCCATTTGTCTTAATCAATTGCATTTATTTTTGTTTTATTTTGTTTTGTTTGTTTGTTTTGTTTTGTTTTGTTTTTTTGAGACAGGGTTTCTCTGTATAGCCCTGGCTGTCCTGGAACTCACTCTGTAGACCAGACTGGCCTCGAACTCAGAAATCCACCTGCCTCTGCCTCCAAAGTGCTGGGATTATAGGTGTGCGCAACCACTGCCTGGCCAATTGTATTTGTTAAGACTCCACTGGTTTCTAGTATATAGAAGCAATATGGGTCTCCAGGATTCGGGCATGCATATCTTTTAGAGGTAGATATCTTTTAACCTACCATCTCCCAGAGGAGAAAATAGTAGTAACTCTTAGTTTTTATTATTATTGGTGATGATTCTTATTATATTGATGTTATTATTCTATTATTATTAATAACTATTATATTGATGTTGATATTCTCCCGCCACTTGCTATCATCATCAGAATAGCTTTGCAAGCCTTGTTTCTACAGTAGAACAAACTCCTTGCCAGGGTTTGACAATGCCCAAGCTTATCTCTCCTCTTCTCAGCTTAATCTTCCTCCAGTTATTTTTACCAAAGTGAGTGATTTTTTTCAAATATAAGTTTGATGAATAGTGAGATAGCTCAGTGAGTAAAGATACTCTCTACCAAGCCTAATGACCTAAATTCAACCCTTGGAGCCACATAACACTGGTAAGAGAGAAAAATCTCCATAGAGTTATCTACTGACCTCTATATATGGGCTATGACATATGAAAAATTAGTATGTATTTGTACAGTTAAACAAAATCCAAGAAATATTTTATCAACTTCAAAGTTTGAAGTGACTCCTTATCACTTTATGCCTCCCACTGGATTATCTCTTTTACTTCACCTACCCCTCCTGCTCTTCAGTGGGTGGCTTTGTTGAGTACTGATCAACCTACTCATCAGATGCCCTTGCTGATAAAACTCAGAACTCATCATTACCTCCCATCAACACTCAATTGAAGCATCTCTTCATTCAGAAAACTTTATGAAACATTTTTCAGTTAAGCCCTCTATGTGCTTTCTCTGGCACTTGCCACATTCCTTGTCAAATCCTACTTCTTATTAATGGAGAGTCATTGACAAAAACTAAAGTCCTCTTAATAGATAGATCTTCATCTGAAATATATGGCTAAGTACTATAGTAACCAGACTAGTGTTATTTCAGCATTAAATAAGACACTGTAAAGTATTTTACAAAATATCTAACACAGTATGAGGATGACCATCTTTTATCATTCATATATATGATATATATATATATATGTCTATATATATATATATATTACATATGTCAAATATATATTGGTTTTATCTGATATTAGTGTTTACAAAAGAAGAAACTTCAGTTACTTATTTGCAATATATTTGGTGGAACTTCCTACTAAAGTGCTTGCTATATAATAGAAATCTACTAAATATCTATTAAATGACTAAAATAATATTTTCTTCAGTGACCTATATTCTCAAATTTCTAACACTTTAAAAATTGCATAAAACTTAGGAGTCTTCTCAGAGCATCTCAATAAAATGCACCCATTCTCAATTACTTAAATAGAAGGAAGGGCTAGTGATGACATCCAGTGCTTGGTTCAATGGACAGATACTTGCTTAAGAAGTATAAGGCCTGAGTTCAATTCCTAGCACTTCAAAAATAGAAGAAGAAACATCCTAGGTGAGTGAAAGTGAAAATTCAGCATATTGTTGAGTCATTGAGTCATTGTTCTTTCCTACACTAGTCTAGATTGTTAGTTCTTCTCTTTCCTAGCATACTATCCGCTTCAAAAGTTTAAGTGAAAAAAAATGTTATTTTCCACTTTTATACCTAATGTCTAATATGTGGAAAATTAGAAAGCTGGAGAGGCTCATAGTCCCAAGTGCTTAGGGCCACTAATAATGCCATTTTCAGGAATTCTAAGATAAACTAAACTATAGTAATGCTAATTAGGAACTCAATTTCCATGTCAGTAGGATAAGCCCCTTTGAATGTGAACCTTTGATATGTCAGCAAACCAAAGAACTGAGGTGAGGTTTGTTTTGTTTTGTTGTTTTGTTTCTAAATAATCACTAAGAGTATTAAGAAAGGATTAATTATTAATTATAAAAGTTTTATATTTTAAATTAAGGGAAAGCAAGCACTGGTACTTTCTTCCCCCTGTTTTGAAGCATGATTATAACCAGAATGCCCCAGCTTCTTCCAGTGTGGCTTGCAGTGAAATTATATAACTTCACAGTCGAGTCTCCCTCCCAGGCCCAGTCCGCAATTTCAGTCCATTGCTTCCCACTGGGAAGTGGTGAGCAATGCCTTTGTTCTACTAAACCTTTCCCTGTTCTTAAAAGAAAAGAAGGGAAGAAAATTCACACCTTTCACTGACTACAAGGCTAGGGACTCCTATGCTTTCTTTTCTTTTTACATTTTTTTCTTTTTTATTGATTATTCTATTTATGTACATTTCAAATGTTGTCCCCTTTCCTGGTCTCTCTTTCCTGGTCTCCCCTCTGCAGAGCCCCCATCCCATTTCCCCTCCCCTTTGCCTCTAAGAGGGTACTCTCCACCCACCCATCCACTCCTGCTTTCATAGAAAAGATTCATCTATGACTTGGATTCATCTATGCTTTCATAGAAAAGATTCATCTATAACTTGAATGAAAACTGAATACAACAGATTTCAATACAGGCCCATGCCAAGGCTCTGTCTATCCCAGTCTTCATTTAACAACAATTCAGTTCCTAACCAGCCCTGTGCACAGAGCCAAAATTCTTACATCCTTATAAGGTCTCATTCCAGCTTTTAGGTTGAAGAACTTACTTTGTTGAAATTAAGATTCAAATTTGCTGGCTTGGAATGTAATCATTTGCACATGACTATTTGTTTAACTTTTTCATGTCTGCCTCCAAACCATGAAGATTTGCCAGTGTGAGTCTTATTTAGGCACGCCTCCCCAACATTTTGCATGGCATCAGGCAAGAGGCAATTTTGTGATAGATGCTTCATAAATGCAAATAAATTCATATATTTACACAGTAGCCCTGAAGACAGCTGACCTACGGTAGTACACACTAGCCTCTTCATGTTGTTCCTGCTGTTGCTGGGATAGAAGGCCACACAGAGGAGAGTGAAGCATGACCAGCAGGCAGCTGCTGCTCTGCTCCTACTCTGAAGGGGCTTGCAAGAGGAGCCTCCCTCCCACTCTATTTGGTCTCATTACATGCGGGATCAGGTCTGTGCGGTTCCGGACTTCTGCATGCTGCCCTCAAGAGAGCTGTCAGCTCTCTCATCCCTGTCAGACGAGTTGACAATGCTGTACATGAAACACAAGACTCTCCACCTCTAAGGTTTTTGTTTTTAACAGAAGAAAATATACATATGTATTTTGTAGAAGTGTGTGCAGGGTTTGAGTTATTTTTAGTGTTTGTGGGTGCTATTTTTCTGCAAAATCCAAAGTACCCAGAGGCACACAGATTCTAAGGCTTATAATAAAATGCCAGGGTGCTATTCTTCAGTTATCTTATACTTTGGAATATAAAAATATGAAACTAGTTTTAATATTTTTCCTTCCATAAGTACTTACTCTTCAATGTCAGGATAGCTGCCCTCTTCTCACCGTCCCCCCTCCCACCTTATTTATTCAGTCCATGAAAAAAAAAAATGAGCCCATCTGAGTCATGTACATACTGGGGTGAAATTTTTTCCACCTCCTTATTCACAGGATGTGGACCTTCCTGCTAGTTAGTCTCCTCTGTACCACTTGCAAATTTCCATAAAGGTTTTACAAACCATAGTGCTTTTTGTCATGTTTCCCTCATCATCTGACATGACAAATTCCCATGTCACATATCCCACACAGGCTGCCATCCTTAGAGGCCTTTCATAAAAGCCAACACTTGATCCTCTCCA
Organism: Tokudaia tokunoshimensis; assembly: GCA_036184795.1. Lineage (NCBI taxonomy): Eukaryota > Metazoa > Chordata > Mammalia > Rodentia > Muridae > Tokudaia > Tokudaia tokunoshimensis. Next base: position 70,853,076 of record BTHU01000016.1, on the reverse strand, counting down.
CTTTCAGCAGAACAAACTCAAGTGGTATTGTTCTCTTCTCTAGGGTTTCTCTGATAGAGTTCTCTTCTTCTTCTTCTTCTTCTTCTTCTTCTTCTTCTTCTTCTTCTTCTTCTTCTTCTTCTTCTTCTTCATTTTATTTAAGATTTGTCTGTATTTAGTTTTTCATTACTGGAAAAATGTAAGCTTTTGCCTCACCATTGTATATTTCTGCTTTATTTAACACCTCCATAAAGTCTTTATGGAAAGGTGAAAGGTGCTCTTTCTACATATGTCCAAAACTCTACTTTCACCTGAATGCGTACTTTTCAATAGATGTGATCCATCCAGGTAAAATTTCATTCATTCCCTTAGACTTTTGTTTTTTAATTTAAAATTGCTTTGAGAATTTCAGTCATAGATACTGTATTTTCTTAATTTCTAGTTCTCTAACTTTTCCTATATATCTCCTCAATTTTATGACATCTTAATTATCATACAGAGAGAGAGAGAGGGAGAGGGAGAGAAAAAGAGGGAAAGGGAGAAGAGAGGGAGAGAGAAACACACAGAGAGAAACATAGAGAGAGAAATAAAAAAAGAGAGAGACCCTACTGAACATAGGAAAGCTTCCTTCAAGTTTTTGGTCATTGGGGTTTTCTAGAAATTTCCCAAAACTACACAGGCTATTACTATTGTCATTGTCTGCCTTCCAGAAGTTGAAGGTAAGAGCTATTGTTGAAGACACTAAATACTCAGGACACAAGACATGGATTGAGAGACCTGGAACTACCTGGAAGCCTGTGGAATTTCCTATGCAATGTGCCAAAGCCGCCTATTGTATAAAATCTATGAACCTCAACAATGTCCTGGAAAGATATTTCTAAAGATGGTGATTCCATCTTGAGAATACCCAACAGCTATTGAGCTATACTTAAGTCCTACACACTTGGAGGGAATTTGTGCTTGGCACTGCCATCATATCCACTTAACTGTAGGGGAAAAGATCAGAGTTCCTAGAGGAGAGCATACTACTGCAATTTTCCTAAACCAATATAATTTCTATTTTTATATTTTCTATCCTTACACTTACAGATAATTGTGGCTTTTTACTCCTCATCAAAGAAGTTTCTTTTTTAGAACAGATAAAAGCAATTACAGAGATCCAACACTGGTCAAAATGCAAAATAAGAGACTGAAATGCACAGCACCAATTGAGTACAACTCCTATACCTAAGGTTCAGGGACTATCAAACAAGATGTAGCTGTAAGATTGTAAGAGCCAAAGGCCCAGCGCATTTGTTACTATGTAGTGCCTTCTAGATATGGTGGGAGGCTATACCCATGAATTCTCAACAATATTGCTGCCTAAACAAGAGCTGCATATTGACCACACTGGTTGATATACCAATGTGGATTGGGGAAATTTTACCAAGTCCCACACGCAAATGAAGTACTACAGGGAGAGTGTGAATCAGTTTTCTTCAGTGGCAAGCCTGCTAAGAGATTATCTGTTTGTAATTGGCCAATGATAAACATGTATATGCATAATACGCTCTGTACTCTTTTCTTGAACCTTCTTTGGCAGCTGCCTTATATTTGGGTACAGAAACCTTAGGATTGGTTGTTCAACTTCTCCAAAGAAAATGCATGCTTTTCTGACCTATGTAAGAGGTATGTTAGCCCAAAGTCCATAGGCATTTTGGTCTGATTAAAGTATTATTAATAGTTTACAATATTAAATTTGGTGGCTTTCAGAGGCAGGAAAGGGTTGACAAATTCCACAAGGAATGTAGCTTCAATCCTCCAATAAATCTCAGTCTCATTTCTTGTGTCTTCCATAACATAAAGTAACATGATAATTAATGGGCATGATTGTGAGTTTCCTTCCACATCTCCCCACTCCCCGTTTTTCCAGTTTTTGCTAACTATTCTATATTCTGCTCTAGGAATTTTCACTCTTTCCAGAATGATTTGCACTTTCCCTGGAGCAAATGTGTGTCTTACAAAACAAAAGCTGCTACTTACTAATGAATCCATTCATTCTCTTTCTCTCTCTCTCTCTCTCTCTCTCTCTCTCTCTCTCTCTCTCTCTCTCTCTCTCTTTCTCTCTCTCTCTCCCTCCCTCCTTCACAGTGTTTCAACAACAGTGCGTTAAAATTTCTAATACATTTGAAATTTCTTGACAGATATGCCCTACCTCTCTACCTACCAACTTCATATTCTTTTACTTTATCTTAGGAGAAAGTAAAAAACGAAAAAGGAAATCAAAACAAAGAAAACAAATCCACAATAAGACAAAAATGGAACAAAATAAAACAAAAAGTCCCCCCACACACTAACACAAATAGAGTCTGTCTTGTGGTGGTCAACTATTCCTGAGCACACACCTGGTGTACTCCATTGGAGAAAACTGACTTCCCCTTTCACAGAATGTATCAATTGCAAATAGCTTCCTGGTTAGGGGTAGAACTATGAGCCCATTTTTCCTTCCCAATGCTGGAATTTTGTCTGGTTTGAACCTATGCAGATCCTGGGCACTGTGCCACAATCCCTGTGAGTTCCTATGTGTGTTCAGTCTGTTGTATCTGGAAGACCATGCTTCTCTTCTCTTGGGTCATATACCACCTCTGGCTCTTGATGCCTATGATCCAGTAACAAGGAAACTTGCTTGTCATCCTGTCTTAGATTCAAGGGAAGTCAGTTTGTTTAGCCTTGAATTCCTAAAGAATAACAAGGATGTTAGGCACAAATTTGGGGACAGTGAACCTCATTTGAATACCACTGTATCTTTGAACATGGTCCTTGGTTTAAAAAAAAAAAGTAAATCTACAAAAAGATGAAAACATGTTACTTACTTGTAGTCGGAAGATACCTTTTACCTTACAATGAAAAGATTCCCAACCTTGTTGCTTAGGAAGTGAAGGCTATTGTGTTGAACAACAATGCCACCCCAGAGGACACAGAGCCTTCCTATAAAAGGTTAGCGATATCTCTTTTAAAAATGTCAAGGCTCTTTCAGAGTTGAGAACATGTCCCCGGAATCCTAATAAAATGCCTGGCAACTGGACTTTCACAAGGACTTCCCTACTTTGCTCTCCGGCTTTTGCCAAATGCAAGATAAAATGCTTCTGAACGCCTGAACAATGCAAGTATGACCTTTGATTATTCGGAACTTCGCTTCGGGACTGATTAAGAGTCCAGTTGTGATTTCAGTAGTACAGCTTATTCATCAAGGTAGATCCCCACTGGTAAATCTGGAAGTTGCTAGAAGATTTGTTCCCTTTTAGAGGCCCTAATCACCAACAATCGTCCCCCACTGAAGGGTAACTCCTGGAGTTAAAGAAAGAAAGTGCAGAATTGCTCCGCCTTCGCATTGGGCGCCCTCTACTACTGAGTCCTAGAAATCGGTATAAGCCTTATATGTACAGTTTAGTTCCACTGCTGCTCTTTGGGCAACATAGATTCCAGTTATATATATAGTGACTTACAGAAATGGCTCCATTTGGAGCTCTTTTCTCAGGAGAATATGCAGTACCTTATAAACGAGTCATCCTTTGTGCTTCAAATATAAAAGATCTTGGTGCACATCTGATTTTAATCTAAGTGTTTTCAAGGGCCACTCTCTTCCTGCTGTTATCTCTCTTCTTATTTCATAACATGGGCAAAAACTCCTACCACAGAAGGCACTTTAGTGGGACTATATCATTGTTGAAAATGCAGTGATTCTAATTATCAGTTGTTGCATCATAAATCTAGCTGGAAACTTAGATGAACACACAACATATGTATTTTTTTTATTCTTCAGTAGCTTTCAAGGTGAGCTGAGAATTGTTTCTGCTTTAGGTGGGGAGTCTGAGGTTGCTCCGACATTGGGCAGTGAATTTACAAGGACAAATTTCTTACTCAGCCATCCACTTCCTATATAGCCTCTCCCCACTGAAGAGTGGCTTGAGTCCCATCCCAGCCTGGAGGCGAACTTTTAGGGAGAGCAAAGCCTCAGCATGTATGTGCTTGTCAAGCCTCTGCTTGCATCATACTTACTAATATAACCACAGAGAATCACTTAGAAAAGTCTCCAGGTCAGCGTGGAACTTTATAGGTACAATGAGCCATGACTCATTGGAAGCCATGGCCATCCCTGTGAGTTTATCATATATTGGGCTGAGATGTTCAATGTGAGGAATGATAACTATAAACTGAAGAAGCACTAACTGTTATTGTCTGTTTTGTAGCTGAGAACATGCATCAGTGAGGTTGGTAGTACAGGTTTTCAACTGCCTATGAATAACCAATGTAGCACAGGTAACAAAGAACAGACTATGATTTGAATCTGGCCCTTTACAGTTGAAAGACACTGTTGGTCCCCCAGTACAAATTGGCAAAGTATCTGTCTCATATTTCTAGAAATTTCTCTGAAATAGTAGTGGTAATTTTATAGTTTTTTTGAACTTTTAATAAGGGGCTGCTGTGATGTTTGAAATTGAACAGTTTGAGTCATATTTATTATAATGGTGTTCTACTGACGCAAGATCTTATACAGATTATACCCTCAATTGTCCAGATTGATTTAATATGGCAGAACACCAGTCAGATTTGCATTCAATTTTTGATTATTTACACTTTGGATAAGTTCTGTTATGTGAATCCTGCTATCTTGATTGGTAAGCATGTATAGTGAACAAAAGAAGACCAAAATAACTGGTTTTGTCTAGCTTATGCTCTATTAAAGACAATAGAAAGTTAAGTCACATTCTCGTGCTCTGATAAAATAATTGTCAAGAAACATTTTAAGGCAAGCAGGGTTTACTGTAAGTCTCAGTTTGAGGATACAGTCCATCATGGCAGGGAAGGCAAGAGTGACTCACATCTGCACAGAATCAGATGTAGAGAAAAGGGAGCACCACTAGTGTTCTATTGCCTCTCTTGTCCATCAGTCTCAGATCCCAGTCCATGGAAATGTGCACCTGAAATTCCGGGCAAAACCACCTCTCTCATGTCCCTCTCTAGAAATACCCTCATGGAAAATTAACAATAAAGATTAACTATCACTGAGAGATTGAATCTTTGCTTCAATCAAGACTGAAAGTCACCGATGTATCAGGTGAAGATACTTGCTTAAAAATGCTAATGCTCCCTCAAATCCAGAGAGTAAGAATTTGGGAAACAGGGTCATATAATCTGCATTTTAAATTGTTCCCAGCTGCTTCTTGTGTTCAATAATTTTGGGAACTACTGTCTGACCCATTAGCACATTTCAGCTCCCAAAGAGCATATAATCAGGGCCAATTTTGCCATCTGTACACTGCTATATTAGGTCCACTTCTGCAAATCAATGCTGATCTAGCACCTTCAGAGTCTGCCATAAGAACCAAGGCGGTGAAATATTTGAAAAATCACTAAGATGCTGTGTGGAATGTAGAGAGTAGCATTAAATTAATGAAACCAAACAAATATGTACCATTATCATTTGTACACGGATAACCCCTGCTGGGATTCAAGCCAGGGATCTTGAAACTAAAACCATAGCTGTGGATTTTAAGTGTTTGGTGCTGTTTTATGGTTTATGAATTTTGCTTTTGCTGATGAGGGAAAGTTATCAATTACCCAGACAATCATATGCACAGGTATCCTAGGGATTGCATCAAGCCAGACCTTCATAGCATGAGGTTGTGGAGTTATTCCCATTGAGTCCTTAAGCCACCAAGAAGTTCTTTCACTAAGTGCCAAAGTTCTCAACCTTCCTAATGCTGCAACCTTTTAATACAATTCCTCATGTTGTGCTGACTCCAACCACAAAATTACTTTTGTTGTTACTTTATAACTGTAATTTTGCTACTGTTATGAATTGCAATGCAAATATTTTTTGAGACAGAGGTTTGCCAAAGGGGTTGTAACTCACAGATTGAGAACCACTGTCATAAAATAGTATAAGCATGGGTAATTTTCCCCCATTTTCAGAAGTATTTCTTATTAATTCTTTAAGAATTTTATATAACATATTTTGAACATGTTTATACCCTCCATTCCTCCCCTTACTGCCTGCTTCCTCCAAACCCTGTCTTCTCTCATTTAATTTAGACTTCTTCATTTTCTTTTTGTTTCTTTCCCCCATAAAGTACAGTTTGTGTTGTCAAGCTACTCTTTGTATGAGGTCTGTTTTGGTATTTGTTCACCCTAAAGGGCGGGGGGGGGGGAAGCAGGAGGATTCCATAGCTAACAACTATCAAGTGCTAATAGCTCTCTTCCTCAGCTCCTGTTGGGATTTCGGGTCCACCTTTTACATGTATGCTAGCACATTATGTAACTGGAGCTCTGGAGCTTGTACAGGTCTTATGCATGCTGTCTTAATTGTTGAGTTCATTGGTGCACCTGCCCTGTTACGTGTGAAAACCACTGTTTCTCTGATACTACTGTTATTGATCACCTCTGGCTCTTACAACTTTGCTGCCCTCTCCATTTGCAAAATATTTTGGCAGTTTATCTCTAAGAAGCATCAAATTTAATTTTGGCACAACCTTCAATGTATTACTTTTTTTCTTTGTGAGAAAAGGGAACTCAAAATATGCTTTGAAACTGATTAAAGAGAAAGAGAAACCAATTGGTTTTGACCTCTATAGTAACAACTTTAGATTTAATATGAGCTAATTAAATAAAGACTAAACTTAAACATTGGGAAATTTGATAAGACTTTTCATCTTAAATGAATAATTTATTACAAAATATTTTTTAAAAAATGATATTGATTCAAATGTATACTTTAGAAATGCTAATTTTTCTAGGGATTATGAAATTTTGAGAAACAAAATAATCCATTACAAATTAAGACCTGGAGCAAATTAGCTTAAAAACAAGAAGCCTCTGGTCTGGGCAAATAACTACTTGTGTAAAAATGTTGCTGCATGAGAATGAAGACCTGAATTTGAATTCTGAGAACACAAATAAAATCTGAATGCTATAGTGTAAGAGCCCGGGATAGGAAAATGGAAGGTGAAGACAGGTAAATCCTCTGGAAGCACGCATGCCCACTAGTCTGGTATATACTCATCAGAAAATCAAGGAAAACTTGTCTCAATCAAGTTCCAAGGTAAACCAGTATTGTGTTCTGATCTCCACTTTTGCCCTATTCCATGTACACACTCATCCTTACAAATGTGCACACACACAAACACACACACACACACACACACTCACACCCAAACAAAGAGACACAGAGAGAAACAGAAAGAGATCTTTATAATATTTTGGTCTTTTACAATGGCTCTAATTAATTCTAAATTTCTTTTGTTACTCTCTTTAACATAATTACCTAATGCTAACAAGACACCATGCACCAAGGATTTGTATGCACATATACATGTATTATCCTTATAGTGGCTCAACTCAATGACCACTCTGTAGATATGAGCAATGATATAAAGAAAATTTTACACTTTCCTACTCAGAGTCAAATGAGATATTTATTTTATTTTGAACTGCTTCCTTAGATGCAGAATAGTAAAATCATGCTTTTTAAATTATTATATTTTTAATTTTTATTTTATGTGTATGAATGTTTTTGTCTGTGGGTATATCTGTGCACAATCTGCATGCGATACCTGTAGACATCAGGCACGGATGTTAGGTCCCTTAGTATTGGAGTTGTAGATGGTTGGGAGATTCCATGAGAATGCTAAAATCAAACCGGGATCCTCTGTAATAGTAGCAAATGCTATTAACGACTGAACCATCTTCCTAGCCCTAATAGTAATAATCCCTTTTGATAAATAAAAATACAAATGAAGTACTAAGGTATTCCCATAAAGGCCATCAGTGCAAGAATGCAGTTATGTCAGTGACCTAACCATTTTCATAATTATTTATTCTAAATTCCTTACTGAAACAAGATGGATTATACATTATAGAAAGAAATAGGGTCCATGAGACAAGGAACTAAAAGATGTTTCGAGAGAAGGAATTAGGGAAAACAAAAGAACTCAAGAGAAAGTAATAGAAAGGAGAATACTGGGAGTTAAAGAGCACAGAGGGGAGAGAGGAGAGAGAAACCAAAGAAAGGGGTGTGGGGTGTGTGTGTGTGTGTGTGTGTGTGTGTAAGGGCCAAAGGAAAACCTTCTAGTCTGCAGCTTAGTTAACACAAACAAAACATTAAAGCAGAAACATATCTCTCTTTTCAATGTTTTTGAAATATGTGCTCAGGCATGATATTCATGTTGTACGATCGGTCACTTGTGAGGCAGTGAATTGAAGCTTCAGATGAGGGCAAAAGATCAGGAACACTGGGAAATGTAATTTAGGGATTTCTGTGATAGTCAATATTTACTTTTACTTTTGAAATGTTGATGGCAAGTGAAAGAAAATTAGTGATTAATTTCTGAATAATGTGATATTTAATCATTTTGTACTGCACCAGAAGAGAAAGAAAACCCTGCTATTCTACACTTAGTCAAATCAGTCACTCCTATTTGTACCTTCCCTTGTGCTTCAAAATGTATGACTTTGCTCCTTTCAATGTTTGTAGAAGATTTTAGGAGTCTTGGTAAGGTCTGCAGGATTTCATTGTATATTTGGTTTGGATTTTCTCTTTTTGTCAGTACTGTGCATTTTAGTCTGAGCTCTCCAGAGAGCAAAGCTTGAGACAGAAGCTTGCATGCGCTCCTTTTCAGAAAGTACACTTTCAGGGAAGTGATGGTCGGAGATAGTTTTGATCTTTGGGGGTAATCCTCCTGCTATCTGAACAATTCCAGTTTAGGACCTTCTGGAGGAGAAAGGTGAAGGAGTATATCCAGTGTCCTGTCTCCTCTGGGTTAGTTTCCCACTCTTCAGGGTTACACATGTATGGTAGCTGAGGAAGTATGTAACTTCACTGTAAACAGAAAAATCTCAGGAAGAAAAAGAAATATGAGGCATGCAGAGGGAGAATGAATGAAGGCACTACCTGGTTTTCTTCATGGGGATTTGATTCAAACCCATGTAGAATGGCCATTGTCATTGGTGAAGAGCTGAGTCTCTGAATTAACAAGAGAGTTACAGTGGAGCAGCATCTTCTTGGATTAGTGTTTTGATCTGGACCAGAAGAGTGAAAGGCTGTTGTAACAATCTCATCTAAGGAGACTGACAGTAATAAACCCTTTGAGGTTCATAATCGAAGATGTGAGCAATAAGGCTATACCACTTACCATGTGAATGTAGCTCTATCTTGTGTGTTAAGTCCATCCAACTGAAACATAGTCCTCTGTGATTTTTGCATCTCAATGGGAAATTCAAAATCGGTGGTTGACATATACAATGGCTCTGGCCTGACAGCTCTTCTTCAGGGCGAAGCCCTAACCTGACCTGTTTGATGTTATGTATGTATGTTCCTCTGATGTATGATGTTATGCTACCTCTCCAAAGAAAGTGAAAATTAAAGCTGCTATATTGCTCCTCAATAATGATCTTAACAGGAATAACAAGATTGCATCTTTTCTCTGTTATTAGAATGATTAGCATATGTGGCATTTAGTCAAAAGCTGTCTGTAAGATGGGTGAGTAGAAGATTTTAGGCAACAGCACACAAAACCCTTTAATCTAGAATATCCTCTAGTTCAGATGTAGGCTTAATGTAGTAGTGATGTATTAGCCAACTGCAGTGAAGCCTATTGCCCCATGTGCTTCTCACAAGATGTACTGTGGAAAGATGAGAATTTATTTTTTTTTAAGTTTTGAAGACCCAAGTTCCTCAGTATTAGGTATTTTTCACTCAATAGTTATCAGGAATTAAATGAAACCATGGATGTGTTCATGGAATCTTCCTAACAATTGTCATCCACAATTAGTTGCCTGTTTGAGATGATATGAGGTTATAAGCCACTTGGATATCTATGTGTAAATCCTCTGTATATATTTAATTATGTGTATGTTTTAAAATTTGAATTAGAGATAATGAGGAAATCTTTGATTGTTAATGAATATTGGGACATTCTTTTATGACGGACCATTCCCATTTTAAAAGTTTGTAATTGTTCAATGTTTCAAAAGTATGTGTGATGAGTACCTAAACTTTGTGTGATGCAGGACTAAGTCCTAGGAATACAAAAGCAATATGTAATATCTTTACAGTGATTGGGTGGATGACTAGCAGGAGAAAAACCAGGCGTAAAAGGAAGAAAAGTAGAATATACCCCTTGTCCACGTCTCACAACAAAGCTGTGGAGTTGTTCTTCAGATCACCTTTATTTGTTAATTTGTTTGTTGGTTGGTTATTTGGTTGGTTGGTTGGTTGATTTGAGACTGGACTTTTTTCTTTGTGCAGCCCTGAATATCCTGTACAAGGTTGACCTCAATCTTGGAGAGATTCCTACCTCTCCCTCCCTAGTGCTGAGATTAAAAACATGTTTCATTTCTTCCTGGCTCCTGTCACCCTCTTAACAGATGAAAAAAACCACTTGACTTAATGGATATATCTTATATGAAATTCTTTAGTTACTGAGAGTAGGGCTTGACAAATACACATGAACATATTTGCAAGAAGCTGGCATATTTGAGTGCCTGTGTTAAAGTATATGCTTGTATGCTAGTGTAAACCCCCATATGTTTACTGCCTGAATCCTCAAGAAATTGAAATCTTATGCTAAGAGCTGAATAAAATGCCTGGTTATTTTCTTAAAAAATTCATCCAAAGCAAGTTTATTACTAAATGAGTTAGTAAGATGTGTAAAATTTGAAGAGTCTGAGAGAGTACTTAAACACAAAATGCCTCTTGAAGTTTCTAAAACTTAAGGACATATGGGCACTTAATTTCTGAGTGCTTCACTTGTAGATATATCCAATGTTTGTATTTTAGCTCAATTATTAAAAACAAGGCAAAATAAAAAGTGAGCAAATACTAGTGAAGAAAATCATATGATAATGTGGACTTGTTCGTGAGTTGTTTCTTAGAGACTCACTTTAACTAATATGCCTAAATTACTAAAGCTCCATATGGGTTCAACCCTGTAAGCATGAAACATTTAAAGCCTTTTCTTTTTTTTTCTTTTTTTTTATTTTATTTTTTTTAATTTACATTCCAAATCATTTCCCCTTTCCCATTTCCTCCCTCCCCGAAAGTCCCATAAGCCCCCTTCCCTCCCTTTCTTCTCCATTCAACCCTTATTATTACTCTTGCGATATTCTTCCAGCTCTTATGGTAAAGAAAGTGATTTCTGTTGACACACAAAACACAAAGCAGAAGCTGACCAGTGCTGCCACCTGCTGTTCACGGAGCTATCAAGCATCACTTGGAATCTGTGGTCCCCATAACCTTGGCATATTGATATTTATGTATTTGTGATACCCAAATAGCCATCCAAGTGGATCTCCTACAAAAAAAAAAAGCTTCTCAGATCCCTCGTATGGAAGCATTACCCTAACTCTACCAGAGAGCTTCAGTTTTCAGTCAGTAGTGGATAGTAGATTACCCAGTACTGTGGAGAAATGTAAGCCATCTGTGTCAGAGCACATTTTATTAAAATAAATGATCATATTAAGCAGGGGGATTTCTGTTCAAGTGTGTTAATGACATTTATTAGCGACAGACATAGAAGGTACCTGGAGGAGCTCCATGGAGGACTGAGCACGTTTTTGGCTTTCAGTTAACCATGAGCAATGAAAGAATGCTTCCTAGAATTTTAAGTCTCTTATTTAGAAAATGGCTTAAAACTTGCTAGGCAATATTGACAGCACATTCTGTGTGCTGGCTGACTAGCTCTGTATACAAGAAAGGAGGCAGAGTTATCCTGGAGAGAAGGCACCGACAAGCCAAATGAGAGTTGGCCACGGTCTTTGTTTGCTTAATAGGAGAAGTTATTACCTTTGCTTGTCATCCCAAGAAGGCTAATGGGGCCCTCATGGGTCTTTCTTTCTACACACCAAATACCATCAATTACAATGATCCCAATTAAAAACAGGACTAGGAGATATGAAGTTAAAAATTAAACTAATAAGACCCTGACTGACATCTACTGTGGCTTCCTCTTGTCATTCAAGGTCTCTAAAATTCTGTTTTTCTACATTTATCTTTTTAAAAAAAAAAATCCTTAAACTACTAAGACAAAGAAGAGACTTAAGGGATAAATTCACATGCCATGCAATATTAGTGTTTATGCCTTCTATAGATTGGAAAGTTTATGTTAATATTGCATTCAAAACATCACTGAGGTGGTAAATGTAAAGTGAGAAGATGCCTGAATATTGAATCAACTGAGTTCATGTCCAGTGTTGTAAATGATTTAAATATATAAAGTCTTGAGTGCTTGACATGTTAAATTTTTTACCCACGAGTTTATAAGCATTAAATTAGCTATACTCTCAATGTAAATATTCTCAAATTACAACCATCCTTACAGGCAAATATTCTACATAAGTAGTTAATATAGAGGTCTGAAAGAAAAAGAGAGAGAGAGAGAGAGAGAGAGAGAGAGAGAGAGAGAGAGAGAGAGAGAGAGAAAGGAGGAAGAAGGAAGGAAGGGAGGAAGGAAGGAAGGAAAAGAAAAAATAATGTCCCAATGGGAAAAGATTGTGTGTGTTCTAATATTAATCCATAATATTATCCCAATCAATAAAAACTGATAAGTTGTATTTTCCCAGTTAAAAAAGACTGGGAATCCATACACTCCAATTTTAGGTGACTGTCTAGAGAGTCCCTTGTGGTCTCTGCTCGAAGACATTTGGAGACCTTTTGACTGTAATGTAAATTAGAATTTGCGTGGTTGATTCATTTTTAGGCGTCTCCTCTTCTGAGAATATATACTGTTTCTGTGTTTTACTACTGTTTACAAGTTGTTAGTGTCTTGTACATTTTCCTATATAGCTCCAGAAGCAATTCTGGTACACAGTGGAATGAAATGTGGAGGTACATTAACGCAGATAAACAGCTCCACAAAACAGCAAGTGAGCAGATGGCTTAGTTGCCATAGCACATTTTTAATGGTAGCTTGATCCAACACAAAGTACACCTATTGTCCTGGGAATCCTGTCTGCTTCTCCGCTTGTGAATGAAATGAATTATAACACATGTGAATGGAATTAAGGCCAAAGCACTCTAATATAACTACATAAATTTAGAAAAGTGTTAGTGCTTTTTTGTTTAGAAATACATCTAGTCTGTGCAGTTAAAAATAAAATGGATACTTTATTCTCACATGCTATTTTGTCTCTTACATGCTTGCTCTCTCTTTAAAATAATAATTATTTAGTGATGATATTAAATAATCATAGAATATAAAATTTGGAAGACTATGAGAATTAAAAGAATTCTGATAAATACCATGAAACCAAATAACCCAAAATTTGTTATATGAACAGCTCTCAGGAGTAATGTTATACACTGGCCCTCAATAATACCTAGGGTTTTGGTATATTGAGCTCTGGATTGCAAAATCCTTAAGCATTAAAAATGAATTTGATTATATTCTTATTAGGTGAGAACTATATGAATTTTCAATTAAATCAAATTCAGGAAATGTCATTAATTCATTGCAGGCTGAGACTATTAGCCAGCAACTTGAATGGAAAGACTCATATGACAATTAATAAAGAGAGAGCAAATCATTGCAAAGCTAAATTACAAATTTTCTCATCACAACCTGGTATCAGGGAAAAAGATATTAAAGATGAAAATTATTCAGTTTCCAGCATCTTCTTCTAACTTAATTAAAACACTAGGAGACATATTTAATCACTTATTATTGCTGAGATTAAATCATCTATTTTCTTATACAATGCAATTTTATGTTGATTTAAATTATCTGGCATTCTCAAACTTATTATAAATGCTGGATCATTTCAACATGTGTAGTAATAACAGTATTTTAGGTAGAAGCCATTGAGGTTCCTTATCAATGCAGTATTCTTGAAATATCTTTAAGGGTACATGCCCTGCAAAGATGACACTGAAGACTTCAAAGGAAGAATTCAGTGCTATCACTTACTGTGCTTTACTTTGTCCAGCACCATATCAGTATGTATAATCAGCTACAAATTGAAGTTTGTAACAGGACTACTTTATTATTTTGTTTTTGTGTGGATCAGACATTGATTAATTAATGGGCATGCAAGGAGTAGTTCAAAAAATGAACAATGGTTTTTTTTTCATTTATAAATAAAATTTAGCTTCTTTAGACATTTTGTCACATATGTATTCCATGAAACAGAAAGCACAACTTGAAATCTTTCTGGTGGATACAGTAGTACGTAAGTTGAATTCTAGGATTTGGAGTCCTTTTGATGGCATAACAAAATAAGCCAAGCATACACATGATTAAAAATTTACTCCTCATAACTTAACACTTCCAATATGTGGTATCTAGTGATTACTCACTATTATTTTTATTATTCATTTTATTTATTTACTCTGTATCCTAACCACAATTCCCCTTCCCTCCTTTTCACACAATTCTTCTTGTCCAACCTCTCCTACCCCATCCACTCATCCTCCCTTTCTCTTCAGAAAAGGAGAGGCTCCCATGGAAATTAACCAGTCTTAACATGTCAAGCTGCAGTAAGGCTAAATACATAGTCTCCTATTGGGGATAGATAAGGCCACCCAATTAGGGGACAGGGTCTCAAATATAGGCAATGCAACTAGTCAGAGACATGAAGATCAAAGTGCACAACACTTACATATATACAGAGGATAGATCAGTCCTATATGTGTGCCCTGCTTTGAGGGTTTAGCCTCTGTCGGCCATTATGGGCCCATTTTGGATTTTCATGTGGTGTCCTTGACACCTCTGGGTCCTAAAGTCCTTCCTCTGATATTCAGGTTTGTTGATCTCATGTCTTACTCCTGACTCTGGACAACTCTAATCTGACGGTCTGTATTTTGTTGGCAGTTCATTCATTGATTTGACTGATAAAAGTGGGTTGCAAGAGACTCTACTAAAGTGTATACAGGATAGCATGGATATGAGTGACACACTAGGTGGCCTTCACAACACAGGCAGCAAAACAGACAACAGCAGGTAAATAAACAGAAGGTTCAAAGAATGTCAGGTGGTAGTAAGTCTTCTGAAGGAAAAGCAGGTATTACAAGGATTTAAAAACATTCAGGAAAGGGGACAACGTTTGAAATGTAAATAAAGAATATATCTAATAAAAAAAAAAAAAGCATCCTGGTGGGAAGGTAGTATTTCAGTTGTTAGAGCTGAAAGAAGGCATGTCTGAGTAGATGATCTTTAAGCTCAAGTCAAAGAGCATAATACCATGTCCTGCCATTCATCATCCCAGCAGTAGCACAGCTTTAAATCTGGAAATTTCCATGACTGTTCCTATCTCTCAGGATTGTATTTCTCCGATATTAGATATCACTAATTTCTTTCTATTCTACTTTTCACCATCCTCACCACTGTACCTTCACTCTGCCGAGTCTGGGCTATACTGTCTCTAGTTTTAAAATCCCTATATTCCATATTTCTCATATTTCTAATGTCTCCAACCAATTTGGCACACTTAGGTGAAGAGAAGTTCCTCAGCATGTCACCCAGTCATACACAGTTTTACCTGACTTTGTATGACTTTCATTACTCCAGAGACTCAAAACCCCTAGTGTGGACACCAAGGTCCCATGTGCTACCTGCTATGCACCTCTAGCCGTGTCTCACAGCCAGTGTTCCTCCTGCGCAGTCCCATGGGCTTCCTAATAGACTTGCCTAATCCCGTAAGACCTCTACTACCTGTTCTTCACATGCCGTTCACTAGACCCAAGAAGAGATTACTTCAGTTAAAATTCCAATTCTTTGCTGTTATGTGGGAAAACAACTTTGCCACTTTCATCTCTACTTTCATTATCTACAAGGTGGGACTAATAATAATACATAGTTTATGGAGTTATATAAAGTGTGTGGGAAGGTACTTATATTAAGTAAGTGCTATGTAATCTTTTTCCATTATGTAACTGCTGCAGTTATGTCATGTGGCTAGAATATAGTAGATTCTAAATAAATACTTATTGAGCAATAGTCTCATGGGATTTGTTCTTATTTCGTTCAAAGCCTGGCTACATCCATGTTATCTTTTTTCTTTAGCAAAGAATGTTGTAGCCAATATCTTGAATATTCCTGTAGGTAGCATCTTATTCCCATTAAATTAACTTTTTCTTTTTAAAATGAAACCCAGCTTTGTGTTTTATAACTTGTTTTCAGTAATGAAGTGGCTGTTTTACATGATATATATTAATTAGGGATGAGACTATTTCTCCATAGATGGTATATGTATTTTCTATTTTATACACAGATTTAATCTAAATTGCATAGGAAAGGTGTCTGTTCAGCTTTAATACTGAGTATTAGCTACTTACTATTCAGCTCAAAGGAACAATTAACACTTTTATGAGTTAAAGATCAATTTACAGTTAGGGAATAATGCATATCTATCTGATAATTTAATAATACCATATACTTTAACTAAAAGCCGTTAAGGGTAAAAATAGAAACTGAAACTGGAACTAGCCCTAAAGTAGAAATAGTGAGATTAAGCCCTTGAGGGAACATCTTATTTCTACACCTATTCTAATATTCCACCATCCACATGGTGCTATTCAATGCATATCTTACATGATGAAGTGAAAATGTGACTTTCTTTTCTTAATTCTGCCACATGCATTGGATAGAAATTCATAAAATGTATCACCAGTACCTCAGAAATTCTAAAAATATATTACAATCTGTATTGGACTACACTATTAGATAATAATAGGCATTTTGTGTACATATAATCTTAGTTTATAAAGGTGATTGAAGTCAATACTGAAAGGTAGACAATATATGAGCAATAAATGTATTGGTTGGTCTTACCTGGGAGCATGTTGCTACATTGATTATCTTTAACTGAAAGATATTATTTGCCCATAAGATATTTTAAATATTTTAAGACTTGGAAAGCGGCCATCAATTAGCAAATTAAATGAGTTCTTAGTGCAGTTCTTAGAATGCAACTGACACCTTTCTCACACATATACACAAAAAATTATGACCTCTATGTTAATAGACATTTATTATAGTTTTATTATAGTTCTATAATACATAAATATTTAAGACATTTGGTAAAGTGATGTATACATATCATTTCTTAGATTTTAAGTCTGCACAAGTATTTTCCTTTAGGTAGATTATTCTCTAGTACTGACTACCCTTAAACTCATTGTCTGGACTTCACAAATTAAGAGTTCCCCTTAGAAATGTTCTCTTATTTAGATTAAGAGTAACAATTATAATGTCTATAGAAATACATTCTACATTCTTTTGATTTTTACAATTTATTTACTTATGTATTGTATGTGTGTGAGTATTCTATTTGCATGTATGCCTGCATGACAGAAGACATTAGAGAGGAGGGGCATCAGATCCCATGGAAGATGGTTGTGAGCCACCACATGACATTGAACTTAGGACTTTTAGAAGAACTGCCAGTGCTCTTAACCACTGAGCCATCTCTCCAACCTCGCACAACATTCGCAACATATATTTTAAATAATGTGTTTAGACTTTAGATGTTATAAACATTCAACCAAGTCCTGAAAGTGGGTTAGGTTTCTGTGTAAATTTTATATAACATTTCAATTTAAAATTCAAATAGTGGGAATCTCTTGCCATTGCAACCATCATTAACTTGTGATCACAGTATGAAAAAAGGAGAACAGAATTTGTTTGGAGAGAAGGGAAAATTATTTGCAAAGTCTGAGCAGAAGTGGAACTAATTTCCAAAAGTGCCACCTCTGAATATAGTTTGTCATGGTGCCAGAGAAGAAAAAAATGTAGTAGGAAGTAGAAACTTCCAAGAAGTGTATGTTTGTCATTGTCGTTGTGAGTCTATGTTTGTGTGTGTGTGTGTGTGTGTATGTGTTATTTAATTCCAAGAAGGAACTGTTGTATTTTAACAGGCATTATATTTTTGTCACAAAAATGTTGTATTTCTAACTAGAATACTAAAGTAGAAGTTCTCTCTTTTATTTTCATATCTTTGCATAAGATTGTGTTTATGGCGCCATTATCCACAAAAGCCTTCCATGGAGTATTTTTTCTTGTAATTAAAACAGTAGGAATTAATGACAGGCTGGGGATGCTTGCTGTTTTGTAATAATGAATTGAACTATTTGAATGGGTAAAAAATGTTAATACAGTGATTATTTCAGAGTGAGCTAAGTCTTGTCATAAAAGATAAAAGTATTAAATTTGCATTAGATGTTTTAAAAATGAAGTCGAATACCATAAAGTCAAACAAAGGGAGTCCTGCTTTGCCAAACATGATCATAATTGCAAAGGAATATAGACTATGATAGAAAAATAAACCCCCTTATTTTTTTTGGAATGCAAAGTCAATCATTTCTCTAAATCTATTTGTTTGGTTCCATAGCTTGTATGTGTTTTTATTGTACTACTCTCTTAGGTGTTTAAAAACTCTGTAGTTTTATTAAACCTATGACCCTTTGGCTAAATGTTGGTTGTATATAATATGGAATTATTGATCATAAGCTTGCAATTTTTAGTGTCACTTTGGAAAAATTGATTTTTATTTTTTAAATATTTCAATACAAAGAAATGTTTTGTGGCCCATGTTAGTAATAAGAAGTAATACCCCTAAAGAAGGGATCAACTTTAAAAGTCCTGCCCATGTCCAAAGCATATTTTGGGTTTTGGTGTTTGTTTTATATTGTTGTACATCCACACAGTGAACAGGTGTCCTTCTCTTGGTCTACTTGTCCCACTAACAAACCCTATGTAACACAAATATCCAGCTCTCTGTTTCTCTAGCTCTGGTGACAATGATGTGCTACATCCACTAACACCTTTCATCATCCCCTGCAGTCCATTTCTACTTTGGCGTGAAATTAAATTTGGTTTCCTCCCTCAGTCTATGTCAAATCTCCTCCCTGCCTCTGTTTTTGCTCCACTCTGTTCACGTGACATGGACCCCTAATCACTGCCTCCCAACCCACTGAGAACATCAATGATGGTAGGAATGACACTTCTCCATCTTTTTCTTCTTCTAGTGTCCAGATTCCATATCACTTTAGAGGAAGAATATTTCTCCTTCAACAAGGCCTGCTACTTTCCCTGCAGTCCTAAACTCATACTTTCAGGAGCTGTCCACATGGTTTCTTCTCTCCCTGTATCATCTTTCTTCTCCTATATTCTATAAACATAACAGTTGTTTCATAGTGTAAGAAATACTCAATTGAAACTTTGCCTGCTCACCCTAGAGTTACTGCATATTTATTTGAATAAACCACACTTACGAATTCTCATTCTTCAAATCTTTGCTTGCCCCTCATTTGATGATGATTCAGTGACTCTTCATGCCAACAACGCTTCTAGTGACTTTCTATTGATGTAATAAAACACTCACCAAAAACGTGAGGGAGGAAAGGCTTTATTTGGTTTCTACATCCCCATCATAGTCCACCCAGAGATGTCAGTAAAAGAACTCAAGGCAGTAACCTGGTGGCAGGAACTAAAGCAGAGTCTACAAAGAAAACCTGCTAACTGGCTTGCTCAATCTGGCTTGTTTGGGTACATCTTTACACTGTCCAGGACCACATGCACAGGGGAGGTAATACCCACATTGGGCGGGGCTCTCCTACATCAGTTGGGTTGGGAGACAGTGATCAGGGTCCATATCATGTGAGCAGTTATCAAGAAAATGTCTCACAAGCTAATCTGATTGAGACAATTCAACTCCTCAGATAAATTTCCCTCTTCCTAAGTGAGTCAATTGCCAACCACTATTAACCATCACACCAGCATGACCATTTCAAATTCAAGGTCTATCCAGTTACTCATTGGGATCCTACAGTAGTTTACAGTCACACTTTCCATTCTTTTAAAGTTCCTCATCTCTTCTACAATGCCACAATAAGAATCTGGCCTTGACCTTCTACTAAAAACAGAAACATTTCACTCATTTTCATTAGCTTGAGCTTTATTTTTGTTGCCTACCTTTATGACAATGATGTTTTTCTTGAGTTTCAACTTGGGAAACTGTGGGATCCTGTTTGTTGTTAGGTGTTTGTAATCACTGATGAGTTTTATCTCTGTCTGCTGCTCTCTGTCTACATTTGATTCTCCAAGTTATTGACATGCTCAGTGACTATTGCTGTCTGAACTCACATCACACAGTAACAGAGCAACTTGTTTCTTTCTGCCTTTACTTACTCTCTTCTCCATGCAGCTGCTAATTTTGATCATGTCAGTTTGCTCTGGCAACCCTTACTTATTTAAATTTATTGGACTGGATTCAATACATATTTTAATGAAAACACTTCCTTTGACTAAAAATGATTTGCATGTTGTAATCTGAGACTGCTGTGCATTTGATCTTGCTTCCTGCTCCACAGGCTTCAGGAGTCACGGCTGTACCAATTCCCCTGTGCTCTTGAGGCACGCGGCCGACATATTCTCTTCTGTAGCAAGTCCTTGTGGAAGCTGCAGGGGCTGGATTCTTTTCAAGTTTTTAACATTCTTAATTTTGCATTCAATGATGGATATATTTGAGAGACATATGCTTTTTGTTGTCTATGCAGCTTTACTGAGTTTTTACACTAATACGGGCACCATTTTGTACTTATTATTCTGCTAACAGTATGCAGTTTATGAGGGTGCTGGTAGTGATCCCCAAACACATTTTATTTTTATGATCTTCAGGTTGAGGCTGAAACACTTCATTTGGAATTCTTGACTGTTAGATTTCTGCCAAATACAGTCTGCACCATAGAGAGACTCTACACCTTTTTTCACAGTTTATAGTCTGCCCAGGAGTCTTTGAAATACTGAGTACAGAAAAATAATGATATTAGTATAGTGAGTCTTCAGAGACTTTATGGAAGAGAAGGTTAACAAACACTACCTCCACCAGCTTCAGGATTAATCAGGATTAATTCACACGAGCAGTGACTGGTATTGATCATGTCAGAGCTCCTTAGCAAGACATGGTGCCTGCTAAATGTCCAACTTGAAGTTCTGGTGAATATATTAATACTTGCTTTGTATGACACTGTACGTAAACACAGCAAAGTTATACACTTAACTATTGCATTGTGTCATCTTGGGCCCCATCCTAATAGAACATCTTGCACTTTTTTTTTCTAATTCTTATAGAACTCCATGTTTTTCATCGAGTTTTTTAAAAATCATATTTAGCATACACTTTGCTTGATTTGTGGTCTTAAATTTGAATATTGATTTTTCATTCACTATCAAGTACAAATTCTGTCCCTTCTTAGATGCTCTCTGAATTGAAAACATTCCATTCTCTCATGTGTACTTTTCAAATATTTCTTTAACAACCTCTATTAGTGTCTATATATGGCTTTGTACCACTATATTTTCTTGTGCTATAATAGAATACCTTAGACTGGGTAGCTTTTAAAGGAATGGAGTTTATTTAGATCATATTCGTCTGGGGAGTTTCAAGAACGTAGCTCCTACATTAGCTCAGTTACCTGGTATGGGATCCATTCTGCACCATTGGCACAGCAAAGAACTGCAAGGGTGAATTTGGAATGGATGGAATTAGAAATTATTTCACTGTAAAACCATACTCTCTTAATAACCAACCCAGGCTTTAAAAAGTGAAATAATTAACCAAATCAAGGGGTCATTAATTCATTTTGATACACTAGACGTTTATTAAAAGTTCCACACTACTTCTCAACTTTGGTTTCTTTGAAGAGTAGATTTCCCCTTGAGTTTAGGAGAAGTCAAACCACAGCATTCCCACACGTAAGAATATAAATGACTTAAAGAAACACCACATTATCTTAACTTAGACATGTTAGATATTCAGCAAATAATTGCTGAGAAAAACAAGGAGTATTTTTCTTTATGCTATTTAATTACATTATATAATATATATATTATACATTATGATAGATAGATAGATAGATAGATAGATAGATAGATAGATAGATAGATAGATAGACCATAAAATAGAAAGTGACCAAAAAGGGATAAATGATACTTGATCTTTCCTCTTATTCCTTCGTATTGTTGAAAAATTGATAAAATGCCAATACCTGCACACAAATATTATGTGTTCTTGATTTTCATATATAATGTGATCTTTAAGATGAAGATGAAAAACATCTTAATTTGAACTATAGATCCACATGGATGAGATTTAATTATACAGTTTTTTTTCCTTTTAACTAAAGCACAATGATACATTTAGAGATTAATATAGGTAATTCAATTTTGCCTAAATACTGATAATACATAGTCCCATAGCTCTCCTTCAATGCAAGCAATGTAGAGGCTAAAGTTTTATTGATGTCAGTGGTCTTAGTGACTTCTCTATCTTAATCACATCCCATCATTAGAACATTTTACCTGCCACTTTCATCTCCTACCTATTTGTGCAATGTCAAGGAAATGCTACTCAGCAATGGAACAGAAAGTGCAAATATGTCAGCAAAATGCAATGTTTAAAGATGGCAAGTTTGCAGAACTTAAAGTACCATAGGAAAGAGCAGTACCAAAAGACATCATTGCTTGGTCATGGTTGATCTTTGGGGTTCTAAGTACAAAAGTGTTTGTTTGATGCCTTAGTGATTAAACATTATTTGAAAGCTGAATGTTTGAAATGGGACTGTCTTCTGTAACATAAGTGACAATATACCTAAAAAGGTTGGGTGCTTACTCTTGGCCAGGTGGTATTCTATGAGTTTAACATATAGTGGCTTTTTAATTCTCAGAATAACCTTTGAGATGAGTATTATCATTTTCCCCATTTAATAGATGGAAACACTGGTCCAATACCCTTAACATGCCTAAGGCCACATAACAGCATATGATGAATGGCTGAACTAATATTGAAGTCTTGTCCTAAACCAGCACTTTTAATTACTTCTCTCCCTCTTCACTGACAAAGAAAAATAAGGACAGGTAACAGTGAGCCTCTGCCATACAGTGTTTATAATATTGTAGTGTGTGCTCTCAGCCTTCTTCCATATAACATATTAACTGCATAAATCTGTAAGCTGAAAGGAAACCATTGAAGAGGGCAGATTCCAGATTCCATTTTAGCAGTTGATATAAACAGCACTCTTCCCCTTCTTCTGTGGGATTCCGATAGTACTTAATAGCAAGCCCTGAGTTCTCTGGAATTAAAGATATCTAGAAAGCATGTTAAAATATTTACACAGGTGAGTCTGAAAATTAGCAAATGTTTAACAGTTTTTAAAGAGCAAGGAGACAATAGAATAGTAAAGGATGATAAGCAATAAAAATATCAACAGTTTAAAAATGTATCATCCCATTTCCTCCTTCTGAGCCTGAAATAATTAGACTATATTTTTTAAATGCTCTGATTATTGCCATGAATTCCTTCTCTCTTAATCTGATGATTCAAAAGTAATAGAAGAAGATATAGAAGTGGTACAGAGACGGAAAATCAAATTGACTACAACTTCCTAGCTCTCCAAGCCCTGATCACATTTATTTGTTGTTAAATGTAAAGAGGGACAAACTGAGTTCTGTCATCTAAGCAGAACACACAGGTGGGTAACAACCCATAAGGTTTAAAGCAAACCATGAAAGGGAGTCAATAATATCAATAGTTAAAATACCATGTAGTATTTTGGTAGTTTAATCTTAGAAGATATAACCCAATAAACAAATGTAAATAACATACCTTTTATTTGCCTATACAAAAGAATTTTTTAATGTTTGAAAATCATGGAAATTTTTTCCAGCTAGATAGATGCATAAATAGTGCTTTACTCACTGTTCTGTTGCTGTGAAGAGACACAATGACCAAGGAAACTGTTATAAATGAAATCACTTAATTGGAGGCTTGCTTACAGTTTCAGATATTTAGTCTATTATTATCATGCTTAGGAACATGGCAGCAGACATGGCACAGATGGTGGTGGAGAAGTAGTAAAGTATCACAACCCGATATGCAGGAAGATGGGATGGGGGACTGAGCTTGGTATGGGTTTTGAAAAACTCAAAGTTTACCACCTCCGATGACAGACACATTTTGTCCAAAAAGACCACACCTCCTAATATTTCTTTTCCATTAAATAGTGCTACTCCCTGGTGATTAAGCATTCAAATATATGAATATATGGGGTTCATTCTCATTTAAAACAACACAGACAGACACATATAATAGATGATTGATAGATAGATAGATAGATAGATAGATAGATAGATAGATAGATAGATAGATAGATGATAGATAATAAAAGTGACAAAGTTTTGTGTTGCATTAAATAGTAATACAGTGAGTCATTCATTTGTGATCAGGGAAGATTTTGTGAAGAAAATAATATCTAATTTACTGTGTAGGAGAGGGGTTTCTTTGGTTAAGCCTTTCTGTACCACGATAGGAAGATTGTAGCTGTTAATGAATAGTGAGGGATGTTTCAGATAAAAGAAACAATAAGTAGAAAGTCAAAACAGTGTAGAGAGTTTTCAGTGTGCTTTAGCCATAGAGCTCTAGTTAAGAATTCCAAGGAAAGCTGCCTTGATAGTTATTTTAGCTGCCCGAAAATGTTTCTGACTAAGAGTGTGAGGTGGTTTTGTGTGTGTGCATCACAGAATATGGATGTATGTGCATATATGTTGGAGAGTAAGAATGGATAAGGAAATGACAATAAGAATATGAGGTCAAAATGGAGAAAATAAAGCCGAGGGATGTGTCAATCTTCCTCACCCACTTCTTGCACTAGATCTGAACCTTAGCAAAGTCAGGAGCTAATGTTGTCAAAGAAGTTCCTTTCAGGGAACTGCTTGTCATTTAGGGTCTCAATAATAGCTATTAATGCAGCTAGGGGCATGAAGTTCAGGAGCAGGAGAGCACTTCTCTAAGGCTTTGTAAGACAACAGCATCCCGACTCAAAGAGGAAGGGTAGAAGGACACCATTCACTACTGTGAAATATTTTACATGTCAGCTTGTAAAGCATGAAGAAATAACCCCAGGAAAAAAAAATGAACATTTCCAGCTCCAGACTTAGGTTCTGTGAATGCTGGGACTAGCAAGAAACCCTCAGAAATAGAACTAATAACATATTCATGAACATCCATGAGACGTTCTGGAAACTACAGACTTCAAGAAAAACCTTTTAAGTGTTATGAACCTACAGGTACAATGCATATAAATTGATCCAGAAAACCAATGCTACTTCTAACATTGTTATAACATCATAGATGACCATAGTTAAGCTTGGGAAGCCACCAAATATTCAGATGAGAATTTCTCAACATTGACAATCCTGAAAGTATGTGCTGATATTTGATCCTTCCATGGTCGTGTTGGGCTAAGAAAATTAGCAAAGGTGTTAAATAAGAGTCTTTGCCTAGCCTCTAGATCAAGATTAGCGATAAAGCCCTAGAATTCTGTCCCTAGGTATATACAAAACTTAAAACAATAAAGCCCATTAACATGAACTTTCATATTGATGATGAAGGATTAAGATGGCAGCTGGAAGCTAGGGTTCATCTTCTTCAGAGAATATTTTATAGAAGAATGAACCTGAGCAAATAGAGTATGGATCAGAGCAGGCAGCTGGAAAAATGTTGGGGTGACTTTCAGAAAGATGACCACATAAGCGCTTTCAGGTGTGCATTAGGTTCACTAAAGTCAAGAGGAGGTAGAGGGAGAACTTGACTGATTGGCATAGATTACAACTTCTTATTCATGAACAAAGCTGGCTCAAATCACCAAAAAACCTTTGCTCCTCTAAGGATTTAATTGAAACATACTTACTTAAAAACAGTCAGCAGAGGTTAGAGGGATGTCTCAGTGGTTAAGAGCATAGAGTACACGATTAGACCCTCAGCATCCAGGTGATGGCTCATAACTATCTGTAACTTCAGTTCCTGGTAATCCCACATCTTCTGGTCTTTGATGGTACCAGACAGCACATGGTACTCAGACATATATGCAGACAAAACATCTATATGTAATAAAATAAAATAAATATCAGCTATAAATTTAACTTCCTGGATTCATAAATATATAATTTACATTTAACAAAGTAGTTATGGATTCTTTTAGATCTATGCAATGGCAGGATTTTGCTTTGTAATAAGGATACCTTGGAAAATTTGGTATAATTGACATAAGAAGGAATGTTCTAGATGTAGTGTTTCCAACCCTGAGTTTTACATCTATTTAGCAGTACAGTTTATACTATGAAACCACAAACTAATGTACATGAATTCTTTCTGTTCAATTATAAGGGGTCATACATTCAACCTTCTGTCTTTTGTGTTTGAGTATATTTGCACAACACGTATACCCAGAGAGAGCATCAGCTTCCATGGGTTGATCAAGAGGTTGCTGTATTAATAGGTTGCACACTTCATTGATTTTTAATTAATTTCAGGAGAGACACAGAGGATAACTACTACAGCCCCACAAACATCTCCTTTCTCATTGCAATCTACATCTTTATTGATCGGCTGCTTAAGGAGCAGAAGTAATCCATTTTAAGTGCACCTCCCTGTGAGACTGCCTGCATGGTGATGCACCACAGTTCACTCCTCCCATTGTTGGCTAGAGGTCACTGGCAGGGGACTGCTGTGCCCAGGAGGCTATTCTTCTGGTCCAAACAGATGAGCTTTTGACTCGACATTTATTCCTTAGGAAAATATAAACTTCTCATTTTGCCTTGTTGATGTCACTTTTTCATTTCATTGGGAAGAGTGATTAAATCCGGATTTTTTTTTTAAAGAAAATGCAGGAAACCAGAGGGAAAAGTTCTGCTATATTCCCCAGCTCTAGAAATCTGTGGATGGGATTTCCATTCATTCCCTTGATACTAAAATTCCAAAGCCTGGGGTTATCCTAATTGCTGCAGGATTCATCTTTTCCATACTGCCATCAGCAGGGTAAATTTCAGATCAACTCTGCCTCACCATAAAGAAAGATTATTCGTGCCAGACAGTCTTACAAAATTGTGGTCTTCTGGTTCATTTAATCAAGCCATAAACATGAATTTAGTGCTGGTTTGAACTGTAGAAGGCACATGGTCAGATGAACAAATATAACAGAGTCTGGGCCCTAGTAACACAGTAACTATAAGGTTCTTGTGTTTGTGGTAATGGGGTATAAAGAAATAAACTGTGGCTAGGCATGTTGGCATCTGTCCAAAATTTCTAGACTTAGAAGGTAAAAGCAGAAAGATTGATGCAAATTCAAGGTAAGCTTGATCTGCATTGCTAAACTGACTCAAACAAACAAAAAGAAACCTTTTATATAAAATATTATACATAAATTATATAAAATAGTCAATTCTTGTTCATGATAATATATGGCAAACTTACTAGCTCATATATTTACTATTCCTTTATCATTATTGTACTTTATTCCTCCTATTTAGAAAATCATATGCCTAAATGATAGTCATTGCAGAGACTCATAATAACTTGTCAGTTTGTGGAGAACAAATGATTGCTGAGTGCTGGGCCCTAAATGGGTATCCGTATCACCCATCTAAGGCTCAGGGAACATTGCATAACAAGGAATGGAAAGAATGTTACAAGTTGCAGGATGGGAAGGAGTGCTACCCTCTTCTGTATAGGACCTAGATGTTACATCCATGAAGTCATAGCATCAGTGATTATTTTCACAAGGACCTATACTAGAATGGGCCTATCTCTATTCTATCCAGATAGGACAAGAGATCATAGGACTCCAACTCTTCTAGAGGGGCTATAGAAAGTTCAAGGTTGCAGAGAGAGAGGGAGTCATAGTCCTCAGAAATGTAGCCACTGACACATTGCTCCATGCAACCAAATAACCCTCACCCAAGTTTATATAAACAACCCTAATTAAATATGTGTGCATGTGTGTGTATGATCATATTGTTCTGTGTGTATATATGCATAAATATATATGTTTATATACACATATATATGTATACTAATTTAATAAGTTTTTTAGGTGAGGTCTTACTGTAACTCTGACTGGCTAAGAACTCACTTGGTAGACCATGCTGATCTTGAATTCACAGAGATATGCCTGCCTCTGCCACCCAAATGTTGCTTTAAAAGGCATGTGCCATCACATCTAGAAAAAATTTTTTAAAAAGCAAATTAAAATCTATACCATTTTAGTTTGACAGCAGTTTGTTTCATTTTGAATTCAGAATCCCTTCCTGGATCAAGATTAAATCATACTATCTAGGTTTAAACAAGTGTGCTCTGTGATGTTTGTCTAATGGCAGACTTTCCTAACAAGCTCATTCCTATATGTGTCCAAGTCATTAAACAAGATATCAGCATAGTTTGATTCTAAAGCAGATCCAGAGGTACTACCTTTGGAGAACCCAGCAAAAGGAAATAGTTGTATATATTAGACACAACTATTTACTCCACAGGAAAGTATTCCCTTTCATTTCTTACAATAGTTGTCTCTGTAACACTCACTCAGCTAAATACACCCTCGATAATATTCTATATGTTTATGGTCTGTTGACTATTTTTGCTAGTTATTCATATCAGGAAATATTTAAGATCATTACTTTTGAAATCAAACACTCTACAGTCAACTATGAGCTATATTATGAATTAGTTACAACCAATTTTTGTTGTTATTGTTGTTGTTGTTGTTTTACATTTCTGCACATCAGCTGACCCTTTTTCAGAAAGAGATAATAAAATACTAATATTCAAGCCGGGCGGTGGTGGTGCACGCCTTTAATCCCAGCACTTGGGAGGCAGAGACAGGAGGATTTCTGAGTTCGAGGCTAGCCTGGTCTACAAAGTGAGTTCCAGGACAGCCAAGGCTACACAGAGAAACCCTGTCTCGAAAAACCAAAAAAAAAAGAAAAAAAAATACTAATATTCATATCACCTTCAGATTTTGTATGGAACATTTAGAGCACCCATCATGGAATACATGTGAAATATATATTAACTATTTTATGCTTCTAAGTGATATAATAGAAACATATATGAACATAGTTTATCTTTCTCACATGACTTCATTGTCCTCTGCTAACCAAAATCCTCTCTGTCCTGTTTTTCATACAGTGACGACTACAACTTGCCTAAAATATCTCATAGTAGAGCCAACAGATCATATGGTTAAGTAAATTTAGATCATTATGTAAGTCGAGCAATTCAATGATGCCTTAATATTAAAGAGATACCAAAAATTAAATGCTAATATATATAAAAATAAATAATAAATTAAAAAGGATATGAATTATATTTATATTAAGCTTATATATATATAAGCTTGTATCAACATTTAATGTAATACTGAAAGGTAGTAAGTTGGATTACTTATCAAAATATATTGGAATTTAAAACAGCATAAAGTATGACAGTATAATCCATGAGCTCTGGAGTAAAATAACATGAAACTCAAGCCACACGATGGTATTGAACACCTTTTCTCCCAGCCCATGGAATATAGTGGCAGGTGGATCTCTGAGTTCAAGACTAGGGTCTACAGAGTGAGTTCCAGGACAATCAGGGCTACACAATGAAATCCTGTCTAGAAAACAAACAAAAAAGTAGCAAACAACTCCACATAAAGCAGTATATTTAACATTAAATGAAGATATGAAGGGGAGATTGGAAAGATCAACATAAAAAACCAGCATAGATTGTTTCCATGAATAAAGAAATGGAATCTGAATAAAAGAATATAGGGAAAGTATGATGGTAGTATTTGTGAATTATAGGAAAAATCTTTAAAAAACAATTCTATCTGCCAAAGATCCTGATAAAAGGATATGGGGATATTACACACATTTCTTGTAGAAAGCAGTCTCTGATACAGGTTTCTATTTGAGGCTTTTTGGCAAAGGTTCCTAGGAATAGCATCTGCTTTAGTGATAAAAATAAGTATTGGACAGAGAAAACAGTGGGCTTAGGATAAAATTGTATCTTTTCCCAATTCCATAGAGGTAGCTGGAGCTGGAGCAGCTCTTCCAAATAATCCAAAGAGGGATAGCTTTCTTCCTCTTGTGAAACGGAGATCAACCAAGCAAAACAGCTCTATTTGTGTTTCATTTGGGGGGAGTCAGTGCCTCAAGACTGATGTAACCAACACTATGAGATCAAAGTGTCTCAGTGGTGTGGATTTGAACTGGGTTTAAGGAAGCACACAGCTGGACTTACTACATACAGAAAGGTACTAAGACTGCTTTACTTGGACTAGTCTTAGAAGAAAAAAAATATTGAACCAATAAGTATTTTATTCCTTTTTATTAAAAAGACTAAAAACTGGTGTTCTCAATATGTAAAAAATTTAAGGTTCATAGCCTAACAAAATTTTTGAAGGAGTTTGGAGCATAGGTACAACAGAAAATAATAGAATTAACTATAAGAACTAACTTTGAGTCTGCCAAGATATCCGTGTGACCTGCCTGATTCATTTCAGAGAAATAATAGCATAAAACTATCAAATATTTATATATATATATAAATATTTGATATATATATGGAGAGGGAGAGAGAGAGAGAGAGAGAGAGAGAGAGAGAGAGAGAGAGAGAATGGGCCATGCAAGTCACCTCCCAACAATGCTGAGTTTCAGTCAGCTACTTTCTTTTCCTTATTTGGATTAATAATATCTTCAATAAGAAGAATGAATTTGAGGTTATGTATTTGTTGGACAGGTTCATCTTAGAATATTGAATGTCCTAAGTATTTTCATTATGTGATGTACCTGAATACTCAAGATAATCTAATAGCGAAAGGAAGGGAAGGGAAGGGAAGGGAAGGGAAGGGAAGGGAAGGGTAGGAAAACAGACAGATGATATTTGAAGTGATTGAATTCACTTTCCTAGTGAGTGGCCATCATTTATTTCTGTAGTCTGGTGTCTTAAATTTAGGATGAGTCCAACTTACTTTTATGAGAATATATTCAAGTCCCTTACCAAATAGCATTTAAAGAGAAATGTCCATTCTACCTGTTTCTTCTATTGCTGGACTTTCTTAGCCCTGCAGTGTTTGAATAATGACACAGAGACTTAATAATTTTTATTATAACTTAGGACTTAGCTTAGGCTACCTCCCAGCTAGCTCATCTAATAAAATAAGCCTGACGATATTAGTCCATGTCTGCCATTTGGCCCATTACCTCTCTCTCACTCTGTCTGACCTCCCCTGTGTCACACTGGTGAATCTTCCTGCACCTGATTCTTCCCACAGTCCCTATCTCTGTCCAGAAGTGCCGTCTTCCCTTTCCTGCCTCAGCTAATGGCTGGTCAATTTTTATTAAGCTAATCAAAAGTGAGGAAGGTGTATGTTTACAAAATACTGAATCAGGTGATGAGTCATGAGAATAACAATACCAAAGTGCAGATAATACTCAGTTCTATCTGTACAGAAATCAACATTTAGATAATAAGACAAGCTTTAGACAATATACAAAAATGTTACCCCAACATACTTCCTAGTCTCTGTGTCTAGTATTGGACTAATATTTAGTACTTAAGAATATCGATATTTAATAATTCCTTCCAAATTAAAAAAAATGCTAGAGGTAACGTCAGAGATAATTTAAAACATTCTGTCATGTTTGTAGTTTGCATGAAACGAGTACCTGTGACCATATGCTATTTAGCAATATGCCAGCTAAATCTACCCAACAACCTTCCATTCTGTGCACTTTCTACCACAAAACCTAATGGATGAAAGACTCCCCACTTGGCTTTTTCTCAGAGCCTCCATAGTTTCTATTCAATTGGTATACATTAAGGGACTTCACCAAAAAGCTCCCTCTTTTCTATTGAGCATGCTCATATCTTTAGCCCTACTAGCAACAAACATTATAGTTGATGTTTTCTTTCTAAGAGTTGCTTTTAAAGGAGAGATGGAAGAAAGGAGAGATTTTCCATTGGATGCTCAATTTCCCAAAGGTTCCTGTTATTTAGAAAGATTTGGGTTATTAGAATGATATTTTGTTATTTTTGAAGGGTGTTTTTTGCTCACTCCAGAGATTAATGCCTGAGAGCTGACTGCAGTCTGAAATTTTTAGCTCCACACATGTGTTTGCTGAAATGGTTGCATGGAAAATATGAGAGAAGCAAATATTTATTGTCCCAAATAGTCCAGTCTCTGCTGACTTCCTTTCACTTCCTGCAGCTGGGCAAAATGTATTTTTACATTTAATAAATACATAATAATCATCCATTATAGCTAGACGGCTGTGACTCACATGTCTCGAGATGGAAAAGAAGGTCATTTCCAGGTGCTCATCTATGGCAGTGGTGCTCAGCAATTCGAAAATTAAGTCTTTTATAGACTTTATTTTCAGAGAACAGTTCATGTGATTGATTTTTAAACCAGACATTAAAACTTAAATTAATTGTAAGACAATTGTCTCTTGGATTTTTGTATCCAAGTGTAATTTCAAAATTCTAAAGTCAAATTTTATCTTTTACCCGGTTAGCTATATTTTTCTCATTAATTAATTAATTTATTTTCTTTATACTCTGATCACAACTTCCCCTCCATCCTCTCCTCCAAGTCACTTTCTCTCACCTCCCACCCAGCCATCCCTCCCTCCGATTCTCCTTAAAGGGTTGCCCTCCCCCATTCCCATGCATATCAACCCACCTTGATATATCAAATTGCAGTAGGACTAGGCATGGCTTCTCCTACTGAGGCTAGACGAGGCCCAATTAGAGGACCAGGATATAAAGGTAGGCAACAGAGTTAAAGACAGCCCCTGCTCTAGTTGTTAAGGGTTCCACATGAAGACCAAGCTACACAATTGTTACATATGTGTAGGGAACCTAGGTCCATCCCATGCATGCTCTTTCATGATTCAGTGTGTGTAAGTCCCCACGGGTCCAGGTAAGTTGATTCTGTAGGTTTTCTTGTAGTGTCCTTGACCTCTCCAGCTCCCTCAAACCTTCCTCCCCATCTTCTGCAAGATCTGTATTTTAAGAGATATGAGAAAGCTTGAAATAAGTGAACTTTCTAACTGGAGCAAGGGAACATGGGAAATGGGGTAACTGTTAACAGTTTGGATAAAACAAGATTTGTATGACTTTGGTAATGAAATCAACAAAACATTGCTAAATCACATTTTCCTAAAATGCTCTTCTGTGCTCTGTGATAAGGATGAACAATTTGATCATTTTATGAACTCACAGAAAGCATCTGTCAGCATCAAAGACTTTCATAGCTATCTTATTTGTGACCTTTATTTTTAGTAAGTTCCTGAAAACTGTGATATATTTATGAAGAACATCAAACCTTTAATATATTTTCTAATAAATTTTATCCTTATATAATAACTTTGTGAGTGAAACATTATTAAAATGAGATTTTCAATAGTAATAATTCTGAAATTTGTACTTATGCATTAATCATGGTGGGTAGGTTTTAAGGTATTTATATCACTGCAAATGTTTGTTAACAGGCAGGTGAACTTACTGATCGTAATGTTTGCCTAATTGAGAATTGTTAATAATTATCTGTGGCACATATATGAGAGTTTGCATTTTCTATAGTTACAATAAGTCACTTACTAAAGGTTTTATATATGCTATTTTACTTGATCTTCACAATAAGCTGTGCAATATCCTTATATAACAACATGGAGAATGAAACATTATTAAATGAGAATTTCAACAGTAGTAATTCTGAATTACATATTAATAATTGGTACATTTCAGGGTACTTGTATCACCGTAAATGCTTGTCTAGTGTAAAATGCACTATTGTCTACCTTTAAATGGAAGGGACAGATGATAGAGAGGTAAAGCTGTTTGCCCAAATCATTATCTAGAACTTTAAAGAGCTAGGGTTTGAACCATATAATTGCCTTTAGAATTTATATTCAGACTCAGTCCTCCATTTTTCTATACAAGGCAGCCTAAGCAAATTTAGAATCTCAAAATTAACATAATTAAAAGTTTCTAAATCATAAACAACTTTGTGATTCAGTTACATGTTAAATACAGTCATTCTTAAAAGTCAATCAACTGCATTGTGCATGAAATTCACATAAATCTTTAAGAATATTGTTTTTGCAACAGTTCATTTTATGAAGCTGTAACTCATACCTATGTTTGGTCATTTCTGTGTGCCCTGAATAAGATATAGTGGGTTTGGAATCTTAGCCAAAGAGATCCAGTCCTTCTTCTACCATTCATTAGTTAGATCACTTGGATCTAGAAACATGGTCTCTGTTAACCTTGCCTTTATCTTATTTCTTTTAGAAGAAAAAATAGTGCATGGTTCATAGGGTTACTTTCCTCACTGTTAAATAGAAATATTTGTTTAGCACCTATCATATTTAAAGTGTGCAGAGTTTGTAGGAGCTGTGGTGTGTATGTTCTCATTATGTTCTCTCCAGAGATGGCCAGCCTAGGTCATGGCAAAAGCCCCCAGCAGAGGACAAGATTTCATTTCCAGCCAGTGTGGTGTCCTCTTATGATGAACAAACACTTGTCCTTCATCCTCTACTTCCAGGAACATCATTGCGCTTCGTTTTGTCATGTTCACTTCTAGTCATTATCTGTCTTCTGAGTTGCATCCCGCTCATTCAAAGAATAATTTTATTTTAAAAGAAGTTAGCAGAAATTTTGACTCTAATGAGCTCTTCAAGTCAAAAAAATGCTGTATTGTGGGAAAGCTTTTATAAGCAATCCAAAGACAATTCAACACTTTAATTCTGGGTGGGAAAGCAGAATTAAGGTGGCACTTGGAACTGATGGCTTAGACGTGTATATCTGGAGAGTGATGCCTCAGAGTGGCAAGTGACCTTGCAAGTGTATTTTGATAATTTAGTAGTGGCATGTGCTTCTGTTATTAGTAGTGCTGACTTTTGTCAAGTAGACAGGGAAGACTATATAGATTGCCACCTGGCTTCCTGACCTACTCTTGTGGAAAACACAATTCCCAACAGCTATATTGGGTAGTTCACAACCATCAGTAACTCCACTTCCGGGGGATCTGATGCCCTCTTCTGACCTCTGTGGGCACCTGCATATATGTGCACATGCACATAAGTAAAATAAAATCCATCTTTAAAATCAAAGTCATCATAGTCAATTTGACTGCTATAACAAAATAGTACAAATCAAGCAGCTTATCCCTAATAAAAATTCCATGATGATCAAAGCTGGCAAGTAATTGGTCCCATTGACGTGCTTCCTAAACCTAACGGTACGTACTGTGATTGCACTCAGAGATTTAAATTTATTGTTCAATGATTGTTATGGATCTATCAGAGAGAGAGATTGAGAAATGTGTAAGTTAGGGCTGGAGAGATAGATCAGTACTTATGAACACCCATTCCTCTTGCAGAACACCCAGGCTGACATTCCAACACTTACATGATAATTCAAAGCCATCTGGAACTCAAGTTCTGTAAAATTCAGTACCTTTTTCTGGACTCTGCACAACTATACTAACAGGAAGAAATACTCATGCATATAACTTAAATAAATAAACATAAAAGCCCTTAAATACATAAATTGTATTTCCATTTGAATGTTACTTAATTGGAAGAATCACTATGATTAAAAACAAAGAAGAAAAAAAAAGAAAACAAAGAACCAAAATCACTCTCTTTTTCTCTTATCCAATTACCAAGGAAAGACCTTTCAGTCTGTAACTAGGCCTTGAAATTAAAAGATGACTTCCTGATCACAGCACTGTAGAACATAAAATCCAGAAGTCAAGACTCACATCACATCCATGACATATTCATAACGCCTCTTGGATCTCTAACTGTTTTAGTCTCATTGCTTAACACTGCCCCTCTCCACGTGTTATTCTTCAGAGGGACAGAATGGTATGCCTTTGGCCAAGCGCACATGTTAATTACTCTCGATGACTGTTCTTGTTCTCTGCCCACAGTCTTTCCCTCCAAGGCTTAGCTTGCTCTTGTACCTCCCTCAAGTCTCTCCTCTCATGAATCCTTGCCAAACTGTTCCTCAGGATACAGCATTTCTTAAATGTGCTACATCCTCCTTGCCATATGCATTAGTTTTTATTTATTTCTTCCCACTTTAGTAATTCACTCTGTCATCCTTTAATGTGAAGAACATATCCAAGTCTTTCCTTACCTCCCCATTGTCTAACATGATGGGCAGAACATAATGTGTGCTACTGCGTACATGCAGATCTAAGTATCAGTACATTGACAACATATTTGCTGTGTGCTGCTATATAGGTAATCGTAAAGGAAATATTTTTTAATGAACATATCTTAAAAGGAAAAAAATATTCAAATGGATATGAAAATACATCATCTCCAAGGGAATAAGTCTATTTAACTCTGGTCCTCTAAATCCTACAAGAACTGTATGCTCTCGAATTTACCTTATTTTTATCCTACCCCATGTCCTAGAACAGCACTACTTAGAAAAGAGGGCAAAAATCTCATAAATACCATTTGCGAGTTGACTTCAGAAAGCACCAATAAATGTGTTGTCACCTAGCTATTGACTGATTGGATCATATGAGATGCTATCCCTACCAGTTGTGTTTGATGGGCATTTCTGTGGAGGCTGGCTCCTGAAGCTCTGTGCAGCAATCTCCTCTACACTACATCGGGTATATAGTTCATAATGTTTTGACCTATGTGATTTATGTGTCTGTTTTCCACAGCTTTTGTTTTGATATCAGATATCATTAATCCTTCAAAGCTGTGCAGTTGTAATGCTAACTGCCAACAGCAATGATTTGTAATTGGAGTGAGAATGTGCTTCTGCCCTTTTATAATAAGTCTGATTTGTTTTCAAATGACCACATTTTACTGCTGAGGAAAAAAAAATCAAATATACAATTTATCTTAATTCCTCGATAAAAATCATGGGCACACTTAAATCCAAGCCAGGTCTGGGTTTTCTTACCTTGCCATTATGTAAACATTTTACATATGATAGAACAACATCATCTTCCTGCTTGCTAAAATATAATCAAGAAAAAAATGATTATTTCTGTGAGTCAACATTCTTATGAATTTTTATAGAGATTAACATTTTGGTATGATATAAAAGCAAGCGTTCTATTGCACCACCTCATCTCATTAGTAATCAGCAATAAATTTTATTTTTAATTTCCCTGTGTGGTTTTATGAAAATTACATATTAAAGGCTAATTTGTGGGTCATTATAAACTATGTACTTTCACTTGTGAGTTTCTATAATGACAACTAATGTCATAAAAGCCTTTTATTTGAAATTAGACTTTCATGAACCCCCAGGGTATCCTTTAGTCTGTGTATAAAGAGTAAAGCAATATAATTCTTCAGCCTTTAGAGACTCTCTGAAGATGATTTTGGTGCCATCAAACCTGGAATGGAAGGTCTTTTAGTTATGGATAGCTGTGTTTATTTGGAATGACTGTGTAGGAGGAATGACACTGAGCAAAAATTATAGAGAAGAAAATGACGAAGAATCTGGAGATCAGTCCAAGTATATGTTAACTTATCTACTAAGACAACTGCACGCCTCACTAATGGAAATGTTTGCAAAAGGGTATCAAGTCCCCCAAAACTAGGTATATATTTTATGCCAAAACTTATCTGTGGTTTACCCCACTCCCACAACAAGTTTTTTGTTTTACTTTATTTTAATCTTACTGTATTCGGGATTCTGCCTTCCCCTTGAGAAATGAAGTGTCCCATTTTATAACATGAGAAACTTCAGATTCTAAGTGACTCCTTGGTCGAACTTGGTTTGTTTTTTAGGGAATGATGTACCTGGAAGAAAGACGGCTTGTTCATCGGGATCTAGCAGCCCGTAATGTCTTAGTGAAATCGCCAAATCATGTTAAAATCACAGATTTTGGACTGGCCCGACTCTTGGAAGGAGATGAGAAGGAATACAATGCAGATGGTGGCAAGGTACGTGGGGCTGAGAGCAACAGCTCTTGAGAATGTACTAACGCACCTCTTTATCTCCCATCAGAACAGTGGTGCAGTAATTCTTAGAGACACAGAAAATGAACCTTTAACACAGGGCTATAAAGATTGTCTCATTCATCCTGAGGCTAAAGAGGTATTACCAAATGGCAGTTTCCTATGTACCACTGAGAAATTTAGGTACTACCAACAATCATAATTCATATGAGAGCTAACCATTCTTGAATCTACTTTCCTTAACACCAAAAATGATACCTTGTGATGATCTAGAACAGATGATTTGATTTCACTTATATCACAGTGAATGATTTGCCTACATTGCTTGTCACTTGACTGTATACCTGAATACAAGCTAAGTTACTAATACTGAAAATTAGACCCAGTTACATCCTGAGCTATGTTTTCCAGTCTTCTAACTCCCATTTTTCCTGACAACTCTGTTTCTGCATATTTCCCTCTCCAAACAGTTTTACATTTATCTCAGTTATAGATCTTTTATTTACTGATTGTCACACTTTTTGCTAATAATTAGCGAAGTTTGTATGTGAAGATCCATCTTGCTTAATGGAAGAGAACTATGTGAGACCAGATCAATGACTCAAACCCAAAATTTCTTAATCTCTGTTGACCTATGAAGGTTATTTATATATATGAATCTGTTAATTATATACCTTACTTTTCTATCACAAGTAAATATTTACAATAATAAGCTTCTAAATACTTAGCACTGATTTACCCTAGGAGTTTACATAATTGTCTATATTCAAATCTTACCAAAAAGTAAGATAACAAGATTGTATAAAATATAAAAATTTTAATTTTGATAAATTATCTGACCCATTCCAGTTTTTGTCAGCCTGTTTTGTCTGTTTACTACAAATAGCAATGATTGAAAATTCACAGCTTTGAAATTTTCAACATTTCTCAGAACAGCAGTCTATAAATCATATGATTTCACCCGTCTTAAGAACACACAACTTTAAATGCCTGGTCACTATTAAGTCTTTATCAAGCCACCTATGATTTAAACTTACGTCTGTAACATGGTGTCCATATACCATAAAGTCTGCTAACTCCTTGCCCACAGGGAAATTACTTTGAATGTGTCTTCTGTTCCTTTTCAGTGAATCCCATGATTCTGTCATAGAGTTACCTTGGTGTCACCTTGGTGAGCAGCCAACCTCATGATTTCAAATGCCTATTTAGTTTTAAGCTTTCAACTGCAAAGTAGAAATGTTTATCTTTATTCCATAGAATCTAATTATATCCCCAGCTACATACCGCTGCCCTATGAGTTGAAACATGTTCTGCTGACCCATCACCCACAGGGGATGTGGGTTGAGTTATTTTTCTTGTAGTGATGATGGATTTGTGCTGATCCCCTCACATTCCTTTATATTCTGAGCTCCTATTTCGAAAATGGTACATATTTTCAGTTCTGCTTTACCAAGGCAAGGGAGATCATTTGTGACTGAAGAACAAAGCAAAGCTAACTTTGGAATTCATGATTTTACACAATTTAGTGACCAAAAGAGGACATCGGAACAACTGAAGAAACAATCGATCACATCTGTGGCCAAAACCATATCTGAAGTGGGAATAGGATCACTGAAAGTGAAGGAATCTCACTTTTCAAAAACCATCATGTAGAAAGATTGTCAAATTTGATAATGCCAGGCATAACATCAGGTCAAAATTTAGACACTAGACATTAAGAAATATATAATGTATAGAAAGTAGTGGTTTCTACTCCTCATTTTCTTGGTATTGTTTTTGAAGCTTTAAAATGTGTCCTTTGGGTAATTTACTTAATAGATTTTACAAATTTCAATCCATTTGTTCCATATCTTGAAATATACATAGCAATATATATTCCATCAAAACTGTAACTAAGGTTGCTCCAGAGACTAGCATCTAAGAACTATTTTTAAAAGATAATTTTAATAATTTAATTTTTATATTTTTTAGATGCCGATTAAATGGATGGCTCTCGAATGTATACATTATAGGAAATTTACACATCAAAGTGATGTTTGGAGCTATGGTAAATATCTTTGTAAATTTGTCCTTCTAAAGAAACATAAATGGTTATCTCATACAAAATAGACAAAATGAAGTCATCTGTTGGTCATATTGGAAATCCTTACTTATAAACTTGATTCCCTAAAGTAATTAACTATCTGGTTTCTCATTTAAAAAAATAATAACCCAAATCACAGTTTTATTTGTCTTTTTTTGTGATTTATCCTGTTCTTCTAAATCTAAAACATACAATATCACTGCTAAGTTTTCTTCTATAGGCTTTGTTTAGATAGTAATTTATCTGACTAATCGATTTATTC
Source organism: Tokudaia tokunoshimensis (assembly GCA_036184795.1). Classification (NCBI taxonomy): domain Eukaryota; kingdom Metazoa; phylum Chordata; class Mammalia; order Rodentia; family Muridae; genus Tokudaia; species Tokudaia tokunoshimensis. The sequence continues at coordinate 70,812,956 of BTHU01000016.1, read as the reverse complement.
TTACACACACACACACACACACACACACACAAACAACCTGACCAACATTAGGAATAACTTTGTAGAATTTCATGGCTTTGATTTACAACAACTATTTAGTCATAAAACTCTGGAAATAATCAATGTTAAAGGGTAAAACAAAAACAAAATATTTTTTTTGCTTAAAGGAATTTATAATCTAATTACAGAAAATATACTGGTTATTGTGACAACAGTGAACAATAAACATAATAAAGTAGCAGTTGTGAAGGTAGTAATAAGAGAACACTGTTAATTGTAGCTTGGAGTTTCATTTTAGAATGACAAAACTAAACTTTGAATGAGATGAAAGAGAGATTGATTATTTGATTAGAATATTAGTTCATTATTTTGAAGTCAGTTGTTAAGGTGAGCTAGATAGCACTGTGTCTGTCTTTACAATTTTGTCCCCTTATAAATTATGAGATCAATGTTTTGTCTAAGTTTAAATATACCATGTGAAACAAGTATTAATTGAATAAATACACTCAAATTAAATAAAAACAAATGCCTCAAGGCCTGAAAGATATCTCAGAAGGTATAGGAGCTTACTGCCAAGTCTTATAGAGTGAGTTCAATCCCAGAACCCACATGGTCAAAGGAGACAACCAACTCTTTCAAGCTGTCCTCTGATCTCCAGCCATGTGCTGTACAGTGTGCAGATCCTCACAATTACACACACTCCATAAATAAATTTATGTAGAAGAGAAAAGAAAAATAACACAACCCAGGTATTAGTGCTTATTTTTAACTTGAAAATATATATTGTCTTTTGAAACATCAAACATGGTTACATGATTTAATAAAATGTTTCCTGTGTCCATGTGTCATGTGTGTCTTTTTGTATGTATGTATGTATGTATGTATGTATGCATATATGTGTATTATACTCTGTTTGACTTGCTTAAAAAGAGTGATCAATATTTTCCCAGCCTTCCATTGAAGTGGATATATTAGCTTCTTGAGCAGCTAGCTCTTGATATAAGTAAGGATATAGGAAAGGTCATTCGGCTAAAATGCGTCACTAGTTGTACATATATGTGACGTTAAAAAAATTATAAGATGCAAAGATTAACAAATAATCCAATAAGTATTAATGATTCTATTCTGGAGGATAATTTGAAGTTTATATATTTTTGTTTTGTTCTGTTTTAAGGCAGTAGTGATTGACATATACCAGTGTATCTATGTATCCATCAATCAAGAGTTGTATTGTAACACAATCACACTTACATAGCTATTTCTGTTTTTAAAGTATTCTGGTCTGAGGATAAAGCTATGTGAAAGAGAATTTACCTACTATAGTAAAGAAGTAATCTCTGCTGTAAGGCTATTTTTATTCTTGCTTTTGCTTTTACTCTTATTTTTTTCCTGCCATTGCTCTAGTGATTCAAAAAAGCCATTTCCTTAGCTTAGAAATAAGCTGCCTTTGATTTCTTCATTTCTCTTTCCTGTGGATAACCATCCCTATGCCTTCTGTCTTCCATATGGATTGATCCTCATGGAGACTCCTGTATATGCTCAGTAAATTGCTTTATGCCACTTGTTTTCTTTGTGTTAGCTGAACAGTGAGCCACAAGGCTTTACCACAACAACAGCCACCTGCAACCATTGGCAACTATCAGCTCTGCCTTTGATGACATTTCCCACCAAGAGACTAATTTAAAAATTAAACCATGTCAGGCTTTTCCTGAAATTACATTTATTTGGCATTAAACACATGCATACAGTAAAGGCATTGTATCCTGGATTTTAATGTATGTGAAACAATTTTCATCAGTAAGCATTAGCATTACCATTAGGTACAAATGGGGAGCTCGGTTTAAATTCTGTCATCTATTATAAATCTTTCCTGCTATGCATTAAAGCTTTCAAGACAATAGTGAAAGAATTCTTACTGTTACTTGTCCCAGGAGAGTTTAGCATTGGGATTGTGGCAGTGAGTGGAAGACCAGGAAGGGGTTTCTTTTAAGTTTCAACTGTTTGCTTTGTGAAAGAGTAACTTTGTATGTGTTCATACAAATTATGACAGTAATTTGCTTATGTGAGAATTATACTTCCAACTAGGTGTCACTATATGGGAACTGATGACCTTTGGAGGAAAACCCTATGATGGAATTCCAACCCGAGAAATCCCGGATTTATTAGAGAAAGGAGAACGCTTGCCTCAGCCGCCCATCTGCACTATTGACGTTTACATGGTCATGGTCAAATGTAAGACTGGAAAATAATTTTATCTGCCTGCATCATTATAATAAAAGTTAACATTGTTTTACCTGCAAATTGTTTCTCTGCATTGCTAAATATAGTAGCAAGAATATTTATGAATGCAGAATGTGAATACACATTTGTTGTAATTATTATTAGGAGGTAATAGTATGCCTCTAAGCTACAAAGTAAGAATTATGTCTTTCTTAGTCTTAAAATTTTTAGAATTTCCATACCCTTCAAAGTTTGACATAAAGAGAGATAATTATTCATAAGAATGTTAGTAATAATATTAATGTTAATCTTTATGGGAAAATAGCTAAACATCACTGATAGTCTAAAAATGAATTAAAGTGGATATAGGCTTAATTAAGCATAAATTAGAGCAGGCTGGGAATCAGAAGAGACGAATCCACAATGAATTAAAGATTAAAATGTTTACTTTTTTTAATTTGATCATTTGTTTACATCAAATGTTCTTACTTTTCTTTCCACTCCTACACTCCAGGCACATATGTATTATAAATGTGTTTTTGGAAGCCTAGACCCTTAATTTTAATAGAATTAAAGAAGTCTCTGGGGTTTCTGACTTAATTTAAGCGAGATTAACAGGCAGCCATGTCACTTGTATAATCTGAGGTTTTCTAGTTTTGATTTACACGGGGTTAAAGGAAGACAGGAAGTGGTGAAGGTGAATAAGCATTTTATTAATAAGAGACTCAGAGACTCTGGGCCCTGGTCTTCTCATATTTATATTCATGACATGTGTGATCTATTCTGACAGGAAGGGAAGAAATAAAAAATGTTCCTTCCAGTGCAGGTCAGCATGCCCTTTTCTCTAAGCATAGTTCTATTTACTCAATATTTAGTTAGGGAGAAACAAATATCTCACGCTGAAGTTAACCTTTTTTGAATCTAGTAGCTTTGTCATTAGCATCTTGGCATTAACAAGAATTTTTTTTGGAAACAAATACCCATAAGAAGCAGAGTGCTTGAGCTTAAGAGAGGTGACACAAAGGATGCATATGATGATACCCAAAGGATTTCCAAAACAAGAGTAAAAATTGACTCCACAGAAAAAGAAGAATTCTGTATTAGATCAGCCCTTATTTACTCAATGACCTGGAAGAGAGCTTAAAAACATCCCTATATTATATGATAATTTGATCCCATATACAAAATCAGATGTGATTTGAATACCCCAATGTGATGACGGAAAGGCAGGCAAACATTTTGCCTTATTAGACAAACCATATACAGAGCTTCACCTTTGTTTTTCTCTCTTCCCCTGGAGAGTTTATGCTTTAGAAAGGGATCATTTGGCAATGAAATCAAAGCAAGCTTGGCACTGTTATTCTTGTCATTTCATCAGCTAAACAGAGCGTAGGCAGTTAAGATCCATTTTATCTGAACTCCCAGCTAAAGAAGACTACCTACCTTGAAAACTAGTATTTTTATTCTGGGAAAGCTAATTCTAAGATAAGCGTAATGAGTATTGTTGAACACACATTGTAAATCATGTTGCATTTTCCTTCCAACAGGAATAAACCTGCCAAAAGGACTTGCTTTCAAATTCCCCATTTTCAATCTTTTGTACCACAGTGCTATTGATGACAAGCAAATATTTTCTACCGTGTATTCTTGATATGAAACTTCACTTTCTATCTCTGTTGCCATCAAAGAATGCTTTAAGGACATTATCTTAATACTACAAAACAAGAACAATAAAATCTGAGGTTCTAAAATTTCCCATAGTTAGGTTAAAAGCTATTTTCTAAGCCAAAAAAAATGAGTTTGAATCAGAATGAAATATGGGGATTGTGTAGAGATGGGTCAGCAGTTAGGGGCTTGTGTTGTTCTTGCAGAATACACAAGTTTAGATTTTAGTACCTAAGTCAGGCAGCTCACAACCATCTGTAACTTCAACTTCAGGTGATCTGATGCCCTTTTCTGGCTTCTGGGGGCACCTGTCCTCATGTGCAGGAGGACATACCCACAAAAAAAATCATTAAAAATAATTAATTAAAAAAACTTTATTTTATAGTACATTGCATTCCATGACAAATGTTAATTAATTTAGTTACAACCTGATTTGGTTTTGTTTTGCAGAATATTATGCATACACATACACATTATATATATATATATATATATATATATATATATGTATGTATTACATCTTGCCCATAATTCCTCAATTTCAACCTCACTTTCTCCAAGTGTAGATGCACTGATATTTTACTGTGTATTAATCTCCAGGTTGGATGATCGATGCTGACAGCAGACCTAAATTCAAAGAACTGGCTGCTGAGTTTTCAAGGATGGCTAGAGACCCACAAAGATACCTAGTTATTCAGGTTAGTTGTTTTGATGTTAATTTTAAGACTCTTTAATAACAAACTCTATCTAAACTTAACAACTTTGAAAACATCCAATAATAAAATGACCATGTGAAAGAAGTTATGAATTCATGGATCTGAATATGGTTCTATATATACATCTATGAGACAAAAGCAGGCTCAGAAAGGCAAATGCTACATGTTCTCTCTCTTATGCATAACCTATATGCATACATACATACATACCTACACATGGTATAAACCACAAAACTAGAAAGAGATCATTAGAAAGGAAAAAAGAGGTTTTAAGAGAAAGGTAAACTAGAAAAGAGGCTTAATAGAATACGTATAACATAGAAATAGAAAGACTATTTGGAAGGAAAGTACTTGAGTAGCCATGGGAGAGGAGAACCAGAAGATGATAAAACAAAAGAATGTATGCATGAACATTCTATCATAACACCATAACAAAACCCATCACTTCATATGTTAATTCTTAAAGGATGTGTGGATTATTTTATTGAGCGAGGTGTACAGTATCAACCCAAATGAATTGGTGCCTATCTAAATCAAAGAACAACCCAAAAGATATTTATCATTCAACACCAGAAACCAAGTGGATTAGCTCATTTAATTAATATAATAATTTCTCTGTGCTGATTTTCACCTAAAGCAGACACAGTGAAGAGACACCTTGAAGAGTCTTAATTATCTTTAATTGCTGAAAGGAACCTTTATCTTTAAGTAGACTAACATGAAGACAAAATCCAAACATTAGAAGATAATGGTATTTTTAGTCATTTTCCTACAAATTAACTTTCACAAACTGACATTGTTTATACAATATAACAAACTTTGGATAAGGTAAAACTCTTGAGACATGATAAGTAGATTTTACTACCCTTAAATCATGCATTGCACCTGGCTACATTCTTTATGTTGTTCTTACAACAACGCAATTATCACATTCTTCCTCTATTCCATTTCTTTGTAATACCTTTTATTATTTAACCATAGTACAGGATTCTTTTGGGATGGTAGTTATGCTAAGACTACTTTTTTAAATGAGCATATGAATTCTCTAGTCATTTTGTTTTCTACTCTATAAAATGACTATTGAAACCTCATGTTATAAAGGAAAGAAAAATGATTGTGGTTATCTCATGGGCAATCTTTCAGGGTGATGACCGTATGAAGCTTCCCAGTCCAAATGACAGCAAATTCTTCCAGAATCTCTTGGATGAAGAGGATTTGGAAGATATGATGGATGCTGAGGAATATTTGGTCCCCCAGGCTTTCAACATACCTCCTCCCATCTACACATCAAGAACAAGAATTGACTCCAATAGGGTAAGAACTAATTATACACATGTACCATGATACTTCTGAGAGACAAATTTGTATGCATGATTGTAAATCATAAAAGTTTCCATATAACTATACAGTTTATTATTGTAATTCCTATATTAAAAGCACAGTACAGACAAAAGATATACCAAGCTAACCACAGATATAGTAAACTTTGGAAGTTAAGTATGGACAATACAATATGTACCCTGAGATATCACCATTTAGATAGGAATTATCTTATTCGTCTTAAATTAAACCCAATTTAATTTCTAAATAACAAACTGATAAAATTTTGTTCATATTGTAATGAAAATTCGTACCTATTAGGCTTTCTACTACTCATTATTTAAAATATGGTATGCTATGTTAATCGATACTAGTACAACTTTTTTCACTCACTGAAGAAACATTTTTTTCTGCCACGTGAAATACAAACATTGAAAAAAACGTGAGCCTTTAAACCACATCAATCATATTTAGAAACCCAGTGAATCTTTACTAAGACGTTGATTTAAGTTGTAGTAGAAGCTTTTGAGAATATACATTTCAAATGTTAAATCCACTTTATGTGAATACAAATTTTTCACTAAATGCAGTCAAACCCATTTATTTATTTTTAAAGACTCCTCCAGATTTTTCTTCTCTTTATAGCAGGTAAGTGAATAATAGAACTTTCTGGATATTGAAGTAACAAGAACCATATATAAAGTAAATTAATAAATGAATTGATTACAAAAGTGTAAAACTCTTAATAAACCAGAAATGCTGCCCAATTGCCACTCTAACTGAATAGAAGAAGCTCACCAACATGGAGTCTGAACATGGCCGCGTGTGTAAGCAGGTTCCTCAGACAAGTTGAATGTTTTCTCTAGTGAGGTAATTCAAAATACATGATTTTATTAATCTTGTAACATGTCTGGGTTAATAAAAGAGGTACCGAGATATAGAATTGGTATACAGTTTGGCCAGTGCTGCAATAAGTTATTTCTTGGCCATTATCAAGTGCAGAGATATAATGAGTTTAAGCCTACACTCAATTTCTTCCACACATAAGATGCAAACATGATAGTTAATTGTTTTCTGGCGAGCAACTTTCCCTTTTAGTCTCTTCATCTCAAAGCATTGCCACGGAAACACAACAAAATATTTTAACTTTCTTGGCCATAGGCATAAGGGAAACTTCAAGTTTCTGATCATTCTTGAAAATGGACGTCACTTTATCTCAGATTGATAGAAATAATGTTATAACACCTAGCTTTTACTATACAACGCATCTATATATTAACAACTCTCAGTTGTATGACAACTCATTGAAGTTACTTTATTATCACATCTTACAAACAAGAAACCTGTCACACAGGTACGAAGTGATAAGTCTGGTGTCCCATGGCTAGCTAGTAAGACCAGAGTTCTTATATAGGTTGTCTATCTCTAATCCAAGATACTTTTCCAAGTTTAGTTCCACGGTATGTTTGTTATTCTTGGCATTGACCTCAGTATCTGGGACTTGTCAGTAAATTTATCTCATAATTTTCTCATAAAATGCAACTCATCTCAGGTATGTCTTTGAAACATATTCGTACATTTGAAAGACTGTTTGTGAAAAGGCAGAGTGAAGCCAGGCTTGCAAGCACACCTATAATCTTAGCACTGGGGAGATTGAGGAAGGAAGATTTTTGGAATTCAGTGCCAATCAGGGTTACTAGTGATTCCAATCTCTGCCTGGCTAAACAGTGACTTCTTGTCTCAACAACTAAACAAAAGAAAAACAAATTAAAAGGGGAAGAAAGAAGAGAGGGGGTAGGAGTGAGGGGCCACACATCCAGGCCACAGTTTACTTTTCTTTGTGCTAAAAAAAAAAAGTGTAATTGCAACCTGACCTGAAAAATTGTTATGTCCCAATAGCAGCAGATAACTTAAAGGTTTAAAATTCTAATTCATAAACCAGGTGATGTGCACGCCTTTAATTCCATCACTAGAGATACAGAGGAGGGATAATTTCTGAATTCTAAGCCATTCTGCTCTACAGAGTAAATTCTAAGACACCCAAGGATATACAGAGAAAAAAGAAAAAAACAACAGCAAAAACAACAACAACAAAACCTCTTTGGAAAAAGTTAATTCATAAATAGATTGTAAATATCAGTCTTTGGGGAAGTAGAAAAGTCTGTAGGTATGACAGGGGTCACTTCCCTGATCTCTACATATAGCAAAAACTGACCAAATATCACTAGTGCATTTATTGTTCTAAAAGACAAATTCATCACTCTTCATTTCAATAATCAATTTTCAAGTAAAGAGTTTTATTTCTTATAGTGAAATGCCAACACAATATCAAAACTAAGGCATGGTTCTTTGTCTTTTTATAAGGATTCTCAAATTCTTAGGTTTTGTTCACTTTAATTTGTAATGTTTAATGCAAGGAATTCTTAATAACACTTTGATCTAACTAAACAGAACTAGACAAAGGAGGAATCTCATGGGGAAGTCCTTGACCTTTAGTCTTCTTCTCTTGTTCTGCATTTTGATTTGCTACCTGCAACCGAAGTTGTCAGTGTCTGGAAAAGGAATTGTACTTAATGTCACTTATTGTACAAACACACACGCACACACACACACACACACACACACACACGTATTCCATGTTGTGCCGTGGAAATTCAAGGATACTCTGAACTGACATTCTCACTATCCCCACATTTCAGACAGGCTCTTTCGTCCACTGTTGTACATTCAAATCTAGCTGGCCTGGGGTTCTCCTCTCTCCAGCTTACATCTCACCATAGGACTAGGATTATAAGCACATGCTAGTGGGTCTGGCTTTCCGTAGGTTCTGTAACCCCAACTCAACCCCTCGGGCTTTCATAACAAATACGTTACCTACTGAACCATCTCCCCGGCCCATGAAAAATTTTGATCATTTATATTGCCCTGATTTTAAATATCTGCCTTTATATAACTCTTGATTCAATTTACAACACGTTACAAATATTATTTCCTTCCTTGTCTACAGTGTTGTTATGTTACTTCATAGTTACTTCAGCTTTAGTTTCTGAGGTCAAATTATGTAATAAGGACAATGTTTAAAGTGAATAAGAATGGAAAGCTTATAAACATATTTGAAAAATCTTTATTAACAAGTAAATATTCAGTTTTTAAATAGAAAATGAACATATATATCACTAATATATATATATTTATATTATATATTATATATATATATATAATTAATATTCTGGCTCTTTCAATAGCATTCTTTTCTCATTTTTAAATTAACCATTGTACCTATCTATATGAGTGACAGACAACTAATTTAGAATCACATTTTCTCTAGTAAGAGGCTAATAAACATTAATCTCTTTTAGAATGACACAATTCTTATTTTTCCCTTTTTATTTATCACTAACATAAGATACATTCTTATTAGGCTTGCTACTCATGACAAGCCTCGTGATGTGTTTACTCTTTAATTCTGTATGTTTCCAACACCAAACAAATTATTAAAGCAAACTCTTCTGTAATGTGCTAGATTGTTTTAAATTTCACAAGTGAGTCAGCAAGATGTTTCAGCAGGGTACGGAACTTGCCATCAGGTCTGCGAACTAATTTGAATTCCCAAACCTAAAGAACCTATTCCTATAAGTTGTACTTTAACCCTCATATATACACTATGGCCCACACAGGTATGCACACATAAAATAAGTAAATTTTAAAAACTGAAAATTTTAAATCCACATGTATTTTGACAAATTATAACCTTAAGATAAGGAGTAAAATAATAATACAATGCTATTATTTGTTCAGACTGCTAATAAAAATAAACACTAGACAATTGCCATCTAATATATAACTGGTGTTATTATTATTAGATATAGCTGTAAAATGATCTTAAATATGTTTTACCAAAATAATGTGCCTATTGCATCTACTTTTATATTATGTAAACAGAAGAACATAAAGAGCCATTTAACTTCAGCAACCTTAGTTCCCTACATTCATAAACAGAGGGTCTGGGGTGGAGTCATCTACTGCCTGCTTCAGGATGAGCATCTACTTTCTTTCTCTTAATGATAATATGATTAAAATAAACTGATTTGTGGGCTAGAGAGAAGGCTCAGTAGTTAAGATCACATGCTGCTAAGCTGGAAGATCTGAGTTCCGTTCCTAGCACCTACAGGTATCTTACAACTAGCTGTAATTCCAACTCCAGGGGGGGTTGATGATTCCACAGGCCCTTTACTTCTTTACTCATGGCCACATAAACAAGTACAGAACACACAGACACACAGACACACAGACACACACACACACACACACACACGACCTTACAAAATTAAAAATAATAAGTAAGTTAATTAACTAAAATAAATTGAAAATCAGACATGGCATTACAGAACCAGTCCAGAGCATGTTGGCACGTAGGGCGTGGTGGTCACATCATTTAATTGGACTCATGCCATTTTCTTTAGTCATAAGGATGCTAAGCTGAATTATTTGTTGTTTCCTCACATTAAAATTACTTTATAATAGATTGGCATTTTGAGAAATTATATTTCAGACATATGCATGTTTCTTATTGTTAGGAATATTTCATTGGAAAACAGGCCCAAAGCATCCTGAGTTATGTCATCATACAACCATCTTCTTTCAGGGACAGGATGTAAGAGAAAGGATCCTACAGACAGAACTTAAGGAAGCATGGCTCCATGACAAGGCAGAGAGGAGTTATATGACATAACAAGGTTACTCTTGTTGCAATTTACCAAGGATCAATATTAATTCTAACAATAACTGCTTCTGCAGGATAAATGACTGTGGTCTCGGGATATTGGTTTTACATTTTGTCCAAGATCTATCAAGGTTTCCTGCAGTTTATCCTTGACAAGAGGCTTGAGGTTTTTGTTTTGTTTTAATCTATTAAGCCTGATGTAGTTGTTCTTCTTATTAGATTCCATACTTCTTTTTGTCTCATGTAGTCTTTACTACAGTTAAACCTCTTAAATTTTTCAGTATATTATAGTCAGAGTAAACACGTTGATATATTTCAATCAGAATAAATAATATGTTTGAATATTTGTCATAGATTTGGCACTGAGGAGGAAAGGGAGAACAGAGTTAGGAGAGGTTTTTCTGTCTGCAGAGTCTGTCTAGTTGAAGACATTGTATTAGGAGAGGAACATCAGATATTGTAGGAAAAAGGTAAAACAATCCAAATCAAGATGAGAGATTAGAGGAAGTCATTTTAGCCATGTCTTTGTGAAGGAGGTGTATCAAACTCAGAGCAGGGTCAGATGGGAAATGAAGCAAACCAAAGGTCAACATGAGACATGTGCATGCTAGTTATTTTTATCATCTTAATTTTCAGAACATTTTTATATTGTGCAGGCTTAAGAATTCTATCATCAGACAAGGAAATGTCCTGTCATTCATTTTTCACATTTTCTTCCCAGTAATAAACCTGGGTTTTAAAGGCTTTTGCTCCCCTCTGAAGCTTCCAACTCAAAGCAAAATTCTTCTCAGCCTCTTTGCAAAGCACTTTAGAAATTCGTTTCTGTTTCTCTTGCTACAACTCTTATTCAGACTTCATTGCTTCACAGATCACACTGCACTGTCTCTCTAAATATGCAGGTCTAGTATTTAGATTGTTTCAAAAAGACTTTATTTTTCTTTCTTCTTTTTTTCTTTCTCTTGTGTTTCTTCTTTCCCTCTTCCCTCCTTTCTTTCTTTCCATCTAGTGCTAGGGATCAAACCCTCATGACCTCATGACTCTTAAGACAAGTTTTTTTTCTGCTAGATACCCCCACAGCTAGTGATAGCATTTTGTACTTACATAGTTCTTCTTCTTTAAAAAATTAATATGTCCTTACATTGTATAAAATAATGATATTAATGACATTCCAGTACCTGAGCTTTTATTGACACTATTTTTTTCTTTTCTTCTTTCATTCCTTTTTCTTTTTCTTCATCACTTCCTTCTTCTATTTCTCCTCCTTCATTACAGTACATTTTTGTATTTTCATCAATGGGTAAAACTCGAATGGTGTATATTTTATTCGATCTCTCTTCATATGGTATATAATCCTCTTGTCATTATCAGTTTAATAGCCATTGGACATTTATCCTAGGAATGCCTTCTGCATTCCACTTGACTGGTCATTGCAATTTGCTTTTCTGCAGCTCACATGCAAAAAGCTGACTAGAAATGCAAGCATTATCAGCACATGCATCTCAAAATATTTATCTGTTAGAATTTTCTGTTTTAGTATGGAACTTTGGATGACTTGTTTTTTTTTATTTTTATTTTGTTTGTTTTAGAAATGTCATCTCTCCTATAGATGATAGAATTTTCTCTTTTAAAAATTATATAATATAAAATTCCATTTCTTTCCTTTCCAAGTTTTTGAAAATTCTGGAGATATCAAGAACTCTTGATCTGTCTGATTTTATATTAACTGTGTATTTAAATCTGAGACATTTCATTCACCAATTTGAGGAAGCAATGATGCTGATTGTAAATACCAAAATTATTTTAAGAATAAGTTAAGATGCATTTGTTTCCATTTATAAAATTCCATATCCTTACTTAATTAACAATGTTCTCATAATTTAACATTATCAGCCTCTTTTTACAATATCCTCCAAACAATCTCCCTTCTCCTCTCCCTTTCTGCTTCCTGACTCTCTCTTTGTCTTCAAGTATGATTTGTTCTAGAAAGTAAATTTATCTAGAAATCCTATGAACTGAAATGTAAGCTGTGTCGCTAGTCCTCTGTGCTGTTATAGAATTCTAATCCCAGAGGTTTATATCACCGTATTATGAGGTACATGTATAAGAGACTTTCTAGAACAACTTTTTCATTTTATGGAGGGGCAAACGAATACCGGCAAAGCTGACATCTACACCCCACTGTCCTTGCTTTCAAGAGGTAGGTGCAGGGCCAGTCTCTTAGATCTTAATCTAGTATTCCATCTTTGATTGCTTCTGTTAGTTTGAATTTGCTGGTGGAAGCCACGGACATCTTGATTTTGCTTCCAGTCTAATGAGATTTAGTATCAACTGGCTTAAAAGGCTCCTGCTGGGAGTGCAATGAGAAGCCAGAGCTCCTGCTGCTGTTTGCCTCCTCTGTTTATGCTTGCAAGAGACTCCCTGTAATCAAGAGTTAATGGTTTAGGGAGATCAAGGAGAATTGATGGAGCCAAAATCGGAGAATAAAGGCAGAGCAAACAGTGGTCTCTGAGTCTGAAATCAGTAATGATGTACTTGACAATGAAATGATCTTTACATGTTTAGTAGATGTATCAAAATCTCCAAATGCAAAACTAAATATGACTACTGTTTATTGATCACTTATTTCTGTTATAAGCTCTACTCAAAGTTTATACATAGATTACCCTTTACCTTCACAACACAATAGAGAACAATACTATTCCCTTATTGGCCATAATAGAAAATATGGAGAGAAGGCCAGCTGTTATAGTGAATAGTGAGTTTTGAATGCAAATCTCACTTGTCTGGAGTTAGTGCTTTTAATTCACATCTTTCATTAGTAAAAGAAAAAGAAAATCCAAGTTACCATCACCAATAAGCAATGTGCAGATTTTAAATATTAGCCTAAATATTTAAATTAATTCATTAAAAGTTGGTACAGATTAAGAAGTTTCTTTAATTTTTAAAAATGGTATGTTTTTACAAAAACATTTTCACTCTAGCCTACAAAGTAATGTTTCGAGAAAAAAAAAAGTCATCACTTCTTTCCATACTGCAAGAGACAATATAATTATAAAGTCATGGAGTCACTCATCCTGGGATGGCCAACTCTGTAAGTGAGGGCTGATTACTGTTCTAAGGTTACAGCATGTTGTCATATAGCACATTTTACTTTTTTTTTTAAAGAATCTTAATTGTCCAATAACTGAACTCCCAATCACCTACTTGACCTGGTAACTTCATTAAGAGTTTAGCTACTCAAAAGCCAAACCACTGTCAGGTCCCATGACACCAAATGTGTCACATGAGCTGCTTCTAAGATAGAGAAACTCACTTCATGAGCACCTGATGGTTGTCACTGATAACAACCTTTCAGTGTTGAATTTGGGATACTGCTAAACATAGTTCTACAAGAGAGTCAGTCCACACAGTAGACACACTGAGTGTCAGTGAGAGTCTGACTTCAAAGCATATTTAAGTGGTGTTTATGAAACTATTTTACACTTAGCAACTGTTAACAGCCACAAAACCTATCAACAAGCAAAATGAATTTCTTCTCTTTATTGTTAAATAGTACTAAAGAATATCAGAGCTCAAAATGGAAATAAACAGTATGAAGAGACATCAGTAACAGATACATAGATTTATGACATTAATGACATGTTATCTAAGCCATTTAGATGTTTATGTTTTAGTATGTCACCAGATTCATAGCTCTCTTCTAAATTACTGGACACATCGCATTAAGAAGTCTATTCTTCATGGCATAGCACCTAAGCAAGATCATTAGCAATTTCTTCACCTCTTATATAATGGAACTGGGACATTGTCATCAACTTCTCATTCAGATTTTTGAAGGTTATTTCAAATCTGTCTTTGTCTGCCATAGCTCCCTGTCTGGTCCAGCCTGCTATGCTGATTGGTTCTGCAAAGGCTTGAGAAAGTGTTGTTCTATTTCTTTCTCAAAAAGTATTGATGGCATTTTGACAGGTTCAGAATATCCTTTGATTACTCCATGAAATGGAACAGAGAGGATGGCTTGCTCATCAACTTTCCTTTGTGCACTTTCTGTACTTGACCATTCCCTAATCATAAGCACCTTGTGGCGCTGTTCTTTCCCTTCTCACCTGTGTCAATGAAAAAACTTTCTTCTAAATTCAGCATTCTGACATACCAGAATGTTCTAAACAGAGGCTAATTTACTCTATAGCTTTCACTGTAAATGAATGGCTGTGGACCAGCCTTTCATTACACTCAAGCAAAAGCTAAATTGAGAGACCACTACACCACTGTGGGAGAACTTCCAAATACAAAGATCATAGTTCTTTCTTCAAAACATGGTAGATTGGGTGAAATAAGTACAGCAAATCAAGCAGGGAAACAAATTGGCAATTCAATCCACAACCAATTTGTTTTGATTTTTCCAAAAATGATCATAGCTATTATTTAATAATAATAAATTCTTCAGAAGAAAAAATGCTTAATATTCTCCACATTGAAATATTGAGATGTACATAATTCATATTCACTAAATGCCTGCTGTAGCCTATTTTCAGTTGGAGCCAGGTGTTGTGGTTCTGTATTGGAGAGATATGCTATTGAATATTTCAGAGTTGAAATGACAAATTCATTCTTTTACTCTTAGTAATTGTGTATATTTATTAGAATGTGTAATTACTTAAAGACAGAAAAATAACATGTGGTGCAGTTTGATTGGCACTCACTTGTCTCAAATACTATATAAGTGTCATGTACTCATTAGTTTGTTTAATCTCCCGGAAACTTTGCTTTAGTTTTTATCCATTTACCACATTTTCCTGATGCTTACTATTGTGAGGTATCTACTATCTACTATATCATCTATTTTGCATATTTGAAAATTGAGGCACAGATATGAAATGATAGGGCCCAGCATCCTGCCTCAAAGGCTTCTAGGTACTGTTCACTACCAGAGTGATGCATCACCTCTCATGTTGCCTCTGAGATTCCTTTGTTGTGTTATCATGGCTCTCAAGTCAATTCTGAGTACTTTCTCAGCCATGGAGATCAGTCTCAAGCCTTGGAATATGCTAAGCTCATCACCTACTGCTGAGCCACCTCCACAGTTAGTATTCAGTAATATTAAAGAGGAATGTATCAAGGAAGAAGATTATTATTCATTTATTTTTATGTGCATGGGTGTTTTGTCTACATGTATGTCTTTTTTTCACATATGTGCAGGGCCCACGTAGGAGAGGAGGGACATTAGATCCCCAGGGTCTAGAACTGTCTTAATTAGGGTTTGTATTGCTAAAATGAAACACTATAACCACAGCAACACTTACAGAGGAAAATATTTAATTGGGACTGTCTTATAATTCAGAGGTTTAGTTCATCATTGTCATGATGGAGAAACATAGCAGCATGCAGGCAGACATGGTGCTGGAAAGGAGCTGAGAGTTACACATCTGGATCAGCAAGCAGGAGGAAAAGAATGAAGCACATTTCCTCCAACCAAGACCGCACCTACACCAACAAAACCACACCTCCTAACCAGTGCCACTCTCTACTAACCAATGGTGGTCATTGTCTCTTAAAGCACTAAAAGACTTGTAGATGTTTATGAGCTGTCATCTTAACTGGGTACTCTAGAAGAGAAATCTGTGCTCTTCAGCACTGATCCATCTCTTCAATTCTTCAGTATACGATTTTGGCTTCTTGAATGCTTGAATCACCATATTCTTCATGATGACAGTGGTCTTCAAGGGACTGTCTTAGTAAGAGCTGTTCATCTACCAATACAGAAATATCTCCATTACCTCTCCCAAGTTATGATAATTTCAAGCAAATAACAACAACAACAACAACAACCTTCTTTGGTTGGTAATATATTCATTAAATAGTCATTAAGGGAACTGCTATGTATTTAGTTCTTCTAGGACCGCATCTAACCTTGCCCTCAAAAAAAAAATGACAAATAAGTAAGTAGCCAATAAAATACAATGAGCAAGTGTTACACTGGGGACAAGGGGAGTAGTACATAAGGGACTATTGAATGAAGTAAGCTTCCTAATGAGAGCACAACAAGCCATTTTGGCTTCTGGTAAGACAATTCTGACTACATTTTAATTATGAACTAATGTAGAGAAGAATGGAATTCTAGGAATACTGCAAAGAGTTTGATAAAAGTAATGGTTTTGAAATAGATCTGTGGGATCTGGATATTCATTGAATAATACAGAATGAGAGGGGAATGTCAAGTTTTCTAACTCTGCAAGGGAACAAATGTTAGCATTATAGAATAGAACATAAAATGAGATGAGTGGAATAAGGAAATGAGTGAATGTTTTGAAATTTAAGTAGACATCATCACAAGACTGCCGGAATGTATACCTAGAGCAGCGTTGGAGCTGTCATGAGTGGGAAGCCATTTGTGTGTTGTTTCAGCACACTTAAGTTACTGGTCCTTCTTAGTAGTTTCAGCATGACATAGAGCTAGAGAAGAGCCAAATACAGTTAAATCATGAGCAAGGTCTAGAAGTGAGATTCTCTTGAGTATAGAGCATACTGGGAAAAAAAAGTTTATAGAAGCAATTTAGTATACTTGATTTTATTTCAGCTTACTTTGTTTTACTACATGGTGAGATGAGATATCTGACTGACCAAATTTAAATATGGATTCAGTACAGGCTAGTTTGTATAAGCCTGGACTTTATCTACTCAGTTTATTGTTCTCCAAACTGTGGATAAAGACCATATGTACCTGAGAATATGTGAGAAGTCGGAGCAATTATATCTTGAATTAACAGCTCTGTAACTTTTTCTTTCTCTTCCTGTACCCCAATTTCCTCACACAGTGCTCCTCCACACTCTGTTTGCTCTCACCTCTTTCTTGACTTATACAATCTCCCTCTTTCATCTCTCCAATAACAAAAGTAATTCACACTAAGACTTTGTGAATTGATAGATATGATTGAAAACAGAAAGGATGGACTAGGTTGAAAGATCACATTGTAGAGAATACAGACTCTTATTCAACTCCTTTTCTTCATTGTCTGCCTGTGTCGACTATTTCCTTACAGATTCAAATTGCCCTTTATATCATATATTAAAATATCTCTTCTCATCTGTGGATTTGGACCCATATGTTAAATTATTCACTAACTACTCAAACACTCAGGATTTAAAGTGTTTTAACAAAGAATTGGAAATGATTTTAGTCTACTTACAATAACAAGTTTTCTGTTTTATTATAGTTTTCAGATTAAATTGAGAGGTACTAAGAGACTGCCAGACTATAGGCACTCTTAATAAAGAGCAAGGCTGTGGAAGGAACAGAGGGTACAAGCATGTTATTAGGAGAAAGATGACTAAGGCTTGAGTAAGTTCCATGTTGGAAATATGAAAAAGACTAATGAATATCCAGTAAGTTTAAGGACTCCTCAGGATGGAAAATATGGCATTGTAAAGGTATCTACTTAGATATGTGATGATTCTGCCCCAGTATAGGAATTGAGAGCAAAGGAGAGGAGACAAGAGATAGCAAAGTTGAGAGTTGTACATCAGTTGTAAATAATAAATAAATAAATAAATAAATAAATAAATATCACAGTACAGAAGTAGTGGCAAGTCAGGGTGACCTGGAAGATCAATGCAGTAATTAATCAGAGGTTAAAGGTTCTTTCCTTTGATCCTATTTTTATGTACTTAGATAAAGATGAGTCCTGTGTTCCTGATATGGGCAGGATAATATGCTAGGTTCTTTACATCCATTCTTACAAAGTATGCTAACACGAAGCATCCTTACCTTGTTTTAGATTAAAAATATTTTTAAGATTCAGATTGCAAATAGCTTGTTAGATCTGGTAACATGTAGTAAGTAACTCAAGATTGCAATCCAGATTTAGATTGCCTCAAGGAACATACTAAAAAAATGTAAAAGATCTAGAAAGTGATATCCTGAAAGGGATGCAAATGAAATGAGTAACTTAGAGAAAGCAGTCATGATAAAACAAAAGGCTATGGTCAGAGAAAGGTATTATTTTTCTTAGCCTCCATAGTGGGAGATTTTGGTGTTGTTCAGGTATAACCATGTGATACTTAAAGTATAACTGAGATATGATCAGAGCTATGAAGAATACTCTGAAACACTGGCACTTATCCAGAAATAACTGTGCAATGATGAATAGACATGAGCAATCATAATAGGACACTGCTTCCAAAGTCTATAGAGAATACTCAAGTGGGTAATGGCGTGTGGTAGAGTAAGTTAACATGAGACTCATAATGGGAAGGGAATGGACTGATTTTTTGGAAAGCTGTGATCTAAAATTATGACCCTGGCTCAGAAAAATTGTAGAATAAATGTTCTCCACTAGAGAGAGTAGGCAAGGAAGGCCCTGTATGTGCAGGGTGGCTGCTGAGGTTGCTAAGGCGCAAGTGCAGGGAACATTTCATAAATAGGGAAGACACAAATCTAGGTTTTCTAAAAACAGACACTCTTTTGAGTTTTTGAGCAGAGTCTAAATAAAAGATACAGACCTGGGGAGATAGCTCAGAGGTTAAGAATCCTTTCTACTCTTTCCCAAGGATATGATATGAGGTTATTTCCCAGCATCCTGATGGAGTGGCTCACAACAAACTCTAGCTTCAGATATCTTCTGATTTTTACAGACTACCACACATATGTATCATATGCACAGAGGACATATGCTTATATATACACACACATAAAATAAAGATTTTTTTTAAAAAGGAAAAGAATACAAAATGTACTTTTTTCTGTTGTTAACTTTATGAAATCATAAAGCCATGGGAACTGGGGTCACAGTTATTACAGAGCCCTGGGAAGATCTTCTCATTGAAGCGCTGAAAGCCTCAGCTTCCCTGCTTAAGGGTAAAACCACTATGGGTGCATCTGTTTTCAAATCACATGTTACTGAGCACTTCCTTTGGAACTTCTGATATTTAGAAGCTCAAGATGGATGGTGTGGACCCTGGAAGTTTAATATAATAACAAAGAACCCTTTATTTATCACATTCCCTTCCTCCCTTCTGGAGACAGCATGGTCCTGCACATTTTAAAATTTTATCTGTGGGCTGATAAACATTTTATGAGTGCTCACCTGACTTATGTTCTGCGTGATCTCACTGCTTGCTTTTGCTTTTCTCTTGGTCAGAATTTCCGGGCAGGAGCTTATGAAGGTGTTGCAAAGCAAATAATTTACAGGCTGGATTTGTGCCTTGCTCTCTCACACAGATCTCCTCCCGCATAATTGGCATCCAGTATGATTCTGGAGGACCCCAGAACTACGATCTCCAAAACTGTGGCCAGTTGCTAAGATTACTTCTAATTGCTTTTACTTGAACCTAGGTCACCATTAAATAGGCATTTTGTAGATAATTCAGAGAAATGATCAAAGTCCCTCTTCTATTTGTTACTTTGGGCAAGGACATCTAAATTTATCCATCCCAATTTGAGCTCTAGTTTTTATTTATCATTGCTGTTTCAATAAACAACATTAGAAGAAACTGGATAGAAGAGATGCTGATATAACTGGTTAGTTAATCTATTTAAGGAACTTGTCTCAAATATAATCATGAGGTAGATACATTATTTAAATTTCTTTAGTATTTTGGCAAGAAAGACAATAAAAACCTACTATGTGATTTTATTCATATGACTAAGCGTTAATATTTTCTTTTTTCCAAGATTATATCTGGCCTTAAATATTCCCTTAAGATATGATAAATAAAGCCAAGTATGGTAGGTAGTACATGACTATAATCCCAGAACTCAGAAGACAAAGTCAAGAGAATGACAAGTTCAAGACATGTCTGGGTTATAGAGCAGTTTACAGAATAGCCTGGGCTATAGATAGAGACCCCATCTGAAGAAACAACAGCTGTAGAAAAACTGAAATTATAGATAGTATTTATGCTAACTATATGCTTTAAAAAGTGTCCTGGGGGGCTGGAGAGATGGCTCAGCAGTTAAGAGCACTGACTGCTCTTCCGAAGGTACTGAGTTCAGATCCCAGCAACCACATGGTGGCTCACAACCATCCGTAACAAGATCTGACGCCCTCTCCTGGAGTGTCTGAAGACAGCTACAGTGTACTTCTATATAATAAATAAATAAATCTTCATTTAAAAAAAAAAAGTGTCCTGGAAAATATTCTAGGAACTTGCCTTATCTGGTAGGCACTACTGCATTGTTCCTAGTTGCTAGTAAAAAGGGTGGGCTAAAGGTATATGTATGAAAAATATCTAATGACTTTTCTATTTGTTCCAACTATAACTTTTTATCAGATTATATTAATGTCACAAATTCCAGTGCTGTTCTATAAATTGGCTACTTTCTAAGGTTTAACTTTCTTGAAAAATCTTCATTGTACTTTTAAATGTTTCAGATCTTAATTTTATTACAAAGTAACCCATAGAAATTATCTTTCAACCAGACACTAACATTCCCTACATGGTATTCTCTCTCTCTCTCTCTCTCTCTCTCTCTGAGTGTGTGTGTTAATCTGTCATCTATCTATAATCTAATATCCATTTAATATCTATCTATCTATATCACTATCTATCATCTATCTATTTCTCTCAAAGTGTCAACTCTCTGAAAAGACTGGCACTCACATGGAAGAAAAATTCCATGCAAACACTTAGGCAGTGCTACAGACTTCTCCTTGGACTGTTGACAATGCTTCAGTATGAATTCTGAGACATATCTCATTAAGAATCTGTCTGCGTGCTTTCAGCTGTTCAGTAGAAGTGATTAAAAAAAATCAAAGCCAATATGCTCTCTACAGAAGTGGGAATTTCTAGTGTTTGGGTTCTACCAACTCTGGCCTTTATCATACAAAGCAGAAAAAAGTAGTAAAGACTTGATTTCTGCTTTTTATAATCTCAAATGTTAGATCTCCCTGCTACATTATTTTAGTTGGTTAAACATGTTGGTGTTAATCATTAAATACACACTTCCTTGTATTCAAATGGCCAGAAAATTTAAGGAGTCTCACCCATATGTATCTACTATTACACCATAAGAAACAAAACATTTTTAGCTTTTAAGTGAATATTTTTAAATGACATTAAATGATGGATTACTCAACGTGCAGTCAACTTCACTGACTTATCACTACTTTATTTATACCAAAAATTCCAAATATTTTAAAAGTTGTTTCAAGTGATATTTGTGATTGAGATTATTTTTTTTAAAGTAATCCCTTCCATGAGTCAACAGGTAGAAGCCCTTCCACTCCTGAACTTGCTGCAGCTGTAGTCATCTGCACAAGTCTCACACAAAGTCAGACCCATTCACTTGTGATCTGAGCTGGGAAAGGAAACAATGAGTTCCCCCCACACCTGATAGACTATTGGAAATTAATGACTGTTGGAAAGGAGGGTGTCATTTTCCTCAATGGCACAGTTGCTGATAAGTTACCTTCACACCAGTAAATTACCTCCTTTCATGTTTATATAACAAACTCTGAATTCAGTGGGCCACATACAAAATGAAAGACATGTGAGCAAATGAGGGACTCCAGTGAGAGAGGGATATGGATGAGAGAGGGGAATGAGGGGATGAGTAGTAGAAAATTCATTATATAAATATGTGAAAATATCAAAACTATACAAGGAAAAGTAGACTCAAATACACTACAAATGCTTTCCACCACCAAAAAGAAACACCCTAATAACATTGATGATGATGATGATGATGATGATGATAGCAGCTGCCACTATCCTAACCTTGTACCAGTCAGTATAAGTGCTCTCATTCTCATCTACAAATTGCATATTCATCTGGTCTGCATATGTGTGATACATAGGAAATCCAGCACTCAGCTCTATTTTCTTTCATTTTAGAAAAAAAAAGTCCACACTGGTTTTATTTTAGAGAAAAAAAAAAGTCCACACTGGTTTCACCATTACATACTATCATTTATGTTCAGGCATATTTGAGATG
This sequence comes from Tokudaia tokunoshimensis, assembly GCA_036184795.1. Classification (NCBI taxonomy): domain Eukaryota; kingdom Metazoa; phylum Chordata; class Mammalia; order Rodentia; family Muridae; genus Tokudaia; species Tokudaia tokunoshimensis. Next base: position 70,790,380 of record BTHU01000016.1, on the reverse strand, counting down.
CACATGAATATAGAAAACCAACCAGATAGGAAATGATTAATCCTATTGTGCAGATAATCACAGTCTTGGCTGGTGGTAGAGTTCTCCAGCAGTAATGCTTTACATAGCTAAGCACTCTTCTTTTGCAGCTAATAATGTCCCTTACTTGAAGCACACACTACAACTTTGTTGTCTTGCATTAAATATCCTATGGAGTAGTCAACCATGATTATATGGTTGACTACTACATATATATATATATATATATATTTACTTAAAATGTAAAATATAAATATATGCACCATAGTGTGAAAATGTTAGATGATATGTGGAAATTACAGAGACAAGATTATTTTATATCTACTGATAGCCTCTTTATCCTCACTAACTGTCTTCCCTTTTATTCTTAATTAATGACGTGTATTCTTTAGTAATAAAAACTGAGTTTCTTATGTCTCCAATCCATTCAGAAATAAACAGATGCCTTAGGGAGTATTATTATATCTGTGCTTGCCACATAGCAAGAATACTTGGTTTTCACCATTAGAGTGAAGGTTTTAAGCAATGATTTTAGTAACAGTAAATGTGATATTATCAGGATTTACCTATGAATCCTGATGAATGAGATATTATCAGTATTTACCCGTGGGTTCAAGTGGCCAATTGGCTACTTAAAACTAACTATAGTGAAACTTCAAATTTTAAAGGTGCTGTAAATAACACGTGACTGAATAAATGATATCTGTGTTAGTTATTTTCCATTGCTGTGACAAAACACCATAATCAAGGCAATTTATAAAATAAAATATTTAACTAGGGGCTCATAGTTCCAGAGAGATGGTCCATGACCATCATGGTGAGGAGCATGGCAACCACAGGCAGGCCTGATGCTGAAGCAGTAGCAGAAAGTTTTCATCTGACCTATAAGCAGAAGGCAAGGAGAGCTAACTGGAAATGGTATTGGCTTTAGAAACTTTAAAGCCTGGCCTCATTGATATACCTGCTCCCACAATGCCACACCTCCTAATCCTTCCCACGCAGTTCTACCAACTAGAGATCAGCATTGAAACATATGAGCCTAGAGCTCAATTATCATTCAACCACGACAGTGTGCTTGAGATTCTGATTCACCAGAATCATGCATGCATTTGCATTTATGTGTCTTCCTTTCTAGCTACCTATTCCTATGTTGCTAACTGATGTCTAGTATATCTTCATCTGGCCATTTTCCTGGATCCTCTTCTAAATTAACTTAGAGCTTATGTTCATTTCCTTTCCAATTGCTGTGATAAAATATCCTGGCAAAAGCTACTTAAGGGAGAAAGGGTATGCTTAACTTACAGTTCCAATTTATAGTTAACTATTGTGGGCCAATCAAGGTGGTAGGAAATTGAAAACACTGGTCAAATCACATCTGTAGTCAAGATCTCAAAGTGATGAATTAATTAATACATGCATGCTAGTACTTAATTCATTTTTTTTCTACCAGGGGAATGGTACCATCCACAATGAGCAGATCTTCACCCTAAGACCAAACTCATCTAGACAGTCCCTCACTGAGTTGCTTCCTGGGTGTTCTCTCTCTCTCTCTCTCTCTCTCTCTCTCTCTCTCTCTCTCTCTCTCTCTCTCTCTCTCTCTCTTCAACTCAACAGTTAAAGCCAACCATCACATTGCAAAACAAAGAAACAAACAAAAAGTAAAACCATACTAATGAAAAGCTTGGATACAGTTGACAAGTTATTCCCTTGAGACAAATAATGATTCTTGGTAAATACTTGATGAATCAAAAAAAAAAAAAATAAATGTAATCAGGATAAAGATAGTTTCCCATGTGGTTAATATAAAATCAAGGCAAAGAAGCCAGCCAGAAAGATAAAGGGAGAACCTGGAGAGATACTTGAGGGAAAGAGAAGTGGTCCATAGTGAGCTGCTGAAAAGCTACTTTATTTAGATGGGGGCTTGTGTGAGGAGTGTTGGAAAGGGGAGCTTGGAAAACTGGCAAGGATTGCAATTACCAATAGCTTTCGATGCAGACACAATGGAACTTCATTTAACCTGAGGGCAAGAGGAGTGGTTGTAGTTTTGCAAATACAGAAAGTGACTGATGTGAGAAGAATGCCTAAAACAAGATCAGCAAGAATGTTATTACAGTGCTGTAGTCAACAAAAGATAACAAAATCAATCATTAACTGAGGAGTCAAGTAGATTTGATTTGTGAGGAAAGCACATGGTCATTTCTGCTAGGGATGACAATTTTGGAAATACCATAGGAAAATCCAATGGAGATAAAGGTCAGTTGCAGTTAATTATGTGGGAATTAGCAACCAATAGTCCAGTGTTATCTGAAAGTAGGCCCACCATGAAATATGAACACTAATTTAAGAAACTCTTAGGAATTACTTGAAAGAGCAAATAGATTCTTTTTGACAGAGAAGCTGAATCCCTGAACAGGGTGAATTAGATGCCCATAACAAGAGGCCCCTAACAGTGTACCTGGAGTGGGTGGACAATATAGTCGTATCTTATACAGAAGCAAAAGAGAAATGAGCTTAGAAGCCTTTCAGAGACTGATAAAAATTTCAAAAGCCTAAAATTGAGTAATCAACCTTGTTGAGCAAACAAAAGGTGAGGACCTCATCATCTTTGGAGTCCCAGCTGGGTCACTTCTGACTCAAATGTGATCGAAGGATCAGGTAGAGTGTTCCCTAAATCGAGTTATAAAAGTTATTTTTCTACTCAGACTTGCTGAGATTTTGTTGGTTAGTAGCCATCCAATCTCCAGGAACGCGTAACTTGCTCTCTCTGTTACCCTGGCAGAAAATCCAGTGCGTGACTGTGTCCCCGTTGGCATCCATGGAAGATTTAAATTACAGTGTCTAGTTTATTTTAGGACTGCTTTATTTTTGTTTTATTTCTTTTTATTATTGAAAGAAAAGATGTTAACTGTTTTAGAACCTGAAAGGAAATTATTATGTCCCTGATCCTGACTAATCTAGTTGACTTTGGAAGTAAGAAGTAATAGTCTATTTTTCTCCCCCTGAATTCCAGGAAATTCCAGAGTGGTCCATGAATAGATGCAGGAATGCTTTGAATATTTTTTTCATCTCGCTTTTTATATGTACCAAAGTCAGAGTTTGATGCAGAGAAAGAAAGAGAGGGGGTGGGGAGAGAGAGAGGGAGGAAGAGAGATGGGGGAAGAAAGAGAGAGAGCGAGAGAGAGAGAGAGAGAGAGAGAGAGAGAGAGAGAGAGAGAGAGAGAGAGAGAGAGAGAGAGAGAGAGAGAGAGAGAGAGAGAGAGAGAGAACTGTTTGGACTTCTGTGAACAAGTAGGTCTTGGGGAAAGTATTTTTCTCTTGGGGTACTGCCTTCAATCTGATATTCATTTTGCTCAGATCCGTTGTAAATACCAGCCTGTTTCTGTGAAATGTAAGTGGTGTTTGCTCTGGGCTAGTGGGACAGCCATGTGCTGTTTGCTCTGTCAGGAGCTCTCCTGGAGGATCCGCTGTACTTTAGTCAAATCAGCTCACAGGAAGCAGCTGTCCTAATTCCAGGTGGACTGAGTGAAACCTTTATACACACAGCCACAGCTGTGCCACCCGGTAGCCTAAAGAGCAGTAGGCAGGTGAATGAACCATTGTTACAAATTCACTTTTTATCTGGCAAACACTTTGCAGAAGCTAGCATAACTGGAGGTATTTCCAATCTGGTTGACATTGAAATGATGTGAACACAGCAAGGAAGTCATTGTCTGGGCTGAGTGGAAATGCCTGTGTGCTGCCAACACTTATCATTTAAAACGTGGAATGAAATCTGCATGCCAACATAAGCTTTATAAAGTTAGCAGTTCCAGTAACTCTATTACTTACCCTATTTTACTCGTAAGATAATCCATGTCTTTCATATATTTTTACATTCTCCAGCATATATTGTATTGATGTAAATACTGCAATTGTAGCTTTGGAGATATATATACACACATACATGTACATATATATATGTATGTACATGTATGTATATATGTATATATAATATATGTATATATATTATACATATATATGTGTGTACAATATATATACATATATATATATATACACTTTGTAATGTAGCTAAAAAGGCTGAACATATCACAGTCTTATTTTTGCAAGCAAATAAGATAACTTTAAAAACCATAAATAAATTTTATTAAGTGGGGCTCCTATGTGGTTTAATGAATCGTATTTGCCAATAAGCATATCCACATGTGAAAATAAAGCAAGAGAACTAAGCTAACATTCTCAGTGTTACAAGAGAAAATGAGCATAGTTGAGTGAGTTCAGTAGGCCTCTGCTACTGTGTAAACTGGCAGCATCATCAGTTTATCTTAAACCTGCTAGCATTTTTCAATTAGCATGAGCTAGTAACTATTAAGAGAATGTTTCATCATTATAACCTTTGTCTACAAATAAAAATAGAAGAAAGGGGAAGGAAGGAAAACAGGGAGGTAGACAGGGAGTGAGGAGAAAGGGGAAAAGCTAGGAAAAGGATTAGTATAAATAAATGTATTCATTTCCACCACTATTACAAAATATCTGAGGCTAGGTAACTTATATGAGGCAACTTAGCTGACAATTTTAAAAGACAAGCCATATAAATCAAGCTCTGTTTGAGCAACAATTTCCTCATCACATCATGGCAGACATCACCACAATAGTGGAATATGTGCAACAGGGAGAGATTACATGATTAGACCAGAAGAAATAGCAAGAGGAGAATTCACCTTGCTCTTTTAATAATAACTTTCTTGCAAGAACTAATTGGTCAATCTCAGAAGAACAAAGATTAAACTCCCCAGTCTCAACCTCTTAAAGTTCCCAATATCTAGGTAGGTATTACCCACCACACTAAAATTGGAGCCTGCACACAAACTCTTAGTTGACACAGTCAAAATGTAAAACTCAATACCAAATGGACAAACAGAATTAGAACTGAGACTAGGGCAAAGAGATAAACTCCAAATGACTACTAATCTTGAGAGATGGGAAATACCTTATTCTTTACCTTGTATAAAGCTAAGAAACATTGACAACAATGTAAATTTCTTTATGCCCTTTCATTTTGACTGTTTAAAAATATTCATAAATTGCCATATGTAATAGTCCTTGGAGCAATGACTTAAAGCAAAAGGGGGATGGTGTGAAAATTTCAATTTCACTGAACTGATCCATCTAGTGATGAAGATTTTAAAGTTAACTATCTTCTATGGAGTCATATTTGGAGAGACTATAATAATAAAAACATGATAGGTAGTACATAGTTGATTTATTTACCAATCATAGACAGGTGATATACAGATAATAAATGGATGATAAATAATAAATAGGTAAATAAATGTATAGATAGGTAATAGATGATAATAGAGTATATGTATACATAAAATCATAGATGATTAGACTGATTAAAGTCAGCAGTTGAAATATCAATAGGCCTTTCCCATATGGGTACATTTTAGAAGGTTTTCCCCAAGTACATGAACTTGGAAGGAAGGAAGACAGAGTGCTATAGCTGTTTATCAAGAATTGCACACAATGCAAAAACACTTTCTTTGAGTTGATATCTGACCTGTGACAAAGTGGAAATGTCCACCAGACTGTTAAGCATATATGCCCTGGAGGATAAAAGGTTGAAAATCCATAATAGTTACTATGTGGAAGTGTCTAGGCAATAAATTCGTGCTGATGGATTAACAATGTCTTATACATTCTCTTTCAGATGGCAGGATCTATACTCTTGGCTCCTGAAATTGCTATAGTTTGTTATTCTTGCTGTCAAAAATCATAATTATTTGAAATAGACTCATTAAGCACATGTTTGAGATAGATGCTAGGCATTTAAATGTGTATTACTTTTGTTTTCTAAGAACATACATTGGTATGATAATCTTTTAAACCACAAATGGCAGATGAACTGGTTATCTATTTAAAATTTCTTGGGATCAATATTACATGATACCAGCGTCAATACTGTGCATGTAATCAGATAAAAATTCAAAAACTTCTCCTGCAACTGAAAGGTTAATTTTAAGGAATTGAGAAGTACATCAAACACTACATTTTATGCACTTGCTAAGACTTGCCTTCTCTATAACCTATGGTATTTGGGTTCAAGTCAGTCATACTATGTCCCAGGGATAGGGCCACAACATTAAACTTCCTCTGTCCATCACCCTTACTAATCGCTCCACCATGAACACACTCCACATCACCCACCAGCTCTAACCCATCTCTTTCTATCTCTGTCCTGCTGACAGTAAATCCTCTCACCAGCTAATTGAATGAGTGCACCTGGTGCTGCCTCCCAACGATCCACAAAGCCAGACTTTGATGGACAGCAGAAAGTGGCTCAATGTGAAAACAAAGCCTTTTAACTGAGAGCCGGGCTTTGTTCTGCTCAGGACTCTAAGGTCACTCCAGCTCATTCTGGCTGTGGTGGGGATCTTAATTTTCACTCATCCAATTTACTTGCAGCTGTCATTCTTTCCAATATTAAAAGTTCAGTGCCTTGAGTGCAGGGAATTTAAGAAAGAGGGGGAATGAGACATGCTTGTTGCAAACTAAAAACAGCAAAAGCAAGTGAAATCTGGCTTGGCTCTGAAGTACAAAAAGTTATTTTCAAAGCCCATAAATTATGACATAGTGATTAACATGTAATTTAAATATATTTAAACAACAATTATATCACATTTCCAGCCCAGCTAATTGGCCTCACAGATGTTCCCTTGGAGCTGCATTGCCCTTCCACTGGGAAATGAATGAGGTGTTTTTTATCATGGAAACCAGATAAAAAAGCAAACTGAAAGAAAAATGGAAACAGAAACATAAAAAGCAGCCAGTAACTCTAAAAACAATGAATGTTAAGGGTTTTGTGTAGAATTTGTCTCCATTTTAATGCTGAAAGTGGGAAGGGGAAAACAATAAAAATAAAAAAAAACGCATGAAGACACACTATTACTGTGGTGCTGTTTGGCAGTGTGTCCAGAGAGGGAGCTGGCAGGTTGCTGATGGGGAGACTTGTCAAAGCAGGGACAGAAGATGCATTCCATGAGACAGAGCCTCACTTCTTCTCTCAGAGCAGACTAACTGCAAAAGTCCACTTATTTGCAATTCTCCACCTTCACAACTAAAGGCATTCTATTCCAGAAAATGAACATAAGATAATGGACTGTTTCCTGACTAAGAATGCTTTGTGGGTTAGTCCTTTGATCATTCATCTTTCACGTTCAAAAAAAAACCAAAAAACAAAATGCACAATCACCTCTAGCTTTAGCTGTGATTCAAATTGAGCATTGCCCAGAACAGGCATTTTTGCCAAGGAAAAGATTGAAGGAACACAGGTAATTATTAATATTTTGGAACACTCTCTTCTCATGTGAATTCACTCCAGCAGCATGATTCTTAACTGTTTGTATGCTTCTACTTCCATAATCTCAGGCAATATCTGATAGATCTGTATAAACCCCAAAAGATTTGTCAGTGTCCACATCCCTTCTAGTATAGTATTTCCAACATCCGTAACAGTGGCCAGTGATTTTTATCATGAATATTTAATAAATATATGTTAAATACTAGTTAACCAGCAATTGATGATAAGTCTGGGGTTTGAAGTGTTATAACACTAATTCAAACAGTTCTCATATTTTATCTTGTGCCACTCCTCAATTTTACAAATCACTGAACTGTATACCAGTATTCCTTTCTCAAATAGTGTGAATAAATAGAATTGATTTTCTGTCTTTATAAAGGACAGCAAGAGCTGCCCATACTTATGATGGCTCAAAAACAGGCATCTTTAATGGACATCTTTGACATGAGATTGCTTGACTTCAGGATTCTTACTGGATGACATATACTTACATGTTATATATAGTCTACATTTATATAATAGTGCAGAACACAATTTGTCATTCTGAGGAATAAAGTAATGACCAAGGATAAAGTTGGGGGTCTGAGATATTTTATAAATATATATGTATGATTAGACCTGGAGCCTAAAATTTGTAACAGGACAAAATCATATGTGTATAGTATAGTAACAAGTCCCTGTGCATCGAATGTTAAATATATCTATAAAAAATAACATAAATGACCATACATTCCTGAATGGAGCCAGATACTACTTGAGGAGAAAAATAGGTGATAGCTTATCATTTGCTAAAACACAGATGGACCTAGTGACTTTATCCTAGGTGAAATAAGACAGAAACACTCAAGGCCTCACTCTCTCCTTTGTATGATTGGAGAAGGAAATGACTCTTTATTCTCCTTGCCATCTTAACTATAGAGTGAAATGCACTGTAAATTCATTATAAGACCTGTTCTTTGATCAGTCGGGCAAGCAGCATTGCTTAAGTGAAATTGTTTTATTCAATTCAAATCAAATCATTGATTTACATTAAATAATTATTAATTCATAGAAACAATCTAAGATTGCTTTATGAATCTCTGCGTTGTAGGAACATTGATATGAGATGACATTAGGTTTAGATGTTTCATATAAACGGCATAGGTGACTGGAAGGCATTTTCAGTCATCTCTGTTGGGTTAGGATCAAATGTAGAAAGCTGGATCATAAAGGCAGCTTTATTCACTATACTCAGTACCAGAAAAGCAGAGACATTCTCCCAGAGAAGACAGTTCTCAGTGTGTTTAATAATGAGTGAATATATATATGAGTATATTTCCATATTAAGGAGCAGACATCTCCTCTTTCTCTTTCTAAGAAACATCATCCTTAACAGTTTGCCTCCACTTTTATATAGCCCGAAGCATAAAGTTTTAAGCTATAAAAATATAGATTTTTTAAGCCAAAACTCTGTTATAAGTCTGCCTATGTAAAAGGAATAGAATGTATATTTCCAGTCATGAATTATTTTTTTTAAATTTTCTCTGTTTCTTACTTTATAAAAAGAAAGATAGAAGATAAAATATTATGTGGTTTGTTTCTAAGGAGAGACTCAGTGACCTTTATTGAAATGGTGAAAATAATCCAATATCTATCTCCTTCTAATCTCCCCCTTCTCTTTTTTGTTTCTTGTAAGGATACAAACTGGCATCTTGTGATGATCTAAAGAGCAGGGAGCTGTTTTGGTCTTTTGATATGTGAAAAACAAACTATAGTTTCAGTATTCCCGGCTCCCCCTCCCCAGTCTTCTAGGGTTAATTTGAAAAACTGATGATTTCCATGTCAGCCTTCCTTTTTAAATCATTAAAATTTTACTTTTTCAATGTGACTTTCTTTGTCTGGGTGTAGAATTTTTTGTTTTTGTTTTTGTTTTTGTTTTTTTAAATTTGCTTGCTTGTAGTGAGAATGAACACAGTTTGACTATTTAGGAGTAAAATCACTGTTGTGCACTTTCCCCTTTGGCTCATGCAAATCCTATCTTTTCTTTCTCTCTCTTTTTTTTTTTTAAATTTTTCATCCATGTTGCCTCTTATTATATCCATCATTCCATTTTTCTTTCCTATTAGAGTGAAATTGGACACAGCCCTCCTCCTGCCTACACCCCCATGTCGGGAGTAAGTATTTCACAATTGGCCTTCATCTTTTAGGAGTTTTGGTCTTCTCTCTTAACCACGTTTCTTCTCTTGTCTTCCCATAATTTCCTCATTTTTGCCTTTGCCAACAGTGAGTCAAGAACTGGCTGTAGATCATGTAGCTGCTTGTGTAGATGTCTGTTTCTCGGGTGATAACTGCAGCTAAGATATCATACATCAACAGACACTTTCAATAATTATTGGAAAAACTCACCCAGCTCATGGATTATGTTTCTGGGTGAAGATGTTATTTTCAGTCTCATGACTACAGGTCATGTGCTACAAAGTCTGAGGCTCAGTGACTGTCTTTTTGGTAGGGACTGAACACTCAAAGTCATAGTAATCACAGACCAGAGGTCTGTGTATCATCATTCATAATGATTCACTGTACTTCTGCAATTAAGATCATTTGTTGTACATTTTACTTTCAGTTTTTATAACAAAATTAGGCCACTGTAGAAGAAGAACACACAATCTTTTTTATTAGATCACACTCTAGTTACTTGGTGATTTTAAAAATTAAAATTTCAAATTATTTCTCCATGATTTTGACCTATTAAGGAAAAGAAGTCAGGACACAAAAAGTTAGAAATTGGAATTTCAGCATGGGGAAGTTGCAGACATGAGATCCTTAGGACTTGCTGACCAACCAGTCTAGGCAAATAGATGAGTACTCCAGGTGAGAAACTGTCTCAAGAATTAAGGTAGAAGGCTATAAAGCTGTGGTTTGCAACCTGTGGGTCACGACCCTTTTGAGAGCACATATCAGGTAGCAAAATTACAGCTAAGAAGTAGCAAAGAAAATAATATTATGCTTGGGGGTCATCACAACATGAGAAACTGTATTAAAGTTGAGAACCATTGCTATAAAGGAAGACACCCAGTATTGACCTCTGACTTCCATATGCATGTATAACTACACTCACACATATATGCACAGAAAAAAATAATAGAATTTCAAATGTTTCTAGTAGTTACCTCAACTTCATTAGTCCCTAGGAAAACAAAAATGATTAATTACTAAATTTTCAAGATGATATGTTTGGTACCTTTTTGGCTAATAACATTCAAGTTTCTTTTACAATTTTTCCTACCAGCTGATTCTCCCATTGTGTTTCTACTATTTTAACAGAATCAGTTTGTGTACCAGGATGGGGGCTTTGCTACACAACAAGGAGTGTCCATGCCCTACAGAGCCACAACCAGCACCATACCAGAGGCTCCAGTCGCTCAGGGCGCAACAGCTGAGATGTTTGATGACTCCTGCTGTAATGGTACCCTACGAAAGCCAGTGGCACCCCATGTCCAAGAGGACAGTAGCACTCAGAGGTATAGTGCTGATCCCACAGTGTTTGCTCCAGAACGGAACCCTCGAGGAGAGCTGGATGAAGAAGGCTACATGACTCCTATGCATGACAAGCCCAAACAAGGTACAAACTGAATGTTCCGAAGCGATTGTGTTCAGTGATCGCCACCACCAAACAAGCCAGGTGTAGAAACCAAGCTTCAGCCAGCGGGAATGGTGATAAAATTTCAGATCTATAATAGAAAAGGCCCAGGCTACCACAACTATAGAATAATTTCCTGAATCAGTGGCACCTATGTGTCTATGTGCCTAAGTACTTCCTTAAATAGTGCTAATCCCAGGCTTCACCTAAACATGAAATTGAATTTTTAACAAAATCCTCAAATGATGTATAAGACAAAGAAGCCTGAGACATGGCAACCTAACCCCATCTTTATTGCACTAGTTGAATGAGCTATAATATTATAGGGCCTCAGAATCATTGCTATGTTGAAGTTACCGTGGAGGTTGGAAAGACAGGTGCTACTGGCAAAGGACCAAAGCTTTTGATGCCAAGGATAAAAGAGCTGATTTATTTAAAACATGCAATTTTACTCATTTAACTTAGGGTTAGGGGTGTGAATCGTTGTAGACTGCTTTCTGAGCACACAAGAGAACTTAGATTTAGACTCCAGTATTAAAAAGAAAAAAAAATAAGTTTACCACAGGAAATTGTGATTTTGGTGTATGATGCTTCAAAATTGAAATTTAATTCTGTATGTACTTACACATACCAAAGTCTTGAAGATAGTTTGTTAGTTTGTGAATTAATAAACATAAAAAAGTTAATCACCCAGGTTAAATAACATTTCAGTTTTGAAATCAAACAAACACAAAAACAAAATCCTCTTTCCTTCTAAGCTAATAATACCACAAATGGAGAAGAGGAATCATTGTTATGAAAAGTAGAAATCATGATGATGTCTGTCAGTATCATTAGAAGTCATATATTAAGACTATGTGAAATCCTAGGATATCATTTTTAAATGACTTTATTCACTGTTTATAAAACACAAGCTACTGATCCCTAAATGACTAGCACTATATGATGGGGATTTTGAAGATTATAGCCCAGGATAGATGATGGATAAATACATAGAGATAGACACAGGTAGATGATAGATTAGATAGATGATAGATAGATAGATAGATAAATAGATAGATAGACAGATAGATAGATAGATACATACATACATACATAAGTAGATAATAGACATAAATGAACATTTCTGTATAAAGGATATTTTTGGAAATTTTTAGTTTGTTTTTATATGTATGTTTGCTTATGTCTGTGCATTGGTGAGTGTGTGTGTCTGTGTCTGTGTGTGTCTGTGTGTCTCTGTGTTCACATCTGTGTTTATGTCACATGTGTGCTGGTACTCATGGAGGCCAGAAGATGGCATCAGATCATCAGATCCCCTGGAGCTAGAGTTACAGGTAGTTGTCAGTGGCCTGGTATTGATCCTGGGAACCAAACTTGGGCCCTTCGTAAAATCTGCAAGCACTTAACCACTTTCTCCAGCCCCACAACGGGTGTTCAGTCCTAACTGCCCCAATAAAAGGAAATATTTGGGTGCATTTGGAAGAGAAGAACATTTTAAAAGATAGGGATTCTGCTCTTTGGCCTTGTCCTGCCTTTTGTTAACTTTTCTGTCACTATTTTGTTTCATTTGAGCCTATCCATTGTTCTGCATGCCTATACAATCTTCAGACTTTTGTTTTGCTTTGCTTTGATTTTTTTTTTTTTTTGGTTTTGTTTGAGAATTTATGAAAACAAATTTGTAGCTCTCTTGTTCTAAAGAAACTAACCATTACTTTTAACTTTAGTCTGATTAATGATGCTCTGAAAGTAGATTTCCAAAAGTAGTATCTTTGTATAATTTCAGAATATCTGAATCCTGTGGAAGAGAACCCTTTTGTGTCCCGAAGGAAGAATGGAGACCTTCAAGCTTTAGATAATCCGGAGTATCACAGTGCTTCCAGCGGTCCACCCAAGGCAGAGGATGAGTACGTGAATGAGCCTCTTTACCTCAACACCTTCGCCAACGCCTTGGGGAGTGCAGAGTACATGAAAAACAGCGTACTGTCTGTGCCAGAGAAAGCCAAGAAAGCATTTGACAACCCCGACTACTGGAACCACAGCCTGCCACCCAGGAGCACCCTTCAGCACCCAGACTACCTGCAGGAATACAGCACAAAATATTTTTATAAACAGAATGGACGGATCCGCCCCATTGTGGCTGAGAATCCTGAGTACCTCTCGGAGTTCTCACTGAAGCCAGGCACTATGCTGCCCCCTCCGCCCTACAGACACCGGAATACTGTGGTGTGAGCTCAGCTAGAGTGCTAGGTGGAGAAACACACACCCACTCCATTTCCCTTCCCCCTCCTCTTTCTTTGGCCGTCTTCCTTCTCCCAAGGCCAGTAGTTTTGACACTTCCAAGTGGAAGCCGTAGAGATGCAATGATAATTCTGTGCTTACCTAACTTGAATATTAGAAGGAAAGACTGAAAGAGAAAGACAGGGGGACACACACTGTTTCTTCGTTTCTTCATATGGGTTGGTTAACAGAGTGTCAGAGCTAGAGAAGGTCTAGAAAGTATAAGGAAATACTGCTTGCTGTCCAAGAGCCCCATCTTTCTTCTCTTTGTACACTCTCTCCCTCCTCCCCATCCCCCCCCGTCTCCACCTCCCTTTAATCTATCAATGCTGGTGATGGACAGCCAAGACTCTGTTCCCATCTGTAGCCATAGTCTGTGCATATTCAGCATCCCTGAAATCATACTAAGACTTCCATTAGAACAAAAGGATAAGCATTTGGATGCTATTTGATAGTAACTGAGACTAAGAAGCCAATTTCTTTCTCCAATAGTTTCTTTCTTGGCAAGTAAGAATGGCCAACACAGCTTTTGTAATTTTTAAATCTCCATTATAGTTATAACTAGTAATTATGCTTGGAAGGCATCTCTGTTTTCTTTTTTTCAATTTTGGTTTGCTTTGGCCTATTCCTTTATGTTAGTTGTCCCCCTATTTTGGCTGCAGTTTCTAGTTGTAAAGATATTTACATAAAAGCTTCTTGACAGAGTTCAAATGAAAAAATAGTATATGATGTAGAGATCGTTATTTTTAAATCATTCAGTCCTTAAAATTAGAAGAAAAAGCCAAGATACTAGTAAAAAGCAGCATCAAATCTAGATCTCATGTTTCACACTTCTGGGTTTTGTTTTCCCTTTCATTTTATTCTTTACCATTTTATTCTCTCCCCAAATAATTGTTAGTGACAGGCGGCAGGAATCTTAAGAGTAGAAGGGATGCTAAGAAACAGTTCTGTGTGGTTCACAAAACTACTGATACTTTCAGGGGTGGTCCCATGGGGATCCATGCAGTGGAAGAAACACTGGATTGGGTATGTCTACATGGAAGGTACTCAGAAATGTAGTTTGCACTTAAGCTATAATTTTGTTCTTTTTCTGAACTCCACTTTGGATTTTTGAATGAAGCAATATGGAAGAAACCAGCAGATTAACTAATTTAAGTACTTTTTTTTTAAAAAAATAAATAAAAGATCTAAGATAAAGATAGACTGTGGAAATACCAAACCAAGCCAATTAGGACTTTGGAACAGTACCCAGGGATTGTGGTGAGAGGGCCAGCACATTAACTTCATTCGATGTGACATTTGCTGTGTAAGGAAATATGTTGTTTGTACTCTGTGTGAAGGAATGAAAGTTAAGGACTGGCTTGAATTCTGTGGAGTTTCTAGAATGAGATTCTGTTTATATGGACTAGAAGGTGACTTAACTCTTCATACTTAAGTTTCTCTAATTAAAAGTAAACCATCAACCTTTGAAGCCTATGAGTAGGTTCATGCTTGAGTTAAAAATTGTAAATAAACATGAATACCCTTCTCATGCAATTATTTTATTATCCAATATATTAATCTTTTAATAATTTATGTAATGACTCTCTCTTCATATACTACCATACTATGTCCAGGTTGTAGATCCCTCTGTTAGGTTCAAGTTTGAAAGAACACCTATAGTGTTAAGATTAGTGATGTGGACAATGACAAATGAATCTCTAGGAAATAAGGAAACTTATTATATCTCTCTTTTCTATAAAATTCTCCTCCAAGTCATTTAGGTTTCTAAGTATTTCTTTCTACTGCTAAAGTTTTGAGAGGACATTAGATTCACTAGTCAAAAAATAATAAATTAGATTTAAAAATCTTCTCGGTAAAACAGAGAGTACTTAAAGGAGAAAATTTTTCAAGGAAGTTTATGTTTCTACCTATTTTGAAAATGTAAACCCATGCATCCAAATCTAGATTTATTCAATTGATATTTAAAGTCTACTCAAAGTATTTTGGGGGTGGGTTGTCCAGATAAATAAAACCACCCCTGACATCAAATTTTAACTGTTTAGATTTATTTGCTGTGACATTCTGATTTCTCCATGAGTCCAAGGAATCAGATTGCATTAGCTATTTTGCGAATGGCTTCATAAAACTTTTTGTAAAAGTCATTGGGTTGTAATTTAAACATCCTTCAAACTACTGAAGATGACAAATATAATCACTTCTGTGTTCTTACTCAGACACAAACTGGACCACATGAACACTGCATCACTGGTAAACTGACATATCTGGAGTGTTAACAGGAAACAGGTCAAACTCCTGGGAAGTGTTGGGTTTGCTATCTTCCTCAGCAAAGAAAAGGGAAGCAAACTGAAAGTGAGAGGTGGAGACAAAGGAGGGTCTGTGAGATCCTATCTAGGGAAGTTTAGCCATGAATTTACCAGATACAGAAAGATCCAGGGGCCACAGCCTTAAAGCCCAAAGCTCCGCAACACAATTCAGAGGCATCCACAAAGACAAGGGACCTTATAGAAGTACCTATTTCCTATGAAGAGTTAAAGAAAGCCTTTGTCAGTAAATAAATCTATAGCTAACCATTACTGTCAGCACCTTTGGAATGCTATAAGGACATTTTCTTTTCATTTATAATATTTGTGTGGTTTCTAGTGAGATAAAGAATGCAGAATTATTTCATTAGTAAAAGAAAGGAGATAATCTCTTAGCTGTTAATGCAATGTAAATGTAGTCAATGAGGGTTGCCTTTTTCTTACCTAAAAGCACAGGATTTGTAGTTCCACCCATCATCCCTTAGAGATAGATGCAGGTGTAATTGAGAATGACTGCAGGTGCCATTTTTATCATTCCTTTTTATGACTTTTTAATATATGCTTGATTTCAGTTGTTCTGATTTTTCATGTTAATTTAGATTTGACTATCTAGGACCTAAATTCTGGGTTGGAGGGGGAGGATTATTCAGAAATGCATTAAAGAGACAACAAGCAGGAAATCAGGGAGGATGTACATTCATTCGCTCAAGAGAATAACTTGTTTAACCCAGTAAAATGAAATTGTAAAACACTAATTAAAGACTACAGATTGCTGTAAAATATCAGGTTCCAGAACTGAGCAGCACCAATCAAAATATGCAGAATCTATTTGTAAAACTGAGTAAAATTAATGGGAAAATTAAGGTTACCATATTTTTTTAAATTATCAAATTGTAATGATCAAGCTTATCTTGGGAAATCCTATTTTCAGGCCTGAAAATATTTTTCAGTGGAATAGCCACTTAGAAGAAGCCTTTCTTGAGCAGATGAGAAAAGACCTGCCCTAAGTTAAGGCAAGTCCAGAGTCACCAAAGTGCTGCTACTCAAGCAAGGTTGATATCAAAGCTAGTCTCTGTTTTCTGAATTACAATAGCAGCACGGGTTTGGATATGGTTCACTCTCCCTAGAACCATTCTTGAAATAGTGTGAAAACAATGTAAATTTCAAACTATTAAAAAGGAAAGACTAAAGATGAAAGACTAAGTAAGAGTTTGCTTTTCATAGGTCAGGAAGAATGACTGATAGGCTCTATCTTGAAAGAAGAAATGGGGGACTTTTAAGTGCAACACTGTCATACCTTTGGAGAATAACACATATTGTCAATGGTGGAGAAAAGTTAGTAGAGGCTTCATGAATAGATGAAGTTAGTGGGATAATTAGTATACTTCCTGAAGTGACGAAACTAAAAAGAGTATACAAAAGTGATTTTGCCTATGCCTGACACAGAAGGTTGTAGATAAAAGATTCTCTTGAACAGGCTTAACCTTTATTTAAAAACTGGAATTCATTGTCCATCTATAATTGTTGATTATTTAGCTAGTACATGCAGTTCATAAGGTAATAAAATGGTGACCATGAAAGCATGTGTACAACTGGACACAATCATGGCAATGCTATAAGACATAGAATTAGCTAGGTTATCAGATGTTAAATGCTATCAAGAGTAATAAGCAAATCAAACTAGAAAACTATCCATGGAGCACAAAATAACAAAATAAAATTCAGGCTTTGAAAATGTAGAATGGATTTTGCATAGTAAATAAGAATATGTTTCCCATTTAAAAAGGTTATTGGTTAGAATTATCAGATAGTAGATATAGTGAGGTTTCAATTGTAAAAACTTGCTTTAAAGCACTATAGTTGATTTTTCTCATGTTCTCTTATTCCTTCATTACATTTTAATTTATTAAGTATAAACATATGCTACATTTGGGGATTCTGGCTTGCAGATATCATATTGGAGGGTTTAATAGGCAAATAAGCCACAGGAAAATTTAAGAGATCTTTAAAGTGAATGACAGAAATACAAAAGGGTCTATTATCTTTTTGCAGTTGCAAAAAAACTGAGTTTTTAACCCAGTGATTTAGAAAGCAAGCAAAATATTTAATTTGTGAAGTGTCCTATCTTTTTCTACCATCTTGCTGATATAGCCAATATGGAACCCATTACCACTTTTATTTATTTATTTATTTATTGATAAATAGATGCTAAAGCAGGAATTTTAAACTTTTCTATTGATGTTCTTTTGGACTCTAGTTTTTTAACTGTTTATTTGCTATGGGGCAAATAGGAAATCCAAGAGCAGAGCTATGAGCAGTTAAAAAGCCAGACAAACCAATTTCTACTGCATATACCATGGGCATAGAATCCAGTTGTGCCTCTCTGTGTCTGAAGGACAATCTTATCCTTGTGGAGACACACAAAGGCAGGCTGCCATCTCCTGCTGTTCAAGACCAAATGACATATGAATATGAGTGTGAATCAGACATAATTTTAAGAAATCTTTGATAGTTGAGAACTTCTTCTTGTTGATGCTAAGATGAGGCCAACATTTACGATTTCTGGATCAACACTTTTTTTTCTTCTAATCCTAGAGATGCCTTTGAAGGTGTTCTCTCTGCTGTTAGGAACATGAAGATGAGGGCATTGTATCAGACCAGGTGCCCTTGTGTTTGTATATATAAAACCTTCAAACACCAGAGACTGCTTTGTTCCTTCACGAAATGAAACTCTATAAAATGGTAAGAATTTCAGACTCTCTCTGTTCAAGTCCCATTCATTTAGTCGGGTGACAAAAGTGTGTGGTGTGCCTCACCTCACTTTTGGCCAATAGATTGGGCACAGGAAAATGATTCTAGAGTCACAGTCCGTAACGACGTTATAAGCCCAAATTCACATGCCTTCCCTGGAAAAAATTCCATAAAAGTCAACTTTGCAAGTAAGTAATCACCTTGTCACAAATAGAAAATTTTATTTCCCTCTGAACTTTAGAGGAAAATGGAATATTTACTCCCCCCCTCCCAAAAAAAAGCCTTTCCCATATTTTTTCTATCACAAGTTCAAAGTGGCTTTCCTGGGCTATTGCTTTCTTAAGCCATAGTGGATCTCTGAAGAACCACATTCTCCTTTGAAAACACTGACCTAGCCTTTACCTTCAAATGCCTGATTTTTTTTTTCCATTGAAATATCCAACCACTCTAGAAGGTGTTTAAATTGCTTCTCAAACAAACGATAGCGCAAAAAAATTATTTAGGGTATTAAAATTGTTTTGTCATGACAATTGATTCTATCACTGTGGGCTTCTGTGTAGGACTTTAAGATTACTCACATTGTATGTACATACACTTCTAGATCTTACATTAATCGTTCCATGAAAACTATATATGTGTATATATAGTTTTTATGTATATGTATAAAACTAAGTTATTGCTGCCAACTAACTTATTTACTTTGATCACCTTATTTTATTCCTGATATAAATATTTTACAGCTGCTAGAGTTTTCGGGTTTTTTTCCCAAATGAAGAATTTTATTATCATGAAGGTAGAGGCAATTCACCTGTGAAAACCTCCTGTGACTTTTGTTGGAACATCCATCTATCTAACAAATTTATAATAAGCGCCGTTTCACTGTAATGAAAGTCCATGTTGACTAACAGAACTCTATCTCCTCTTTCTCTACTTTAGGAGGAAATTTTTCTTTTAATACTTTAGTGTGTTTCCCCATGCCACTAAAAGTGTTTATATTTGTATAGATATACTAGTACAAGAAAACAAGCTTTTGCATCTGTAGGCAATAGTCCAATTTGTCCAAACCACTTTGTCTTTACTGCTACTTTTATTCCTAATATGTTGTTTTCCCCAGTCCTGTTGCCCTTTTGAAGAAAAGCAAACCGAACCCCCTCTCTATTGACAGAAACCTGATGTTCAAGTATCATTTCCAGTGTTTTTCAGTTAATGGAGGGGTTGTGTCACTTTCCTTACTGTGAGAGTCATCTCCCTGTATAGTTCTGGATCTCTCAGGGGCTGGGAGTGGGGAGTGAAGGAACAGCTACCGTAGCACTCCAAGAACCCTTATGGAATTATTCCGGTAATCAGCTATGAAAGTTATTTTCTAACTGTAGATATATGTAAGCCGTTCTTTTCAAGTAAGGTACTTTGAAATATGTAGCATAAACTGGTACTGCTGTTAAATGGGTCGACTATTAAACTGAGCAGCTGTGCAAGGGGCAGCTAACTTTGAATGCACACCTTCCTGGCTGGCCTGTGTACATCTCATCTTGTGCAAGCACCAAGGCCTTCTTGCTACACACCAAGAGTGTATCTCCACATACTCTGGCTGCTTGATCATCTTTCACTGAGTATCATTAGAACGAGATCAAATGTAAATGAGATTAATGTGCACGATCTCTCGTGGCACACACACAAAACTAGGTCACATTAAATTTTTCAAAAATTCATCTCATGCACGCATCACAGTAGTTGGCTAAGATCACTTTGGGTGATAAAGGGAGACAATTTGCAGAAAAGGCAGAGTTGTGTTCGTTTCCTTATTTTCTTGATGAATAAACAGAAAACAAGCCCTCTTTCCTCTGAAGAATCATCAAAGGACAGGGCTGTAAAAAAAAAAAAATTACTTGCTGGTAAGCCATCCGTGTTTCATTTAAATCCCAGCATTCAAAGTTAGCTGCCTTTTTTGAAACAAACAAAAACTACTACTGTATGTTTGAAAATGTGAATAGTATTTTTATAGCTTGTTAAAGACATGGCTAGCTGCATCTGTAAATAAGGATAGTGTTGCTTTGATTTTCTTTGATGAACATCTTTCTTTGGAACATAATTGTCTTTAGGGTTGATTTGTATATAAGTAATTGGCTTGTGATTGTTTCTCTTTTGGTTGGAAGTTACCATTTTGACATTACCTGTGATTCTGTGTTCAGCACTATTGTGATGTGTTCAACCTCTGCACTTGCTTACACAATAGGATATGCCAATTGTGTGTGGTGAAATGTTGTTTTCATTTTTTTTCTATTTTATCTATGAAGGATTATGCACTTAACACATACTAACTTTTTTAATGTTAGCTATATTTTTAGTATAATTTCCCGATTCTTTCTTCTCCTCCAATCCTTCAGCTTCTTTTCCCTCCTTCCCCTACTTTCTGTTGTTATTGAGGATGAGGGAGAAAAATGTATTTTAAATGGATGTAATTAGGCTTTTTGAGGTAGTTCTCAAGGATCCTCTTTTGACTCTTGGGAAAGAATTGTGCGTGCACAAGGCAAGTATAGAATGCGAGCTGCTTTGCCTCATTCCGTACTGATCATCCCAGCTGAACAATTTGAAAACTGTTCTGCCTTTTTGTTACATGAATCTGTCAGAAATATATTTTTAATTTAATATAAATGAAATTCAATAAAATATGGAACAAATGTTCTTTCTGTGCTAGAACTTTTTTAATAAGAAAAAAAATCAGTTGGGGAAGAGAAATGTTTGTTCTGCATTTAATAATCTGAAGATGTGAAAATGCTTTATTTTTGTTCGTGCTTAGAAACCTCATTGATGGTTCTTCAGAAGCCCTCTGTTGGTTGGACTGTCATCCGCTCCATATGCTATCACTATCCAGACATGTGCCCATCGACTTGTCTGCACAGCCCGTGCTTAATTAACTGTGGTTGGTTTGTTTCACTGGGAATAAAAGAAATATAAAATATTTTGTAGGTGGAATCCAAATACCATTTTGTTTCTATCTTCATTACAGTCCATGGTGATACATTTGTTTTTTTTTTAAACAGAGGATGCAAATGGCAACACTGTGCTTGCAGAAAGAGGAGGGGTAGAGAGAATAAGGCCTTCCATTGGTAATTAGACAGTTAAGCCCATGGAACTCTGGGAAAGTGATATCAGATACTAATAACTCTTGGTTTTATCTTTTCTATTCAAGATTTAATATTAATCCTTATTTTCTGTTATGATCATAAAAAAAGAAAGAGGTTATTAAGACATGTTCTATGGGTGCATAGGGGAAGGGGGTGCCTCAGCAGGCCCATGCCGAGGCATCCCTTCCCCCTGAGGGACCCCACACAAGACAGTATGATAGAAAATAGAGCTTATTAGGGCATGGGGAAGGGAGTTAAGGGGGTAGCAGAGGCAAAGAAAGGCAGAGAGAAGGAGAGTAGAGAAGTAGAGGCGGCCATGACCATTTGGAGAGAGAGGGGAAGGGAAGAGCCCAAGGGGGCAAGAGGGCAAGAGAGAAGCTAGAGGGGGTTGAATGGGGAACGGAGGAGGGAAGAGGGCTTATGGGGCTTTCGGGGAGGGAGGAACCAGGAAAGGGGAAATCATTGGGAATGTAAATAAAAAAATATAGAAAATAAAAAAAAAGAAATAGAAAGAGCATTTGATAGTAACAAGGAAGGCAAAAAAAAAAAAAAGAAAGAAAAAAAAAAGAACAAGAGAACAAGAGGATAAGAGAGAGAGGCTCCTTTTTTGTGGGTCAGACCTACCAGGCTGTTGCCAGGTAACTGTGGGGAGGGGCATACCTGGCTGTTGCCAGGTAACTGTAGGGTGTAGCTTAGACAGAATCCTAACACCTGTAAAGTTACAGTTCCAATAATTTCTCATTAGAAATCTATTATTCTTTCAGACTACTCTGCTTATTTGATTATATGTGATCATCACTAAATCAGGGAACAATAACAAAACTGTTTTAACACAATATATTACAGAAAGTTCACTTGAACATGTTCAGTTATAGCCCTTTAAATAGTCTTTTAATAACTGCTTGTTCTGTTTGAATGGACATGCGTACATACTCTCACACTCACTCTTGGGTGTTTTGACCTTTTCATCTGAATCAATCACTGTCAATTAACTGTGTTAAGGGTGAAATGTGTCAGGATACCATGCATTTAGACCACAGATAGAATAAAAAAGAGGAAACAACTTCTTCCTTATGCTTTATGATATAATTGAAATTTCCAATAGGATTATGCTAGTTTATCATTTCTAATATTTATCAAATTAAGCTTTTTATAATATATAACTTAATTCTGCATATTTGTACTTACCATACTCTTTTGAGGGAAATATTATTGAGATAATCCTGGCCATCCATATAAGGAAAATAAAACAAAAAAGGAAAAAAAGTCTAAAGTAATACAACTAGTACTTCCATGTGATACTCTGGGAGTTGGGTTTCCTGTCTGAAGTATCTTCCTTTCCTCTGATGGTTAACTAATTCTTTCATCTTCTACCCAACCATGTGCACCTGCTAAATAAAAGCTTCAATCTAGTGAGAGTCTGCTTTATGGTCATGCATTGACTCCAGCTACCCATGATCTTTATTATTCATATTCATTAGCGCCTTAACAACTGATATTCAGATGCAACTGTTTTGACCCCTTAAAATACTTGGGATCATCTAACTTATAATGAAGAATCAGATTCTCTACATTCAAGAAATACATATCATGTAGTCCTATGCAAAAAGCTCCCGAAACCTAACCATGTGGAAAGCCTACTGTCTGTACAGAAGAGTGCTAGAAGCCTAATTGGCAATGGTACCACCCGTGCCATTTCACATATCAAAGAGTAATAGAAATAGCCACATTGTCTTTCTGGCAAAGTTGGTACATGAATCAATACTAATAGGGATGATACAGCATAGTAAGCCCCTGATTTATAAAGAAGTTGATGTATTTTCTAGGATTTGAAATGTGTAAAAGGGTTACTGCAAACTTCTGGAATATAGCAAAAGATCTTATCTAGATTCATTGTCGATCATTCAAAACCATGACAATGAAAGTTGAGACTGGAAGCACAGACCCATGGTCACAGAACTTGAGATTCTGAGGAGAATCAGTACTTCAAAGCAAGCCTGAACAATGTAAGAATTTCCAAGCCATTCTGGCTAAAAACTGAAGCCCAAAGCAATCTGTAGAAAAGAATTACTGTGACATTACAAGAGGGAGAAACTGTAAGGTATTAGAAATACACTGGAAACTAGGGGCCATAGCTAATGTTAAAGTCAAAGTCCCACTTATTGTTTGTGCTTTAGTCTTAAAAAACTTGAATTTACACTTACTTCATTTTAAAACCCTACAGTGGGATACATATACAATATGAATATACATACATATATGTAAAGATATAGAGAGAATAAACTATTTAAAATATGTAAAGTTTTATTTTTACAATGCAAGACATCATAAAAAATCTTTATTCTCAAGCTATTTCACGACAAGACTCAATATATATATATCATACTTCAAGGTACATTCATAAGACTGACTGTACGTTGAGCAGGTGCATAGTTAGCTAATTGTATTTCTCTCCAATGTACCATCAAGCTGCATGATAAACCATGGGGAGCAAAGCCACTAGACAGCCATCTTAAGATTAGAAACAGAAGACCATCTCCCAGACAACAGTTTTAAAACTATAAACAGAAAAATTCACAAGATAGCAATCAAGGGACTGTGAACCAAATGACACACAGGGGATGGATGGGAGATGATGCCTGTACCTGTTCTTGTAGGTTACCGATATGTTTTTAAAATAAAAATAGCTCTCTTGAAAATAATGAGGCCCTTTTTTATATTAGATATATTCTTTATTGACATTTCAAATATTGGACCCTTTCCTGGTTCCCCTCTTCCCCGAAAATCCCATAAGCCATCTCCCCTTCCCCAATCAACCCTCCCCCACTTCCCTGTCCTAGTATTCCTCTACACTATGGCATCAAGTCTTTCCAGGACCAAGGGCCTCTCCTCCCTTTGGTGTCTAACAAGACCATCCTCTGCTGCCTATGAGTCTGAAGACATGGCTAATTCCATGTGAACTCCTTGGTTGATGATTTTGTCCCTGGGAGCTCTGGGAGCACTGGGTGACTCATGTTGTTCTTCCTGTGGCGCTGCAAATCCCTTCAACTCCTTGGGTGCTTTCTCTAGCTGCCCCATTGGGGGCCCTGTACTCAGTTCAATGGCTGGCTGAGAGTGTCCCCCTCAGTATTTGTCATGCACTAGCAGAGCCTCCCAGGTGATAGCTATATCTGGCTCCAGACAGCCAGCACTTATGGGTATCCACAAGAGTGTCTGGGTTTTGTAACTGTATATGGGATGGATTCCTGGGTGGGATAGTCTCTGAATGGTCTTTCCCTAAGACTTTGCTCCACCCTTTGTCTCTGTATCTCTTTCTGTGGGTATTTTGCTCCCCTTTCTACAAAGGACCCAAGTATCCATGTTTTGTTCTTCCTACTTCTTAGGCATCTTTTTTTTTGTTTGTTTGTTTGTTTTGTTTGTTTTGTTTGTTTTTCCAGACAGGGTTTCTCTGTGTAGCCCTGGCTGTCCTGGAACTCACTTTGTAGACCAGGCTGGCCTCGAACTCAGAAATCCTCCTGCCTCTGCCTCCCAAGTGCTGGGATTAAAGGCGTGTGCCACCACCGCCCAGCTGGCATCTTTTGATACGTGAAATATGTCTTGGGTATTCCACGCATCTGGGCTAATATCCACTTATCAGTAAGTGCATGTCATGTGTGTCCTTTTGTGATTGGGTTATCTCACACAGGATATTTTCCAGTTCCATTCTTTTGTCTAAGAATTTCATGAATTCATTGTTTTTTTAATGGCTGAATAGTACTCCATTGTGTATATATATATCTCACATTTTCAGTATCCATTCCTTCATTGAGGGACATCTGGGTTCTTTCCAACTTCTGGCTATTATAAATAGGGCTGCTATGAACATAGTGGAGCATGTGTCCTTATTACATGCTGGAGAATACTCTGGGTATATGCCCAGGAGTGGTATAGCAGGGTCCTCCAGTACTACTATGTCCAGTTTTTCTGAGTAACCACCAAACTGATTTCCAGAGTGGTTGTACTAGCAGTGGAGGAGTGTTCCTTTTTCTCCACAACCTCTCCAGCACCTGCTATCCCCTGAGTTTTTTATCTTAGCCATTCTGACCAGTATGATGTGAAATCTCAGGTTTGTTTGATTTGCATTTCCCTTATGACTAAGAATCTTGAACATTTCTTTAGGTGTTTCTCAGCAATTCGGGTTTCCTCAGTTGAGAATTCCCTGTTTAGCTCTGTACCCCTTTAATAATAGGATTATTTGACTCTCTGAGTCTAACTTCTTCAGTTCTTTGTATACATTGGATATTAGCCCTCTATCGGATGGAGGATTGGTAAGGATCTTTTCCCAATTTGTTGGTTGCCATTTTGTCCTATTGACAGTGTCCTTTGCCAAACAGAAACTTTGTAATTTTATGAGGTCCCATTTGTCAATTCTTGATCTTAGGGCATAGGCTATTGGTGTTCTGTTCAGGAAATTTTCCCCTGTGCCCATGTGTTCAAGGCTTTCCCCCAGTTTCTTTTCTATTAGTTTCAATGTTTCTGATTTTATGTGGAGGTCCTTGATCCACTTGAACTTGAGCTTAGTACAAGGAAATAAGAATGGATTGATTTGCATTCTTCTGCATGCTATCTGTCAGTTGAGCCAGCACCATTAGTTGAATAGGCTATCTTTTTTTCCACTGGATGGGTTTAGCTCCTTTGTTAAATATCAAGTGACCATAGGTGTATGGGTTCATTTCTGGGTCTTCAATTCTATTTCATTTGTCTACATGCCTGTCACTGTACCAATACCATGCAATTTTTAACACTATTGCTCTGTAGTACTCCTTGAGGTCTGGGATAATGATTCCCCCAGAAGTTCTTTTACTGTTGAGAATAGTTTTAGCTATCCTGGGTTTTCTGTTATTCCAGATGAATTTTTGAATTGCTCTTTCTAACTCTATGAAGAATTGACTTGGGATTTTGATGGGGATTGCATTGAATCTGTATATTGCTTTTGGCAAGATGGCCATTTTTACTATATTAATCCTGCCAATCCATGAGCATGAAAGATCTTTCCATCTTCTGAGGTCTTCTTCAATTTCTTTCTTCAGAGACTTAAAGTTCTTATCATACAGATATTTCACTTGTTTGGTTAGAGTCACATGAAGATATTTTATATTGTTTGTGACTATTTTGAAGGGTGTCATTTCCCTAATTTCTTTCTCAGCTTGTTTATTCTTTGAGTATAGGAAGGCTACTGATTTGTTTGAGTTAATTTTATATCTGGCCACTTTGTTGAAGTTGTTTATCAGCTGTAGGAGTTCTCCAGTGGAGTTTTTTGGGTCGCTTAAATACACTATCATATCATCTGCAAATAGTCATAATGTGACTTCTTCCTTTCCAATTTGTATCCCTTTGACCTCCTTTTGTTGTCTAATTGCTCTAGCTAGAACTTCAAGTACAATATTGAATTGATATGGAGAGAGAGGGCAGCCTTGTCTAGTCCCGATTTTAGTGGGATTGCTTCAAGTTTCTCTCCATTTAGTTTGACGTTGGCTACCAGTTTGCTGTAAATTGCTTTTACTATGTTTAGATATGGGCCTTATATTCCTGATCTTTCCAAGACTTTTAGCATGAAAGGATGCTGAATTTTGTCAAATGTTTTTTCATCACCTAATGAAATGACCATGTGGTTTTTTTTCTTTGAGATTGGCTATGTAGTGGATTACATCGATGGATTTCTATATATTGAACCATCCCTGCATCCCTGGGATGAAGCCTACTTGATCATGGTGAGTAATCGTTTTGATGTGTTCTTGGATTCAGTTGGCAAGAATTTTATTGAGTATTTTTGCATGGATATTCATAAGAGATTCGCTTTCTTTGTCGGATCTTTGTGTGATTTTGGTATCAGCATAATTGTGGCTTCATAGAACGAGTTGAGTAGTGTTCCTTCTGTTTCTATTTTGTGGAATAGTTTGAAGAGTATTAGTGTTAGGTCTTCTTTGAAGGTCTGATAGAATTCTGCACTAAAACCATCTGATCCTGTGCTTTTTTTGGTTGGAAGACTTTTGATGACCACTGCTATTTTTTAGGGGTTATGGGAATGTTTCAATGGTCTATTTAATCCTGATTTCATTTTGGTATTTGGTATCTGTCTAGGAAATTGTCCATTCCCTCCAGATTTTCCAGTTGTGTTGAGTATAGGCTTTTGTAGTAGGATCTGATGATTTTTTGAATTTCCTCAGTTTCTGTTGTTATCTCTCCCTTTTCATTTCTGATTTTGTTAATTTGGATACTGTATCTGTGCCCTCTGGTTAGTCCAGCTAAGGGTTTGTCTATCTTGTTGATGTTCTCAAAGAACCAGCTCCTGGCTTTGTTGATTCTTTGTATAGTTCTTTTTGTTTCTACTTGGTTGATTTCAGCCCTGAGTTTGATGATTTCATGCCTTCTACTCCTCTTGGGTGTATTAGCTTCTTTCTGTTCCAGAGCTTTTAGGTATACTATTAGGCTACTAGTGTATGCTCTCTACAGTTTCTTTTTGGAGGCACTCAGGACTATGAGTTTTTGTCTTAACACTGCTTTCATTGTGTCCCCATAAGTTTGGGTATGTTGTGCCCTCATTTTCATTAAATTCTAAAATGTCTTTGATTTCTTTTATTTCTTCCTTGACCAAAGTATCATTGAGTAGAGCATTGTTCAGCTTCCGTGTATATGTGGGCTTTCTGTTGTTTTTGCTGCCATTGAAGACCACCTTTACTCCATAGTAGTCTGATAGGAGGCATGGAATTATTTCAACCTCCTTATATCTGTTGAGATCTATTTTATGACCAATTATACGGTCAATTTTGGAGAAGGTACCATGAGGTATTGAGAAGAAGGTATATTCTTTTGATTTAGGATGAAATGTTCTATATATATATTTGTAAAATCCATTTGGTACAAAACTTCAATTAGTTTCACCGTGTTTCTGTTTAGTTTGTGTTTCCCTGTTCAGTCCATTAAGGAGAGTGGAGTATTGAAATCACCCATAATTATTGTGTGAGGTGCAATGTATGCTTTGAGCTTTAGTAAAGTTTCTTTTATGAATGAGGGCATCCTTGCATTTGGAACATAGATGTTCAGAATTGAGAGTTCTTAGTAGATTTTTTTCCTTTGATGTATATGAAGTGTCCTTCCACGTCTTTTTTGATGACTTCTGGTTGAAAGTCAATTTTATCCAATATTAGAATGGCTACTTCAGTTTGTTTCCTGGGACCATTTGCTTGGAAAATTGTTTTCCAGCTTTTACTCTGAGGTAGTATTTGTCTTTGACACTGAATTGTGTTTCTTATATGCAGAAAATGCTGGGTCCAGTCTGTTAGTCTATTTATTTTTATTTGGGAATTGAGTCCATTGATGCTAAGAGATATTAGGGAATAGTGATTGATACTTCCTGTTATTTTTATTTTGAGTGGTTATCTTCTTTTGGGTTTGTTGAAAGAAAATTACTATCTTGGTTTTTCTAGGATGTAGTTGCCCTCCTTGTATTGGCGTTTTCCATTTATTATCCTTTGTAGGGTTGAATTTGAGGAAAAATATTGTGCAAATTTCATTTTATCTTGGAATAGCTTGGTTTCTCCCTCTATGGTGACTGAGAGTTTTGCTGGGTATAGTAGTCTGGGCTGGCATTTGTGTTCTTGTAGAATCTGTATGAGATCTTCCCAGGATCTTCTAGCTTTCACAGTCTCTGGTGAGAAGTCTGGTGCAATTCTGATAGGTTTTCCTTTATATATTACCTTGCCTTTTTCTCTTACTGCTTTTAATAGTCTTTCTTTGTTTAGTACATTTGATGTTTTGATTATTATGTGATGGGAGGTATTTCTGTTCTGGTCCAGTCTGTTTAGAGTTCTGTAGGCTTCTTGTATGTTCATGGGCATCTCTCTCTTTAGGTTAGGGATATTTTGTTATACAATTTTGTTGAAGATATTTACTGGCCCTTTAAGTTGCAAATCTTCACTCTCTTCTATACCTATAATCCTTAGATTTGGTCTTCTCATTGTGTCCTGAATTTCCTGGATGTTTTGGATTACAAGCTTATTGCATTTTGTATTTTCTTTGACTGTTGAGTTGATGCTTTCTATGGTATCTTCAGCACCTGAGATTCTTTCTTCTATCTCTTGTATTCTGTTGTTGATGTTTGCATCTATGACTCCTGATTTCTTTCCAAGGTTTTCTATCTCTAAAGTTGTCTCCCTTTGTGATTTCTTAGTTGTTTCTACTTCCATTTTTAGATCCTGGATGGCTTTGTTCAGTTCCTTCACTTGTTTGTTTGTGTTTTCTTGTAATTCTTTAAGGGATTTTCATGTTTCCTCTTTAAGGGCTTCTACCTGTTGACTCATGTTCTCCTGTACTTCTTTAAGGGAGTTATTTATGTCCTTCTTGAAATCCTCTATCGGCATCATGAAATGTGATTTTAAATCCAGGTCTTGCTTTTCTGGTGTGTTGGGGTATCCAGGAATTGCTGTCCTTGGAGAACTTGGTTCAGATGATGCTGTGTTGCCTTGGTTTCTGTTGGTGATGTTCTTGTGTTTGCCTTTTGCCATCTGGTTATCTCTGTTGTTAGCTGGTGTTGCTATCTTTGACTCTGGCTTATCTGTGCTCCTGGGAGACCTGTTCTGTGTACATTGGTATGTAGGTAGTCCTGCGAGACCTGCTCTCTTGTGGTTGTATTTGTGTATGCAGCTCTGTAGTCCAGATCAACTCTGGGTGCAGGCAGTAATTGGAAGACTACTGTTCTAGGCTGTTTCTAGGCTTTTGTGTCTTCAGGGTTTCCAACTGTTTCTGCTGAGCATCAGGGGTGGTCCTACCTGTGCTGCCCAGACTCTCTGCACTTCTGAGTGTTTAGCTACCTCTGTGGCACTTGGATATGGTATTTGGTGACAGAGGGTGGTCCCAAGCCAGAGAAGGAAACCTGAGGGTTTCTGCCAGAGGGTTCCAGGTGTGATCCTCTTGTGAGGGTGGTTCTACCTGTGCAAGCAGGCCCCTCCACACTCCTGGGTGGTTAAGCTGCCTCCCTGTGACACTTGGATATGGTGTGCGGTGCCAGAGTATTGACCCAAGCTGGAGACAGAAACCAGAGGGCTTCTGCTAGAGGTTTCCCTGCATGAACCTCTGAGCAGCAGGCTTGGTTTCACCTGTGCAGGCCAGTTTCTCTGCACTCCTGGGTGGTTATACTGCCACCCTGCACCAACTGGGTATGGTGCACTGTGCCAGAGGATGTGCCCAAGCTGGAGACAGAAACCGGAGGGCTTCTGCCAGAGGTTTCCCAGCATGAACCTCTGAGCAGCAGGCATGCTTTTTCATGAAGCCCTTTTCTATTTCCTTATCACTTCAGCTAAGTAGAGTTCTACTACACAAGATGATCAAAAATTGCTGCCTCTTTGACAAAAACCAAAAACACCAAAAACCATAAATCTTCTAAGCATGAAGGATAGCTGCTAATGGCTGCCCACTGATTCCTATTGAAAGAGGCACATACATATCAAAAATATCCTAAAGATTAAGACTTCTTATGTCATCCTTGTTACCTTATGAGGCACTTAAAGTTATCATCTATTTATTCTGAGACTTAGAGAATTGCCCTGTAGTTGCTTACATTATTATTATGCTTGTGTGAAATTATTATGCTTGTGTGGATTTGCAGATGCTGCCACCATGGCAACATAAACATAACAGAAACTTGTTGTGTGCTTCTGTAAGGTGATCATTTGTTAAAATCTTCACACATGTTCTCTTTGTCACTGTTTCCTATAATCCTACTGGTTAGGTACTAATACTTTTCCCTTGTCACAAATGAAGAAAGTTTAAAATAATATATGAGCAAAGTCACGTAAAAAGTGGAACAGTTAAAATACAAATCTACCTGATACAAAATTACTTTATCCCTTATGAGATGATATAGTTCTCCTACAACATTAATACTAAAATGGCCCCCATGGTGTATTCTTTCTTCACATCTTTAAGTTCATGAATACAATTAAGATAACTGCATGTGTTTCTGAAAAAAAACTTTGATAAATTACCAGATTAGTTGAAAGAACACATAAGCTGAAAAATATAAAAATATTTTTTCAGATTATATTCATGCAACTTTAAGGGGCCCTTCTCATCACCACTTCAATGCAATTCTTCTCCTCTGAAACATCTTGACCCAGACCCCAAGAATTCAAATCATCCTCTGGACCACTGCTTTCCCCATTCCTACTAAAATAGCCGATTAAGACCCACTTAAAGCATTTAACTGATTTTCTAATCCAAGATCTCAAAGTCCAAATTCCTCCAAACAAAATCATGGTCCAGCAATATCCCAGTCCCTAGTACCCAATTTCTGTCTTTTATTGCTGTGAAGAGGACACCATGACCACAACCGCTCTTATAAAAGGAAACTATTTAATTGAGAGTAGCTTACAGCTTCAGAGGTTCAGTGCATTATCAACATGACAGGGAGTATGGCACCATGCAGGCAGATACGGTGCTCAAGAAGGAGCTGAGAGGTCTACATCTTGATCCACAGGCAGGAGAAAGAGACTACCACACTAGGCCTAGCTTGAGCTCATGAGACCTCAAATCCCACCTCCACACAACCCGCCTTCACAGTGATATACCTCCTCCAATAAGGCCACACTTCATAATAGTCACACTTCCTGTGGGACAAGCATTCATAGGCATGAGTCGATGGGGCCATTCCTATTCAAACCGCTGCATTTGCCTTAATAAAAAAGCTAAGTTCCTCTATGGTCTCACAGTTCTTCTAGAAGTTACCCGAGGAAGCAACAGTATTT
Source organism: Tokudaia tokunoshimensis (assembly GCA_036184795.1). Taxonomy (NCBI): domain Eukaryota; kingdom Metazoa; phylum Chordata; class Mammalia; order Rodentia; family Muridae; genus Tokudaia; species Tokudaia tokunoshimensis. Next base: position 70,758,146 of record BTHU01000016.1, on the reverse strand, counting down.
GGTCTTCCAACTCACCAGTTTAAACATTACCAAATGATAACCATAATAGAAAGAAGAATTCTGGCATCTCTGAGTGGGGCTTGTCATTGTCACTCTCAAGGAATGACAGATGACTCTGTTCATGTTCTCTTGGTTGAAACTAGCCACCTGGAACTGCTCAGGTTCAAAGTCCCAGGAGCAGCCTGATGGTAAGTGAGCATGAATTTGTCTGACATGTGGCTGTTGTAGCAATGGCATTGAAGGGAAAAATCTAGTCTTTAAAAATAGCTAATGATGACATCTGTTATAGCATGCACCACAGCTCTGCATGCTGGTGATTATTGCTACTCTAGTCTGTACACCTAGGATATTGACAAGTACATCTGACCACCAGCCATTTGATCTAATGTACCTTTTGCTCTCATATACTCTTCATAGAACTGTGGTACTCAAGACCTCCTGCCAAGTCCTAGACATTTCTACAGGAGATAGGAAAAATTGGTCACTTATAATGTTTTGGAGTCTGAAACCTTGATCAAGTGACAACAGTTTCATCATAGTGTAAGACCAGGTGAAGCTCTTGAAGCTAACTTTCAAGGTTCCAGCAGAATGTGGGGTATAAGAACCATAGAGAGTAAGAACCAGCACTATTAGCAGCTAAAAGCCCTTGTCATCAAGCCTGACAACCTAGGTTCAATCCTTGAAAAAGAGTACTAACTGCACAAGCTGTTCACCCACCTCTGCATGAGTTTTGTAGTACAAGTATCCCCCAACACACAAGATAAATAAAACACAATAAAAAGATTGGAATTAAGGAACACCTCACAGAAAGATAATACCAAGTTTTAGAAGTCCCTCATAAGATTCAGTCCCATCCTTTCTTTTTAGATCAGAAGGTCTTGTATGTTGGAAAATGGGACTGATGAAGGAAAAGGAATATTTTGAAGAATGCTATAAATAAAATTAACATTTTTCCAGCCAAAATTAGGTCTTTCAAGTTCTGTTTCCCCTTATGTCATGAAGTTCTCTCGTGTTGTTGCCTCAGGAAAAATCCTTTACTGGAAGATGAAGAGGGGAGGTTGAGAGGGGGAAAACAGCTATTCACCAGGAAGTATGCTAAACATATTGCATGGTTTTAGTCACCAAGACTATAAATAGTGAGGAAAGACCTGTCATTTAATATGCATCTCATTCTGACCTCTGTAGAACAGCTGGGTGATGTGAGTGGATGAAAAACAGAACTAATTTTTACTCTCTAAAACAACTCTGAAGAGAACACTGTTCAGAGCAACAGGGTGTGCTACACTTGGAGAAGACTGGTCTGTAGCTAGGAATGCAGCATTTATTAACTGATTAATGCATGTAAGGGAGGGACCATGCTATAGTGTCACGTGGACATCAGAGGACATTTTGTAGGAGTCAATTTTCTTCTTCTATGATATAGGTCCTAGGGACTGAACTCAATTTGTTAGGACCAAGAGCAAGTGTTTTAACCTCCTGAGCCATTTTATAAGCCCTTGAACAATTTTTAGAATATTTTGCTATCCACAGTAGGAATAAAACCTTTTAACATTCTACAGAAAATGCTTAGCCTCACTCCTAGTCTATGCTGAAATCCACCAACACTTAGTGAACGACAGATCAATGGGTGGTTATCCTAAGGCATCCTTACTCCAATATTCTGTTGAGTCAGCTTTACAATTCTTTGAAAAGATTGCATTTTCTTCTGGTATTATCTAATCTCTTCAGCTACTTTAAAATTATATAAACTGAAGAATGTAGAATGAAAGATATTGAAGTCTTTCTGTCTGGGCTTACATGGAACATTGCAAAAACAAAGGGTGGTAGTGGTAACATTGGTGTACACTGAACTAGAATTCTAGCTCCATTTAGAAAGTCTTGCTACTGTCATCCAAGATCACATGACATTGTTCTTATTGGGTATTCTGCAGTTTACTGACTATTCAGTCAGGCTGATTTTGGTGTGGGGGTGGGGGGGGCAGGTTAACAAGAGGGGAGTGGGAAGAGACTTTATTCAGCTTACATTTCTATATCACAGTTCATTATCAAAGGAAGTCTGAATAGGAGCTTAACAGGACAGGAACCTGTAGGGCTGATGCAGAGGCCATGAAGGGATGCTGTTTACTAACTTGTTACTCATAGCTTGCTCAGCCTGTTTCCTTAGAGGACCTAGGACCATCAGTCCTGGGATGGAGTCCATGATTAGCTATGCCCTCTCTCATTAACCACCAATTAAGAAAGTGTCCTACCAGGTTGTCTATAGCTTGATTTTATGGACATATATTCTTAACTGAGGATTTTTCCTCTCAGAGGATTTTGACTTGTGTCAAGTTGATATAAACTATGGTTAGGTTGATTTTTAAACTGAAGAAAAAAGATAATATATTGGAAGACAAGAGGCTGGTGCTTTCAACCAGAGAAGTAAAATTTGAATTTTCTTGAAATAAGGATGATTGGTAACCTGCTAAAGTTAAAGGCTACAAGTGAATTCATGTTTTTCGAGACACACAGGGTAGAACATGTTAGCCCATTTCACTTTGCTATATCTCTTTTAATGTCTCTAAAAGTATTAAGTACATTTAAGAATGATTATCAACCACCTTTACTATTTAATAGTCAGATTCATAGATTTCAAATTCATAGTGCCCCCAAGGCAAAACTACACTGTGCCTACAACCTGCCTAAAACCCTCAACAAATTCTTCTTTCAATTACAGATGTAGGTCTAGGTGACGCAATATGAGACCAGTACATGAAATTTCAATACAACTCAGAAAGGATCAACAAATCATTCACAGTCTGAAAATTGCTTCCCCAAAGGAAAAGCCAAAGGTAAAGGAAGCAGAGTCAAAAGCAAATGTTGAGGAAAGCACTGAGAGTCTAGGCAGGAGAAGCTATTGGATAAGTGACCACTGGTGACCATGCCTCCTAAATAACTGTCCACATCAATTGACACTAAGGTCCAAAAGCAGCAGTGTGCCAACAGCAGCAGCAACACCCTCATACCTCCTTCTTTCTGTTCATATCCTCTGGTTGTCCATGTTCTTGTAAGTGCCCATATTCACAGTTGCTAGCCTGTAATGTTCTCTGGTGTTACCTCCTGAATTCAGAATGTACATCTTCATATTGTTTTATGTCACTGTCTGGTTCACAATAGTAACCTTTTGCTTGCTGAGTTCTTTGGCTGGAGGTGTTGAAGCACAAAGTCACAACTCCAGATAGAGAGTAGGCCTTTCCAATGAGCCTTGTAGCTTAGTTGTCCAAAAACAGTGTTAAATACATGAATACAGAAAAATATCAAAAGTCATCTTGGTAGAAAATATAAAGGGCAATATGAAGCAACTACCCGGCTCAGGAGTTATAGAAAGAAAGATAGTTTATGCTTTGCTGACTCTGCCTAACATCTTTTTTGTCTCATTCACTAGTTGGGCTCACAGGACTGAGTAACAGGTTATATTCGAAGCTAAGGTTTATCTCAGCAGAAGGACAAGAGCAACAGGAAGAGGTTATGCATTAAAAACAGGCTCGAGAATTCAGAAGAAAGCTATTGAGCTCTTGCCTTCTTATACTCTAATTAAAGATCTGCCTTTCCTTGGTGTGGAGTAATAGAGCTAATGTAAAGAATATCTGACTAGGGAAGTCTGCTGGGATGCCAGCATCCAAGGATTCTATGGAGGAATGATTGTGTAGGTACATCCTACTATGCAAATAACCATGGTAACAAATTCAGAGCTTTACCAATGAAGCTAGGAACATCATCAATCTTGATGTTTGTGTAAATTAATTCTTACAAGTCCTGTCAAGTTGATAAAATATACCTGATTACTTCACGTCTGCATAACAACATCCACAATAGAGTTGTGAATGCATTCTGAGGGCCATAACCCCAGCAGTTAGCCATGGGTAAGCGCTCGCTCCCCTGGAGACAAGTCACCATTGAACAACCAAACCTGATATGCTAATGGAACCCATCCAGCAGGAATGACAACATTCAAAAGAGAGATTTATTCATCTCCTTTTGACTAGCAGACATTTGAAAAAAATGGTCCCCAAGAAACTGAAATTTCCTAGAACTCATGCTGAGAGAAGAAGGATGTTGCCAGTTACAGGAGGAATTTGTTTCTTAGGGAGAGCTGTCATTTGATACCAAAAGCTTGGCTCACTAGCTTTCAGGAGAAACTGGAGCCTATGTACTGATGGGTCAACCATGTCCGTAATTAAACCTTTACCTGACCTAGATGGCATAGCTATGTGTTTCTCCCTCACCTAATCAAACTATAACCTCATGTCAGGATCTTGAAAACAGTCTTTGGCTGTTGTTAGATCTCTTGGCCCCTCTTCCCAAAGTTGTCATGTTGAATAAATCTTCGTTTTATGCCTTTTGCTATAGTTGTAGTTTGTGAGAAATGTCTCTCATAGTCTCTGCCACTTAAAAACTTGGTCTCCTGTTAGTGGTACTTTCAGGGTGTTTATATGGTGACATCTTGATGGAGTTTTGTCACTGCAGGAGGGCATTGAGTTAAAAAGACTCTAGCCATTTCCAGTTTGATCCTCTCTGATTTCGCCTTCTTTCAGTTTAAGATATGAGTCCTCAGCTTCCCACTCCAGCTCACATGCCTATCTGCTGACAGGCTTCTCTGTTATGGTAGACTTATCCCTCTCAGGCTGAAGTCCAAAGAAACTCTTTTATACATTACCTTAGTCATGGTATTTTATGGCAGCTACCGAAAAAAACCTAATTTTGCCTTTCAATTGCTTTTTAAGGACTAGTAACTGAACTACCAAGACACAGACTATATTAACTCAAGTAGCACGAATTATTTCCAGAAATCCTGGTTTCTGGGGACTAGGGGTTGGGGAGGGGAAAGTGATATAGATATATACATATTCCTTTCAGTTTCTTAATCCTGAATGTGATTTATTTATTTATTTATTTATTTAATTATTTATTTATTTATTTATTGTTGTGCCTTGAGACAGTATCTAATGTAATCCAGGCAAGTCTCAAACTTGCTGTGTCACTGAGAATCACCTTGAACTTTTGATCCTACAGCCTCTGCCTCCCAAGGGTTGGGATTACAGGCATATGACACCAACATCCAGAAGGTTTACTTTTAATAGTTCAACATTCTCCTATTGTGTAGAAATACATTTTCAGTCACTTTTTAAAACTTGAAATACAACAAGCACTTAAACTATACTCTGTTAGGAATCACTGGCTCTTCACTTGGGCCCACAATGTGACTAAAATCATGAGGAAGCCAGGTGAATCTTCTCTTTACATCTGTCTGTTTTATTTTGGCTCAGACTCCTGACTCTTCACAAACATGATTAACAGGCACTATGCAATGTCTGTCTAACAAACCAATTTCATCTCTTTTGAAGCAGAAGGTCCAAAGATAAGTCATTGTTGAAACTTGCTATCAGTTTGGATTCCAGAAAGAGATAAGTGCAAAGGGGCAAACTACCAACCCCATCCTAAACCACCAATGAAAACAATTATCTATGATGTTGAGAATGTTAACCAAACTCACTATTTTCTAGGAGGTAGATTGTTCCTCTCCAGCAATGATATGGTTAACAATTTCAGATGATCTTGAAGAACAGCAAGAGGCATTGTTCAACCAGGCAGACTTTAAACTAAACCTGTTTAATTTTGCAAACTTCTTGTTCATTCTTCCAGTTCTTTCTTGATTTAAACCAAATTTTTATGTCAAAACCACAAAGACAGATTTGGTTATAGCAATAGTTAATTAGCCCACTCTGTACTTTGGACAGGTTGCACTCACACACCCACCTAAGAGCCATCTGTATTCACAAATGAAACACACACACACACACACACACACACACACACACACACACACACACAGGCATGCAACAGTTAATTTTAATATGCCTTGACTAGCTTAATGGCTGGGCCTTTCTAATCCTTCCCTTGACTAACAAACACTTCCCTCAGGTATTCTGGACTTAATATCCTTTAAAATCTCTATTTCATCTCTGCTACCCCAGACTCAATCTTGGAAGTCAACACTGGAGCCACTTACTGGAATCCTTACAAGACCGTTTGTCCCTACACCGTTCTCATGGTAATTTTGCCTTATCCTCTCCTCTCTCCCAAGCCTGGGAATGTTAAAAGTTCTGCCTGTCTATCTTGCCCAACCATTAACTGCTGGCATCTTTATCTATCACTTGGACCCAACTGGGGCAGGGTCTCTCAGTGTCTATGTGCAGACACTTGTGTAAGCAGTTTTGAGGACCAAAATTAACATTATAACACAAGTTGCATTAGGCTAAACCTACTTCACTTGGTGTCACCACAACCAGTCACTGTTCTTCCCCATGTGGTGCATCTGTTGAATCACTTGTGTTTTTATCATTCATTGTCATCTGGAAGTAGTGGCCTAATCCAGCTTTTTGGGTCCATAGGACCCAGAGTTTTTGCCTTTAAGTTTTGTTTCAAGAACATCTGTGATGGTCTCAAGCATCTCATGTCAATCATATCCTCTCAGGATAAATTCTTAGAAATGAAATTTTGTGTATATATAAGGAATTATAAAAGAATATTTCACTTGCTTCAGTTTACATGTTGCTTTGGAACATCTTTTTGGGGAGATAAAAAAAAAAGAGCCATTTAGAACTAACTAAAAACTCACAGGAGGCCAGGTTGGCTGTCCAGTTCTCAGAACTCAGAATACAAGTTATTACTATGAATATAGATCTCAACTCTATGCATTCTGTTTTGATTTTTGAATGAGTCATGGGGAATTTCTCTGTAAATAACCACTTTCTCTTTCTTACTTGACAGTATTTTTCTCTAGTGACACTGATTTTGATTTTCAAAGCCTGGTTTTGTTTTGTTTTGTCATATAATAGAATAAAATTAACATGAAGTCTAAACTAAGATGTTGAGTATAACGTTGTCCTTAATGCAGAAACCCTGTGAATAAGACATGTATTAGAAGGCTGGATGGTCAGGTGGTTAGTTAGACTCTTGTTGTTTGAATGAGAGTGACCCCATAGGATCATGTTTGAATAGTTGGTTCCTAGTTGGTGAAACTGCTTGGGAAGGATTAGGAGATATGTCACTGGGTAGGAGACTTTGAAGTTTCAAAAGACTGGCAAGATTCCCAGTGTCTCTATGCCTCCAACTTACATCAAGATGTATAAGATCTCAGCTCATCCTTCTATCATGCCTCTGTTCTACCATCATGGAGTCTTACCTTCTGAAACCATAAGCCTCAAATTAAGTGCTGCTTTTTATAAGTTCCCTTAGTTATGGAAGTTTAACACAGCAATAGAAAAGTAACTAAGACAATATTAGAGAATTGAAAGTCATTGGGATGGACCCCCTTAGCATACTTTAAAAATAGAAACTGAAACTACAGGATTGGGTACTAATCAAAAGAATAGGATCTGACTCTTGTTTCTAGCACTGGAGGGGCCAGACTATTCTGAACTGCACATGAAGGTGTGGGATTATTGTGATGGTCAATATTCATTATCAGATTGACTGGTTTCAGGATCACATTTGAAACAAACTTGAGTATATCTGTGAGAATCTTCCCATAGAACTTAGAATGAAAGGGAAGACTCAACTCGCCTGTGAGTGCCATTCCATGGATTGGGATCTTAATCTGAATGAGAAGGACTAAGAAAGTGGGGCACCTGTGTCCATCTCACTCTGCTTCATGTCTGTGGATAGGATGTGAGCAGATGCCTCACACTCCTGCTGACTGTCCATTCTGCATTATAATAGACTGAACATTTAGATTATGGCTCCAAATAATATTTCCCTTTCTTAATTTCTTTGCTAAAGTATTCTGTCATAAAAAGAAATTATAAATACAATCTCGCCAAAGGCTTTCTGAAGAATTACAAAGACATCCCATTGATACCTCTTGTATTAACCCTAATGAGATTTTTGATCTTCTGCACAGAAAAAAAAAAAGAAAAGAAAAGAAAAGAGTTTAAGGGAAGTTGTCTCCATACTAGAAAGTTTAAAACTAATATGAGGCATGTTTCAAATAAAGATTAGGGCAAGGGTTCTTGGCTTTATCTACTCTTACCTCATGAAAAGTTTCTGTTTTACTTTGTAATAAACTCTACACTCTGTCACTGAATTCTTTCAAAAGAGATTAGAAGGACTGTAGAGTTGAGAGAAGGCAGACAACGACAATATGAATACCATGTCCTAATTTGAATTACTTCATTTTTGGTCATAAACAATAACTTCAGGTTTGTATCAGGGTCTTTCAATTATCTCTTAGATTTCAAACACCTTCCCACCCAACCCCTAATTCTTTTCATAACTCTCTTAAAGAGTCTAAAAAGGATGATAACGCTATTATGCTTTGGAATCTATTTTTTTATCATTGTCCCGTTTATGAAAATGTAACACTGATAAGGAATTGCAACTTCTGCATGTCAGAAATAATAACAGATTGCATCACTTTCTTAATCTAAAGAGCATGCATAGTTAATAACTACATTGTGAAAGCCAATAATATGTCCTTATATTTCTTACATAGTTTAAAGATGAAACTATATAAGGAAGTGGGGTATATATAACTTTGTAGTAGAGTATGTGCTTAGCATATATAAGACACACACACATAGACACACAAATTTGGTCTTTAATAGCTTTTTCTTTATCAATATATCACTGTTATATACTTAGCTTAAAGTCCTACTCTTAGGGCTAGAAAGTTAGATTACTTGTGGAAAATATGCTTAGCAGATGTGAGGCTGTTGCACAAAACTATCCTCCAAACTAAACAACCCCTATCACTGAGCACTCATCTATTCTGAATATCAAGAGGCCATCCCAGCTGGCCTCCCCTCACAGAGGGATGAGAGAGAGTCACAGAACCCTCACCTCAGTATCCAGATACTCCTTCCTACCTGCCTTAATCACATGTGGCTTTGGAAAAGGACTATAATATATGAACCCAGGAAGACCAGGGGAGGAAGACTTTACCTATGCAGCTATGTGAAAGCTAATGTCTCTGCAGGGTAGACTTTCTGGTGTGGCCTTCCAGGAGAACAGTGCACAATCCTGTAACTGCTTACTATGCTCTGAAAGGAAGCTCAATGAAGTCATTGGTTCCCCAGAGGGAACTTTTGTAGATTCCTACTGGGACTTTACAAGGAAGGGTAGAAGGTGTTTATCTCTATGTAAGAAGGGATTTTTTTTAAAAAGGCCATGATAGGGTCCATTTTCAGAACCAAAAAAAAGAAAGAAAGAAAAAAAACAAAGAGGAAGAAATAAAAAAACAAAAAAGGAAAACTAAACTATACAGATTATAAAGATATCCTCTTTTATTTTTTGTATAAGTAGTCCTAATGGGTACAAGTTCTTTGAAAGCAGCATTGTTAATTAGTAGCAGAATATGAACTCCACATGAAACCTTACAAATATAAAAATTATAAATCTTCATTTATACTCAAGATATCAATGACACCTCAGTATTCATTTAAAAGGATTGAAATTAACAGGCTCACAAAAGATCATTAAGTATGCTTCCCTGTTTTTACCTACTTTTGTCTGATAACATTATTTTTGTACTTATTTTGTCATACTGACACATATTATTTTGAATAATATAAAAGGAAAATAAATTGGCCTGCAGAGATGGTATAAGTCTTTAATCCCAACACTCAGATATCTGTGAATTCAAAGGAGCCTGGTCTACATAGTGAGTTCCAAGCCATCCAAGACTACATAGTGAGACCCTGTCTCAAAAACAAATAAAAAAAAAAAGGAAGAAAGAAGGAAGGAAGGAAGGAAAGAAGGAAGAAGGAAAGAGTCAAAGAATTAAAGCAGAGAAATTCTGAAATCATCAAGTAATATGACTATTTCTTCAAATTGTAGAAACTTCCTCCATTCCCCTCAAAAAGCTTTGAAATATTTGAAAAATATATAAGGAAAAGCAAGATACTGAAAGATCAAAACCCACTGAACCTCAATTATGGACCCTTGGATACAGCAGGAATCTGAATTTGATTTTTATAAAAAGATTTTCAAAAAATTTTTACAGAGTCAATAGGAATTATTTCTTTTGAGTATAAAAGAAAATATTAATTTCATAATATTCCCAAGAAAAGGTCTGAAACACTACATGAGATTCAGGGCTCACATAGAGTTCAGAGTATTTTAAGCTCAAAGACATTTGTGATTCAATACATGTGAAAAGACACCTTTTCATAGCTTCTCTTATCTGACTAAATGCAGAAATGAAGAGTGCCATAAATTCTTTCTTCAGGAAGCCTTTTCCTCAGGACAGAGAATGGCAAAAAGACCTAACATAAGTTGACTTATGGTAATGAATCAGAGATCACACCCACCCAAGTACAGACACACATCACAAACTTACTTCCTTCTCACTCTCCTCACAAACTCATTTAGTCTTTCTTTTTGCTTTTGTTTTTGAGGCAGGGTGTTTCTATGTAGGCCTAGCTGTTCTGGTGCTCACCATATAAAACAGAGTGGCCTTGAGCTCACAGAAATCCACCTGCCTCTTCCTCCCAAGTGCTAAGATTCAGAGTGTGAGCATCCATACCCAACTCCAATTTCTCTCTCTCTTCTCAGGGTTATGTCAAAGAGTCTTCAGACCTGTCCAGGAACTCTGTAGACCAGACTGGCCTTGAGTCAGAGATTCACCAGCCTCTGCCTCTCTCTGCCTCCAGAATGCAGGGATTAAAGGCATGCAGCTCCACCACCTGGTTCATTTGTCTTTCTTAAAGAAGCCTATTTATTATTCCATAGAAACTACTCTCCACTCTCTATTTCCCCTATTTAATGTATAAGTATGTAAGTTTGTGGTTGAAAGCACTAAACAACCATTCAATTCAGTTCTGGAGTGTCTACATTCTCTTGTTAATCTACCTTTTATTTGTTTAATTCGCGGGATTTGGGTATTGAACATAAGAAACTGAAGGTTTTCCTACTCTATAAGGCTCAGTGATATAAATATGTACCACTGATTATACGATTGTTTTCATGGTGTGGAAGCACATGGCTCTTTGACATAATCCTGAGTTTTATTGCAAGTCTGAACATGGTAGAAGGTGCATCCCATTGACTACAAGGTTCCTTTTCAACTGAAAAGTAACAGTTGCTTGTGCTTCGTGCCTCAAAGTTGTATGTGTATTATGTGTGTTGTTGTTGTTTATTTTATTTTCCACCCTAGAGTATTAGCTAGACAGATAAAAATGTGAACATGACAAACTTTCCTCTGTTTTAATACTGTAAATTTTGGCAAGTCAAATGCCTTGAGTCTAAATTCTTGAACAGCACAAAGCAAGTTCTTCACAAATGTGCAATCTGACACAGGTGAGCATTTTATATTTAGTGAGAAAAAGTAAAGGTCATTTAGCTCTTCCAGGCATATTTTTAAATATTCCAATTTCCTGATGTGCCAGCTATTTGTTTTTTCTTGAACAACCTCGATGTTTTACATTTACTAGCTTAGAAAGGTCATTTCCTCAGAATTTAATTCTCTTAACTGGATGACCATATTTCTCAACATTCTTTTGAAATCTAAGATGTGCTAACTTCCATACAACATACAAGAGAGAGTGATATGTACAGAACTTTCCAGGGAGCACGGATCTGAGTCAATTATTGGAGGAGATGCATGGCTGCTGTGTTATTGTACACATTTTTAGTCCCTTTTTGTTAAGTCCTGGTTTTGAAGCTTACTTTCCACCACTGGATGTTGAAATACTGAGCTTACAAAACCAAACCCCCATGAATTCCATACCTTAGCATTTGAGGATAGAAAATAATCAGTACATGATTTTACCCCTTAAAGCACATATGCCATGTGTATATGTGGTGTACACACATATCCAATGGGGTGTGTGACACACATTTGAAGGCAGAGGTCAAAAGATGATGTCTTCTATTAATACTCACCAAGGGTCTCTCACTGAACCTGAAGCCCATGGGATTCAGCCAGCTTGGAAAGCCAATGAGGTCCAGTAATCTACTTACCCCACTATCCCAACACTGGAGATATAGGAGCCCACCATCCCTCCTTGCTTGTATGTGGGCACTCAGAATCTGAACTCAGGACTTTGTTTTTGTACAACAATCACTACCTACTAGCCCATATCTTCAATCCCATTTTGTTGATTTTAAAAAATAGGATAAAGTCAAATTTGCTCCTTTACAATGCCTTTCCACAGCAATTATAATATTTATAAAATCTATGAGACTGAGCGATTATAATAGTTATAAAACCTGTGCATGAATTCTTGATATTCTTTCTCCTGATTGGAGATACTAGTTCCAGATAAATCTATGTCACCAGCTTTTCTAGATCACTTGATTTAGGAGATCAGATATCCTCAGAGCCGAACTTTCTTTCAGCTCCACTAAGTACCATTCAGTGCCATCATGTTCATGAGCTCTTGCTTGCTTTTGATTATTTAAAGGGAGTGGAAAGACTTTAAGAGATAGAAGTTGTAGGTGTTTAAAATGGAACAATGTTTGCTGAATATGACAGGGCCATCACACATATATGCACTCATAGAAACTTTGACTGGATGTACAATAACAAGGCAAAATCACATAGAGCCTGCCCTGTTCTCTCTGCTGTGGTAGATCCCCCTGCCAGTTCTGCCACAGGGAAGGCCTCATCTCCTGATACTTTGTAAAGAACCAGCCTTATGCAGGGCATTTGAGAGAACAGGAATCCCAGGAGTACAGATACACAGGCTTTCAGGACAGAGAAGCCACAGTCAGAGACAGCAAGACAAGCTAACACCAGAGATAACTAGATGGCCAAAGGCAAACGTAGGAACATTACTAACAGAAATCAAGGCAAAATGGTATCATCAGAACCCAGTTCTCCCACAAAAAGAAATCCTGGATACCCCATCACATCAGAAAAGCAAGAGCTGGATTTAAAATCACATCTCATGATGCTGATAGAGGATTTCAAGAAGGACATAACTCCCTTAAAGAAATACAGGAGAACATGGTATAACAGGCAGAAGTCTTCAAAGAGGAAACACAAAAATCCCTTAAAGAAAGGAAAACATGTGTCAAGCCCTTAAAGAGGAAACACAAAAATCCCTTAAAGAATTACAGGAAAACACAACCAAGTGAAGGAAATGAACAAAAACTATCCAGGATCTAAAAATGGAAGTAGAAACAATAAAGAAATCACAAAGTGAGACATCTCTAGAGATAGAAAACCTTGGAAAGAATTCAGGAGTCATAGATGCAAGCATCAACAACAGAATACAAGACATAGAAGAAAGAATCTCAGATGCTGAAGATTCTATAGAAAACATTGACTCAACAGTGAAAGAAAATGAAAAATGCAAAAAGCTTGTAACCCAAAACATCCAGGAAATCCAGGACACAATGAGAAGACCAAACCTAAGGATTATAGGTATAGAAGAGAGTGAGAATTTACATCTTAAAGGGCCAGTAAATATCTTCAATAAAATTATAGAAGAGAACTTCCCTAAAGAGAGAGATGCACATGAACATACAAGAGGCCTACAGAACTCCAAACAGACTGGACCAGATCAGAAAGTCCTCCCAGCACATAATAATCAAAACACCAAATGCACTAAAAAAAAAGAAAGAATATTAAAAGCAGTAATGAAAAAGGTCAAGTAACATATAAAGGCAGACCTATCAGAATTACACCAGACTTCTCACCAGAAACTATGAAAGCTAGAATATCCTGGGATGATCTCATACAGGCTCTAAGAGAACACAAATGCCAGCCCAGACTACTATACCCAGCAAAACTCTCAATTACCATAGATGGAAAAAACAAGACATTCCACAACAAAAGCAAATTTACACAATATCTTTCCACAAATCCAGCTCTACAAAGGCTAATGGGTAGAAAATACCAACACAAGGTGGGAAGCCACACCCTAGAAAAAGCAATAAAGTAATTGTCTTTCAATAAACCCAAAAGAAGATAGTCACACAAATAGAATGCCACCTTTAACAAAGAAGATAACAGTAAGCAACAATCACTTTTCCTTAATATCTCTTAACATCAATAGTCTTAATTCCCCAATAAAAAGACATTGACTAATAGACTGGATATATAAATAGGACCCAACATTTTGCTGCATACAAGAAACCCAACTCAGTGACAAAGATACTCATTACCTCAGAGTCAAAGGTTGGAAAACAATTTTCCAAGCAAATGGTCCCAAACAAGCGAGAGTGGCCATTCTTATATCAGATTAAATTGACTTTCAACCAAAAGTTGTCAAAAAAGAAAAGGAGGGATACTTCATACTTATTAAAGGAAAAATCTACCAAAATGAACTCTCAATTCTGAACATCTATGCCCCGAATGCAAGGGCACCCACATTCATAAAAGAAACCTTACTAAAGCTCAAAGCACACATTGCACCCCACACAACAGTAGTGGGAGACTTCAACACCCAACTCTCAACAATGGACAAATCATGGAAACACAAAGTAAAGAGAGACACGGTGAAACTCACTGAAGTTATGGACCAAATGGAGCTAATAGATATTTATAGAACATTTCATACTAAAGCAAAAGAATATACCTTCTTCTCAGTACCTCATGGTACCTTCTCCAAAATGGACCATATAATAAGTCACAAAACAGGCCTCAACAGATACAGAAATATTGAAATTATTCCATGTACCTTCTCAGATCACCATAGCCTAAGGCTGTTCTTAAGTTCAAACAAAAACAATGGAAAACACACATGCATGTGGACTTTGAACAATGCTCTTCTCAATGATAGCTTGGTCAAGGAAGAAATAAAGAAATTAAAGACTTTGTAGAATTTAATGAAAATGAAGACACATCATACCCAAACTTATGGAACAAAAGGAAAGAAGTGCTAAGAGGAAAACTCATAGCTCTAAGTGCCTTCAAAAAGAAAATGGAGAGAGCTTACACTAACAACTTGACAGTGCACCTGAAAGCTCTAGAACAAATAGAAGCAAATACACCCAAGAGTAGTAGACAGCTGGAAATAATCAAACTCAGGGCCAAAAATCAACCAAATAGAAACAAAAAGAACTATACAAAGAATAAACAAAACCAGGAGCTGGTTCTTTGAGAAAATCAACAAGATAGATAAACCCTTGGCCAGACTAACCAGAGGGCACAGAGGCACTACCAAAATTAATAAAATCAGAAATGAAAAGAGAGACATAACAACAGAAACTGTGGAAACTCAAAAAATAATCAGATCCAAATACAAGAGTTTATAGTCAACAAAATTGGAAAATCCAGACGAAATGGACAACTTTGTAGATACATACCAGGGTGCCAACATTAAAACCAGTTCATATAAACCATCTAAATAGTCCCATAAGTCCTGAGGAAATAGAAGAAGCTGTTAATAGTCTCCCATCAAAAATAAAAAAAAAAATAAAAAAAAAAATAAAAAAAAAACCAGGACCAGATGAGTGTAGTGGGGAATTCTATCAGATCTTCAAAGAAGAGTTAATACCAATACTCTCACAAAACAGAAGCTCAAGGAAAACTACCCAACTCATTCTATGAAGCCACAATAATGCTTATACCTAAACCAAACAAAGACTAAACAAGAAAAGAGAACTTCAGGACAATCTCCCTTATGAACATCGATGTAAAAATACTCAACAAAATTCTGGCCAACCGAATCCAAGAATGCATCAAAACTATAATTCACCACCATCAGGTAGGCTTCATCCCAGGAATGCAGGGATGGTTCAATATACAGAAATCCATCAATGCAATCCACTACATAAACAAACTCAAGGGAAAAAAAAAACACATGGTCTTTCTTTAGATGCTGAAAAGGCATTTGACAAAATCCAGCATTCCTTCATGATAAAAGTCTTGGAGAGATCGGGAATCCAAGGCCCATACCTAAACATAGTGAAAGCAATATACTGCAAAACAGTAGTCAATATCAAACTAAATGGAGAGAAACTTGAAGCAATCCCACTAAGATCGTGGACCAGATAAGGCTGCTCACTCTCTCCCTATCTATTCAATATAGTAATTGAAGTCCTAGTCAAAGAAATCAGACAAAAAAAGGAGGTCAAAGATAAACAAATTGGAAAGGAAGAAGTCAAAATATGACTATTTACAGATGATATGATTGTATACTTAAGCGACCCGAAAATTTCCACCAGAGAACTCCTAAAACTGATTAACAACTTCGCAAAGTGGCTGGATATAAAATTAACTCAAAGAAATCATTAACCTTCCTATACTCAAGGGATAAACAAGTTGAGAAAGAAATTAGGGAAATGACACCCTTCGCAATAGTCACAAATAATATTACATGCCTTGGTGTGAATCTAACCAAGCAAGTGAAAGATATGTATGACAAGAATTTCAAGCCTCTGGATTAAGAAATCATAGAAGATCTCAGAAGATGGAAGGATCTCCCATGCTCATGGATTGGCAGGACTAATATAGTAAAAATGGCCATTCTTGCCGAAAGCAATCTACAGATTCAATTCTATCCCCATCAAAATTCCAAATCAATTTTTCATAGATCTAGATAGAGCAATTCTCAAATCCATTTGGAATAACAAAAAACCCAGGATAGCAAAAACTGTTCTCCACAACAAAAGATCTCCTGGGGGAATCACCATCCCTGACCTCAAGCTCTACTACAGAGAAATAGTGATAAAAACTGTATGGTATTGGTACTGAGACAGGCACGAAGATCAATAGAATAGAACTGAAGATCCAGAAAAGAACCCGCACAACTACAGTCACTTGATATTTGACAAAGGAGCTAAAAACATCCAGTGGAATAAAGACAGCATTTTTAACAAATGGTGCTGGATCAACTGGAGGTCAGCATGCAGAAAAATGCAAACCGACCCATTCTTATGTCCTTGTACAAAGCTCAAGTCCAAGTGGATCAAGGACCTCCACATAAAACACTGAAGCTTATAGAGGAGAAAGTGAGGAAGAACCTTGAACACATGGGCACAGGGGAACATTTCCTGAATAGAACACCAATGGCTTATGCTCTAAAAACAAGATTCAACAAATGGAACCTCATAAAACTGCAAAGCTTCTGTAAGGCAAAGGACACTGTCAATAGGACAAAATGGCAACCAACAGATTGGGAAAAGATCTTTACCAATCCTATATCTGATAGAGGGCTAATATCCAATGTATACAAAGAACTCAAGAAGTTAGACTCCAGAGTGTCAAATAATCCTATTAAAAAATGGGGTACAGAACTAAACAGGGAATTTTCAACTGAGGAAACTTGAATGTCTCTGAAGCACCTAAAGAAATGTTCAGCATCTTTTGCTATTAGGGAAATGCAAATCAAAACAACCTTGAGATTCTACCTCACACCAGTCAGAATGGCTAAGATAAAAAGCTCAGAGGACAGCAGATGCTGGAGAGGATATGGAGAAAGAGGAACAGTTCTCCATTGCTGGTGGGATTGCAAGCTAGTAAAACCTCTCTGGAAATCAGTATGGTGGTTCCTCAGAAAATTGGACATATTATTACCTAAGGATCCAGCTATACCACTCCTGGGCATATACCCAGAAGATGCTCCAACATGCAATAAGGAAATATGTTCCACTATATTCATAGCAGCCTTATTTATAATAGCCAGAAGCTGGAAAGTATCCAGATGTCCTTCAACAGAGGAATGGATACAGAAATTGTGGTATATATACACAATGGAGTACTATTCAGCTATTAAAAATAATGAATTCATGAAATTATTAGGCAAATGGATGGAACTAGAAAGTATCATCCTGAGTGAAGTAACCAGTTACAAAAGATCACACATGGTATGCACTCACTGATAAGTGGACATTAGCCCAAAAGCTCAAAATAAACATATTACAATTCATAGACAAAAGGAAGATCACGAAGAACGTAGACCAAAGTGGGTGATTTGGTTCCTCTGAGAAAGGGAACAAAATAATCATAGGAACAACTATGGAGACAAAGAGTGGAGCAGAGACTGAAGGAAAGGCCACCCAGAGACTATCCTACCTGGGGATTCATCCTATAAACAGTCACCAAACCCAGAAACTACTATGGATGACAAGAAGTATGTACCAAAAGGAGCTATTTATGGTTTTCTTTTGGAGGGGCCCTGCCAGAGCCTTACAGATACAGAGGTGAATACTAGCAGCCAACCATAGTTCTGAGCATGGGGTTCACTATAGAGGAGATGGAGGGCAAGTTGGAGGAGCTGGGGTGGGGGGGGTTACAGCCCCATGGGAAGAACGACAACATCGGACAACCAGATGCCCCAGGGCTCCCAGGGAATAAATCATCAACCAAGGGGTACACGTGGTTCCAGCCAAAAGATTGGCAGAGGAATGCCTTGTTGGGCATCAGTGGGAGGAGAGATCTTTGGTCCTGTGAAGGCTCAATAGAGGCTCCAGTGTGGGGAAATCGAGTGGCAGCGGTTATGGGAGTGGTTTGGGTGGAGGAGCATATTCTTGGAGGCAGGAGGTGGGATAATGGGTTGAGGGTTTTCAGGGAGCAGGGAAACCGGGTAGGGGTATAATATTTGAAATGTAAATGAAGAATATATTCAATAAAAAAATAAAGAAAGAATAAAAAGAACACCAATGGCTTTTGTTCTAAGAACAAGAATCAACAATGGGACCTCATAAAACTGCAAAGCTTCTGTAAGGCAAAGGACACAGTCAATAGGACAAAATGGTAACCAACAAATTGGGAAAAGATCCTTACCAATCCTACATCCGATAGAGGGCTAATATCCAATGTATACAAAGTACTCAAGATGTTAGACTCCAGAGAGTCAAATGACCCTATTAAAAAAATGGGGTAAGAGCTAAACAGGGAATTCTCAACTGAGGAAACTCGAATGGCTCTGAAGCACCTAAAGAAATGTTCAGCATCCTTAGTTATCAGGGATATGCAAATCAAAACAATACTGAGATTGTATCTCACACAGGTCAGAATAACTAAAAAGAAAACTCAGGGGACAGCTGTTACTGGAGATGATGTGGGGAAAGGGAACACTTCTCCATTGTTGGTGGGATTGCCAGCTGGTAAAACCACTCTGGAAATCAGTTTGGGGGTTCCTCAGAAAATTAGACATTTTCTAATAGCTGAGGATCCAGCTATACCACTCCTGTGCATATACCCAGTAGATGCTCCACTACATTCATAGCCAGAAAGTGGAAAGAACCAAGATGTCCTTCAACAGAGGAATGGACACAGAAATTGTGGTATATATACACAATGGAATACTATTCAGCTATTAAAAACAATGAATTCATGAAATTCTTAGGCAAATGGATGGAACTAGAAGGTGTCATCAGTGTGAGGTAACCCAATCATGGTATGTACTCACATTAGCCCAAAAACTCTCAAAATAAAGAAGTTACAATTCACAGACCACAAGAAGCTCAGGAAGAAGGAGAACTGAAGTTGGAGTGCTTAGGTTCCTCTGAGAAAGGGATCAAAATACTCACAGGAGCAATAATGGAGACTAAGTATGAAGCAGAGACTGAAGAAAAGGCCACCCAAAGTTTGCCCTACCTGGGGATTCATCCTATAAACAGTCAACAAACCCCAACACTATTATGGATGACAAGAACTGCATACCAAAAGGAGCCTGTTATAGTTGTCTCAGGAGGGACACTGCCAGAGCCTTACACATCCAGAGGTAGATGCTAGCATCCAACCATTGGACTGGGCTTGGGGTCCCCAATGGAGGAGTTGGAGGGCAGACTGGAGGAGCTAAAGGGGTTTACAGCCCCATGGGAAGAACAATTAGGTTGGCCACTGAGATGCCCCAGGACTCCCAGGGACTAAACCATCAATCAAGGGGTACACATGGTTCCAGCCAAAAATGTGGCAGAGGAATGCCTTGTTGGGCATCAGTGGGAGGAGAGGTCCTTGGTCCTGTGAAGGCTCAATAGATGCCCCAACAAAGGGAAATCGAGGGGTGGTTAGGAGTGGATCAGGTGGAGGGGCATATACTTGGAGGCAGGGGTGGGAGGAGGGGCTGAGGGTTTTGGGGGAGGGGGAAAACCTGGAAAGGTTTTAGCATTTGAATGCAAGTGAAGATTATATTCAATAAAAAAAATCACAGAGAGTAGGAGGCGGTTTGATAAGCATTTATTTAACTAAAGAAAACCAAAGTTCAGCACTCTAAAGAAAGCAGTGTAGACTGCAGCAAGAAGGAAAACAGCAACACAGGTTCTAGACTAAATTTTAGAAGCATCTTTATGAATATTTATGATGTCAGTGTTAGAGCATCCAGAAGAGTAGGTAATACCAACCCTTATGTGCATAGATATGGAATAACTTGAGTTATAGACACACAACAATCAGTCTTAGACTTTTGTCCAGCATCTCTGTGATTCTTAGCACAATAGCCCCAATTATACACACATAACACATGGTAACATAAAGCCTGCTCTCCTTTAGAACCCTCTTAGAGCAAAAGTTTAACCATTGGAGGCTTTCTTGGAAGTCATAGCTACAATTTAGTCTGTTGTAATTTATTGCATAGATGCAAGAATGCATGAGAGAACAAAGGGCCTTGCATATACTATATATACATATATATGCTCCTGGCCTGGGGTATAGGTGATGTTTCATGGTAGTCAGCTGGAGCCCTTCAAAGCCAATGTTCCGTAGACCCCATACTACTCCTTTTTCTAGTCAGATTCACTATCTCACACCTAAGAAGTAAACAGTTTTATTTCTCATCCCTAGTGTGCCCAGCTTCTCCATTTTACTCTAACATTAACTTTTACCCACACATTTATTTTTACTAAAGCAGTATCATGGCATTTCCCTATGCATTATTCTGATAACCTCTTTGTCTATCTTCTTTGAATAAACTAAGATGCTTGAAGGCAATGGCCATATACATGCTAGAACTCAGAAATATGCACTTACCAAAGCATATAGGGGAATCTTTATTAAGTATAGGACACATAGTAAATACTAGACAAATACTGGCATACAAAGAGGAGGAAACGAGAGAGGAGATAAATTGTAACTGATAAAATGGAAGCAGAAGTACCTACTATATATATCATTATCTCTAATAGAGTCTACCACAGTTTAGGGAACAATAAAGGTCAACTTTACTAAAGTAAAGTTCACTTTTCACAATAATAATGTGTGAATGAGATATCCATACTCCCAAGACTTTCTAGTAGAGCTTGAATTTAGAGTACTTTTAGTGTTTTAAACAAAATCAATTCATTCATTATGCAATATAATTTCCAACTCTTAGACAGTTTACAATAATGTCACAAATCAATAAAGCCATGTTTCACAATATTAACTTGGACATTAGCAGAAACAGGAAACAGTACAGTGAGTGGCTAAAAGTGTTCCCCAGGGCCATGCTACTAGATTTAAATCCTGACCTAGTCAATTGGAAAGAAAAGTTCTTCAATTTCCTAGCACTTTAAGTTAGACCTTTACTAAGTTGGGAGGGGGGAGGAGTCATTAAAAAACTCACCTGGAACTGAAACTAAAATGAGCAATGCAGGTAAAGTATGTACTACATAATCAGTAAAAACTAACTTACTAGTAAAACTCTCCAAAGGCTGATAGATTATAAAATAGATTAAAGAATCCATTATGTATACTACTTTGAACCAAAACTTGACTGCTTCAACCATATCAAAAAGAGGTGAAGTCTGTTAAGAGTAACCTTGTGTTGGTTACTATTGCAGATTGAATTTTCTTAAATTAGTCCTGACAATACTTTCTGTCTATGTACTACTCTGATGATATGACTTTGACAGTTAATCATGGTACAGATGAGTCCTATGTTCCCTACCTGTAAAACTGGATATGTTTGTGCCCAGAGCATAGTGAGGCTATATATAGCTTCCCAGGTCAGATTGTAAATAGTGACGGTTATTCTACTGGGGTTCTCATCTTTGGAATCCTAAACTAGCTTAGAAGAAATGTAAGAACACTTTGCTATGAAAATATTGAGAACATATGGAAAGTCACTGGAGATTTGCAGCTGGCAGCCCTGGCTAAGGTCTCTGCCAACAGATCACCTGGCAGGCAGAAGACTGAGATTCATGTGACCTACATGAAGATGTTTCCACAGGATGAACCCCCCTTCCACTCTTAGTTACATCTAGTCTTCAAGTTTTCCCAGATAAGATTTAGACATGAAGGAAAGACACTAATAACCTCTGCTGCCTGAATTCCTGACCCTTAGGAAACAGGCATAGAAGAAAACAATGCTTTAAGCCAAAAAAACTGTGGGGTTGTTTATTACAATGATACAAAGTATTATAATATTTTCTATTTACACATGTTAGCTTATTATTAGCCTTTGAAATTATTATAAGACTATTAATCCCAAAGCTTTGTCAGTGAAAACCCCAGGAGTTAAGATTCTAAGACACATTTTATAAAGATAGCCACCAAGTAAATGGTAAAGCTAGGATTTTACCCCAGAATAGCTCTGTCTTTGAAGTTCATGAATTTTTTCACTAACCAAGGGAAAAAAACACATTCACACAACCCCCAAAATCCATTTTAAGGAGTAAAATCATTTCAAGGTCTTGCTCATTATGTAATGCTGTGTCTGATTTCTCTCAGGTCCTCAGAAGATGGTAATTTTCACAATCAACTAGAACTATCCATGGAAACTGCCTTTCTAAATTTAAGGATGCTAAAATGATCATCTTTGAGATCTGTCAGTGAAGGCTGCCATGTATTGTTCATTGTAGGTCCACTAGTTAGCTTCCAACTGAAGGAGAGAAAGCTATAACATTAATCCAGGGTCATCTGAGTGATTTTACTCCAAAGCCTGTGGGTAATTAACTGTCAAAGTGATTCTTAGTCCTTATGCTATAGATTTTTTTTAAAGAGCCATAAGAATCCATAGTATGTCACATTTTGTTTGTGTGTGAGAGAGAAGAGTCTAAGAGAACTTAATTATGAGCTATGGTGCCATGTGGCCAGAGATAGAAATGAATCGAATCGCAGGGAACAGAGGTTCTAAATCAATGGTTCTCAATCTTCCTGATTCTGTAACACTTTAAAATAATTCCTCATGTAGTAGTGACTCCCCAACCATAAAATTATTTTTATTGCCACTTGATAACTATTTTTGGAGACAAAGGTTTGCTAAAGAGTCATGACCCACAGACTGAACATCGCTGATCTAAAGAAGGGAGAAGACAGAACACTATTGTCTTTGGTTTTGTTTTTCTGTTCATCAACATCCATAGAACAAACTATAAACTCTTCCATATAAACTAAGATTTTCCAATTATCTGACTTATCTGGTTGCCTCTACTCCTTACTCAGCACTTAGAACAAGTGTTCTCTCCTCTGGAACTTTTTATTGTAGTTCTAGTTCTACGTAGTATCACATGCTTAGAACCACAGGCTATATATCGATTTGTTCAACCTTTAATTCTTAGAACGCAATACAATTCTTACTTAAGAGATTTCCCCCCAAATTGTTCAATTAAGAAAAAAGTCAAGATTCAGAATCTTATTGTGTACTTTCAACAAAGATGACTGACTTTCTCAGACAAAGATAACTAAACTATTCTTACCCTGCATTTACATTAAGATATCTATACTTCAAGACTATGTTAGCTCATTATATTATAAGTGCCCTTATTCATTCCATTTATCCTTTTATGGACTACATAACAGGGATTGTCTGGATCTCCTAGTCTGCCCCCCTTAAAAGCCGGTGCCATTGTGATAAGTGACCTTAAGTGTAGACCCAGAGTGCCAAGGATCAGCCTCAGCGTGAAGAGGGTTTCTGAGGAACAGATGTTTGGAAGTTGCAAAAGAATGACTTATAGTCAAATCATAGGTACAAGATGACAGCCTGTGTTCTGCTCGAGACAGCTTTCTGAAGATCACCAGACAGCTCAGCACTTGTAGACCAAAATCTAGTCATTCAATTCAATTCAATCATCCACTCCAAGTTCCCATTTGATTATCAGCATTTTATGACCCCTTGTCACAGTCAGGGTTTCTATTACTGCACAAACATCACCATGGGCCCTCCCTGCTTGATCACCAACTGAGAAAATGCACCACAGCTGGATCTCATGGAGGCACTTCCCCAACTGAAGCTCCTTTCTCTGTGATAACTCCAGCCTGTGTCAAGTTGACACACAAAACCAGCCAGTACAATTGACCCCTTGTCACCTTGACACACAAACACCTCACTACTAAGCCTCAACACTTACTTTCTTATTCATCTCCAAGATCTAAATAACTTTAAAAGTCCTAAAGTCTTTACATATTAAAAGTTCAATGCTTTTAAAATATCCAGTTTCTTTTAAAATTCAAAGTTTTTTAAAAATTCAAAGTCCCTTAACTGTGGGCTCCACTAAAATACTTTCTTCCTTCAAGGGGAAAAATATCAGGGCACAGTCACAATCAAAAGCAAAATCAAACTCTTAACTGTCCGATGTCTGGGATCCACTCACCATTTTCTGGGCTCCTCCAAGTGCTTGGATCATGCCTCCAGCTCTGCCCTTTGTAGCACACACCTTGTCATCTGGGCTTCAGATGCCTGTATTCCACTGCTGCTGCTGTTCTAGGCAGTCATCTCATGGCACTGGCATGTCCAAAACACTGCTATCTTCTGCTGCAACTAGGCTTCACCAATAGCCTCTCAAAGGCTCTCTTCATGGTGCCAAGCCTCAACTCCTTTGCATGACCCATTGTCCTGGGCCATCAATATCAACTGAGATTGTACCTTCACCAATAGCCTTCCAAGGCCTCTCAGTGCAAAGCCTCAGCTGCTCTTCATGACTCCTATATGCCTTTAAAACCAGCACTACCTCGGTGACTCTTACACATTACCAAGTCCAGCCACAGCACAAGGTCCAACCTTGGTTATCTCTGGAACATAGCCTCTGTGCTCTCAGAAAACATTTCTCAGAAGATTTCACCTCAATAATGATGGTCTCTTAATCACTGCTAAATTTCTTAGCTCCAGCTAACCAGCATCAATAGTTTCAGTAATGCAAAGTTTTTAGTAGTTCTGGTACCTTGTTAATCACAGCTGATTCTTCAGCCTCAGCTAACCAAAATCACAAAATCTTCACAATTAAAATAGCAAAGGCCCTAATAAGAGTCTTTAATCTGCCCTCTGAAATTTCACAAGCCAGGCCTCCATCTTCTGCACTGTTCCCAACATTGTCTTCCAAGCTCCTACACAACACCCCACATAGCTCTTAACACTGAATGGATCTTCTAGCCCAAAGTTCCAAAGTCCTCTCCAAAACATGGTCAGGTTGTCACAGGAATACCCCACTGTGCTGACTGGTAACAATTCATCTTAGTCAGGGTTTCTATTCCTGCACAAACATCATGAGAAAGAAGCAAGTTGAGGAAAGGATTTATTCAGCTTACATTTCTACATTGCTGTTCATCACTAAAGGAAGTCAGGACTAGAATTCAAGCAGGTCAGGAAGCAGGAGTTGATGCAGAGGTCATGAAGGGATGTTCCTACTGGCTTGCTTCCCCTGGCTTGCTCAGCTTGCACTCTTATAGAACCCAAGACTACCAGCTCAGGTATGGCACCACCCACCATGGGCCCTTCCCCCTTGATCACCATCTGAGAAAATGCACCACAGCTGGATCTCATGGAGGCACTTCCCCAACTGAAGCTCCTTTCTCTGTGATAAATCCAGCCTGTGTCAAGTTGATACACAAAACCAGCCAGTATACCCCTTTACTCCTAGGAAAAGACAGGAAGCACTTTTTTAAAATAAAACAGTGCAAATGAATTCAGAAATCTGGCTGCCTTTGTAAGCACAGGCAGTAAGCTAGCTGGGTAGAGTGGGATATGGCTCTAAAATCACCATTCTTACCATACCTGGACCTATACTAGCTCTTTCCCAGGCTGATGTTGAACTTAGGAATCTGCCTGCCTTTATAAGCACAAACTATAAAGTTAACTGGGTGGTATCTTGCCCTGTGATCACTACTCCATGAATCTGTTTTATGGCCTTCTTTAATATCTTTCTGACAAGCTTGTGTATAGTTCTCTTTTAAGTCTGTGAAGCACCTCATATAATTCATATTGCATTCTTATATTTTGCATAGTTGAGACATTATATATTTTTGAACTCATGTTTACAGAGTTCTTTCCCTCAGCCTTAAGGGGCTGTCCTGAAGGCCTCAACATTAACCATCTTGCACCAGACATACCCAGACTCTAATTATTATGGAGTCATTAACCTTGGCAGGGAGAACATTCCCCAACAACCTTGGCAGGTAGAATATTTCCCAAAGAAGGAACATAAAGTAAATTATATACATTATAATACAAACAAGCCTCACACCTAGCAAGTGCCAACACTCAGGGAGGCCCATACCTTGCTGGCTCTGCTCTAGGAGAAGGAGCATAGAAATCATGTCACATGGCTATGTAGGACTCAGTACCAGAAGAGAAAGAAAAGACCATGACTATAGCAGCTATAACTCTATGGCAAATCAGTCACCAAATTCTAGTAACCAACCTAATAATTCTTAAATCTGTCTCTATTGCCTCCTTTCTTTTGTTAGTCCATTTGGATCCATATTAGTTTATTTATAGCCACCAGTGGCAATATGAATTGCAGTCTACAAAGTAACATACACAGATTGGCACTATTATTGTTGACTATTATTTTAAATATATCTGTTTCAAAGTTTTCATTTGACCTTTATCATAGAGTAAAATAACATTGCAGCTCTATGAAAATACCCTAGTTTTAGGGCAACATGTAATGTCAAATGCTGTCATGTTATGGTATGACCCAGAAATGGAACAAAGATCCCCTGAATTCCAATCAAATATAATTGTTCTAACATACTCCAGGTAAAAGCATAGTGGCTACTTTTGGTGTGAGTCCTCACTTGTTGCAGAATGTTTTCAAACGTATTTATTTTATGTTTATCAGAGACACAGTAGCCAACCCACATAGACATGCCACTTGTACTGGCTGGTTTTGTATGTCAACTTGACACAGGCTGGAGTTATCACAGAGAAATGTGCTTCAGTTGGGGAAGTGCCTCCATGAGATCCAACTGTGGGGCATTTTCTCAATTAGTGATCAAGGGGGGAGGGCCCCTTGTGCCTGGTACCATCCCTGGGCTGGTAGTCTTGGGTTTTATAAGAGAGCAGGCTGAGCAAGCCAGATGAAGCCAGCCAGTAAGAAACATTCCTCCATGGCCTCTGCATCAGCTCCTGCTTCCTGACCTACTTGAGTTTCAGTCCTGAGTTCCTTTAGTGATGAACAGCAGTGTGGAAGTGTAAGCTCAATAAACCCTTTCCTCCCCAACTTGCTTCTTTCTCATGATGTTTGTGCAGGAATAGAAACCCTGACTAAAACACCACTCCAGTGCTCTAAGGCATGTCTCTTGTGATTCTTTGGTTTTTCTTAAAAATATTCTTCCTATCTGTTCTATGATTTCACAGACCCTTAGCATCTTTCCTCATGAATCTCTGATCTTACAAAACATAAGCACAAGGCATTGAAGGCAAGTTGAGTGGTAGGTTCTTAAACACCTCTTACAAAATGAACAGGAATGAATAGATATGGCTACAGAGAGAGAAATAGAGAAAAATTAAATTTAATATCCTCTGGTAACCTTTCCAACCCTGTCACCCACCACCTAGCTTACATTTGAGATTCTTCTACTGGTCTCTGCACATTACTACTAGAACAATTTGTAAGGTAATTTGTTTATTTTTATTTCTATGTATTAGTGTTTTACCTGCATGTATGTATGTGAACCATGTGCATGCCTGCTGGTCTTAGAGGCCAGAAGAGGCCCACAGGATCCCATGGAACTAGAGTTATGTGTTTGTGAGCTGGCATATAGGTGCTGAGGACTGAAATCGGTTTCCGTGGAAAAGTTGTACATGTTCTGAACCCCTAAATCATCTTCCCATGCCCTACTGGAACAATTTTTAAAGCTCAAAGTTTATTTGCTGATAATTCTATCAACTCTGCAAAACCTTTACAAAGCTCTGAGTAGAATATAAAATAATTTGGGTGAATCAGTGTTATACCCTCTTTTCTTAATAAATCTTTTGTCTACAAACTCTACATGGTAGATGTTTTAGTCAGGATTACTACTGCTGTGACAAAAAACATCACCAAAAGCAACTCAATGAGGAACAAGTTTATCTGGCTTACACTTTCATATCACTGTTCAGCATACATAGAAGTTAGGACAGGAACTCAAGCATGGCAGGAACCTAGAAGCAAGAGTTGATGCAGAGACCATGAAGGAGCTCTACTTATACTGGCTTGTTCTTCATGGCTTGCTCCGCCTGCTTTCTTATAGTGCCCAGGACCATTAATTAGCCCAAGGGCATCCTCATCCACAGTGGGCTGGGTCCTTCTATCTCAATCACTAAGAAATGTCCTGTAGGCTTGCCTGAAGGCTGGTCTTTTGTTTGATTTTGGGGTTTTATTGTTTGTTTTCCATAGTGTTTTGTGTGCCCTCCATTCACCCAGTTTTTCTGTTTAGTCTTGGCTGTTCTGGAACTCTATAGACCAGGCTAGCCTCGAACTCAAAGATCTGCCAGCCTCTGCCTTCTGAGTGCTGGGATTAAAGGCATGTATCAGCACTGCCCATCTTAAAGCTGTATTTTATGGAAGCATTTTTTTTTTAATTGAGGTTCCCTTCTCTCCAAAGACTCTAGCTTGTGTCAAGTTGACATAAAACTAACCAGCGGGATAGATATTCCAAATTTGGCCCATAGGTGCTTTGGTTTCTTTTGCCTGCTACTGTTGTATGCACTTTCTCAACTGGTGACCTTTGGGGTGACTACTGTCAAAGGCACATTGCCCCCACATCCATATTAACCTTCTCTAAAGTGCAGGAAGTTTTCCTCTTCTGCTTTGTTTTCCCTGACTGCACTCAGTTTAGGTATTACTCCTCCCCCTTCCCCCCCAAACAGACACCTTTGTCCCCAGGCACATTCTTTTATCCTTCTCTTTTCCTGTTCAGCAGCATAGGGTCTCACAGTTTCTAAACTGCATCTTTATCTTCTCAATTATATTTGTTTGTTTTCTTTCCTGACTCCCTTGGGACCTCATAGGATAAGGACTATGACTTTCTTGTAATCTTTGAATTCTCATCATCAAAAACATAAAAATATATTTTATATAGAAAGCGAACAATATCAGCAATAACTCCATTAAAGAAATAAAAACCAAGGGTTTGTTTTACTTTATCTATACTTTATCTCATAGCTAAATAAATCTGATCAAGATAAGTAAGATTAAGTGTAAAGAATGTGTTGGTTCAATAGTTCTATCTATATTTTCTCAGTTCATCCTCAGAACATATGTATTTTAAATAGTGAAGGAGTGCTTCATGTGGCAAAGGTAAGCATGAGCAAGTCTTTGAGTGTATGTAATTTTACTAGCATAATTTTGCAGTGCATGGTTCTTATAGGCTCTATCTGTTGTGGTTCTGTGCCATGGGCAAAGTTGGCTCCTTAAGAATCAGCATTTTCCCACCGTGAAGCCATCTAGTAGTCAGCACTGTCCTGATGAGGACAGAGAGCTGTGATGGAAAGGCCTACTCTGTGTCATACAGGAACAAGTGATTTGGTCATGGACTTGTCTGGAACAATGCAAACTACACCAAAATGACTCAGAACAGAAAAAGGATCTCTCACAAGGATATTGTGAGAACACTGTCAGAAATAGCAGGCCAGCTCCCCACGACCAAGAGGGGGACACAACCAGACAAGAACTTTCCATTCTGCCCATGACTGCCTGAGGTAAGGACAGATATGGAAATGGGCTAAACAGAGAACTACCCTGTCTAGGGTGAAGACAGAGAGGGAAGTGACTCGGCAAAAAGACGATGCCAGGAAATACGACGAATACCACAAGGTGGGCAGGACAGGATCAAATGACAGAGACAACCTCCCCATTCGGGTTGACCAATAATTTTAAATGTTGCTCAGGGTAACCAATCGTAGTCATCCAACTCAGGTGACCGCTGAACTCCCTGCCAAAATGTTTATAAAAAGGGTATGTTTTGTGAGCTCCGGGTCTCCTCTTGCCTGTGTGCTGGGGGACCCCAATGTACATTGGAACATTAAACCTCTTGCGGATTGCAGCGATTCCGGTCTCTGGCCTTATTGAGTGGGGGTCTTCTAATGAGCTCTAACACTATGTTGTGGGGAAGGAAAATCAGGAAGGGCAGGCTTCTTTTTGTTGCTTCTTTTTACTATTATTGTTATTATTATTAAACAACTACTAATAAGATTTATTTTAAAATATACAACTCAGGATTGACTTTTTTAAGTCATCAAAACAATTTATAATAGTTAAATGCCACTTAAATATACATGATAGCTTCTGCTGAAGGCTCCTTTTTATCGTTGAACCTGAACAGGAAGGTCTCATGGAACTTGCTCTGTGGAGCAGACTGGCCTCAAGCTTAGAGATTTGCCTGCCTCTGCCTCCCAAGTGCTGGGATTGAAGGTGTGCGCCACCACCCAAAGTAATCAAAGAGGACATGTTGAGGAACATGGGTGACCAGGTCATATTTGAGGTATTCCTTTCTTTATTCTTCTTTCCTTAGTTACTTTTGCTATTAATTTTATTTTATTTTATTTTTAATTTTGGAAGCAGAATTTCAGTAGGTAGCCCTGGCCTTGACCTCAGAGATCTGCTTGTCTCCAGAAAACTGGGTTTAAGGGCATGTACGATCATGACCCATAAGCAAGATATTTCTCAGCTACTCACCTCTTCCTTTGACATAAAATAGATCCTGGTGTTATATCAAGGTACATCAGTTAAAATCATGGAAGTTGGTGAATGAAGAAACCAATAAAGCGAGATCAATTTTGCCTTAACATTTTCCTTATTGAACAAGAGCTTCCTGTGGAAGGGGTCAACTGGGGGAGAGTTGAGGACATGTTCTGAAGTTTTGTGACTATAAGGGCTTCTGTAGATCAAGGGAAGTGGCCGGGATAATGAAACAGTTCAACTTAAAAAACTAGGTGATTGGTTGATTGACTGACTGATTGATTGATTGATTGATTGATTGATTGAGTATGGATTGGGGGTGTCATGGTGCATAAGTAGAAATCAAAGAACAATTTGCAGGAGTTTGTTCTTTTCTTCTACCATGTAGGTCCCAGGAATCTACCCTAGATGGTCAGGTGTGATGGCCAGCACCTGCACTGTAAGCCACATCATCAGTTTATGAAGCCCTGCCTCTCCTTTTGATTGGACAAGAGAAACTGAAGTTGATATCATAGGAAGCAAAGCAAGAAGGGAAAAATTAGTGAAGAGGTGTGGTCAGTGGTCCAGGTTTATTTTTCCTGTCTAATAACTCTTTTTTAGTAAATACTAGCTTTAAAAATAATATGGGGTTGCTAGAGGATATTTCTGTGACCAGAACACTCAGCATGCTTAAGTATGTATCTGTGGAATTGATTTTCTAATCATTTTTTTAATCTTCTGAAAAAATATTTAAATGGGTTTCCAAACAATGGAACTCCTTGCACTTCAAAATCACCTGTCAAATATTTGAATACAAAGTTTACAGCTCCTTGGGTTTTCTCTCATTTACCAGTTTATCACTAGAGCCTCTGTTAGTACTGGAAAATATAAGTGCTAAACGCTTCACTTAGCTGTTTTCAGATGAATTAATAACACATGTATTTGGCCAGTTTTCTATCATTTGGGACCTGAATCCTATCTATTAGTCTGGATTTTAAGACCCAACTACATGTCTAAATAGGAGTTCCTCCACTTATAAAGGATGTGACATTATTCCTCTTGAAGTTTAGAAGCATTGGCACCACCAACCTCTCAGGGTGTTTTCAGAGTTAGATACTGAAATTCAGTCAGTAACAACTCAACAAGTGGCCTAGCTGAATGAGTAGAATTTTTGCCTAGCATGCATGAAGCCTTGGGTTTGATATCCACCACCATACCAGAAAAGCATAGTATGGTGGCATATGTCTGTTATCCCCATGCTCTAGATAGAAAGAGGTAGTGGAAGGAGGTTTACAATTAATGGTCATCCATCCACGACCATATAGTGAGCTCAAGGCTAGCCAGTGATACCCAACACCCCGTCTCAACAAACAAACTCACAAACAAAAGCTTTGAACTAATAGTGGTTATTAAACTATTTTATTGAGTGATCTCCCAGCATCGATTTCACCGCTGAGCTCAGAGGCGAGATCTCCACCTTCTCTCTGGAGCAGTACAGCTAGGAGCACACTGGGCATATGATCAGTGGAGCAGCGGGGACAAGAGTCCTCCCTTCCAGCTGCTATTTGCAGCGGGGAACCAGGAAGCTCCACAGCCTTCTGTGCTTAGCCCACCAGGATAGAGTGATCTCCCAGCAGCAATTTCACTTCTGAGTATAGAGGTGAGATCTCCACCTTTTCTCTGGAGGGGTACAGCTAGGAACACACTGGGCATAAGATCAGTGGAGCAGCTGGGACAGGAGTCTTCCCTTCCAGCCGCCATCTGCAGCAGGGAACCAGGCAGGTCCAAAGCCTTCTGTGCTTAGCCCACCAGGATAGAGTGATCTCCCAGCAGCAATTTCACTTCTGAGTGCGGAGGTGAGATCTCCACCTTCTCTCTGGAGGAGTACAGATAGGAGCACAAAAGGCATATGATCATCAGAGTAGCTGGGACAAGAGTCTTCCCTTCTGACCGCCATTTGCAGCAGGGAACCAGACAGCTCCACAGCCTTCTCTTGCACAGACCCTGCCAGAAGAGAATTGGTCTCCCAGGAGTACAGACACAGGTTTACAGGCCCGTAGGAGGGGCAAGCTCCAGCCAGAGACAACAAGACCAACTAACACCAGAGATAACCAGATGGCAAAAGGCAAGCACAAGAATCCTACCAACAGAAACCAAGGCTACTTGGCAACATCAGAGCCCAGTTCTCCCACCACAGCAAGTCCCGGATGCCCCAGCACACCGAAAAAGCAGGAGTTGGATTTAAAGTCTCTTCTCATGATGCTCTTAGAGGACATCAAGAAGGACATAAATAACTCCCTTAAAGAAATACAGGAGAACATGTGTCAAATGGTAAAGGCCCTTAAAGAGGAAACACAAAAATCCCTGAAAGAAATACAGGGAAGCATGGGTGAGCAGGTAGAGTCCATTAAAGAGGAAACACAAAAATCCCTGAAAGAATTACAGGAGAACACAAACAAACAGGTGAAGGAACTGAACAAAACCATCCAGGATCTAAAAATGGAAATAGAAACAATAAAGAAATCATAAAGTGAGACATCTCTGGAGATAGAAAATCTTGGAAAGAATTCAGGAGTCATAGTTGCAAACATCAACAATAGAATACAAGAGATGGAAGAAAGAATCTCAGGTGTTGAAGGTACCATAGCAAGCATCGAATCAACAGTCAAAGAAAATGCAAAATGCAAAAAAAGTGTAACCCAAAACATCCAGGAAATCCAGGACACAATGAGAAGACCAAACCTAAGGATTATAGGTATAGAAGAGAGTGAAGATATACAACTTAAAGGGCCAGTAAATATCTTCAACAAAATTATAGAAGAAAACTTAATCTAACCTAAAGAAAGAGATGTCCATGAACATACAAGAAGCCTACAGAACTCCAAACAGACTAGACCAGACCAGAAAGTCCTCCTGGCACATAATAATCAAAACACCAAATGCACTAAACAAAGAAAGATATTAAAAGCAGTAAGAGAAAAAGGTCAAGTAACCTATAAAAGCAGGCCTATCAGAATTACACCAGACTTCTCACCTGAGACAATGAAAGCCAGAAGATCCTGGGCAGATCTGATACAGACCCTAAGAGAACACTAATGCCAGCCCAAACTACTATACCCAGCAAAACTCTCAATTACCATAGATGGAGAAACCAAGATATTCCATGACAAAACCAAATTTACACAATATCTTTCCACAAATCCAGCCCTACAAAGGATAATAGATAGAAAATGCCAACATGAGGAGGGAAACTACACCCTAGAAAAAGCAAGAAAGTAATCTTTTTCCAACAAACCCAAAAGAAAGTAACCACACAAACATAAAAAGAACATCAAAAATAACAGGAAGCAACAATCACTATTCCTTAATATCTCATAATGTCTATAGACTCAATTCCTCAACAAAAAACAGTCTAACAGAGATGTTTTTCATGTGGATCTTCAATTTTATCAGAAAATATGTGTGACTCCTCTTTCAATTCAGTAATGCTTTTTGTGTCTATCATTTTTACTGTATTATTTTCCACAATAATCTTTAATTTTAACATTTTTTTCTGTGTATTTCTTCGATTTTGTCGGAGGTGCTTTTTATGTAGATCTTTGGTTTCGTCGGGGGCGGGGGGAGTGTTTGTAGTTCCACTTTCAATCAATTTAGGAATGTTTTTGTGCCTACCATTTTGTCAGTGTATTTGTCCATGATAATCTTCAATTTTAACGTTTCTCTGTATTTTTCTTCAATTTTGTCAGAAGTATTTTCCATGTGGATCTTCAGTTTTATCAAACGATGTCTATAATTCTACTTTCAATCAACTTAGGAACATTTTTTTTTTTTTTTTTTTTTTGGTTTTTCAAGACAGGATTTCTCTGTATAGCTCTGGCTGTCCTGGAACTCGCTCTGTAGACCAGGCTGGCCTTGAACTAAGAAATCCGCTTGCCTCTGCCTCCCAAGTGCTAGCATTAAAGGCGTGCGCCACCACTGCCCAGCTAGGAACATTTTTATACCATCCATTTTATCTGTATAATTTTCCATGTAATAGTCAGTTTTAACATGTTTCTCTATATATTTCTTGAATTTTTTCAGGAATATTTTCCTTGTAGATCTTCCATTTTATCAGAAAGTGTTTATAATTCCACTTTCAAAAAACATAAGAATATTTTTATGCCTACCATTTTATCTGTATAATTTTCCCATGAAATACTCACTCTTAATGCGTTTTTTCATATATTTCTTCAATTTTATCAGAGTTTTTTTTCAGATTAATCTTCAATTTTATCAGAAAATGTTTATAATTTCACTTTCAATCAACTTAGAAATATTTTTATGCCTATCATTTTATCTGTATAATTTTCCATGATAATTTTCAATTTTAATGTTTTTCCATATATTTTTTTCAATTTTATCAGAAATATTTTCCATGTAAATCTTCAACTTTATCAGAAAATGTTTATAATTCTACTTTCAATCAACTTAGGAATATTTTAATTCCTACCAATTTATCTATATAAATCCTTCAATTTATCAGAGATATTTTCCATGTAAATCTTCAATTTTATCAGAAAATGTTTTTACTTCTACTTTCAATCAATTTAGGAATATTTTATGCCTACTATCTTATCTGTATAATTTTCCATGAAATAGTCAGTTTTAACGTGTTTTTCTATATATTTCTTGAGTTTTATCAGAAATATTTTCCTTGTAGATTTTCAATTTTATCAGAAAATGTTTATAATTCCACTTTCAATCAACTTAGGAATATTTTTATGCCTACCATTTTATCTGTATAATTTTCCGAAATAGCCAATCTTAACGTGTTTTTCTATATATTTCTTCAATTTTTTTTTTTTTTGAGACAGGGTTTCTCTGTTTAGCCCTGGCTGTCCTGGAACTCACTCTGTAGACCAGGCTGACCTCGAACTCAGAGATCTGCCTGCCTCTGCCTCCCAAGTGCTGGGATTAAAGGCATGCGCCACCACTGCCCATATTTCTTCAATTTTATCAGAGATATTTTCCATGTATATTTACACAATGGAATACTACTCAGCCATTAAAAACAATGAATTCATGAAATTCTTAGGCAAATGGGGAACAGGGGGAGGGAAGAAGGCTTATGGGACTTTCGGGGAGGGGGGAACTGGGAAAGGGGAAATCATTTGGAATGTAAATAAAGAATATAGAAAATAAAATAATAATAATAATAATAAAAAACTTTTATTATTATATACATACTTATACATATTAGGTGTATCTTGGATAATGTCTTCCTCCTGTAAGCAGAAAATAGAATTTTACTTTCTAAAAGGAAGGAGAGTGAGGAGTCATAAGTCTTGAGCTTTATCTTTCTGTCACAATTTTCATTCTGCAATTTTGGATAGATGTCTAAAGTTATTAATCTACCCATATTTGTCAAATCAGAGTTAGAAAATAACTAGACATAGGTGGTCTTGGCATTCATTTTTATGACTTAAAATTTTATTATTTTACATGAAAAGAACTGATTCAATGTAATTTGCATTGTTACTTATTAACAGTTGTGATTAAAATGTTGTTTGGGGAATTTTGATTGCTTCAAAGGCAGTTTAGAGATTCATTTCTTTCAAGTGTATAATTACCACACTGGTGGGGAGGCATGCAAAATAAAAACTATTCATGAAATTAATTCAACCACTATGTAATAACTAAATTATTCCCCTGCTCAGTGCTATGTTATGTTCCTGTTCCATAAATATTAAGTGAACGACTGCCTAGGTGGCTCAAAAGAGTTTGGACCACTTAATCATAATGAAATACTCTATAGTAATTGAATGGGGTGCAGCTTAGTTTTGGCAGGAAGAAGAGGTCTATTTGCCAATGAAATTGGCTTCTATTTTATGACTTAACATATTTTTAAGAGATCTCATTATTCAGGTGGACAAGAAATAACACTTTTCTTATAGTCAATCTAATGTTGACAGCACGTGCTGATTATGCTTGTCAAATGGACAAATGAATTCAACTGAGGCTGTTACTACCTGGAAAAGTAGATGGTTCTCAGCGTTAGGTTTAGGTGAGATTTTAAGCTACTATCCAACAGCCTACACCTATCACCAAGTCATGAATTGGTTCAGTTCAAATGGCCTACAGGATCCTAATTGTAGCTTTCACACATACCGGAGGAGGTAGTGTCTTTGGATACTGAGAAACCAAGTACCTGGTTTCTGTTGAGTTTTTGCTGTTTCCTGTACTCTTTCTCCTTCTGGACTTCCTTTGTTTCCCCATCCTTATGATTCCAGTTAAATAAATATGTACACATAGAATGTGGTGAAGAAAATAGAATTTATTACAGAATAATATGAGGTTCTCTCGCAGCTGAGACTGGACAATGACTATCAAAAACACTATGGAGGAAAAACTCTCATGGGATGAGAGTGGATCATTGTGTGAGCTGCCTCTATTTAAGTAGATCTCAAACTTCTTAACAGTTCTGTAGCAGACAGCTTTTAGAAGGACATTTTCCTGGTCGGTTGTCTGACAAGACCATTCAGATTATCTCTCTTTTTTTTTTATTGCTTTTTTTTTTACAACCCAGTTGTTGCCCGCCCCCCTCCCCCCCAATCCTCTCTCCCACAGGTCCTCATTCCATTCCTCCTCCAATCTGTCTCCAATAGGATGTCCACCCCCTACCAGGCCTCCCCACTCCCTGGGGCCTCCTAAGAAAGCAGAGAGTACCAGTGCTTTCTTCTGCAGGGTGGAGAGAGCACTGTGAGACTTGGGAATTAAACAGAATCATAAGTTTGAGAAAGCGGAAACAAGGTTCAATAGCCTCTTCCCAATTTTACACAATCAGCAACGAATTGCTGGAGGGATGAGATGCTCCAAGCAGCCAAGTTGAAGGAAGATACTTGCACTAGGTCTCTTGGGCTGTCTGAAAGTGGCAGCAGGATTAGAGCTTTTACGGGATCCGAATAGTGCTGTAGCGTCCAGTCAGCAAGCTTTGACTAGACAGTCATCTTAAGATCTTTGAGACAACTGAGAATAAACTGACTCAGAGTCAGAGCTAGGACTCAAACAACGGTTCTTTTGAACAGTAATCAAAGTCCTGCAGTTTTAATTCCCGCTTTTACAAGATGCTGATTATGGGGGAAGACTCCAACTCAATGATCTTGAAACCTTTTAATACATGATTATCTAGTTAGAGCTCCCAATGAGATACCAGAAGCCTCAACTCCATCATCTGCTTTCCAAATCCATCCCTTCCCTGCCTTCTAGGAATTCCTGTGAATAATTAAATTAATCACCCTGCTACCACTTCAGAGAATCTTGATGTTAAGCTAGAGAAACTTTTGTGAATTTCTGTCTTGAAAAACAAACAAAATGATATTGAAGGTTCTCCACATTTTACCTGCCCATCTGCAGCTGGTCTTGAGGCAAGGAAACATTGCAACTGCCTAAAGAAGAGAGAAGTTTGAAAGACAAGACCAAGCAAACATTTACAACAGTACTGTCACCACCTGTCACCACCTCCATAGCCTGCAGTAACTCTTGATCAAGGTATTCCTTAAAACTGTCTCTCTTGGTTTCATTTTTGTCAAAATTATTTTGGCTAGGGACTATGAAAATGCCTGGAGACAAAGATCTAAATTTACACACCCATATAAAGCTTATTTTAATATTTAGTTATTTTGTTCACATATTACTTCATTGGGCAAGCACTGTATGACAATTAGTAAATATTATATTTTAGGAAAGACGGTCCTTCAATAGAGCTACTAATACTATGTGCAAAGAGATAAATGGGTAACAGAAATGCTAAGTGGGTATACAATGTTGAAATTATTACTGGGCAAAACCAGGACTGGGTTTTTCAGGTCCTTGCTCAACTTTCGCTCCTGTTTTTGGTCTTGCCGCAAGGGCTTGTGGCTCACTTGAAGGAGAAATTGAATGAGCTAAGCTGTCAGGATACAAGCAACTAAATTTAACTTGACTGAAAATAATAGACAACACTATTTCTTAGACACTGAGAGACAGCAAGGAGAGAAGAAACAACCAAAGGCAATCAAGGGTAGACCAGGATGCAAGCTTCTCTTCTTTACGGCTGTCTCTGTCATCTTCACACTCCCTGCAGGCTACCTGTTTATGGGTCCTTTTTGCTGCTGTTAGTTTCTGCTTTCTAACACCTTGAAGGTCCAAACTTTAGAGAAACGCATAAGGAAGGCTCATAAACAACTAATGTGGCCTTTAACTTAAAGTTTATAGCATGAGAGACCAAAACCTTAAGCCATCCGTTGTGTCCCCAGGTTAAAGTGTTGTGGATGCAATTGATGTCTCAAACTGTCCCCGAAGCTTCCCATAAGAAATATATTGTGTTTGTCTTATTTCTGTCAGCAAATTCTCACTTAGCTTCAGAGAAGAAATTTGTTAGAGTCTAAGTATTACACAGACTCCCTAATATAGGATGCATTTCCAGAGAGTTAGAAAATATTTAATTTCATGTGGCATAAATTACTTCCCAAGAACAAGACGTTCAAGTCTGATTAGACTGTGTTCTGACACAAGGCCAATTTTTTTCTTAGATGATGAGAATATTTTTCATTAACATAATGGATCAACATAATGCTAGAGGCCATGGCAAACACAATTAGGTAAAAGTCCACAAGAAGAAGAAATGCAGGGCTAGAGTGACAGTGTAGCTTTAAAGAGTACCTATTACTCTTGCAGAAGATCCAAGTTTGATTCCCAACACCCATGTCCAGGGCTTCACAAACTCCAGTAACTTCAGTTCCAGAGGATCTAAAGCCCTTCTCTGCCCTCAGGAGGCACCTGCACAAATGGGACATACACAGACAAAGTCACATGCACATACAGACACATAAATAACAATAATAAAAATAAATTTATAGGAAGAAACAGATTTTAACAACTCATACTGCCATCTTCACCTTGCCTCACTAAAGCTTTTACAGGGTATCCAAACCATACCTTCCTCTCGAGTTAACCTATAATTGGTGGTTCAAAGAGGAGGGGGCGAACAGACTTGTAAATGTGGTTAAGATCCTTAAAATGGGCTATTTGCCCAAACACATCCCCAACAAATGAGGAAGGCCATCCTAAACACAGCCATATCTCACGTTTTGTAAAGGATCTGATAGAGAGAAGAGCAGGTATGGCCACACAAGCCAATATCACAGTAGCATACCGACAAGCCAAAGAGCACATTAGCAACCAACACTGAACAGGGAGGAGACCTCCAGAAAGTACATGGCTCTGTTGATAATTGATTTCTACTGAGTGAAATTGATTATGGATTTGTATTCTGCAGAAACACTGTGTGTGTGTGTGTGTGTGTGTGTGTGTGTGTGTGTGTGTGTGTGTGTGTTTATTTAAGCCCTTAAGTTTGTGAAAATGTGTTATAGTATTAACTCAGCTTTCTGACACCCAGTGCTAGAAGAAAAATAGAATCATTTGTACAATTCTTATGGGGTAAAAAAACAAAACAAAAAACAAGTCTCAATCTGTACAAATTAAACAATCCCACTCCATACACTAAATTCTAAAACAAATTCTCAAGTGGAATTTCGAATGGGGTACAGTATGTGACATATCAACTTATCTGGACAGTTATGATAAACGTAAGCCTGACCTTCACATGGTTTCCTCACCCCTTCCCACTCCTGTTTCATTCTACCTTCCTGACCCTCTCTTCCCCCCTGTTTTGACTTTTTATTGACTCTTTGTGAATTTCACATCATGTACTGTAAGCCCTCTGATCTACTCCATCACCCTCTGCCCTTGCATCCTCCCCACCAAAAGAAAACAAAATATGAAAAAAAATATTAAAAAACAAAAATCAAATCAAAACAAAAGTCCAGCCATGGGAGCTTCAGTGTGGCACAGTGTGTTCCACAGATTTATCTGCAAATGTTTATTGTAGTGAGTCGTTGGTCTCACTGGAGGCCTCTGGCTTCTGCTACACCGTCAATACTGGATGCTCCCTGAGACTTCTCTTGGATATCCGCTTGTTGCACTGTGTCATGGAGATCCTGCAGCTTTGGACTGGTCTCTTCATTTGCTCAGGAATTCCCAGATGGAGAAGATTGTTGCCTTAGCCCTCGGCCCCCTTCGGGGGTAGGGAATAAGAAGGTGTGGAATCAATGACACAAATTCCAGGAGACAGATGAGAAGCAGAAGAAGACTTGTTTATTGTTCTAGTGGAGATGCCTTTATACCTTCCGCACGTAATGCCTTGGTCAGTAACTGCTTGCCATCTTGCCACAGCACAACTAGCACCAGCTGATTGGCTGCCTGAGTCACATACTCTGTTTATCTCCATATGTGAAACAGATTCCAGAGTTAGTGAATGCAGAAGCACCTGCTGTGCATGTGTGGGCCATGGTCTGCTAGTCAGAACATGCTGACTCATTCCTCTTACCCTAGATTTTGGTGTGGGCTAACTCTTTTTCTTTTTTTTTTTTAAGAACTTTTTTTTTTTTTCGAGACAGGGTTTCTCTGTGTAGCCCTGGCTGTCCTGGAACTCA
The DNA here is from genome assembly GCA_036184795.1 of Tokudaia tokunoshimensis. Taxonomy (NCBI): domain Eukaryota; kingdom Metazoa; phylum Chordata; class Mammalia; order Rodentia; family Muridae; genus Tokudaia; species Tokudaia tokunoshimensis. The sequence goes on along the minus strand of BTHU01000016.1, from coordinate 70,716,924 downwards.
CTTTGTAGACCAGGCTGGCCTCGAACTCAGAAATCCTCCTGCCTCTGCCTCCCAAGTGCTGGGATTAAAGGCGTGCACCACCACCGCCCGGCTGTGGGCTAACTCTTAAGTCTCTAAGAGTGGGCTAACTCTTAAGTCTTGGATCTGGACCTGGGTGGTAGCTGAGACGACCAGACCACCAGCTTTAGCCAGCTCTCCTGCCTGCACGTGGCATGGCAGCCAAGGCACAGATTTGGCTCTTCTAAATCCATATCACCAGGACCAGCTCTAGTGTACTGCCCAGGCAAGTACAGTACCTGGGGCAGCTCTCCCTTCCAGTGCTCAAGCCATTAGGGCGAACAGATCTCCAGCACTGCCCCTTTGAAGGGCAGGGCCAACTCTCCTGAAAGTTACCGTCAGTGAAGGGTAGGGTCTGCTCCACAAAGCCCTGGGACATCAACATGGCCCCAGGTGGCAGTCCAGACCAGTAATGTCCATATGGCTTTTGGTGGTAACAAGGATCATGGACATTCATGCCAGATATGATGACATGGGTCAGATATCACCATGGCTTCAGGTGGCAGGCTACTTATCAGGCTGCTCATCAGTGTTCTCTTATCTCCAGTTTTGCCTCTCTTCTTCATGCACAAACTGCTCCTCTTTAGCTCCTATCGCTTATGGCAGCAGATGGGCCACTCTGACCAAATTCTTTTATGTGTGGATTGTGCTGACCCTTAGCTTCTATCCTTCTAGCTCACCTTTCTGTAATAAAACACTAAATCAGTGGCCCTAATAGAAATCTAGTTATGGGATTTTTGCTCCACCCATCTGTTTACTTCATGTTGGATGAAGGATGGTGTTGGAAATTCCTTGTGCAGGCACTTGATTGAGGTGAGGCCCTTTTAGTAGATTAGATCCATGGTGGTAAGGAAATGTATTAGCATGGTCATTCATGTGTTACTTTCTTTGCTGTGGAAGAATGCAAAGCGTTTTTTGTGTGTTCAGTGATTTTCTGACATTCTAACAGGGAAGGTTGTTGCGTTTTCCAGTCTCAAAGACTTTTGCACCTTTTGTTTGTGGTAGGTAAAAAGAAGGTCTTCTCTTAGTCTAACAAAATATCAGAAAAATGGATTGTTTGTGGCCAAGTATTGAAGGATGTTTGAAGACTATGAATATTTTCACAAGGAGTTAGAGAGATAGCAAGTTATCTAGGAAATATGAACATACACAAGTCTCAGGGTGTCTGGGCTTTGGCTTGAACCCTGCATTGTTTCCACTGTCAGATAATAGTATAGAATTCGGAGAACCATTGAATATTGGACATTAAAGATCCATATAAATTTAAGTAATGAGCCCACAAGACCTTATGTATATATTATAACAGAGGGTTTATTCATATGCAAGGGCTATAGCTAAAATAGTATTTCCTGAGAGGTTTGCTCTGTAGAAACATCTTTATCACTTGAAATTGCCTTTGAAGACTGATGGCAAATATCAGAGCAACAAGAAATAGATGTGAAATGTGTCACATGCTTCTATGCCTAGATGCAAGGTCATCTCTTCTCCTCTATATTAGCACATCCATGGCTAGCAAGAGACTTGCTTTCCATTTCCTGCAAAGAATATGCTGGTATCATGTGATCTAAATGCTTTGCTCATAAATCCCTGAAGGCAGTGCTGAGCATAACCTTAGTACTATTGGAGGGGAAATGTTTTTATGGTCCTGAGACACATTACAAACAAAAAACCTCCCATATTTTCCTCCCTATCATTCATCTCCTTGCAGAACCAAGTAGATAATTGGAGAGCGGACAGCAGAACAAGCCAGCAACTCTTACTTTGGCTAACAAAATTATCATTTTGCAACTTTCATGTTGCCATTCTTCAACTCCAAAATGAGTTGCAAATATTCTAAATTATGACTGTATAAGGTAAAACTATTTTTGAATGATGTTATGTAGATTTCTTTGAAACAACAACAGTAATACCTCACACACACACACACACACACAAACACCTTTAATGTTGAGAAAGCAATTATATTGTACAATAACCTTAAAAGAGACACTGTTATGTGACAAAGGTTTAGATTATCATGAGAAAAGTAAAAAAAAGGATGATGTCCTTATTAGCGGATGAAATCCATGTTGAAGCTGGGCCCATTTCCTTCCATTATTGCTTCATGACAAGTATCTGTGCTCCATGAGAGAGCAGCAGGTGCTGTCCTAGACTGTTGAGAACTTGGCAGGTTCTCCTTTGATCTTCTTCTCTTTACTAGGACCAAAGCTCACACCAGTGGGTGGCAAGGTCCTTTAGGAGCTGAGGCTTAAGAAGTAATTCCATGGACAGTGGGGAAGCCAAGACCTGCTTTCATTAATAAAACCTCAGATCGCTTTTGAAAAAATCTTCCTGTCTTCTGTTGCTACCACAATGTACTCATTGTGATCCACATATAACTTTTTTTTCTATCAGTTTCCTTGGTTCATTTGTTGGACAGATACATGAATGAGAAAGGTATAATTGAGTACTGTGGTGTTTTCTAACAGATTGCAAAGATCAGAAAGAGAAAAATAAAAAAAAAATCACTTAAACTCGTGGTTTTCAACCTTTAGGTTGTGACTGCTCTGGCATAACATATCAGATATTCAGCATATCAGATAATTACGTTATGATTCATAACAGTAGCAAAAGTACAGTTATAAAGGAGCAATGGTTAGGGGTCATCACAACATGAGGAAACTGTATTAAAGGGTCACAGCCTTAGGCAGGCTAAATACACTGACTTAAAACAGTCAGATTTACAATTATAAGGGATTGCCAAGTCCACAACAACAAAAACAGCTCACTTCAAATACTTTATCTTAGAGTTGAATGTAAATGACCATGGCCCAAGAACATAGATTTAGGTTGTTTCAAATATATGCCCCAATGTGGAAATTGGCTCATAAAGATTTTTACTACAATGAGCAAAAAAAAATTATAAACAGACAATTTTTAAAAAGACACTGGTAAAGACATCAACTGGCTTGCGGCAGAGCCTGGAAACCTCCGCTATGTCTCAGATGTTCTACCATAGTACTTTCGCCTTTGGGTTGGCAGAAGCTTAAGGGTCTGTGTTTTACATACAAGTGGGCAACAAGTGACTGTTTTGGAAGCTAACATAGCCCAAGATAAATTGGCTATTAATCAATAGCACTCCAGCTCTCTGCCACTGTTTACATGTTACCAGTAAATCAGCCTTGCTGGGTGTTCATCACAGGTGTGAGATTTCATCCTGTGAATTTCTGTTGACAAGATTTACTTCATGTAATTATGAAAATGTTATGTCAAATAAAATACAATTCTTAGATGAAAAATGTAACACTTCTGTTTCTTAACCCAAGCAGACCCCAATAATACCAAAGATTATTTGATTATATTTTTTTCAAAAATTAAAAAAAAAGAAGGAGAAGAAGAAACAAAAATCCCAGACACCTCCCTTATTTTTTCAGTATGGGAAATGGCTTACTGCTGAGAATTACCCTTCCCTATAAGACTTAAAGCTATGATTTGCATGCATTCTCTAAAAGTTCATTTGTTGAAAATTTAAGCTAAATTCATCACTGATGGTTGTCTTAGTAAGTGTTCTATTTCTGTGAAGAGCTACCACGACCATGGCAACTGTTTTTTTTGTTTGTTTGTTTTTTGAGACAGGGTTTCTCTGTATAGCCCTGGCTGTCCTGGAACTCGCTCTGTAGACCAGGCTGGCCTCGAACTCAGAAATCTGCCTGCCTCTGCCTCCCAAGTGCTAGGATTAAAGGCATGCACCACCACCGCCCGGGGCAACTGTTATAAAAGAAAGCATTTGCATGGCAAGAAGCATGGCAGCAAGAAGGCTGACATGGTGCTGGAGAAGTATCTGAGAGTTTTATATCTGGATCCACAAGCAGCAGGAAGAGAGGGACCTCAAAGCTCAGCGCTCCCCCCCACTCCACCCCACCCTCTAACACCCCCTTGCTTCCCGACATACTTCCATACGGGGCCATACTTTCTCCAACAAGGCTATATCTCCTGATTCTTCTCAAATAGTGCCACTCCTGAGGACTAAGCATTGAAAAGTATAACCCTATGGGGTGCATTCTTGTGCAAATTACCACAAAGGTATGAAGATTTCGGAGGTGATTTGTGTTTGATTATAACATAAAGGCAGGGATATCAGGATCAGATAACTGGCTTTGTAAGAAGACAAAGAGAAACATGAGTCTATTTCCATCCCTGACTGGGTGGTCCCTTTGATAATCAAGATCTGAATAGAAAGTGCATTTCCTTGCCCAGTGAAATAAAGGCCTTTTGTTACAGTTTCCCTAGTCTATAATATTCTGTTGGGGCAGCCTGGAAAAAGACTAACACTTAGATAAGAAGAGCCTTCTTATACCTATGACAGACCAGATAACTAGCAGCCAGATTCCTAGCATGCCTCATGAATGATTAATTTCCCCAGTTATTTTCAATAGATTCTCTACCATTGGTTCTAGTCATAACTAAATCTACATTCCTTTCTGTGTCTGGTTTTTGTTGCTGCTTGTTCTGACACCCTCATGGATCAGCTAATATTTGTACTTACTCATTAACGTGAAGTTTTCAGTGGGTTGAGAAATTAAGCCACATTTAAACTGGCGAACTTTAGCAAGTATTTATGATTTTTTTTTATTTATGAATTTTTAATTCATATTGATTTTTATTTTTCCCTCAAGCACTCCAAGAGGCATAATAACAGAAAGTGTGCCATTTAAAGGTGGGGGAAAGTCTGATCAAAGTCATCACTGTGATGATGTTGAATTCTTATAGTAATATAGAACAAAGCAACACATCTCAATTCTGAGCTAACTACCATTTCCTTTCCTGTATCTTTCACAGGTTTTATCTTTCACCACCACCACCCCCCCCCAATGAATGCTTTAGGGATCTTAGTATTTCCTCCAAATATATAATGATAGTTGCTACTAATAGGTACTTACAACCATTGAGCACAATAGATTATCAACTGTCTTTGCTTCTTTTCTAGAAAGGAGGATGAATGGCAGCCTTGGTGGTCATCATTATGATTTGTGCTGTACAGTTCCCACCAGCTATAACAAGGACAGAAAGGAAACAAGAAAATCAGTGCAGATATTGGGTTAGATATAGGTTGGTGATAATATATTACAGAGGACAGAAGACCTAAATGCATAAGACTGGAAAAAGTGTCTATATATGTGCATATGTATGTGACTATGCAATGGATATGCATGTGTGAATATTCACACATACATACATTTCGTCTACCTCTTAGCTTAAGGTTGTGATCATTTATTATTTTTAAACAATTTTAATTCCACCAGTTGAGAATAAGATCACTACCACAACTTTGAGCCAAATTTGAAGTAAGCTTAATTAAATACTGACAAGGTTGATGAACTCTGGCCTGTTACATTTCAGGTTTTCCGGGAAATGGCCGTGAGTCATGTTTTACAGAGGCTTAAAGAGAACATGAGCATGTCAATTCCAAGCAGGGACAAATGTATATCCTGACATAGTATTTCCTGCTTACATATCTCCAGCATACTTCCAATCAGGGTTAGGCATACATGCTGACATATTTCCTGCTCATATACCTTCTACCAACAAATGACTAAGCATTTCCGGTGCAGATGTGTCAAGTAAACATAAGAAACAGAAACTTATTATTAACTGCAAACAGAACTCTTTAACCTGTAAGGTTTATTTTTTCCTGTTTTGGTCTCACAATAACTCTGCCAGTTTACACTTAAATATTTAAATATACAGGTAAAATCATCACATTCACTTCTTGCTTAGTAAAACACAAAGGCAAACTCTAGAGCTAATTTAAACATTTGATTTATTACTGCAACGTATGTTATCCACTTCCTTCAGTAGCTACATGTAGAATAAATCTATTTGCTTAATGATAAAGAACATTAACAAATAATTTAGGAAATTAATTCAGTTAGTTTCTTTTCTCTTGCTCCAAAAAAATAAATAAATAAAAAAGACATAAAACCAACCACCATGACCAAGGCAACTTATACAAGAAGACAATTAATTGGGGGCTTGTTTACAGTTGCAAAGGGTGAGTTCACAACCTTCTTTGTGGGGAAGAGGGCAGCAGACAGGTAGGCACAGTCCTAGAGCAGCAGCTACATGCTCACATCCTGATCTGCTGCTATACGCCTGATCTGGCGTAGGCTTTTGAAATCTCAAGGTCCACCTTCAGTGAACTGGGGACCAAGAATTCAAGCATTCATACTTATTTTAAGCACACCCTTACCATTTGCTCTTTTATATTTCAAACACCATGTAAAAAGAGCTAAATCAAAGGTAGTACACTTCATATTTACAAAAATAAATAAAAATGACATAATTAAGAAGAATTACATATGGCAGAAAAGTTCCAGAAAACTGGAATGATGATAGTTGAGAAAGTGATGGAAGATAGTACTGGGAAACCAAAATGTCCTCCAAACTTGTTTTCTCCATTCTTAGCAGACTCTGATTTCACTGAACAGTAGCAGCAAAATTCTGTGTGCTTTCATTCAGAATCATTTCATAGACAAATCTCCCTAAGAAGATGGCATCCTAAAAGATGGTTACTAAGTTTTGTGAGCAACAGTAGGGAGAAAATAGATGCCTCAAGCCTCACTGTTGTGAATAGAAAGAAGCACACACATACCCCTTTGCTTTGGATCACAGGGAAGGGTGGAGCTGACCAATGGCTGCCCCCGCTTCAGGTACAGAAAACTGCTTCTGAACTGAAAATACTTTTCAGAGGTCAATGACAATATTTGCTTCTCCCTACCAAGGCAATGTCAATCTGAAACATGGTGCACTAGTGATGGAATGAATATCTTTCTTTACTCATAACAAGAAAGATAAGAAAAAACAGACTCTTTTTATCTGGTGCGATGTATTATGTTTGCATCAGGTTTTTAGCTGGCAGCTAGAAGCTTTAAGTTCAAGTCAAGGGAATGTTTTTTATTTATTTTGGAGGCTATCCCCTTGTGAAGCTTGTGATTTATTTTGAAAAATAAAATCTAGACAAATTTGGTTAGAGGAAATTTAGATGAAGTTGTGTAAGTCTGATTAACAACAAGCATAGATCTCATCCCCCTGTCTGAGCTGCACATCTAATGCAGACATGCATTATTGACGTCTCCACACTGTAATATGGAAAGTATAAAGTTCTACTCTTTTCTTCTCTAGAGTAAATATACATGGTTCATGCAATGTGTATTTAAAACCTGGGCCTTGTTCATGGTAGGCAAGCACTTTACCACTAGCCCATAAGTTTTAAGTTCTAGAATCCTAGAAAAGGGAAAATTAGTTTTTCTTAACAGGTAACTCTTGTCTCAGCTTGGAAGAATATGGGCCAAGATGTGGCGATTATCTATCACTGCCTAACAATTTATTCTAAAACTTAGAGGCTTAAAACAACTAACACATAATTACTCATGTAGTTCTGACACTCAGAAAAGGTAGGTGCTGCTAATTCAAGATTTCACTTGAGAAATGGATCATAACTACATTCATCTGGAGGATTGGTTGGGAAGTGGATTCACATTCATGCTGACAAGAGATCTCAGCACATGGGCTTCTCCATGTGATGTCTTTGTGTTGTAACAATTGACTTCCTTGAGAATGACAAGAGCTCGCAACACATGGACCTCTTTTGGTGTAACCACTGACTTTCTTGAGAAAGAGTGATCTTAGAAGGAGAAGAGGAGGAAAGTAATCAGAACAGAGGTCAAGGTATCTGTTAAAATTAGATCTTTTTTTTTTATTTTCTAAGTTTTTTTATTTACATTTCAAATGATTTCCCCTTTCCCGTTTCCTCCCTCCCCGAAAGTCCCATAAGCCCCCTTGCCTCCCTCTTTTCCCCATTCAACCCCCTCTTGCTTCTCTGTCCTGGCATTCCCCTACATCCAGTCTTTCCAGGACCAGGGGTCTCTCCTTCCACCTTCTTGGAGACCTATTGATATGCGAATTGTGTCTAGGGTATTCTGAGATTCTGGGTTAATATCCCCTTATCAGTGACTGCATACCATGTGTGTTCTTTTGTGATTGGGTTACCTCACTAAGGATGATATTTTCAAGTTCTGACCATTTGCCTAGGAATTTCATGAATTCATTGTTTTTAATTGCAGAGTAGTATGCCATTTTGTAAATATACTACATCTTCTGAATCCATTCCTCCGTTGAGGGACATCTAGGTTCTTTCCATTTTCTGGCTATTATAAATAAGGCTGCTATGAACATAGTGGAGCATGTGTCCTTATTGCATGCAGGTAAAGCCTCTGGGTATATGCCCAGGAGTGGTATAGCCGGATCCTCTGGGAGTGTCATGCCCAGTTTTCTGAGGAACCTCCAGACTGCTTTCCAGAGTGGTTGTACCAGCTTGCAATTCCACCAGCAGTGGAGGAGTGTTCCTCTTTCTCCACATCCTCGCCAACAACTGCTGTCTCCTGTGTTTTTGATCTTAGCGGTAGCATACTCTGGTGTCTGCCAATACTATCATCCTATAGAAGGGCTACTCAGTGGTATAATCTAGGAGACCGTGATCACTGGAGCCCATCTTGCAGGTTGACTACAAACCAAAAGGAGACTGGAGTGTCAACAATCAAGTTTCTGAATTGTTTCTAAAATGGTCATCAGAAGATTTTTCTAATATTAAATAAATAACTTGAATGGAAGAGAATGAAGAGAGGGAAGTCCACACAAATCTCATGTTTATTACTCTGCACCCTTACCAATGTCATTAACCACAAGACAGACTCCAAGCAGGAGAAGCTGGAGTTGGATTTTTGATTATCCTTTTTTTCCAGGTGTGGAGGTGAGACATCTCCCAGATGGAGACACATGGTAGGAATACCAGTACCCCCCATCTCAGCCTCAGGACTTCTACAATTCTGCTCACCTTGCAAAACCTCCCTCAAAGTCTTTGTTTTTATGAATACTGTAGTATCTCTAAAAGCAGAATGTGAGTCTCAGTAGCATTTGGATGACTGGATTATAAAAGAGTAATTAAAGATGTTCTGGGTAAATCGATATGGAGATATAGTGCACAGGTTATTGAATATGAGAAGGGAGGATTTTGTAACAAAATTTAATTACACAGAGGTCAAGAATTTATATTATCTGTGTCATTCAGGAGGAACAATGAACCTGAGGGAATGTGGCAAGGAACCAGTTATTTGAAAGGAAAATGAGGGAAGGAAAAGAAAAGGTTATGCTCTAAAAGGTCTCTGTGTGTGTGTGTGTGTGTGTGTGTGTGTGTGTGTGTATGCATCCATACATGTGTAAAGGAGAAATGTATACAATTACACCAGATAGTTAAATATGTTCAAATTTCAGAAGAATGCTTTAAAAAACAGAAGAAGAGTGCTAGAATTTAATTTGTCTAATTTCTTTCTTTTGGAGTCTGACAAACTGAACAGCAACTTCATGGGAGGAGTAGTGTTCATTGGGGCCGGAGCCTGAGAAACTGATTTCTAAGCAGTTTTGCCACTTTGCAGCTGCATGGTATCCGAGAACGTTATTGTCTGCATTATAGTTGTGCATTTTAAGTACTAAGCATCACATATCTGTTCCTGGATAAATGAAATGTGGTTAACATATGCAAAGGTCATACATCAGGCATGTTTTAGAATGGGAGAGATGAGTGCCTTCGCTCACCAGCTTCTGCAGGAGACATGCTTGCTTTATTTCTCATCTACTTTTTCTTACAACTTAGAATCTCTTTATGCCTTTCTGTGACACAAATTGGATTGTTACGATCCCCTCCCATTTGGCTTATAGATTAATACAGAAAAAGAAACTAATGGTGTGGTGTGGGGTGAGGGGTGGGTTTTCTCTTGGCTTTCTATTTTATTACCCATTATAAAAGGTTTTTAATCCATAATTCATAACCAGGAGCAATAACATAAAAATCAATAAGCAAGGAGTTAGGGTCTGCCAGCTTTTCCAAAGAATTTAAGATTTCTTTTTCATTTCTAGTTTAGAAAATGCCATGTGAAGGCTAAATCAATTCAGTCAGTCATGCTGTAGTCTTTGCTATAGAGGCTGACAGAAAAGACAGACATGTGCTCTCTTTACACTACGGCAAGACTGGAAAATCCACAAGTGCACAAATATTCACTTTTATTCCTAAGTGGGATGACTTGTTTTTTTCTGTGAGGTGTCAATGCAGACTTCTAGCTGACAGCTAATTTTGATGTAGTCACTTCCTTCCAGAGGTGTTTATAATGTCTCCAGGGTCTCAGGAAACCTGGTTTAAAAGCAAAGTCCTGGGGTTCAGTTCTAATGCCAACTCTAGGCAGTGTGATGACTCAATCTGCACCCCCACAGTCATCTGCTAACTCCTCCCTCCAATGTTTACTCAACTCCAAAGATTGTTTTAATTTCATTTACAGAATTATTGAGAAAATTAAAAGTCACATAAAAAATTGCATAGAACTTAGTGCCATTAGGGAAATCACTTGGTGCTTCATAATGTCCACTCAGGAGTTGGGTTTTTTTTTTCTTGTTTATTTGTCTCTCATGATGGTCAAGTTGTACTTCTATCTCTTGGAAGCCAAGGTAAACTTATGAAAACATATCTCGTTGCGGGTAGGGTGAGACAGGAGAAAAGGTCAGAGGGCCAAGAGAGTAAGTGGAAACCTGCAACCAGCAGGGATCTGGGAGGCAATTTAAGACCCATTCCAAGGGCAAGAGCAATTCCATGACACTATTAATGATAATCTGTTATGCTTGCAGTCAAGAGTCTAGCATTGCTATCATCTGAGAGGCTCTACACAGCAGCTGACTGAAAGAGAAGCAGAGATTTATAGCCAAACATTGGGTGGAGCTTGGGGAATCTTACAGAAGAGTTGGGGGAAGGATTGAGGGCCCAGAAGGGGACAGGAACTCCTCAGAAAGACTCTCTGTCTCTCTTTTCATCATTTCTCTCTGACCTTCAAATTCTTGCTTCCTACCCTGAGGCAAGTCTATGTTTGTCTCTGGTATTCCATTTCAGTTTGCCGAAGGCTCACAATGCTCCCTGCCTTTCCTCCTTCTCCTTTATTATACATACTATTATTTTATTTATAAGATTTTAGCAAGCTGCTAAGAAAAAACTATCTCCACATAAGTCATTTTAAGATAGAAATAACAACATAGATATTCCCAAGTTATTGTAGCCATTGTTAACAATCACTCTTTTAGGGCATAGCGTGGGAGCAAATGTATTCTTCAGTTCATTAACTGATAAGATTAAAGAATATCTAATCACCAGCATCATTCTCATCTCTGGCTATCTTCTACTCTAGCCCATGAGTTCACAGAAGCCAGTTCATACATCATCACAAAAGCACAGATCAGTGTAGGCGAAATGGGGGAGGGGTTGATTTAGTCATCAATATTTTAAAAAAATACTATAAGATGATAAATTTATTAAAGTAGATGCTTTTGACTTACTTTTACTAAAATTGTGATAAAATTGTGATTTTTTTTTTTATGGGTAGGTGAACGGCACTCTCTGAAAAGTGACCTTAGCTGTGTCTCTCAGCTTGGCCAGGCTGCACATACTTTCTTCAGCCTCTATTAGCCTTAGCCTCAGACTTCCCTTTTCTTGGATGTTTTCTTTAGAAAACTTCCCTCTAAAAATTCTTTTGTTTTTTCTGCCTCTTTGAGATGGGAAAAAAATTTAAAAAGCTTTTGATGGTTTTGCTGCTGAAAAGTCTGAACTGTCTACTTTGGAGGACCTGGGAAATAACAAATTGAATGTAATCATTTAGAAAGAGAGCAAACCTGGGTTTCCTGCTTCTCCTTAGAGACCCAATGGGTGGTAGGAAGGATGCTTTACTTGTTCCAAGTTGTATTGTGTTAGGAAGACAGACAGGAGTGTGAGTAATTATACTTTAGTTAAAACCAATAGGAGAAGCAGATGACTTCTTTCAGTACTTTTTATTCTTCTTAAAATTAGAGTTAAAATACTAGGTAGGTGTGCTGGCACACATTAATCCCAGCATGAGGGAGGCAGAGAATGGTGGATCTCTGTCAGTTCAAGGCCAGCCTGGTCTACATATCAAGTTCCAGGAGAGTTGGGACTATATCGAGTGGCCTTGTCCCATAAATAAATAAATAAATAAAGAGATAGATAGATAGATAGACCGATAGATAGATAATATATATATATATATCAATTTATACATATGATTTCCCATCTCTCTTCTGTTCTATCCTCTATATTTGTTCCTCTCTTCCAAATACATCCCCCACTTTCTTTAACCATTGTTGTTACATATACATATAAGGAATAAACATATAAATGTAAGCAGTTGAGTTACTTCAATGTTGCCTACAGGTATATATGTTGACAGCTGACTACAGGGTATTCACCAAGTCAGAGACCTCCTCTCTCCCAGCAGTTGCTAATTGCTTGTAGCTCTTCATTGAGTAGAGTTCAGTAGAATTCTCTCATCTGTTTTGGGTGTCAACTACTTTTGGAATTGGTCAGGTCTTGTACAGGCAGCCATGTTGTTAAAATTCTATGTTTGTGGTTTCTGTCATAGCTAGAATATGCAATTTCATAGCATAGTTCCTTGTCCTTTAGGTCTGACAACTTTTCTAGCCTTTTTCACAATGTTCCTTGAGACTCTGTCTATCTTTTACTCTGAGTTCACAGTCCAGTATAGACAAAACTAGGGGAAAGGTTGATTTAGTCATGAATTATTTTTTTAAAAAAATACTGTGTTATATATGCATCAATCTGGACTGGAATCTATATACTTATCTGTGTGTATAAGATTAAATATTTAGAATACAATCAGGAATTATACTGTCTTAGGAAACTAGTGATTGTAGGTTTGTAGTTGTCTAGTGAACTATAGTTATGCCATCTCAAGAAAGAATTCCTAAGAATACATTAAGTGCTAAAGCTATCTTGGGTAAAACTGGTCTGTGAACCAGCCATAAATTCCTAAGGTAAACTGGTCTCTGGATCAGCTCTAAATTCCTCTACAGTGTGATCCTGAGCTAAAGGTTAACTGCCTGGCCATTTAAATGTTATCTCTCCTTTCTGTAAACAATGCTTTCTTGCTACAGATGTTCTGAGCTGTTTTTCTGTATACATCACAAGGCTGAGCCAACTGGAGGTTGGGGCTGCTTCCCACTAATCTGCTTGGAACAGTCCCACAGACTGCTAATTAAGCCTGCCCTGGACTTAGAGTCTCTCAGATGCTTTTTGTTGTTGTTGTTGTTGATAGTTTTTTAATTTGGGTATCTCCTAACAGGTTCTCTTCTAAGGATCTCAGTAGCCATGTGTATAGTTGGCTAGGTTTATAGTTGCAGGCATAATTTCCCTCCTGTTTAGTGGTCCTTGAGGCTAATTATACAGCTGTTGGTTACTGTTAAGGTATACGTGATACAATAGAGCCTTTAGAGATGTTTTGTCAAGCTGGTCATTGTGGTGGTTCCTAAGCATTACATCTGGGCAAGACTATTGACTATTTTCCTCCCTTGTTTGGCAGCATGCATATCACCTTCCTATAGTATAAAAACTATTCCTCAGGAAGAAGGCTTTTGGGTCTGTTCTAGCTCAAATCTGAGTCCTATGTCCAATATCAAGTGGTTCATTCACTCATAGGGACTTGCCTTCAACTTCTGGGGGACAACCAAATCCAACAACAATAGGCAATATTGTTTGAGAGTCTCTTGAACTCCCCTGACCAACAATGAGAAAGAAAGTTTCTCATGTCTAACACTAAAGAGTTTACTAGATAGCCTGTGGCTCTTGGGGTTGCTACTCTCATCCCAAGTAGTGTAGGAGAGAGAAAGCACGCAAGAATTTAGAATAGTGCTCCCTGTCTCTTTAAATTTGTCTATGTTCATGCAGTTTTTCATTTGAAAGTTGCAGAGCTAATTTCTTGAACAATCTCTCAATTCTATTATTGAATACTGCCTGCAGCTATTATATTTTCCAGGTGAATCTTTTTAAGGTGGATTCTCTCTTAATTTGAAAGAGCATGAATTTATGACATACTGAAAAAGAAAAATACTGTTTCACTTCAGCAACAATTACCATCTTCCCTTCATGAAACTTTTGTATTTTAGATGCAAAAAGGAATGGATGTGGCTTCTAAAAGATAAACTGAGATGCTGCAATTCTTCCTGAAGATGCCTCTGAGAAGTAGAAACTTTAATTTGTGGAAAAAGGAAGCTAATTTCAAATGATTGTCATGTCACCTTCAGCCCAAATTGGTAAAAATAGTAAACTCGATGGACATTTCTTTTTTCTTTTATTGAAAATAGACTTTTTTTTCTCATATAATACATATTGATTATAGCTTCCTCTCCCCCTACCTCCAGCAATTCTCATACTCTTCTCTCATCTGGATTACCCCCCACCTCTTTTGACTCTTATTAGAAAACAAACAGACTTCTAAGAGATAAAAATAAAATATAAAAAATAAAATATAATTAGATAAAACATAAACTAATACAATAATTGAACAAAACACAACAGAAGAAAAAGAGCCCAAAAGGAGGCATAAGAAACAGAGACTCACTCATTTGCACACATAGAAATCTAGTAAAAACTCTAAATTGCAAAGAACACACATGGAGGTACCCATGGCTCCAGCTACATATGTAGCAAAGATGGCCTTTTCAGACATCAGTGAGAGGAGAGGCCATTGGTTCTGTAAAGGCTCATTGCCTCAGTGTAGGGGAATGCCAGGACAGGAAAGTGGGAGTGGATGGGTTGGTGAGCAGAGGGGAGGAGGAGAAACAAGGAAAGGAAATAACATTTAAAATGTAAATAAAGCACATATCTAATAAAAAATAAACCAAACCAAAACAAACAAATCTCTAAGTTGTATGATATAATATAAATGTAAAGTACCTGTAGGATAAAAAGACATTGAAAATATAAATAAATTAAACTAAAAATAATAAGAGAAAACAACAACAACAAAAAGAAAGTAGAAAAAAACAGAACCCTGACATGACACTGTGAGACTCAGAATCTCCAAAGTTTCCTCTGAGTTTCTATTTGCTTCCTCCTTGATAGTTCATGGAGGAAACCAAATTTTCAAGTGGCTATCAATTGGAGATAACTTCTGGGTTAAAGATTGGATCAGGAGTCCACTTCTCCTTTCAGTTCTAGGACCTCAACTACTGCAGACCCATGCAGACCCTATGCATGTTGCCTCAGTCTCTCTTAGCTAATACAAGATTTGATAATGTTGATCTAGAGGGCCTTGTTTCTTGGTGTCTTCCACCATTTCTGCCTCTTACACTCTGCTTCCTCTTCTATAGGAATGTCTCAGTTCTGAGGGGAGGGGAGAGGTTTGATGGAGATATCCCATTTAGGGCTGAGTGTTTCAAGGTCTGTGCATCTCTGTATTTGTTACTGTCTGGTGTAGAAGGAAGCTTCTCTGATGATGGCTGAGCAATGCACTAATCTATGAGTATAACACAATGTCATTAGGAATCATTTTATTGTTACATTGCCAAAACAAAACCAAACAAACAAAAAAAAATTTCCAGTAGTATTTGGCTTTACCCTAGGTTCCTTGAATATTTAATCTCAGGTACATGGTCACCCAAGTTGTAGTAAGAATGGATTGCACGTTATAGAGTAAGCCTTTAAAGTCAAATCAGATATTGGTTGCTTACTCTCACATATTTTGTGCCATCATTGCCATGGAATATTTTGCTGGAAGGACACCATTGTAGATCACAGGGTTTGTGGCTGAGTTGGTGTTTATTGTTTTACTTTGGTTGTCTGTAGAATACCTTCCTATACAAAAGATAATAGAACATAGATGTGAAAGTTTTATGTAGATACTAGCTTGACTTCTTCTTGTTCAATGATTTATATAGGAATTACCTTCAGCAATAAGGTCTTGCCATCAGGTTGGGGAGCAACCTATAAACTTAGCAACAGCCTGTATTGTTTGAGGCTCCCATGGGACCCCTTTGGTCAACAACGCAATTAAAGGAAACCCAGTCCTGACACTAGAAGCTTTATTTGGTGATAAGAGATGACCAGTTGGAGCTCTGACTCCCTCTTATTTGGTGATTTCATTTAGATCACCTTTCTATTGTATTTGGTTTCCATATTACCCCCCAAATGGCCCTTAATTTTACTGTCTCTCTTTATATTCCTTTCATCTTCCCCCTTTTCCAACACCCTCAACTCTTTATCTCTCTTTCTAGAAGCCCCCATCCATCCATCCTCATCTATTCTATTTCCCTTTCCTGGAGAGAGCTATCTACTCTCCCCACAAGTCCCTTACTCTATACCTAATCTCTATGGTTCTACAGATCATAGCTTAGTTATCATGGACTTAACAGCTAATATCTACAAATAAGCAAATTCATATCATAATTGTATTTTGGGTTCTGGGTTACCTCACTCAAGATGACTTTTTCTGGTTCCATATATTTATTTGAGAATTTCATTATTTCATTTTTTTAAAAAACAGGTGATTAATACACCACTGTGTAAATGTACTGCATTTTCTTTATTCTTTTTTTTTTCTTTTGATACATCTGGGTCATTTGTAATTTCCAGTTATTAGGAATAAAGCAGCAATGAGCACAACTGAGGTAAATCAATTCCCATCTTCCTGAGGAAGCACCATATTAATATCATAGTGGCTGCACACGTTAGCACTCCCACCAGAAATGTGGGAGTGTACCATTTGCTTCACATCTTCTCCAGCATGAGCTGTCATTTAGGTTTTTGATTTTAGTCATTCTGACAGATGTAAGGTTGAATCTCACTGAAGTTTTGGGTTTCGTTTCTCTGATTACTAAGTATATTGGACATTGATTTAAGTGTTTCTCATTCGCTTGAGATTCCTCTCTTGAAACATCTTTTCCTCCTTTTAGATCTGTAACACCTTTTTAATTGGGTTGTTTTCTTGAAATCTAGGTTTGAAGTTCTTTATAGACTTTGGATATTAGCCCTCTATCATGTGTACAGTTGGTTAAGATCTTTTCCCATTCTTTAGGCAGTTGCTTTTTCCAAATGATGATGTTTTTTGCCTTACAGAAGCTTTTCAGTTTTATGAGGGCTGATTTATTTATTTTTTTTATTTTATTTTATTTTATTTTAATTTACATTCCAAATCATTTCCCCTTTCCCGTTTCCTCCCTCCCCGAAAGTCCCATAAGCCCCCTTCCCTCCCTCTTTTCTCCATTCAACCCCCTCTCGCTTCTCTGTCCTGGCATTCCCCTACATCCAATCTTTCCAGGACCAGGGGTCTCTCCTTCCATCTTCTTAGAAATCTATTGATATGCAAATTGTGTCTAGGGTATTCCGAGATTCTGGGTTAATATCCCCTTATCAGTGACTGCATACCATGTGTGTTCTTTTGTGATTGGGTTACCTCACTAAGGATGATATTTTCAAGTTCTGACCATTTGCCTAGGAATTTCGTGAATTCATTGTTTTTAATTGCAGAGTAGTATTCCATTGTGTAGATATACCACATCTTCTGAATCCATTCCTCCGTTGAGGGACATCTGGGTTCTTTCCAGCTTCTGGCTATTATAAATAAGGCTGCTATGAACATAGTGGAGCATGTGTCCTTATTGCATGCAGGTAAAGCCTCTGGGTATATGCCCAGGAGTGGTATAGCTGGATCCTCCGGGAGTGTCATGCCCAGTTTTCTGAGGAACCGCCAGACTGCTTTCCAGAGTGGTTGTGCCAGCCGGGCAGTGGTGGCGCACGCCTTTAATCCCAGCACTAGGGAGGCAGAGGCAGGCGGATTTCTGAGTTCGAGGCCAGCCTGGTCTACAGAGTGAGTTCCAGGACAGCCAGGGCTACACAGAGAAACCCTGTCTCAAAAAAAAAAAAAAAAAACAAACCAGAGTGGTTGCACCAGCCTGCAATTCCACCAGCAGTGGAGGAGGAGTGTTCCTCTTTCTCCACATCCTCGCCAACAACTGCTAAGAGATGTTCATCATCCTTAGTCATTAGGGAAATGCAAATCAAAACAACCCTGAGATTCCATCTCACACCAGTCAGTATGGCTAAGATCAAAAACACAGGAGGGCTGATTTATTAATTGTTGCTCTTAGTACTTGTGCTAATGTTGTTCTGTTGAGAAAGTCTTCTCCTGTGCCAATGAGTTCAAGGCTAATCACAGTGTCTCTTCTACCAGGATTAGTGTATCTTGTTTTGCATTGAGGTCTTTGATCTAATTTTTATTGAGTTTTAAACAGGGCAATAAGTATGGGTCTATTTGGATTCTTCAGCATGTAGTTATCCACATTGGCCAGCAACATTTGTTGAAGATTCTGGTTTTTCCCAGTGTGTATTTATTACTTCTTTAAAAATAAAAATCCAGGTGTCCATAGGTGTGTGGATTTATATCTAGGTCCTCATTTCAAATTCATTGATTGATGGGTCTGTTTATGTGCCAATACCAGGCTGTTTTTGTTAGAATTGCTCTGAAGTACAAATTCAAATTGAGAAAAGTGATATATTCAACAGTTCTATTATTCAGAATTATTTCATCTATTCTCTCTCTGTCTTTGTCTCTGTTTCTCTCTGTCTCTGTGTCTCTGTCTCTGTCTCTGTCTCTGTCTCTCTCTCTCTCTCTCTCTCTCTCTGTTTCCATAAGAAGGTGAAGATCTTGGAGAAGGTACCATGAGGTGCTGAGGAGAAGGTATATTCTTTTGCTTTAGGATGAATGTTATATATATATATATATATATATATATATATATATATATATATATATATATATATGCTAAAAATCCATTTGGTCTAAAGCTTCAATTAGTTTCACTGTGTCCCTGTTTAGTTTTTTTTTCCTGATCGGCCCATTGCAGAGATAGAATGTTGAAGTCACCCACTATTATTGTGTGAGGTGCAATTTGTGCTTTGAATTTTAGTAAAGTTTCTTTTACCAATAAGGGTACACTTGCATTTGGAACATAACAGAGCTCAACAGATATAAGAAGATTGAACTAATCCCAAACCTCCTATCAGATCACTATGGAGTAAGGGTAGTCTTCAATAGCAACAAAAACAACAGAAATCCCAAATACACATGGAAGCTGAACAGTGCTCTACTCAATGATACCTTGGTCAAGGAAGAAATAAAGAAAGAAATCAAAGACTTTTTAGAATTTAGTGAAAATGAAGGCACACCATACCCTAACGTACGGGACACAATGAAAGTGGTGCTAAGAGGAAAATTCATAGCCCTGAGTGCCTCCAAAAAGAAACTGGAGAAAGCATACATTAGTAGCTTAATGGCACACCTGAAAGCCCTGGAACAAAAAGAAACAAATACACCCAAGAGGAGTAGAAGGCAGGAAATCACCAAACTCAGGGCTGAAATCAATCAAGTAGAAACAAATAAAACCATACAAAGAATCAACAAAACGAGGAGTTGGTTCTTTGAGAAAATCAACAAGATAGATAAATCCTTAGCCAGACTAACCAGAGGGCACAGAGACAGTATCCAAATTAACAAAATCAGAAATGAAAAGGGAGATATAACAACAGAAACTGAGGAAATTCAAACAATCATCAGATCCTACTACAAAAACCTGTATTCAACACAATTAGAAAATCTGGAGGGAATGGACAATTTCCTAGACAGATACCAAATACCAAAATTAAATCAAGATCAAATAGACCATCTAAACAGTCTCATAATCCTTAAACAAATAGAAGTGGTCATTGAAAGTCTTCCAACTAAAAAAAGCACATGACCAGATGGTTTTAGTGCAGAATTCTATCAGACCTTCAAAGAAGACCTAACACCAATACTCTTCAAACTATTCCACAAAATAGAAACATAAGGAACACTACCCAACTCCTTCTATGAAGCCACAATTACGCTGATACCAAAACCATACAAAGATCCAAAAAAGAAAGAGAATTTCCGACCAATTTCTCTTATGAATATTGATGCAAAAACACTCAATAAGATTCTTGCCAACTAGCCGGGCAGTGGTGGCGCACGCCTTTAATCCCAGCACTTGGGAGGCAGAAGCAGGCGGATTTCTGAGTTCGAGGCCAGCCTGGTCTACAAAGTGAGTTCCAGGACAGCCAGGGCTATACAGAGAAACCCTGTCTCAAAAAAAACCAAAAAAAAACAAAAAAAAAAGATTCTTGCCAACTGAATCCAAGAACACATCAAAACAATCATTTACCACGATCAAGTAGGCATCACCACAGTGATGCAGAGATGGTTCAAAATAAGGAAATTCATCAATGTAATCCACTACATAAACAATCTCAAAGAAAAAACAACATGGTCATTTCATTAGATGCTGAAAAAGCATTTAACAAAATTCAGCATCCTTTCATACTAAAAGCCTTGAAAAGATCAAGGCCCATATCTAAACATAGTAAAAACAATTTACAGCAAACCAGTAGCCAATATCAAACTAAATGGAGAGAAACTTGAAGCAATCCCACTGAAATCAGGGACTAGACAACGTTGCCCTCTCTCTCCATATCTTTTCAATATAGTACTTGATGTTCTAGCTAAAGCAATTAGACAACATAAGGAGGTAAAAGGGATATAAATTGGAAAAGAAGAAGTCAAACTATCACTATTTGCAGATGATATGATAGTATACTTAAGTGACCCAAAGAACTCCACCAGAGACCTCCTACAGCTCATAAACAACTTCAGCAAAGTGACTGGATATAAATTCAACTCAAGCAAATCAATAGCCTTCCTATACTCAAAAGATATGCAGGCTGAGACAGAAATTAAGGAAATGACACCTTTCACAATAGCCACAAACAATATAAAGTATCTTGGTGTGATGCTAACCAAACAAGTGAAAGATCTGTATGACGAGAACTTCAAGTCTCTGAAGAAGGAAATTGAAGAAGACCTCAGAAGATGGAAAAATCTTCCATGCTCATGGATTGACAGGATTAATATAGTAAAAATGGCCATCTTGCCGAAAACAATGTACAGATTCATTGCAATTCCCATTAAAATTCCAACTCAATTCTTCATAGAGTTAGAAGGAGCAATTCTCAAATTCATCTGGAATAACAGAAAACCCAGGATAGCTAAAAGTATTCTCAAGAGTAAAAGAACTTCTTGGGGGAATCATTATCGCGGACCTCAAGCAGTATTACAGCACAATATTGTTAAAAACTGCATGGCATTGGTACAGTGACAGGCATGTAGATCAATGGAACAGAATTGAAGACCCAGAAATGAACCCACACTCCTATGGTCACTTGATCTTTGACAAAGGAGCTAAACCCATCCAGTGGAAAAAAGATAGACTTTTCAACAAATGGTGCTTGTTCAACTATAGGTCAACATGCAGAAGAATGCAAATCGATCCATTCTTATCTCCTTGTACTAAGCTCCACTCCAAGTGGATCAAGGACCTCCACATAAAACCAGACACACTGAAACTAATAGAAAAGAAACTAGGGAAGAGCCTTGAACATATGGGCACAGGTGAAAATTTCCTGAACAGCACACCAATAGCTTATGCTCTTAAGATCAAGAATTGCCAAATGGGACCTCATCAAATTGCAAAGTTTCTTTAAGGCAAAGGACACTATCAAAAGGACAAAGCGGCAGTCAACAAACTGGGAAAAGATCTTTACCAACCCTACATTCGACAGAGGGCTAATATCTAATATATACAAAGAACTCAAGAAGTTAGACTCCAGAGAGCCAAATAACCCTATTAAAAATGGGGTACAGAGCTAAACAAAGAATTTTCACCTGAAGAATATCATATGGCTGAGAAGCACCTAAAGAAATGTTCAACATCCTTTGTCATTAGGGAAATGCAAATCAAAACAACCCTGAGACTTCACCTCATACCAGTCAGAATGGCTAAGATCAAAATCTCAAGAGACAGCAGGTGTTGGCGAAGGTGTTGAGAAAGAGGAACATTCCTCCATTGCTGGTGGGATTGCAAGCTGCCCAACCACTCTGGAAAGCAGTCTCGCAGTTCCTCAGAAAACTGGACATGACACTCCTGGAGGACCCTCTTATACCACTCCTAGGCATATACCCAGAAGACTCCCCGGCATGCAATAAGGACACATGCTCCACTATGTTCATAGCCTTATTTACAATAGTCAGAAACTGGAAAGAACTCAGATGTCCCTCAAGGGAGGAATGGATACAGAAGATGTGTATATTTACACAATGGAATACTACTCTGCGATTAAAAACAATGAATTCATGAAATTCTTAGGCAAATGGTCAGAACTGGAAAATATCATGCTATGTGAGGTAACCCAGTCACAAATGAACACACATGGTATGCAGTCACTGATAAGTGGATATTAACCCAGAAGCTCAGAATACCCAAGACACAATTCACATATCAATTGATTCCCAAGAAGAAGGAAGGAGAGTCCCCTGGTCCTGGAAAGACTGGATGCAGCAGTGTAGGGGAATACCAGGACAGGGAAGCTGGAACAGGGGGAGGGAAGAGAGCTTATGGGACTTTTGGAGAGGAGGGAACCAGGAAATGGGAAATCATTTGGAATGTAAATAAAGAATATAGAAAAGAAAAAAAAAAGGTGAAGATCCTTCTTTCCAGATCTGTGAAGAATTTTGTTAGAATTTTGATGGGGATTGCATTGAATCCACAGCTTGTTTTTGGTACGATGATTATTTTCACCCCTATTGCTCCATAAGCATGGGCGATATCTTTCCATCTTCTTATATCTTCTTTAGTGTCTTAAAGTTTTTATCATTCAAGTCTTTCACTTGCTTGACCAGAGTTATGCCAACATATTTTATATTCCTCAAGGCTATTGTGAAAGGTATTGTTTCCTAATTTCTTTTTCAGCCTGTTTGTCCTATTTATATAGAAGGGCTACCAAATTTGATGAGTTAGTTCTGTATCCAGCTAATTTGCTGAAAATGTTTATCAACTGTAGGAGTAAATGCATAGTTTTATAGCATTATTTACATATACATATTTACATATTTACATATTATTTACATATTATATGAAAATAAAGATTCTTTGACTTCTTCCTTTCCTATGTGTATCCCCTTCAGTTGATCTAGCTCAGACTTCAAGTACTGTATTGGACAGGCATAGAAAGAGTAGACAACCTTGCCTTGCTTCTGATTTAAATGGAATTTTTTTTTGAAGTTTCTCTCCATTTAACTTAATGTTGGCTGTAGGCTTGCTGTAAACTGGATTTATTATGTTGAAGTAAGTCCCTTGTAACCCTAATCTCTTCAGGACTTTTATAACAGAGGGGAGTTTGATTTTGTCAAAGGCCTTTTCTGAATCTAATGAGACAATCTTATGGTTTTTGTCCTTTAGTTTGTTTATATAGTAGATTACATTTATCAACTTACATGTGTTAAACTTTCCCTGCATCTCAGAGTTGAAGTACACTTGATCATATTGGATGATCTATTTTATGTGTTCTTGGATTTCTTCATTTGCTGGTTCTTTTTTTGGTTTGGGTATCACAGCACTGTGGTCTTGTAAAGCAATTTGGGCAATATTCCTTCTGTTTCTAGTTTGTCGAATAGTTTGAGGAGTATTAGCATTAATTCTTCTTTTAAAATATGGTAGAATTCTGTGCTAAAACCATCTGTTCCTGTGCTTTTTCTGGTTGGGAAACATTAAATGACTAGTCGTATTTCACTAGGAGTTATAGGTCTGTTTAAATTATTTATCTGAATTTTATTTAACTTGGTAAGTGATATATACTGAGAAAATTATACACTTCTAGTTTTTCCAATTTAGTGGAGAATACGTTTTTAATATACGTCCTTTTGATTTTCTGGATTTCTGCGGTATCTGTTGTTATGTCCCCTTTTGTTTTTGATTTTACTAATTTGCATAATCTCATCATTTTAGTTAGTTTAGATAAAGGTTTGTCTATTGTGTTCATTTTTCTGAAAGAACCAACTCTATGTTTCATTGACTCTTTTCATTTTGTTTTGATTGATTTTATTGATTTCAGCCCTTAGATTGACCATTTCTTTTTGTCTGTTCCTTTTGGATGTGATTTTTTGCTTTTTTTTTTTTTTTCCTAGAGTGTTCAAGTCTGTTGTTAAGTAATTGGTGTGAGATCTCTCTATTTTTTTATTTAATTTCTATGTAGATATTTAGTGATATAAACTTGCCTTTTAGAAATTTTTTCATTATGTCTCATAAGTTTGGGTATTTTGTATATTCATTTTAATTCAATACTAACGAGTTTTTAATTTTCTTTTTGACTTAGTTTTTTTCAGTAGTATGTGGTTCAGTTCCCTTGAACTTGTAAGCTTTCTGTTGTTTCTGTTGTTGTTGATACCAACTTTTAATATGTGTTGCCTTGTGTCCAAATATGTGGCCAATTTTGGAGAAAGTCACAAGGTGCAGAGAAGGATGCATATTCTTTTGTGTTTAAGTGAAATATTCTGTAATTATCTGTTAGGTTAACTTTGTTTACAATATCAGCTCCAACATTTCTCTTTTTAGATTTTGTTTGGGTGGCCGATTTATTGTTGAGAGTTGGGAACTGAAGTCTCCCACTATTAGTGAGTGAAGGTCACTCTGTGATTTACAATTTAGTAGTGTTTATTTTATGAACTCGGGTATCCCTGTGTTTGGTCCATAGATGTTAAGAACTGAAATGTCAGTCAGGCAGTGGTGACACACTCTAATCCCAGAACATGGGAGGAAGATAGCAGTGAAACTATGTAGGGATGATCTCTAATGTATTGTTGTGGAAGCATCACCTATCAATAAAATGCTGATGGCTTATTAGCAAAAGGCAGGAAATAGAAGGTGAGAGTTCTATCAGGGAGAGGTTGGAACTCTGTCTCACCACTCACACCTCCACACTCTAATCAAGAAAGAGAATCTCAAGGCCCCCTTTATGTACTTTTCTTTCATTGAGTATCTCTTCTTACTAGTTTTGGTCTGAAGTCTATTTTGTCAGATATTGAAATAGCTACACCAGCTACTTTCTTAATTCCATTTGCTTGGAATATGTTTTTCTATCTTTTTACTCTGAGGTGATGCCTCTCCTTGATATTAAGGTGAGTTTCTTGGATGCAGCAAAAGGATGGTTCCTATTTTCACACCCATTCTCTTAGTTTGTATTCTTATATTGGGGAATTGATACTATTGTTGTTGAGAGGTATCCATGTCTGGTAGCTGTGTGTTGTGTGGTAGGAAACTCTCTGGTATCATGATAGGCATGCCCAATGGGGTGGGAGCTTCAGGGAAAAGTATGTTCCTAGGCATTGGGAACTGACACTTAGGCATTGGGGTGGGCTGTGGTTGGCAATGAGGGAATTTACAATAGAGAAGAAAGCAGGATGTTTCACCAGGATCTGATTAATCCCAAGGGAATGAGATCAGGCAGTAAGGAGAGGCCACCACAAGTAGTCAGCTTCAGACTTTGAGATGAGACTGGGGTGTTTGGAGGAACCAGGAGAAGAAGAGTAAAGCTCTGAAGCTTGCCTACCTGCTTTGCTGTCAGCCTTTGTCTCTGGCAGGCTTGGCAGGCAGATTCCCTGGGAATTCCTGCTGAAGTTGGGGATTGAGATAACAGGATGAGTAGAGAGGAAGGTTGGAGAAGATCTGTGTTATCTGTTGAGGTGGGAACAGAGAAGAGTGAGAGGCTGCAGAGAGTTGGGATAAGAATGGAGAACTGTATTTGTCAGGCTCTAGCAGAGCCTCTCAGGGGGGCAGCTATACCAGGCTCCAGTCAGCAAGCACTTCTTGGCACCAGCAATAGTGTCTGGGTTTGGTTTCTATAGATGGGATGGACCTGACCAATATAGATGCAGGTGCACATAGCCAAACACCAGACTGAGCGCAGGCGGGTCCCCAATAGAGGAGTTAGGACAAAGACTGAAAGAGATGAAGGGGTTTGCAACCCTATAGGAAGAACAACAATATCAACAACCAAAACCACCAACCAAATTGTACACATGGAGGGAGCCATGGCTCCAGCTGCATAAGTAGCAGAGTCTGGCCTTATCTGGCATAAATGGGACAGGAGGCCCTTGGTCCAGTGAAGGCTTCATGCCCCAGCGTAGAAGAATGCTAGGACAATGAGGGAGGAGTGGGTGGGTGGGTGTAGGAATACCCTCATAGAGCAGAGGGGAGGGAGAGGGGATGGGGCTTTTAAGGGGGGACTGGGAAGGGGGATAACATTTGAAATGAAAACCAATAAAAAAATTTAAAAAATAAAAGAGACTGAAGAACTGGATTTGAAGGGGTAGAGGGAATGGTGGTGATTTAGTTATGCTTCCTGCTGCTTTTTTGCCTGGAGTGGACTTTGGGTTCTTAGGGAATGAGTGTTGGGGTTGGGGACTGGGATAAAGCAATGAATTGGGGAAAGAAAAGTTGCAGAAAAGAATATTTGTGCTCCTTTGGAGATGGGGGCATGAATGAAGGTGACATTGCAGCCAATAGTCTGAAAGAGAACTAGAATATAAAAGGATGCTTAGATCTGGAGGACAGAATGGAGAGGTGAAGATCTGCAGCTAACCTTTCTGTTTTCCTGGCCTGCGAGTTTGGTGTGATCCCAGAAAATGCCTGCTGGTTCTGGAGGTTTGGGTGAGTGGGGGGAAGAAAAACTGGAGAAGAATGGCTATGGGGGTCAGAGAAGAAGGGGAGGCCACAGTAGGTATTCTGATACAGAACTGAGATTGAGACCAGAGAATGGGACTTGGAGTTATGGAGGGAGAACTGAAGATCTCCAGATAGCTTACCTCCTTCCCTGACAGGAGGCTCCATTGACGTTAATAGTATTTCTGGTCATCATATAAAGCTGGCAGACTTTAGTTTTAGTCTTTGTTTTGTCTGACCATTTGAAAGCCAAGTGTTGGTATTTTGTAGAACTAAAAGATCTGAAATAGGAATCCATATTACAATAGTCTTTCCTCACTCATGATTGACTCGTGGTTAGATTCTGTTGTTTGACAACATGATATAATAACATGAATAATGGTTAGCAATAATGCTCCTAACTAATCTATATTATTGAAGAGTGGGAAATGTTTCAATAGCTGTCAAGTTTTAAGGCATGAAGCTAAAGAATACCACTTTAAAAGAATAGGAACACAGTGGAGCTGGAGCAAGAGCACAGGGACACACTGGTTGTTCTTTCGGAGGACCTGGGTTCAGTGCCCAACCTCCACTTTACAGGTCACAATCAAATGAAATGGCAGTAGCATCTGGGCCTCTGATACTCTGTTCTGGTCTTTGAAGATACTAAATACACTTGGTGAACAGATATGAACACAGGCAACCTCTGCAAGTCTAAAAACAAAATATGGGCATGTGGGTTTTTTGTTTTGTTTTTGATTTTGTTGTTTTATCAAATGTCTATACATTATATGCAGTATACCTGTTGCAGGCTATTGATTATATTACTATCATTTACATCTAAAATAATCAAACACAAGTACAAAAGTATATATATATATATATATAAGTATATATATGTATATAAGTATATATATATAAAAGTATATATATAGTGTCTATGTATATGTATACAAGCATGAGTCATCTATATGCATATATAGGTTACGTAGTTAAGTTACATCCAAAAGCGATGAGGAATGAGTTCCATTTATAACAGTTCTGGATGCCATATAGGCCCTTGTTAAATGTCAAAGCCATCTTTACACAAACTTAACAAAACCAAGAATCTTAGGTTTAAATTTTTTTGTGCCAATGAGTTCAAAGCTCTTTCCCATTTTCTCTTCTAATAGATTCAGAGTATCTGGTTTTATGTTGCAGTTCTTGATCCACTAAAACTTGAGCTTTGTGTAAGGTGACAAATATGGGTCCATTTTCATTTTTCTACATACAGATAGTAAGTTAGACCAGCACCATTTATTGAAGATGCTTTTTCCCCATTGTTTATTTTTGGTTTCTTTGTCAAAGACCAAGTATCCATAAGTGTGTGGTTTTATTTCTGCATATTCAATTCTTTTTTTTTTCTTTTTTCTAATTATATATATTCTTTATTTACATTTCAAATGTTGTCCCCTTTCCTGGTCCCCCCCCCCGAAAATCCCATAAGCCATCTCCCCTCCCCCAGTTCCCCAATCAACCCCCTCCCACTTCCCTGTCCTTGTATCCCCTACACTGTGGCATCAAGCCTTTCCAGGACCAAGGGCCTCTCCTCCCTTTGATGTCCAACAAGGCCATCCTCTGCTGCCTATGCATCTGTAGCTGTAGTGGCTATTCCTGGTTGTCAACTTGACTAAATCTGGAATGGACTAAACAAGAATTGGAAGGCTCACCTATAATCCTAATCTGGAGGCTCAGAGATACAAGTTTCTGACCTGGAGATCTTGATGCATAGTGACTATGAATTCCAGAAGATTAAGATTAGGGGATCTCTGAGTTCAAGGTCATCTGGGATTAAAGGAGTGGTGGCCCACGCCTTTAATCTGGGCCACACCCTCTACTGGAGACCTATGTAAGGACATTGGAAGAAGGAAGATTTCACTCTGGCTTTTCCTGGCCTACCTCGTGAGACGGAGCAACTGCTAGATCCTTGGACTTCCATCCACAAGTACTGCTGACTATTGTTGGGGAGTTGAACTACAAGCTCTAAGTCATCCACAAATTCCCTAACTATATAGGGACTACTCATACGTTCTGTGACTCTAGAGAACCCTGACTAATACAGAAGTCATGGGTAACTCTTTGGTTGATGGTTTTGTCCCTGGGAGCTCTGGGTCTTCAATTCTATTCCATTGATCAACGTGTCTGTCTTTGTACCGATACCATGCAGTTTTTATCACTATTGCTCTGTAGCAAAGCTTGCAGGATGGTGATTTCCCCCAGCTGTTCTTTTACTGTTAAGAATTTCTATTTTGGGATTTTTGCCTTTCCAGATGAATTTGAGAATTGTTCTTTCCATGTCTTTGAAGGATTGTGTTGGGATTTTGATGGGGATTGCATTGAATCTATAGATTGCCTTTGGTAGGATTGCCATTTTTTGCTATGTTAATTCTGCCAATCCCTGAGCATGGAAGATCTCTCCATTTTCTGAGATCTTCTTCAATTTCTTTCTTGAGAGACTTGAAGTTCTTGTCATATAGATCTCTCACTTGTTTGGTTAGAGTTACCCTGAGATATTTTATATTATTTATGGCTACTGTGAAGAGAGTAGTTTCCCTAATTTCTTTCTCAGCCTGTTTATAATTTATATAAAGGAAGGCTACTGCTTTATTTGAGTTAATTTTATATCTGGCCACTTTGCTGAAGTTGTTTATCAGCTGAAGAAGTTCTCTGGTAGAATTTTTGGAATGGCTTATGTATAGAATCATATCATATGCAAATAGTGATACCTTTATTTCTTCTTTGCCAATTTTTATCCCCTTGATCTCTTTTTGTTGTCTTATTGTTCTAGCAAGCACTAGGGAACGGGTTGGGGGGAGTTGGGGGAGAGGGGAACCTGATCTGGTATTGGGTGAGGAAAAAGGACTGAAGCCCTGATATCCAGCAGAAAAAATGGAAACAGGAACCTCAGGAGATAGGAGGTGTGTGTGTGGGGGGGGAGGGGGGCCCTCCAGAATGCAACAGAGACCTGGGAGGTGAGAGACTCTCAGAACTCAAAGGGAAGGATCTTAGATGAAATGCCTGACAGTAGGGAGAGGGAACTTATAGAGCCTACCTCCAGCAGGAAGACAGGGCATCAAATGAG
Source organism: Tokudaia tokunoshimensis (assembly GCA_036184795.1). NCBI lineage: Eukaryota > Metazoa > Chordata > Mammalia > Rodentia > Muridae > Tokudaia > Tokudaia tokunoshimensis. The sequence goes on along the minus strand of BTHU01000016.1, from coordinate 70,687,262 downwards.
GGAGAGGGGGTCCATTCCATAGTCACAACTCTGACTCATAAGTGTTTCTATCTGAAATAACTACAGGGATGGAAATGGAGAGGAGCCTGAGGAAAAGAAGATCCAGTGACAGGACCAGCTCAAGGGGAGCTGTGTGGGATCCAGCTCAAGGGGAGGTTCCAAGGCCTATTACTGAGGCTATGGAGCGCTCACAAAAAGGGACCTAGCATAACTGCACTCTGGAAGACCCAACAAACAGCTGAAAGACTCAGATGCAGATATTTGCACCCATCCAGTGGACAGAAATGGTTGACCCTTGTTGTTGAATTAGGGAAGGCAGAAAGAAGCTGAGAACAGTGACCCTGTAGAAGGATCAGTAGTCTCAATTAATCTGCTGGCCTGAGGTCTCTCAAACACTGGACCACCATACAGGCAGCATACATCTGCTGATATGAGGCCCTCAACACACATACAGTAGAGGACTGCAGGTCTGTGTTCATTCAGAGATAATGCACCTAACCCTCAAGAGACTGGAGGCCCCAGGGTGCTTAGAGGTCAAGTGGGGTAGGGGGTGGGAACATTCACATGAAGACAGGGGCTGGGGAGGAGGTATGGGATGTGGAACAGTCAGGGTAGACAGGGGTGGGGTGGGGGATAAAATATGCAGTGTTAGAAAAATTAATTAAAAATTTCTTGCTGTATTTGTAGAAAATCTATCTCAGACTTCTAGAATAAAACAAATGATCAAATATTAGCATAAACAATAGGAGACTACATGTTTATTTTGGAAAATACTGATGAAGCAGCTAATGAGAATGTTTCATGACTATTTAATACTCTGCTGCAATTATACCTGGCTTTCCAACACCAAGTCCTAGAACATAGCATTGTAATCCATTTGACAGATTTCTTACTGTAGGAAAAAAAAATCAAAAGATGTCTGCCTTTTGAGATGTTAATCTGACCACAGAAAACAGCTGACAAGCCTAAAGTGACAGGTAGTACTGTGTGTCCTCTGTTCCTCCAGGGATAAGAACTTAAGCAGTTATCTGCCTTTGCTAGTGTATTTTCCCAAAGCCTCATTATATGTGATTCCTAAATTGCTAATGGTATGTGATTCTCTGTGAAAACTAATTTCACTTTATTTGCTGGTGAACTTGTCCAGACAGGCCCACAGATAGCTTTGCAATAACTCTCCTTTGGCAGGTGTTAGGAGGTAAAGGGATTGCTCATTGGCACCTCAGGCTCTCTTTCTAATTTGTCTTTCTGCTATCTAACAGGGAAATTTATAGATACAAGCATGGAAATTATGAAGTTAGCTTTGTTCCATTTAAAGCAGTGTATTATGAATGTATTTCTATGAAAAAAAAGATATTTTCCAAAAGCCAGTATAGTTTAAATTAAATTATCATGAATTTTTTAAGGAAATATTTATCATTTCTGGGATTATGGCTGAATAAGATAGATATTCATTTTCTTAACAAGGGGAGGAGAAGATGTATTGGCTCTTTCAAAATATTGTAGTAGTCTGGAAGGAAAGTGATCGGTTGAAAGAAACACAGCTCTTAACAGATCAATGAGAAAGACATGCTAGACAGAGGACCACTTTAGGTATTTTTTATATAAATTTCACTAAATAAATGTCAGAAGCAGTGATTCCAGTGAAATTCATTATAAAGTTCTCTATTCTTAAAGCCTGTCTCCAAATGTAGAGTTCTGTAGGTGGATATGTCTTCCTCCCTTCCTCCTTCCCTCCCTCCCTTCCTCCTTCCCTCCCTCCCTCCCTCCCTCCCTCCTTTCTTCCCTCCTCCCACCTCTGTCACATACACACACACACACATACACTCACTGATCATCCAAAGAAACACATTCACATACAAACATGCACACACATGTACTCTTGCACACAAATACATAGACATCCAATATACATACAAACATGCACACATGCATGTAATGTAGTCATCAGTTTATTGAAGTGCACATTTTCTGTAGCTCTAAGGGTGAAATCTAGATGCAGGTTAAAACCATTGCTGGATCAAGACTACTAAGATACACTGGTGGGGTTGTCCTGTGAGTTAGGCTGGAGACCCATTGGTGGGGATGGAGACTGAATGGTATCCGAAGAAACCAGGAATGAACATGACTAACTGGCTCAAGATAGGATTACTCGCTGTTATAAACCTAATGAACATAGCCTTTTAGCAAGAAACCTAGAATTAACTCAGGGAGGATGATCTTTAAGCATTCACTGGGAAACAAGCATAGGGTTAGAACTTGTCAGAATAATAGATAGTCTGCTTCTCTGTGGCAATTTTGTAAATTTTCACAGCACGTATTAATCCCACCAGGTAAGAATAAGATCACTTCAAGTCTGAGCCACACATGAAGCAAGCTTCATATTCTTTTTAACTGAGGTGCGCCCAAGAGCTGACCAGTGATTGCCTCATAAGTAGGGTTAGAGAGAGAACAGTCCTGTTTTTTGGGGGGTACTTTTAAGGAATGAAATCAGGAATAGCTGCACAAGAGATTTATAGTAGTTAGACCTTGGAGCAGAAGCAAAGTATAGAAAATCTAAAAAAAAAAAAAAAATAAACCCAAAACAAAACCCCAAACCAATCACCAGATGGTTACTGATTGGGTTTTGTTTTTTTTCAAATCAAACCATAGGCATGGGCTGAGACTAATCAGATTCCAGAAAAAAAAGGACTTACAAACAGAAACTCAGCTTGTAACAGGAAAAGAAAACTTGTTTTTGACAATATAACATGATGGCTCCTTCCTTCAAAATTGAATCAGGCAGGTTTCTCATGCTTTGTGAACAAACAAATAAATGAAACCAGAAAACACACACACACACACACACACACACACACACCCTCAACCCCAGTCTCTCATAATAAAATAGGTAGGCAATCAAGTTAATACTACATTATTTTTGTTAAATCAAGTCAAGATCCAGGACTGCTCCAGCATTAAAGTCATTAAAGATTGTGTTTAAATCTCATGTCCATTCAGATGTGTTTCAGGAGCAGAGGGTAACTCTGATACAAGGGGGAAATATGTAATAATTTATTTGATTTTTGAAATCACATTTTAATCATATTTCTCCCTTTCCTTTCTCCAAGGTCTATCATACATATAACACTTCCCACTCTCCTTTAAGTTCATAGTCCCTTTTCTCACTGATTATTATTATATGCATATATGCATACATATATACATATGATATTTGGTCCATATAATGCGAACTATATGCATGTTTTCAGGAATGACCATTTGCCATTGGGAAATATACACTTACATGTACATGTACATATATGTTTGGTCTATAAATATGACCTATATACATGTTTTCAGAGCTCATCATTTGCCACTGGGCAATCATCCCCACAGGTCTTTTAGATTTGCCTTCAGGATCAGAATCTTAAACTTAGAGATTTTAGGGAAGAATTAAAAACCTGCAGAAATTATTGGAATATAAGCATTGGGAAGTTCACCAGAACATATCTAGTTAACTCTAAACTTTTAGTGATGGACAATCACACAAAAAAAGAACTCCACCCTTTTCCTCAATGACTCCTGATTTCTTTTGACTGATTTCTGTTTGCTTGAGAAACTAAGGAGGTGTGTTGCTCCTTCACACCTGTGCATAACAAAACTCTATATTAGGTTCTTTTAAAAAGCTAAAAAAGAAACAATTTTCTTAATTTTATGAAATTAAACCATAAGTGTGTGGAATCGGGAGTCCCTGTTCTATGAAAGAAAGTGCAATCTTCACAGGAGAGGCTCTCTTCTGGTGTCTCTGGGTTTCAGGTGTTTCTTTTGGTCAACTTGATTGAGATATTTTGCTCCACATTCAAGATTTGAAAAATTTGTCAACTTTGTATGTGCCTGCACACATTTATGTATGTATATGGTGTATGTGTGTATATGTATATGCATATATATGTACATCCATGTGTGAATTTTTGTGCACAGGCTTATGTGTACACTTGTGTGTGCATACTTGCACACATATATGCACCCCTATCAGTTTCCTACCTATACAATAGGCAGCATGCATATTTTTACAAAAATTGTTGACCAAGATGAGTTGATACTGCCATTTTAAATGTTTCATCTGATATATTAGACATCAAGCATTGTGAAAGTATTTGTGGTACATAGACTCCTCAAGGATTTCTGTGCCCCAATTCTTGGAAATATGTAAATATGACTCTTTAAAGGTAAAATTGCAGATGTGTTTCAAGATTTTCTGATGAAGCCATTGTCCCAGATTTCCCCTCAAAATTTCAATATATTCACAACCATTCCTGTGACACTTCTTGCTATGTCCTTATTTTCTCACAAAGTCTCAGTGTCTCAGGCTGGCCTTGAACTCACTATGTAGCGAAGGATGACTTTGAATGCTTAATCATCTCGATCTGACCACAAAGGGTTTGTATTGTTTGCTTGTTTATACTTTGAGACAGGATCTCTCTATATAGCCTTTCCTGTCCTGGAACTTGTTATAAAGACCAGGAGGGTCTAGAACTCACAAAAATCTACGTACCTCTTTCTCTTGAGTACTGGGACTAAAGGTATGCATCACCACACTTGGCTCACAAAGGTTTTTTAAAAAAGAGGATGGAAAGGGGGTTTAAAACTAGAGAGAAAGATGACAGAACCAAACATCAGAATGATGCAATTCTGGAAGAGGGCTATGAGTAGGTAGCCAGTGGAAGATAGAAAGGTCAAAAAACATTCTCCCTAGAGCCTCCAACAGGCACAATTCCACCTACACCCTCATTTTAATACAAGATAAGAAGACTTGTTTCTGAATTTCTTGCCTCCAGAATTTTAAGATAACAAATATGTACTTTTTAAAAGCTACTTTGTAGTGATCTTTACAGCAGCAATAGAAAAGTAATGCATTATTCATGCTATATTGTGAACCTAAGGATAATTTCACATTTTTATATAATAACACAACATGAGCATTGCAGAAGGATGGGTCTTAATAAAAAGAATCATGTCTAGAAAAAAAAAGACAGCAACTGCCCCAACTGAATTAGATGAGCAGAATTATTACTCAATGTCAGAGTCATGCATGTTAATTGGGGCCGAGCATGGTGGCTCTTATCTTTATTGCCAGCACTTAGGAAGAGACAGAGCAGGAGAATCTCTGTGAGTTCAAGTCCAGAGTGTTGTCTACATAATGAGTTCAGGACAGTCAGGGATACATAGGAAGAATTGTCCCAACCAAATCCCCCAAACCAAAGAAGAAAAGAATAAATATCAATTGGTGCAACTTAGCATTTGAGTTTTTAGAAGATACTGTTTTAGAAGAAGAATGAAGACATAGTTGCTATTTCAGGATCATTCTGTCCACTTTAGGGAAATAGATTATACTAATGAAATCTTCATGTTATTTTATTCACTCTGTCTCTGAATTAAAGTCAGTCTCCTTAATTCACACAACAGTGGGCACATTAAATATAGGAAGAAAAGCTCCAAAACTCTTAAAGAGTGGTCCCACTGCCTCTCTTCCTGTTATCTACTCTCTAGTCTAGTGACCCAAGAATGCTCTGACCAGAGGCCTAATTCTCTGGATTCCAACTCTCAGAACTAGATTACTCTTTGCTTTTCAATTTTTATTTTATGTGCAGTGGTGTCATGCCTGCCCTGGTGTCTGTGTGAAGTTGTCAGATCTTGGAGTTACTGACAGTTGTGAACCACCATGTGGCTGCTGGAAATTAAACCTTTTTACTCTGGAAGAGAAGTCAGTGCTCTTACCACTGGGCCATCTCCCTAACCCCAAGGATTAGTCTTAAGTTACAATAAGTCCCTGAAACATACTATGTTAGACTAATCCCAGAAATTGCTGAACACTGGGGTCATTTCTCATTACAATTAAGTAGCAATTCTTTTGTAATTGCTACTTAATTACCATTATTCTTCCACCATTAACCTCAATTTAATAAACATCACTCTATAACAATTTTATTTTTCCCTATGAACTAACCCACTATTCTAGGCATTGTTTGGGAATACATATAGGGGCGAGTCTTGTCAATTATTTCATGAAGATGGACCTTGTTTCATAAACCATGAACTTTAGTTATTGAGAAATACATGAATGCTGTACAAATGATAGTGCATGATATTAGAGTTAAGTTTCAGTGTGGACTAATTCTCATTGACAAAGTAAGTGACATTCAGCATAGTCCAAGAATGTGAAATGCAATATGGGGTGAACCAGTACTGATGTCCTGGTACGATCTCTCATCCACCTGGCAAACACTAAGGGAACTGTTCAAAAGAAGAATGATTTACTTGGGCTCATAATTTAGGAAATTTAGGTTTTCATGTGAACATTAAGAGAGAGAGAACATCATGGAGGCAAGAGTGCTAAGGAACAAAACTGCTCAAGTTGTGGTGGCCAGGAAGCAGAGGTAAAAAGAAGAGGGGCTAAAGGATCCAATAATTCTTTCTGGGGCATGACACCAGGGACCTACTTTCTCCAACTAGGGTTTGCCTTCCTTTTGCCATAGTTCAAAAAATCATATTAGGAAGTCACATAAGGATTCATCTATTGATTGGATTAAAGTGTTCAAGATCTCAATACTTCTCAAAAGTTCATTGCTGGCAACCAAGCTCAATGTATGAGCCTATAGTGAACATACCACATTTAAAGCATGACAGCTGATTTTAAACTACCCATCTCACATTGACTGAAGATTTAATTTTTTTTAGAAATAAAATGGAGGAAATGAAAGACATTAATACATGAAAGATCCTTCTGCTAAAGCCAGGTATCTATCTATCTATCTATCTATCTATCTATCTATCTATCTATCTATCTATCTATCTATCTATCTATTTATTTTTTTTTATTGAATATATTCTTCATTTACATTTCAAATGTTATACCCATACCTGGTTTCCCTCCTCCCCGAAAACCCCCAACTCATCCTCCCACCTCCTGCCTCAAAGAATATGATCCTCCACTCAACCCACTCCCATGACCCCCACTCGATTTCCCCACATTGGGACCTCTATTGAGCCTTCACAGGACCAAAGACCTCTCCTCCCACTGATGTCCAACAAGGTATTCCTCTGCCAATATTTTGGCTGGAACCACATGTACCCCTTGGTTGATGACTTAGTCTCTGGGAGCCCTGGGGTGTCTGGTTGGCTGACATCGTTGTTCTTCCCATGGGGTTGCAACCCCCCCCCAGCTCCTCCAGCTTGCCCTCCAACTCCTCTATAGTGAACCCCATTTCAGATCAATGGTTGACTGCTAGTATTCACCTTTGTATCTGTAAGGCTCTGGCAGGGGCCCTCCAAAAGGCAACCATAAATGGCTCCTTTCAGCATACATTTCTTGTCATCCATAGTAGTTTCTGGGTTTGGTGACTGTTTATAGGATGAATCCCCAGGTAGGATAGTCTCTGGGTGGCCTTTCCGTCAGTCTCTGCTCCATTCTTTGTCTCCATAGTTGTTCCTATGATTATTTTGTTCCCTTTCTCAGAGGAACCAAATCACCCCCACTTTGGTCTACATTCTTTGTGATCTTCCTGTGGTCTATGAATTGTAACATGTTTATTTTGAGCTTTTGGGCTAATGTCCACTTATCAGTGAGTATATACCATGTGTGATCTTTTGTAACTGGGTTATTTCACTCAGGATGGTACTTTCTAGTTCCATCCATTTGCCTAATAATTTCATGAATTCATTATTTTTAATAGCTGAATAGTACTCCATTGTGTGTATATACCACAATTTCTGTATCCATTCCTCTGTTGAAGGACATCTGGGTTCTTTCAAGCTTCTGGCTATTATAAATAAGGCTGCTATGAACATAGTGGAGCATGTGTCCTTATTGCATGTTGGAGCATCTTCTGGGTATATGCCCAGGAGTGGTATAGCTGGATCCTCAGGTTGTACTATGTCCAATTTTCTGAGGAACTGCCATACTGATTTCCAGAATGGTTTTAATAGCTTGCAATCCCATCAACAATGGAGAAGTGTTCCTCTTTCTCCACATCTTCTCCAGCATCTGCTATCCCCTGAGCTTTTTATCTTAGCCATTCTGACTGGTGTGAGGTGGAATCTCAGGGTTGTTTTGATTTGCATTTCCCTAATAACTAAGGATTCTGAACATTTCTTTAGGTGCTTCAGAGCCATTTGAGTTTCCTCAGTTGAAAATTCCCTATTTAGTTCTGTACCCCATTTTTTAATAGGGTTATTTGACATTCTGGAGTCTAACTTCTTGAGTTCTATGTATACATTGGATATTAGCCTTCTATCAGATATAGGATTAGTAAAAATCTTTTCCCAATCTGTTGGTTGTCGTTTTGTCCTGTTGACAGTGTCCTTTGCCTTACAGAAGCTTTGCAGTTTTATGAGGTCCCATTTGTTGATTCTTGTTCTTAGAGCATAAGCCATTGGTGTTCTATTCAGGAAATTTTCCCCTGTGCCCATGTGTTCAAGGCTCTTCTCCACTCTCTCTTCCGTAAGCTTCAGTGTATCTGGTTTTATGTGGAGGTCCTTGATCCACTTGGACTTGAGCTTTGTACAAGGACATAAGAATGGGTCGATTTGCATTTTTCTGCATGCTGACCTCCAGTTGATCCAGCACCATTTGTTAAAAATACTGTCTTTTTTCCACTGGATGTTTTTACCTCCTTTGTAAAATATCAAGTGACCATAGGTGTGTGGGTTCATATCTGGGTCTTCAATTCTATTCCATAGATCTTCCTGCCTGTCTCCGTACCAATGCCATACAGTTTTCATCACTATTGCTCTGTAGTAGAGCTTGAGGTCAGTGATGGTGATTCCCCCAGTAGATCTTTTGTTGTGGAGAACAGTTTTTGCTATTCTGGGTTTTTTGTTATTTCAAATGAATTTGCAGATTGCTCTTTCTAGCTCTGTGAAGAATTGATTTGGAATTTTGATGGGGATTGCATTGAATCTGTAGATTGCTTTCGGCAATATGACCATTTTTACTATATTAATCCTTCCAATCCATGAGCATGGGAGATCCTTCCATCTTCTGAGCTCTTCTATGATTTCTTTCTTCAGAGATTTGAAGTTCTTCTCATACAGATCTTTCACTTGCTTGGTTAGAGTCCCACCAAGGTATGTAATATTATTTGTAACTATTGTAAAGGGTTTCATTTCCCTAATTTCTTTCTCAGCTTCCTTATCCTTTGAGTAGAGGAAGGCTACTGATTTGTCTGAGTTAATTTTATATCCAGCCACATTGCTGAAGTTGTTTATAAGCTTTAGGCGTTCTTTAATGGAATTTTTGGGGTTGCTTAAGTATATGGTCATATCATCTGCAAATAGTGATGCTTTGACTCCTTCCCTTCCCTTGTTTTGATGAAATCTTAGATTCGGTTGGCCAGAATTTTGTTGAGAATTTTTGCATCAGTGTTCATAAGGGAAATTGGTCTGAAGTTCTCTTTCCTTCTTTGGTCTTTGTTTGGTTTAAGTATAAGCATTATTGTGGCTTCTTAGAATGAATTGGGTAGGGTTCCTTGAGTTTCTATTTTGTGGAATAGTTTGAAGAGTATTGGTGTTAGCTCTTCTTTGAAGATCTGATACAATTCCCCACTAAACCCATCTGGTCCTGGGCTTTTTTGTTGTTGTTGTTGGAAGACTATTAACAACTGCTTCTATTTCCTCAGGACTTATGGGACTATTTAGATAGTTTATCTGATCCTGTTTTAACATTGGCACCTCATATGTATCTAGAAAATTGTCCATTCAGTCCAGATTTTCCAATTTTGTTTAGTATAAGCTCTTGTAATAGGATCTGATTATTTTTTGAATTTCCACAGTTTCTGTTGTTATGTCTCCCTTTTCATTTCTGATTTTATTAATTTGGGTAGTGCCTCTGCCCTCTGGTTAGTCTGGCTAAGGGTTTATCTATCTTGTTGATTTTCTCAAAGAACCAGCTCCTGGTTTTGTTGATTCTTTGAATGGTTCTTTTTGTTTCTATTTGGTTGATTTCAGCCCTGAGTTCAATTATTTCTTGCCATCCACTCCTCTTGGGCGCATTCGCTTCTTTTTGTTCTAGAGCTTTCAGGTGTGTTGTCAAGCTGCTAGTGTAAGCTCTCTCCAATTTCTTTTTGGAGGCACTTAGAGCTATGAGTTTTCCTCTTAGCACTGCTTTCAATGTGTCCCATAAGTTTTGGTATGATGTGTCCTCATTTTCACTAAATTCTACAAAGTCTTTAATTTCTTTCTTTATTTCTTCCTTGACCAAGCTATCATTGAGAAGAGCATTGTTCAAAGTTCATGTGCATATGTGTTTTCCATTGTTTTTGTTTGAACTCAAGACCAGCCTTAGGCCATGGTGATCTGATAGGGTGCATGGAATAATTTCAATTTTCCTGTATCTTTTGAGGCCTGTTTTGTGACCAATTATATATGGTCAGTTTTGGAGAAGGTACCATGAGGTGCTGAAAAGAAGGTGTATTCTTTTGCTTGAGGATGGTATGTTCTATAAATATCTGTTTGGTCCATATGGTCCATAACTTTAGTTTCTCTGTGTCCCTGCTTTGTTTCTATTTCCATGAGTTGTTCACTGTTGAGAGTGAGGTGTTGAAGTCTTCCACTATAATTGTGTGGGGTGCAATGTGTGCTTTGAGTTTTAGTAAGGTTTCCTTTATGAATGTGGGTACCTTTGCATTGGGAGCATAGATGTTCAGAATTGAGAGTTCATTTTGTTATATTTTTCCTTTGATAAGTGTGAAGTGTCCCGTCTTATCTTTTTTGTCAACTTTTGGTTGAAAGTCGATTTTATCCGATATAAGTATGACCACTCCAGCTTGTTTCTTGGGACCATTTGCTTGGAAAATTGTTTTCCAACCTTTGACTCTGAGGTAATGAGTGTCTTTGTCACTGAGGTGGGTTTCTTGTATGTAGCAAAATGTTGGGTCCTGTTTATATATCCAGTCTGTTAGTCTATGTCTTTTTATTGGGGAATTGAGTCCATTGATATTAAGAGATATTAAGTAATAGTGATTGTTGCTTCCTGTTATTTTCATTGTTAAAGGTGGAATTATATTTGTGTGGCTATCTTCTTTTGGGTTTGTTGAAAGAAGATTACTTTATTGCTTTTTCTAGGGTGTAGCTTCCCGACTTGTGTTGGTATTTTCCACCCATTATCCTTTGAAGTTCTGGGTTTGTAGAAAGATATTGTGTAAATTTGGTTCTGTCATGGAATATCTTGTTTTCTCCATCTAAGGTAATTGAGAGTTTTGCTGGGTATAGTAGCCTGGACTGACATTTATGTTCTCTTAGGGTCTGTATGATATCTGCCCAGGATCTTCTAGCCTTCATAGTTTCTGGTGAGAAGTCCAGTGTAATTCTGATAGGTCTGCCTTTCTTTGTTACTTGACATTTTTCCCTTATTGTTTTTAATATTTTTTCTTTGTTTAGTGCATTTGGTGTTTTGATTATGATGTGTCAGGAGGAGTTTCTGTTCTGTTCTAGTCTGTTTGGAGTTCTGTAGGCTTCTTGTATATTCATGGGCATCTCTTTCTCTAGGTTAGGGAAATTTTCTTCTATAATTTTGTTAAAGATATTTACTGGCCCTTTAAGTTGTAAATTCTCACTCTCTTCTATACCTATGATCCTTAGGTTTGGTCTTCTCATTGTGTCCTGGATTTCCTGGATGTTTTGGGTTACAAGTTTTTTACATTTCACATTTTCTTTGACTGTTGATTCAATGTTTTCTATGCTATCTTCAGCCCTTGAGATTCTTTCTTCTATCTCTTGTATTCTGTTGTTGATGCTTGCATCTATGACTCCTGAATTCTTTCCAAGGTTTTCTATCTCCAGAGATGTCTCACTTTATGATTTCTTTATTGTTTCTACTTCCATTTGTAGATTCTGGATAGTTTTGCTCAGATCCTTCACTTGTTTGCTTGTGTTTTCCTGAAATTCTTAAAGGGATTTTTGTGTTTCCTCTTTAAGGCTTCTACTTGTTGACCCATGTTGTCCTGTATTTCTTTAAGGGATTTTGTGATTCCTCTTTTAGGGCTTCTAACTTTTGAGCCATGTTCTGTTGCATTTCTTTAAGGGAGTTATTTATATCCTTCTTTAAGTCTTTTATAAACATCCTGAGATGTGATTTTAAATCCAGGTCTTGCTTTTCCGGTGTGTTAGGGTATCCAGGATTTGCTCTTGTGGGAGAACTGGTTTCTGATGATGTCATGTTGCCTTGGTTCCTTTTGGTATTGATCTTGTGTTTGCCTTTGCCATCTAGTTTTCTCTGCTGTTAGCTGGTCATGCTGTCTCTGACTGTGGCTTCTCTGTCCTGCAAGCTTGTGTATCTGTACTCCTGGGATTCCTGTTCTCTCTGTGCACAGGTATGTAGGCTCTTCTGGGAGACCAGCTTTCCTGTGCTCCCAGGCCTCTTTGCACTCCAAATGACCTAAGTACGGCTAGTTCTCTAGGAAGTATCAGGAGATGGTGTCTTCCCTGTGGCAGACCTTGCGAGAGATTCTGCCACAACAGAAAGAGCAAATGCCCTGTGTGCAGCTGGTTCTCTAGGAAGTATCAGGAGAGTTGTCTTCACTGCAGCAGACCTGGCAAGCTGAAAGGGCAAATGTCCTGAGTGGCTGGATCACTAGGAAGTATCAGGAGATAGAATCTTCACTGCAGCATAGCTGGCAAGTTTCAACTGCCCTGAGTGGCAGGTTCTCTAAGAAGTATCAAGAGATGGAATCTTCACCACAACAGAGCTGGCAAGGTTCTGCTCCAGCAGAAGGGCAGATGGTGGTAGCAGGGGGACAAGGCTTGGAAAGGATTGCTATTCAGAAGGGTGGAGCTTTTGGTAGTTGCTGGATAGTGAGTCCTCTAAAGCCAGGTTTAAGGCAAGCATTCTGCAAATTTTACAACAATGTTTCAAAGATTTGCTGAATTCTTATTCTATTTCTTCTGTTAATTTCTTCCTTGCCTATCACACAGTCATATCTCTTCTTTTTATAAGGCATAATGACCTACACATATAATTTAAGCACTTGGGAGGTAGAGGCAGAAGGTCCAGGAATTTACACACACAATCACATTTACTCATTACTTGCAGATATCTTAACTAATATGTCTTATTAAGGACTATGGGTAAATTAGTAACTATAAATCAATGGATGTGTTTTCTTCTAGTGGAAGAAGCTCATGGATGAAATGGAGTTCATCACTTGAACAGACAGGCACATATTAACTTATAAGATAATAAAGAGAAGTATCTGGTGCTCTGGAAGTTTGTGATGGGAGTAAGAGATAGCTGAGATAGCTGCTTTAAGTCTCTCCAGGAACTGATAACTTGAGCTACAGTCTAACTACTTTGCAATTATTTGTGTGAAAAGGTGAAGAAAGGGAGGAAAGGGCACAAGTGAGAGGGCAGAGTGCACAAAGGGTCAGATCAACAGGGTATTGACAAACACTATGTAGGTCTGGGCTAATGAGTAGTCATCAACTGTCCTAATGATGCTGTAAAATAAAGCTTAGAGTACACAGAGTGTTCAAGATCACACAGTGATTGAAAACTTCCAACTCTATCAATGGGAAGTCATTGGAGGAGATGCAATAAATGAAAAAATAAAATGGTTGTTTTGCTGCTTGGAAACTGTTATTTGGAGTGCAAAAAGGCATATAGAGGGTGACATAGCTGAAGCCCACTGTATGGAGACACACCCCCATATCTATAAGTTTTTTCTCTCTGTTGGTCTCTCTCTTAATTTGAATTGATGAGATATCAAGGAAGACTCTGAATTGCTCATTATTATGACTAAATATCTGGTATTCTCTTTGTTGAAATACAGAAAAACCAAGTATTTTTATCAATTTGGAAAGATAACACTGACTTCAATTGTTTACATGATGCTTTGGTGGGACCATGACCTATGCCTCAAGCAGTTCTAGCTTAGGACTCTAAGAACAAGTCTGAACAAGAGTGATAAATAGAAGGAGAATCTATTATAGATGTCAGGCATAGAATCACCTGATGAGAAGTTAAAGAATTGGAGAGGTGTAGAACTAAAGACTGAGACCTATGTGGATCTCAGGTCAGGGAAGAAATAATTCATAGCAATATTGTTCTGACATGTTTGCAGAAGGATTGCTGGATCCACTCTAAGGTATCTCTTAATAAAGATAAATGTCCTGAAGTAGTACAAGAGGGTAACATTAGTAAAAAAAAATGTATTAAAGGGATGACCATATGCTCAAAGACAGAAGAGACAAATTGGAGGACAGAGTACTCAGAGGAAAATAGATATGTCTTTGAAGACTTAACAATTCTCCAGTTGTTTTAAGTATTCAGAATACTTTGCATATTTTGCAAAGCATGTTGAATTGTTCTACTGGATTATTGCTCTGCCCATACCAAGAGAATAAATGAATAAAGAAGATGATTTTTAAGTATTTATTTTATTTTGTTCATGTAACTCAGGTTGATGTTAAAATCCTGATCTTTCTGCATCTACCTCCCAAACGCTTAAATTTTATGTATGGGCCATTATGTCTTATAAAAAGTAGAGAATTTTCAAGGTGACTTTAGCCAGAACCTGAGATTTAGACTTCACTCTGGTAAATGTATTTGACAGCTCCACAGACTCATGAATATACTGACTATCTAGTATGGAGAAGCCAGCCTGTACCTTCAATATCATTCTTAAAGAAAATTTTATTTTTTTCTTATTTTCCCAGCTTCCCAGAAATTTTCAGAAAACAGCAAAGTGAGCTATTCTGACTAGAGAAATGTTTTATACACAATTCCTTGAGTTTACTGAAATAAGTTGTCTCGGAAATTAAATGGATGAGGAAAATATGAACAGCCCATGAGAAAAAATGAAAAGTTCAGAAATAATGTCGTAATGGAGATTGCTTCTGTGAGCCATGGGAAGTAGATTCAAGTAGAGTCACGAATTCAGTTTTTAGACCTAAGGAGTATTAGTCACAACACTAACATGTCAAATTTTGGTTTAAGGACATGTTACCCATCTGGTGGATATATTCATGAGAGATAAGGAAGGAATTTATTTTTCTTTTCATTTCAGCTGTGTGAAAAGAAATTTCTTTCTACTAGTCATGGAGGATGGAAAATCTAAAATCAACACATGGATAGATATGGCTTGGGCTGACAGTGGGGGTTTCCTGGTCTATAAATAGTTGATATCTCTTTCTCCTCTCCTCTTCCCCTTTCTTTCTGTCATAAAGTTAGCCTTGAATCTGTGATCTGCCTGCCTCAACTCAGCATCCTAGTGTTGGAATTATACCTCTGTGCCACATACTAGGATAAACTGTCTAAAAGAACACAAATCCCACTTATAAGACCTTTACACTCATTCAGCCCATGACATCAAGGAAAAACTATTTATTATTTATTTGTGTGTGTGATGTGTATATGTGTGTGTGTGTGTGTGACATCATTACAGTGCAGGTGTATTTCTGTGTTGTGTATATACTTGTGTGTGAGAGTGTTTATATATATATATTCAAAGAGGTTAGAAGAGAACTTATCGTGCCTTATTCTCTTCAGACAGGGTCTTTCACTAAATCTGGTGCTAGACTGATGGACATTCCTCATTAATGCCTTTGGTCCTAGTGTGTTATATAATCTGTGACTTGTATGAACTTCAAATACAAGAATCCTTAAACACTCTGTTATTACCAATAGTCAGATTAAGGCAAGAAAACATGAGAGCTTACCCTTTGGGTTTCCACATTCCTTTATATTATCACATAGCAGTATATGTGATTGGTATTCTATGAATTTCCTTCTTTATGTGGGATTAAATATGAATTGATAACTAGGAATATTCATTATGTACCATTTTTAACTATAGGGCACCTTTTTACAGATGAAGCACTCTACATTTACTACAGTCAAAGGGGTTAGTCAGCCTGTCCAAGACCCTGCTGGTGATAGAACTACTCATTGCTCTTCCCCTGCTGGTCAGCAGTTGTATCACACTTGCCTTCTTTAACCCTTGAAAGAACAGGAGCTACTAAAGTGAAATTCATTGAAATGTTATCTTTTAAAAGGGAAAGGGAAAAACTGTAGAGAGTAAAAAGAGCTCAATGATCTAGAAGAAGTGTCACTAGAGTTCTATAGCTAGGCTTTGGAGTATCTTCACACAACACTTGCCAGCTAACATTGAGCACACATTCTTTTATACCCTCTAAATTTGGAGGTATTTTAACACTATTAGAAATAGATTCAATTTATTTGACAAGGACTGTGTAGTAAAAATATTCATTATGGGTCACTACAACGAATAGAGGCCAAATAATACGTGTGAGAATCATTCTGGTTGAAGTGTTTGTACATTTTTACCATGAAAAAAATAGAAAATTTATCACCTTTGTCTCTTAACTATAGGAAGATTGTTATTTTAATTGAAAACACCATGGCCTAAAAGGAAGACTATATCAAGGTTTCTACATATTTATTGCATTATATATGACTAGAAAGAGGGCAATTATATTAAAAAAAATATGGCTTGAAGCTATTTAGTCTTCATAAAATATAGGAAGAAAACACTAGAAGTAGATATGACCTGCATATTGCTTAAGGAATGTGAGTATACGCCAAGGATTATTTCCTTGGGGCTGGTTTATATTCAGATAATGAATTAGAAATATTTATTTTACTGTGATTTTCATGTAGTTATAAAGGTGTTTTTTAAAAAATATTTTGTATACCATTAGAATTAATAAATTTTTATTGAGTGACTCTATAGTTGAGAATTATTTTTATCACTATTATTTATTTTCAAAAGATTGGTGTTTGTAGCTTATGCTCTAAGATCAAGAATTGACAAATGAGACCTCATAAAATTGCAAAGCTTCTGTAAGGCAAAGGACACTGTCGATAGAACAAAACGGCAACCAACAAATTGAGAAAAGATCTTTATCAATCCTACATCCAATAGAGGTCTAATATCCAATATATACAAAAACCTTAAGAAGAACCAAATAACCCTATTAATAATGGGATACAGAGCTAAACAAAGAATTCTCAACTGAGGAATACTGAATGGCTGAGAAGCACCTAAAGAAATGCTCAACATCCTTAGTCATCAGGGAAATGAAAATCAAAACATCCTTGAGATTCCACCTCACACCAGTCAGAATGGCCAGGATCAAAAACTCAGGGGACAGCACATGAGGACAAGTATGTGAAGAAAGAGGAAAACTCCTACACTGCCGGTGGAATTGCAAACTGGTACAACCACTCTGGAAATCAGTTTGGCGGTTCGTCAAAAAAAAAAAAAAGAAAGAAAGAAAGAAAATTGGACAAAATTGGACATATTACTATCTGAGGACCCAGTTATACCACTCCTGGGCATATACCCAAAAAATGCTCCAACATTTAATAAAGACACATGCTTCACTATGTTTGTAGCAGCATTATTTATAATAGCCAGAAGCTGGAAAAAATCCAGATGTCCCTCAATGGAGGAATAGATACAGAAAATGTGGTACATTTACACAATGAAGTACTACTCAGCTATTAAAAACAATGAATTCATGAAATTCTTAGGCAAATGGATGGAACTAGAAAATATCATCCTGAGTGAGACAACCCAATCGCAAAAGAACGCACATGGTATGCACTCACTGATAAGTGGATATTAGCCCAGAAGCTTGAAATACCCAATATACACAGACCACATGAAGCTTAAGAAGAAGGAAGATCAAAGTGTGGATACTTTGGTCCTTCTTAGAAAGGGGATCAAAATACCCATGGGAGGAGATACAGAAATAAAGTGTAGAGCAGAGACTAAAGGAAAGGCTATTTAGAGACTGCCTCATCTGGGGATCTATCCCATATTCAGTTATCAAATCCAGACACTATTGTGGATGCCAACAAGTGCTTGCTGACAGGAGCCTGATATAGCTGTCTCCTGAGAGGCTCTGCCAGTGCCTGACAAATACAGAAGTGGATGATCACAGCCAACCAATGGACTGAGCACAGTATCCCCAATGGAGGAGCTAGAGAAAGAACCCAAGGAGCTGAAGGGGTTTGCAGCCCCACTGGAGGAAAAACAATATGACCCAACCAGTACCCATAGAGCTTCTGGGCTCTAAACAACTAACCAAAGAGTACACATGGAGGGACCCATGGCTCCAGCTGCATATGTAGCAGAGGATGGCCTTGTGAGACATCAATGAGATGAGAGGCCCTTGGTCCTGTGAAGGCTTGATGTCCCAGTGTAGGGGAATGCGGGGGGGGGGGGGGGGGGGGCGGGAAGCAGAGTGGATGGGTTAGTGAGCAGGGGGAAGGGGGATAGAATAGGGGGCTGGGTTTCAGAGGGGAAATGAGGAAAGGGGACTACATTTGAAATGCAAATAAAGAAAATACCTTATTAAAAAAAAAGATTGAGCAGGACAGCAGTGGTACACGCCTTTAATTCAAGCACTTGGGAGGCAGAGGTAGGCAGATTTTTGAGTTCGAGGCCAACCTGGCCTACAGAGTGAGTCCCAGGAGACCCAGAGCTACACAGAGAAACTCTGTCTCAAAAAACAAACAAACAAACAAACAAACAAAAACAAAAGAAAAAAACAAAAAAAAGGTTGGTGTTTGAATAATATATCACACTCACCTAAGAATAATGGTACTAAACCTTACATTTGTCATTAAATTAGTTTCCTTTTAATTTTTTTCTGGTTTTGTTTCAATTTTTAAGATTTTTTAAAAAAGCATTTGTGTTAGTATTATTTTTGTACATTTTTAATTACAAAGGAAATTTTTATAACTAAGGGTTAGACTCAGAGCCTTGTACATGCTAGAAAAGTACTCCCTCACAGGCTGCATTCTCAGTATGTCTAGTAAATCCTAGGCTGACCTAACTAATATTCTGTATTGTCATGAGAAAAATAAAATTCAGAGAAATAATTTAGATCAAATGTTTAAATTTATCATTATTTAGAAAATTGTTTCAAAATAAATGTTCATATAAGAAAGCAACTTGTATTTTTATGAATATTTTGTTTTCCATTTCATATTGGAATACATAATAGCACAGGATGAGTGACATCATGAGCAGAAGTTGTTTGGTTTGCAGTAAAAGAGACCAGTTAAGTCCCTCAAGGTTCAGGATGGCTGTTACATGACTTATATACTCTATAGCTACATATGATAGATAGGTCAAGTTTACGTTCAATGCTGGTGTTTGAGAAAGGCCTTTTTAATGAATCATTTTATGGTGGAGGTAGTGAAAGGGAGAGGGAGAGAGAGAGAGACAGAGAGGGACAGAGACAGAGACAGTTTTAAATTTCTGTCTTCACTTAAGACTATAAACCCACTAACAAAGGAGGGGCCCTTGTGACCTAACCTCACTTTTCAAAACTTATTTGTTTTACTCTTCATGTATCTGTGCTTGAGTATATTTATGAGCAGTCTGTGCAGAGACCAGGAAGGCTAGAAGAGGGGTAAGATCCCCTGGAATTGAAGTTGCAGACACTTCTGAGGCATAATGTATGAACTTGGAACTACAGCATCCTCTGCAAGAGCACCCAGTACTCTTAACCACTGAGCCATTGCTCTAGCATCCCAATCCCTCTGACTGGCCCTACCGACCAACCACCTTCCACCTCTGTTACACTGACAATGAAAACTGAGTATGAGGAACATTCAAAATGCAGCAGCGACCTTTAGGGCTGTGTGAAATCTGATCATTTCATACAATAGTCCTGTTAAATTTTCTTTCCATAATGCAAGTTACAGCCACATTGGATAAAAACATATCCAGTCAGAAAATTACAAAAGGTTTGATTGCTTGCAGGGGACAGAAATGGAGCATTTTTTAGTTACTTCACATATCATGCTAGAAATATTTTTAAGTTTTAAATCAAAATACACTTCTTTAAAGAAGTAATGGAGGTGTAGTTGTCACCATGGAAACAAGAATTCCCTAGTAACCTCTGAATTCTCTTCTTGATAACATTTTTTTTTCTCTCTCTCTATAGGGCACTAAATATCCTGTTAAAAATCAAGGCATTTTTAATCAATAACTAGCTTGAAACCTACTGGAGTTATTTTATTATTTCTTTCACAAGGAAATGCAATGAGGAGTGAAAAGAAAACAAAACAAAAATCACAATAAATCTAATAGAGCAACAACAAACTGACCAAGGGGATCTCGTAATCTCATCAACATGCACCACATTTTTTTTCATAAAAACAAAAGCATGAAATGAAATGGCAAAACTGTCTTTTGATGATTTGTTTAAAATGCATTGTTTGCTTCTTTGGGTCTGCAGATTGAAGTGTGGTTATTCTATACTTTATAGCTAATATCCATTTATCAGTGAGTACGTACCATGCATATCCTTTTGGGTTTGAGTTACCTCACTCAGGAGATTTTCTAGTTCTTTGGGTCTGTGGATTGTAGTGAGCTATTCTATGCTTTATAGATAATATCAACTTATAAGTGAGTACATACCATGCATGTCTTTCTGAGTCTCGTAAACTCACACAGGATATTTTCTAGTTCTATTCATTTGCCTGCAAAATTCATGATGTCCTTGTTTTTAATAGCTGAGTAGTATTCCATTGTGCAAATTAACCACAGTTTCTTTATCCATTCTTCAGTTGAGAGGCATCTAAATTGTTTCCAGTTTCTGTCTATCAAGAATAAAGCTGTTATGAACATAGTTGAACAGGTGTTCTTGTGAGATGGTATGGCACCTTTTGGGTATATGCCCAGGAGTGGCATAGCTGGGACTTAAGTTTAACTATTCCCAATTTTCTGAGAAATTGCCAAGTTGATTTCCAAAGTAGTTATACAAGTTGCACTTCCACCAGCAGGGAAGGAATGTTTCTTTTGCTCCATATGTGTTGTCCCTTGAGTTTTTGACCTTAGCCCTTCAGATTGGTGTAAGGTGGAATCTCAGAGTCATCTTGATTTGGATTTTCCTGATTACTAATGTATTAGTCAGGGTTCTCTAGAGTCACAGAACATATGTGTAGTCTCTATATAGTTATGGAATTTGTTGATGACTTACAGCTTGTAGTCCAGCTCCCCAACAATGGTCAGCAGTAGCTGTGGATGGAAGTCCAAGGATCTAGCAGTTGCTCAGTCCCATAAGGCAAGCAGGAAGGAAGGGTGAGTCAGTCTTCCTCCAATGTATGCATATAGGTCTCTATCAGAGGGTGTGGCCCAGACTAAAGGCATGTGCCACTGTGCCTTTAATCCCAGATGATCTTGAACTCAGAGATCTCCTTGTCTTAATCTTCTGGAATTCATAGCCACTATGCTTCAAGATCTCCATGTCAAGATCCAGGTCAGAAACTTGTACTTCTGATCCTCCAGATTAGGATCATTGGTAAGACTTCCAATTCTTGATTAGTTCATTCCAGATATAGTCAAGTTGACAACCAGGAATAGCCACTACAACTAAGGACATTGAAACATGTTTTTGAATACTTCCTGATCATTAGAGATTCCTCTGTTGAGAATTCTCTGTTAAACTCTGTACTCCATCTTTGAAATTAAGTTATTTGCTTTGTTGGTGTCTAATTTCTTAAATTCTTTATATATTTGAATATTAGACCTCTGTCAGATGTACGATTGGTGAAGCTATTTTCACATTTTGTAGGCTGTTATTCAGTCATATTGACAATGTTCTTTGCTTTACAGAAGCTTTTAAGTTTCACGAAGTCCCATTTATTAATTTTTTAACTTAGTGCCTGAGCTATTGGTGTTCTGTTCAGGAATTTATCTCCTGTACCAATGAGTTCAAGACTATTCTCCAATTCCTATTGTATGAGTTAGTGGATCTGGTTTTATGTTGAGGACTTTTATCCACAGGGACTTGAGCTTTCTAAAGAATGATAGATATGGATCTATTTGTATTCTCTACATGCCAACATCCAGTTAGAGCAACATCATTTGTTGAAGATGCTCTCTGTTCATTTGTATGGTTTTGGCTGCTTTGTCAAAAATCAAGTGTCTATAGGTATATGGGTTTATTTGATCCTATTTCATTGATCAGCCTATCTGACTCTATACCAGTACCATGCAGCTTTTATTATATTGCTTGGGAGTATAACTTGAAGTCAGGGATGGTGATACCTCCAGATGTTCTTTTTTTTTTGTACAATTGGTTTAACTATCCTGGGTTTCTTGATTTTCCATATCAAGTTGGAATTTCCATATATGTTGGAATTTTGATGGAAATTTCATTGAATCTGTAGATTGCTTTTGATAAAATGGTCATTTTTACTATGTTGATCCTACTCCATGGGCATGGGAGATTTTTCTATCTTCTGATATCTTCTTCAGTTTCTTTCTTCAGAGATTTGCGGTTCTTGTCATCACTGGCCTTTTATTTGCTTGGTTACAGTCACACCAAGGTATTTTATGTGATTTGTAGCTTGTTATTTGTAACTATTATGAAGGCTATTGTCTCCTTAGCTTGTTTCTTGTCCCATTTATCATTTTTAATGAAGCCAGATAATAAGAAGGCCCAAGAGAGGATGCTTGAGTTTTTCTGAGGAGAAATAAATATAAGAAGTGAAGGGAGGGAGGTAACTGAGTAGGAGTGGGGATGGTCAGGGGAATGGGTTGGAAAATCAGGTATAAGAAGAGTAGAGAACAGAAATCAAATCAACATTGGGTGGCAGAAGAAGGGGGCATCTTTAGGATGTGCCAGAGACCTGGTACAGGAGGACACCTCAGGGTGTCTATGTGGATAACCTTAGCTGAGACTGCTATTAGTAGAGGAGCTGGAGATGGAAGTGGCTGCCCATGTAGCCAGACAGGACTTCCAGCAGAGGGATAAGGACAGCAACTCACCTACAAAACCTTCCATCCAAAATATGTCTGGCTTACAAAATCTGCATGGAAAAGATGGAGCAGAGATGGAGGAAATGGCCAGCCAATGGCTCTCTCAAACTGAGACCTATCCTATGGGCAAGAACTAATCCCTGACACTATTAATGGTACTTTGCTATCCTAGCCTACCTCTTCTCTGAGAGGCTCCACCCAGTAGTGGATGTGTTGGGGGGAGGATTAAGAGACCTGAGGAGGATAAGGACTCTACTGGAAGACCAACAGAATCAACTAACTTGGGTCCTTGGGGACTCCCAGAGACTAAATACCAACCAAAGAGCGTACATGGGATGGACCCAGAATCCCCTCACAAATAGCAGAAGTGCAGCTTGGTCTTCATATCGGTCTCCCAACAACTGGAATGGGCACCATCCCTGAATTGGTTGCCCACCTGTGGATCCTGTTCCCCTAACTGGGAGGCCTTGCCTAGCTTCAATGGGAGATGTACCTAGTCCTGCAGTGAGTTGATGTACAAGGGCGGTGTGATACCCAGGGAGGGCCTGCCCCTTCCCAGAGAAGAAGGGAAGGGAGACTCTGCAGAAGAGCTGCATAAAGGGGGAACCGGGAGGATTGGGCTTGCTACTGGGATGTTAAGTAAATAAATAAGTTAATTAAAAACATATGTTTTATAATCATAAGCAGAGAATAGTTCAGGTGGCTATAGTACATTATAATATGAAAGTGTAACTTAGAAGATAAATGTATATTCTTCATGTTTGTGTTTTCCAAACAGCGCTGTGAATTAGGAATCTCTGGAGGACTTCTTGCAAGTAATGGAAGGGAGGATACTGGGCATGGTTTAGGCACCTGCATCCTTCAAGCTTTTCTTGCACCTGCATCTCTTTCCCTGCTCAGTCTCAGCAGCATGTGGGAGGATTTTCTAGATAATGTGATTTGCACATGTTAACCCATCCTTCTGAAAACCTGTATCTCTGTCTTCATCATTTTAAAGTGTGTTGCTACTTTAGAAATCCTTCAGTTTTTAGCGTATATTACAATTGCTTTATTTTGCATTTTCATATTAATATAACTCCAGAGAGCCTGGTACAGTGAAATAAACTGAATTGTTTAATTAAGTTAACCTTAATGACAAATAAGGAGCTGGGCGAAAAATACAAAGCAGGGAGATAGGCTTTAACATAGAAAGTTTGAAGCTTGTTTAAATGCCAACTTAAAAAAATCCATAAAGAGGAGAAAGTGGCAGGACTGAGAGTGAGCCTTCTGATTAAAACTAAACAAAAACTAACCAACCCAAAGGAGTGAGCTGAGACTGAAGAAGAAATGCATTGTTTATGGTTACTGTAGGTTGTTACACAGTTACACTATGTAGTGTTGGATGATGGGGGAATAACTGTGTAGGTCAAGCTGGTCTTGAACTCACAGTGATCTACTTGCCTCTGACTCCTCATTGCTGGGCATAACAGTTTGTGACATTATCAGACCAGAAATGAATTTTCTATTAGAAAAGGATGGCAATCAGGAAAGTCATGTTGTATAAAGTAGCATTTTATTGGAATTTGACAGGAATCTACAAGGGTAACCATCTTAGATATTCTCTATAGTATCTCCCCTCTAGTTCACTATGGAAGTGGAGGAAGATGAAAAAAGTGATCTCAGTGAATGACTTAATGTAGGGAAGAATTGGGGCAGCTATGAAAGATTGGAGAATTCTGACTGTAGACATTGGAATGGATGCCACATAGGGTCTAGACCCTAGATGAACAGAAGATTGAACTGTTTGGGGAAGATCAATACTCTTGGCATGTTCTCTAATAACTGAAGGCTAAAACCTTGCTACTATGGTGCAATAGAAACAAACAATTGCAGATGCAGACACTGAAGAATTACTATTTGTTGAAGGGATACCTTTTAAAAACTACTGAATTTGTCAACTACTTTACCTCATTGGAATCTTATCTCTAATGTCATTTTATGGATGATGATTTGACCCACAACATGATTTCTTATTCATTTAAAAGATATACTGTATTTATGTTATTAATTTATTATAACATAATACTTTGATTTATTATCTTCTTACTTCTTAGCAGCTTTGTATTTCTTTATATGATTTGCCATACCTGTTAGAATATGGACCAAATAATAGTTCCTATGCCAGAGAGATGGCTCAGTGGTTAACAGCACATATTGTCCCTTTAAACAACCCAAACTGGGTTCCCAACCCCCATGTCATATCACAGATACCTGTAGCTCCAACTCCAGGAAATCTTATACCTCTAGTCCCCTTGGGCAGCTAAATTTATGTGCATAACCATCCCCCATATACATGATTAAAAATACATCTTAAAAAAAAAGAGTTAAACCCCAGCCTCAAATATCCCTGGAACCCAATAGGAGCTCAATTAATATTGAAGTTTATTAATTATTTATTCAAATAAGTTAAGTAGTTATTTCAAAACCATTGAGTATGAAGTGACTTAATCTAGAAGCCAGTGTGGAAAAATAATGATAAATTTATAAAGTATACATTCTTTACTGTGTGTATGTGGATATGTGTGAGTAGCGTATGCATGCATGTTCACATGCATGTGGGCAAACACATGTGTGAAGGTACATGTACTTGTGTGTATTTCTGTGTAGAGAGGTTGGAAGTTTATGTCAGATCTCTTTCTCAATTTCTCTATACTTTATTTACTGAGCATGGTCTCTTTTACCCTAGGCCTGTCAATTCCAGCTATTCTAGTTAGTCAATTTACTCTAGACATACCTATCTCTACCTCCCAAAGTGTGGAGCTACAAGTGTGCCCCCAACACCTACCCAGCTGTTACTTGGATCCAAAGGATCAAAACTGCTGCTTCATGCTTTCTTAGCAAATGCTTTATTTACTGAGTCACTTTCCCAGCATAAGACACATTCAAACCTAATAAGTATTCACAGATAATTGTCTTCTGTTTGTGTTAATTTGTTTAAATTTTCAAATTCTGAGAACACTAACGTATTTGTTGGTTATTTCAGTTTCACAGTAGCTCCTTGCTGTTGATGGCTTCCTCCCCTGAATTTGAAACCAAATTTTCTTTGCTATCTTGAGTATTTTCTGATCTCACTTTTATTCCTGTTACATGATTTTCTATGCACTATTTCCTCTATTAAACTTATTGTATTAAATGTTTATTTATAATATTTTCTACAGGATAACCTTGTAATCCACAGACCCAAAGAAACTGGTTAAAAAGGAGATCCCAAGGGAAGATTAACAAATCCCACTTGGAAGGGGAAGCTAAATAGTCATTAGTGGTGTATAAAGAGGGGAAACCAGGTAGGAGGGGGGGTGGTGAGGAGACAAATGGCATGGATATCAGGTGTAGGGAGAGAGGGCAGCAGGAGAGTGCTGGGAATGAGAATGCAAATCCTCAGGGGGCATCAGAGTTGTCTGTTGACTAGCTAGAGGAACAGGTCAGGGAGGATACAGGGAGTCTATGCAGGTGACCCTAGCTGAGATTCCTATCAGATGGAGAAATAGAGACTGATGTGGACACCTCCTGTAGCCAGGCAGAACTTCCAGAGGAGGGAGGGGGACATCAATCCACCCACAACACCTTCAACCTCAAATTTTTCTTGCTTACGAGATGTGCAAGGGTAAAGAAGTACCAAAAACTAAGGGAACAATCATTCAAGAACTGCCCTAACTTGAGACCCATCCCATGTGAGAAAACTAACCACTGGCATTATTAATGATATTCTGCTATGCTTACAGACAGGAACCTAATATAATTGTCTCTTAAAAGGCTTCATTCAGCAGTGGTTGGAGGCAGATACAGAGACCTACAGACAAACATTAAGCAGAACTCGGGATGTCTTATGGGAAGAGTGCAAGTGAGTAAGCAGGAAAGATCAAGGATACCACAAGAAGACCTACAAAGTCAAATAATCTGCGACTGTGGAGGCTCACAGAGTCTGGGTCACCAATTGGGGAGCATGCAGGAGCTGGACCTGAACCTCTTACACATTTGTAGCAAATGTGCTGCTTGGCCTTCATGTGGACTCCCTAACAAGTGAAGTGGGGGTTGTCTCTGTTTCTGTTCTCTGCCATTGGATTCCCTTCCCTCTACCTGGACTGCCTGTGGTTGTCCAATGGGAGAGGATGTGCCTAGTCCTGCTGGGGCTAGATGTCCTAGGGTGGGTTGGTGCCCTAAAAGAAGGGGAGGGGGCAATGGAAGAAGAGATGTATAAGGGTTGGACTGAGAAGAGAGGAGGAAGAGGACAGTGATTGGCATGTAAAGTGAAGAAAAATAAATAAATTATTGGAAAAAAGTAGTTCTACATAAAAGTTACTCATGAATTAAGTAGGGGGTGGGGTGGGGTGGGAAGGATGTGAACTTAAGCCAAACTTTAACTTGCATGCTGTGATCTTCATCAGCTCAACACAGCCTACGCTTATCAATCTGAATAGACATGTACTGAAAAAACTAATGAGCCTTTAGTTGATTGATAAGAAAACCGAACCTATGGGATGGATGAATTGAGTCACTAAAGGCCAATGAACTTGTAAAAGAAGGAGTAATGACCTGGTACTTGTACAAAAAGCTCACTGTAGAACAGAACACACTTCAGTAATGGGTGTATGTTCTTAGAACTCCAGGAAGTTTTATTATTTTCCAGGAATTTGAGCATGAACCATTTAGGGTTTCCAACTCTAAACCAGAGGGCATTAAATTCTTTGATTTTTGTTTCATACATATCATGTCCTTTCTGTGCAAATGTTTTTCACATTAGTATCTCTCTCTAAGTCAGAGCTGAATGATTGTATTAACAGGGGTGCAGACCACTGCTGTGCAGCTAACTGGGGTGGACACCAAATAACACAAATCCTGAAGGTTTCCAGAATTCAATATTAAATACGCAGAATTTTCAATTAATACTTTTTTGCATATAAAATTTTCTGCTTAGCTAAGAGTCCTTGATGCAGTAACAGGAGCATACTGAACATCAGGGTTTATGAATCAGTCAATCATATCAGCTTCAGGACCATGTTCTCTCGGGTCAGAAAGGGTTGTGTGCTTTAGGGTCAATTTTTTTTTTTTTTTTTTTTTTTTTTTTTTTTTTTTTTTTTTTGGTTTTTCGAGACAGGGTTTCTCTGTGTAGCTCTGGCTGTCCTGGAACTCACTTTGTAGACCAGGCTGGCTTTGAACTCAGAAATCCTCCTGCCTCCGCCTCCCAAGTGCTGGGATTAAAGGCGTGCATCACCACCGCCCTGCAGGGTCAATTAAAAGTACAAAGTATAGTAGTCAGAAGATCTAGGCAAAGTCCAGGGGCTCATATATTTACTCTGCCCAAAAGTAGACCAGTCACAACTTAGACATTTGCTGAGAAGTAGAAAACACACAGAGTTTGGAAACCCAGGAATCTGATACAATAAAACATCAAGAAAAGATGCCCTAGTTTGGTTTTTTTTTTTATTTTATTTTATTTTCTAAGTAATTTTTATTTACATTCAAAATCATTTCCCCTTTCCCGTTTCAGCCCTCCCCGAAAGTCCCATAAGCCCCCTTCCCTCCTTCTTTTCCCCATTCAACCCCCTCTCACTTCTCTGTCCTGGCATTCTCCTACATTCAGTCTTTCCAGGACCAGGGGTCTCTCCTTCCATCTTCTTGGAAATCTATTGATATGCAAATTGTGTCTAGGGTATTCTGAGATTCTGGGTTAATATCCCCTTATCAGTGACTGCATACCATGTGTGTTCTTTTGTGATTGGCTTACCTCACTAAGGATGATATTTTCAAGATCTGACCATTTGCCTAGGAATTTCGTGAATTCATTGTTTTTAATTGCAGAGTAGTATTCCATTGTGTAGATATACCACATCTTCTGAATCCATTCCTCCGTTGAGGGACATCTGGGTTCTTTCCAGCTTCTGGCTATTATAAATAAGGCTGCTATGAACATAGTGGAACATGTGTCCTTATTGCATGCAGGTAAAGCCTCTGGGTATATGCCCAGGAATGGTATAGCCAGATCCTCCAGGAGTGTCATGCCCAGTTTTCTGAGGAACCGCCAGACTGCTTTCCAGAGTGGTTGTACCAGCTTGCAATTCCACCAGCAGTGGAGGAGTGTTCCTCTTTCTCCACATCCTCACCAACAACTGCTGTCTCCTGTGTTTTTGATCTTAGCCATTCTGACTGGTGTGAGATGGAATCTCAGGGTTGTTTTGATTTGCATTTCCCTAATGACTAAGGATGATGAACATCTATTTAGGTGCTTCTCAGCCATTAGATATTCTTCAGGTGAGAACTCTTTGTTTAGCTCTGTACCCCATTTTTTAATAGGGTTACTTGCCTCTCTGGAGTTTAACTTCTTGTGTTCTTTGTATATATTGGATATTAGCCCTCTGTCGGATGTAGGGTTGGTAAAGATCATTTCCCAGTTAGTTGGTTGCTGCTTTGTCTTTTTGACAGTGTCTTTTGCCTTGCAAAAACTTTGTAATTTAATGAGGTCCCATTTGTCAATTTTTGATCTTAGAGCATATGCTACTGGAGTTCTATTCAGGAAATTCTCCCCTGTGCCCATATGTTCAAGGTTCTTCCCTAGTTTCCTTTCTATTAGTTTCAGTGTGTCTGGTTTTATGTGGAGGTCCTTGATCCACTTGGAATTGAGCTTAGTGCAAGGAGATAAGAATGGGTCAATTTGCATTCTTCTGCATGTTGACCTCCAGTTGAGCCAGCACCATTTGTTGAAAAGGCTATCTTTATTCCACTGGATGGTTTTAGCTCCTTTGTCAAAGATCAAGTGACCATAGGAGTGTGGATTCATTTCTGGGTCTTCAATTCTGTTCCATTGATCTACATGCCTGTCACTGTACCAATACCATGTGGTTTTTAACACTACTGCTCTGTAGTACAGCTTGAGGTCTGGGATACTGATTCCCCCAGAGGTTCTTTTACTCTTGAGAATAGTTTTAGCTATCCTGGGTTTTCTGTTATTCCAGATGAATTTTTGAATTGCTCTTTCTAACTCTATGAAGAATTGAGTTGGGATTTTGATGGGGATTGCATTGAATCTGTATATTGCTTTTGGCAAGATGGTCATTTTTACTATATTAATCCTGCCAATCCATGAGCATGGCAGATTTTTCCATCTTCTGAGGTCTTCTTCAATTTCTTTCTTCAGAGACTTGAAGTTCTTGTCATACAGATCTTTCACTTGTTTGGTTAGAGCCACGCCAAGATACTTTATATGGTTTGTTGCTATCGTGAAGGGTATTATTTCTCTTCTTTCTCAGCCTGCTTATCCTTTGAGTATAGGAAGGCTACTGACTTGCTTGAGTTGATTTTATATCCGGCCACTTTGCTGAAGTTGTTTATCAGCTGTAGGAGTTCTCTGGTGGAGTTCTTTGGGTCACTTAAGTATACTATCATATTGTCTGCAAATAGTGATAGTTTGACTTCTTCCTTTCCAATTTGTATCCCTTTGACCTCCTTTTGTTGTCTAATTGCTCTAGCTAGAACTTCAAGTACTATATTGAAAAGATATGGAGAGAGAGGGCAGCCTTGTCTAGTCCCTGATTTCAGTGGGATTGCTTCAAGTTTCTCTCCATTCAGATTGATGTTGGCTACTGGTTTGCTGTAAATTGCTTTTACTAAGTTTAGATATAGGCCTCGAATTCCTGATCTTTCCAAGACCTTTAGCATGAAAGGATGCTGAATTTTGTCAAATGCTTTCTCAGCATCTAATGAGATGACCATGTGGTTTTTTTCTTTGAGATTGTTTATATAGTGGATTACATTGATGGACTTCCTTATATTGAACCATCCCTGCATCCCTGGGATGAAGCCTACTTGATCGTGGTGAATGATCGTTTTGATCTGTTCTTGGATTTGGTTGGCAAGAATTTTATTGAGTATTTTTGCATCGATATTCATAAGAGAGATTGGCCTGAGATTCTCTTTCTTTGTCGGATCTTTGTGTGCTTTTGGTATTAGCATAATTGTGGCTTCATAGAATGAGTTGGATAGTGTTCCTTCTGTTTCTATTTTGTGGAACAGTTTGAAGAGTATTGGTGTTAGGTCTTCTTTGAAGGTCTGATAGAATTCTACACTAAAACCATCTGGACCTGTGCTTTTTTTGGTTGGAAGACTTCCAATGACGACTTCTATTTCTTCAGGGGTTATAGGACGGTTTAGATGGTCTATTTGATCCTGATTTGATTTTGGTATTTGGTATCTGTCAAGGAAATTGTCCATTTCCTCGAGATTTTCTAGTTGTGTTGAATATGGGTTTTTGTAGTAGGATCTGATGATTTTATGAATTTCCTCAGTTTCTGTTGTTATCTCTCCCTTTTCGTTTCTGATTTTATTAATTTGGATACTGTATCTGTGCCCTCTGGTTAGTCTGGCTAAGGGCTTATCTATCTTGTTGATTTTCTCAAAGAACCAACTCCTCGTTTTGTTGATTCTTTGTATGGTTTTATTTGTTTCTACTTGATTGATTTCAGCCCTGAGTTTGATGATTTCCTCCCTTCTACTCCTCTTTGGTGTATTTGCTTCTTTTTGTTCCAGGACTTTCAGGTGTGCCATTAAGCTGCTAGTGTATGCTGTCTCCCGTTTCTTTTTGGCGGCACTCAGGGCTATGAATTTTCCTCTTAGCACTGCTTTCATTGTGTCCCATAAATTAGGGTATGTTGTGCCTTCATTTTCATTAAATTTCAAGAAGTCTTTGATTTCTTTCTTTATTTCCACCTTCACCAAGTTATCATTGAGTAGAACATTGTTCAGCCTCCATATGTATGTGGTTTTTCTGTTGTTTTTGTTGCCATTGAAGACCACCCTTATTCCATAGTGATCTGATAGGAGGCATGGGATTAGTTCGATCTTCTTATATCTGTTGAGGTCTGATTTGTGACCAATTATATGGTTGATTTTGGAGAAGGTACCATGAGGTGCTGAGAAGAAGGTGTATTCTTTATCTCTAGGATGAAATGTTCTATATATATCTGTTAGTTCCATTTGGTCCAAGGCTTCAATTAGAGTCACTGTGTCCCTGTTTAGTTTCTGCTTTCCTGAACGATCCATTTCAGAGAGCGGGGTGTTGAAGTCACCCACTATTATTGTGTGAGGTGAGATGTGTGATTTGAGCTTTAGTAAAGTTTCTTTTATGAATGAGGGTGCCCTTGCATTTGGAGCATATATATTCAGAATTGAGAGTTCTTCTTGGTGGACTTTTCCCTTGATCAGTATGTAGTGTCCTTCTGTGTCTTTTTTGATGACTTTAGGTTGGAAGTCAATTTTATCTGATATTAGGATGGCTACTCTGGGCTCGTTTCTTGGAACCATTTGCCTGTAAAATTGTTTTCCAGCCTTTTACTCTGAGGTAGTGTTTGTCTTTGACACTGAGGTGCGTTTTCTGCATGCAGCAAAATGCTGGGTCCTGTTTACGTATCCAGTCTGTTAGTCTATGTCTTTTTATTGGGGAATTGAGACCATTGATATTAAGAGAGATTAAGGCATAGTGATTATTGCCACCTGCCATTCTTGACGCTATCTTTATGTTTGAGTGGTTATCTACTTTTGGGTTTGATGCAAGAAGGTTACTATCTCATTTTTTCCAGGGTGTTGTTTCTCTCCTTGTATTGGTGCTTTCCACCTAATATCCTTTTAAGGACTGGGCTTGTGGAAAGATATTGTGAAAATTTGGTTTTATCATGGAATATCTTGGTCTTTCCATCTATGGTGATTGAGAGTTTTGTTGGGTAGAGTAGTCTAGGCTGGCATTTGAGCTCTCTTAGTGTCTGCATGAGATCTGCCCAGGATCTTCTGTCTTTCATAGTTTCTGGAGATAAGACTGATGTGATTCGGATAGGTCTTCCTTTGTATGTTACTTGGTCCTTTTTTCTTACTGCTTTTAATATTCTTTCTTTGTTTAATACATTTGATGTTTTGATTATTATGTGACGGGAGGTATTTCTGTTCTGGTCCAGTCTGTTTGGAGTTCTGTAGGCTTCTTGTACGTTCATCAGCATCTCCCTCTTTAGGTTAGGGACGTTTTCCTCCATAATTTTGTTGAAGATGTTTACTGGCCCTTTAAGTTGCAAATCTTCACTCTCATCTATACCTATAATCCTTAGGTTTGGTCTTCTCATTGTGTCCTGGATTTCCTGGATGTTTTGGGTTACACGTTTTTTGCATTTTGCATTTTCTTTGACTGTTGAGTCACTGCTTTCTATGGTATCTTCAGCACCTGAGATTCTTTCTTCCATCTCTTGTATTCTACTGTTGATGTTTGCATCTATGACTCCTGATTTCTTCCCAAGGTTTTCTATCTCCAAAGTTGTCTCCCTTTGTGATTTCTTAGTTGTTTCTACTTCCTTTTTTAGATCCTGGATGGATTTGCTCAGATCCTTCACTTCTTTGTTTGTATTTTCCTGTATTTCTTTAAGGTATTTTTGCATTTCCTCTTTCAGGATTTCTGCCTGTTGACCCAAGTTCTCCTGTATTTCTCTAAGCGATTTTTGTGTTTCCTCCTCATGGGCTTCCATCTGTTGATCCATCGCCTCCTGCATTTCTTTAAGCAGTTCTCGTGTTTCCTTTGTACGGGCATCTATCCATTGATTCATTTCTTTAAGCACTTTTTGTGTTGCCTCCCTATGGGCATCCATCTGTTGACCCATATTCTTCTGCATTTCTTTATGCAATTTTTGTGAGTCCTTTGAAAGTGCATCTAACTTTTGATTCATTTCTTTAAGCGATTTTTGTGTTGTCTCCTTGTGGGCCTCCATCTGTTGATCCATGTTCTCCTGCTTTTCTCTAAGCGATTTTTGTGTTTCCTTTGTAAGGGCTTCTAACCTTTGATTCATGGTCTCCTGTAATTCTTTATTAGATTTATTTGTGTCCTTCTTGTGATCCTCTAATAGCATCATGAGAAGTGATTTTAAATCCAGATCTTGTCTTTCGGGTGTGGTGGGGTATCCAGGACTTGCTGCTGTTGGAGAGTTGGGTTCGGATGGTGCCATATTACTTTGATTTCTGTTAATAACGTTCCTACATTTGCCTTTTGCCATCTGGTTACCTCTGGTGTTAGTTGGTCCTGCTGTCACTGGCTGTTGGTTGGACCTCCTGTGAGACTGTAAAGCTATTTCTGGCACCCCTGGATTACCAGGATTCCCCTGGCACCGATTTCTGGGGCCTGCCCTGCTCCTGAGTGACTTCGGAGCCCTGATGTGCCTTGCCCCAAGTGATGTTATATTGGGGAGTCCCTTCCCATCCAAAGGCTCAG
The DNA here is from genome assembly GCA_036184795.1 of Tokudaia tokunoshimensis. Lineage (NCBI taxonomy): Eukaryota > Metazoa > Chordata > Mammalia > Rodentia > Muridae > Tokudaia > Tokudaia tokunoshimensis. The sequence goes on along the minus strand of BTHU01000016.1, from coordinate 70,653,212 downwards.
CGTAGTGGATTCCCGGAATAGACATCACCAAAGGGAGGCTGGTAGGCTCCCGCCCTGTGCAGGGGTGTGTGATCTCTCTGGAGGGGGGGGCGAGAGGGCGTCCCTCTGCAGGGCAGAAGTCCCACAGCAGGGCTGGCGTGTCCATTACTGCAGACCTGCCCAGCTCTTGGAGCAGGTTACACACAAGCTGCCTGAGGCCCAAGCGATATTATGCCTGTCTGTCTCTGAGCCTGGAGGTCCCAACTACCTGGACATTGGAGCAAAGATGGCTGAGTGCACTCTGCACTCTCTTGGCGGCGCAGGTCACCCTGCAGGGGGGATGGCCTACAGCAGATCTGGCGCCCAGACGACCACAGCGCTGTCCAGTTCTTGGAAGCAGGTGGAAGTCCCAACAGGCCGTGTCCCAAGCGATGTTATATTGGGGAGAATCTTCGTACCTGTCTCCTCAGTGAGGTAGATCCCGGAACAGAGGTTGCCAAAGGGAAGCTGGTAGGCTCCCGCCCAGTGCAGGGGGGGGGGTCCCTCTGCAAGGCAGAAGTCCCACAGCAGAGTTGGCACGCTGGTTACTGCAGATCTGCCCAGCTCTTAGAGCAGGTTACACACAAGCTGCCTGAGACTGAAGCGATATCATGCCTGTCTGTCTCTGAGCCTGGCTGTACCAACTACCTGGACACTGGAGCAAAGATGGCAGAGTGCACTCTCTCGATGCCCTAGTTTTGAGATGGACTTTTGTCCTCTTGGGTCTTCTTTGTCTCTTAGGTAAAAGAGAGTCTCTAGTCCTGCTACCTGGGACCTACATTTTTGTGGTTCTTACCTACTTCTAATTAAGGAAAGCATGAAAGAAGCACTAGGTGCAGATGAGGGGAACCATTATTTGTAATTAGTTTGTAACCTAATTAGTTTTCTGACCAAAGGCAAGTGACCTGACTTTCTTACCACACACTGCTCTGTCTTAAAGACTTACTTCAAGACTCTTAGATAAGTTTTATGAGACATTATTAATGTCCATAACCCAATAAAGTACGACACATAGTTAACATGCCACTTTCCACAAGCACTGAAATTAGACAGTGAGAGTAACAACTCAGACTGTGATGGCTGTCAACTCCAAGCACTGCAAACTGTGTATATCAGCTGAGTTAATGAGTTTCCTTTTCCTACCCAAGTTTACTACAACAGATGCAGTTGATCTGTGTTTCAGCTGACACAACTCAGGGGTTGAGGGAAATCCCCTGATTTTACAACAAATAGGAAAGCAAGACAGCTTTTTAAACAATCCGGAAAAATGACTTCAGTAAAACAGAGGCAGGAACTTAAAACCTTGATGCAATCAGGAAGTCTACGAATCAGGGGCAAGCAGATCTGTGTAAATTGGAGGCCAGCCTGGTCTATGTAGAGAGTTCCAAGACAGGCAAAGCTACATAGTGAGACTTTGTCTCAAAAAAAGCAAACCCAAAAAAAGGTACGATGAATAATAGCCAAGAAATGTTATAGCTGTGAAATGAGATAGTTTCAAAACAAAACACATAAAAATATATACCACTGCATGGATGAAAAAAAAAACATACCACAGCATGAATGAAATTGATGAGAACATTGTAAATGAAAGACCCTGCTCATAGAAAACCACATTATTGTGGTTTTTATTATTGTGGACTTCATTAAGATAAAATGTCTAGATTAAAGGTAGAGAAAGAGAGGTGATTGATTGCCCAGGTCTCAAAAGTTGGAAGTAACAGGATTAAATAGTAACAGTTTAAAGATAAATACTTCGAGGCAAATATACAGAGATGTCCAGTAGTTAGTTGTTTAGTCCATGAGATCGGATGTCTCAGCAGTCCCAGTGTGGTGCTGGAGTCCCAGGAAAGTCCTAGAGAGCTGCATGTTTCCAGTTGACCTTGGAATCAAGAAGTGGGTTCTGATACCAGTGAAGGAACAGCTCTGGAACAGAATAGATCTACATACTTGAGAGAGTGTGGCTAGCAGACAAAAAGCAAACGCTCCCTTCATCCATATCTTTTTATGTGGGCTGCCACCAGAAGGTATGGCCCCAATTTAGAATAGATTGTCTGGTCATAGATGGTTCAGATTTAGGGTAAGTTTTCCATCTCAAATAATCCAAAGAAGAAAAATCCCTCCCAGGTGTGCCCAGTTTTGTGGTTTTAGTTAATTCCAGATGTAGTCAAGTTGACAACCAAAATTAGCCATAACAGCCATGATGCTTGGATAACATTGTGCATAAATGATAAAGGAATGGATGCTATCAGAACTGTATATTAATTTTTGTTATAAATCATCCATATTACTTTTATCACCACCACTTCCATATAAAATGCCACAAGGAGATGCCTCATTTACTAATTAGAGGAAAAGTGAGACGCTGAAGGTAGAACAGAAATGAAGTCTTTCTCCAGGGGCAGGCATTACTCAAAAGACAGGCAATGTGAGAACCACAGAAAGCCTTTAGAGGTTCAAAATGAGACTACTTTTGAGCTTTGCTGGTCTTTGCCCACAGATCTCTAACAGTTAGAAACAACTCCTACTAAAACACATCACATTCAAAGAATGAACTAAGCTCCTAAAAACACAAGCAATCATGCAAATTCAAGTTACATTGAATTTGAGCATATATATATATATATATATATATATATATGAATTTGAGCATTACACACACACATATATATGTAACTTGAATATATGAGCATATTAAGCATATATATCACACATATAATACATATATAACATATGATACACACATATATATATCATAACTTTATATATGATATATTTTACATATACAAATATATGTATATGTATCATAATTAAAGAAAAAAGCCCATGAATTAAAAGAGATCAAGGCAGAATACATGGGAAGGCTCAGAGGGAGAAAAGAGAAAGAGAAAATTACATAATAACATTATAATTTAAAAAATTAATAAACTTACAAAAACTCAGGCAAATAAAAATCCTAATAGATCAGCATGGGTAGCTTGGCCATCGTGATTGTATTAGATAGAGTGAAGCACAATTCACGGGCTTAAATTCACATTATATGTCAAGGAAGAGGAACCAGAAAACTCTCTATGACTTCTTTGAAGTATGCAAATGACACTAAATTTGTTTGTGGTAAGCAGTCCTCCATAAACATCCACTGAGTCGTAAACTCAGAATCTAACAAAATTATTATATTGCTTCCTTGTGTCTTATATTAAATTTAACATATTTATTTATGTAAGACCGGGACATCTCCCAGAAGGTACCCTACCACTACCCACATCTTACTTCCACTTTGTAGTTATTTTCTGTCATTCTGCATGAAAGAAGGTATAGCACTTTGACACAGTGTGAGTCATTTCTTCTAATAACATAGCCTTGACAAAAATAAATTTCACTTATGCAGCTGTCTACAGCAGTGTCAACAATACAGCTAACATAGGTAACAATAACTGACCTTTATTAAGTAACTTAAACAATTCTTAATATTATTCTAAACACTTCATCTAGATATTAATTAGAAGTCAGAAATGGACTTAATTAAATGGACTTAATTAATTTTGAGATTCTAATATTGTGATTATGGCCATAGTCATATAAGAGTACACCTGTAGCTCAGGGTGTAAAAGTACAATCTTTTCTATATCTGTCCTTGCTTTGAATAATGATACAGAGACCTTATATTTATTAATAAGCTTCAGTCACTGTAGCCGGGCAGATTCTGAGCTATTCTAACCTGACAATGCTGGCCTTAGATGACTTTCCAATCTTCTTCCCATTACCTGCCATCTACATTCTTCATTCCTGTCCTGATGGCTACTTCTCAGGTCCCACATGAGAACCTCTCTCCCTCACTCTGGCCTGGGAAGTTCTGCTTTATCCTCTCCTGCCTAGCTATAGGCTGTTTAGCTCTTTATTTAATCAATCAGAAAGATGGTGGAGAACAATGTTTTACAAAATACTAAGTCAGGAGAAGCTTCATAATAATGACAATGCCAAAGTCCAGACTGCCAGCAGATTTCTGGGTACAGAAATTAGCATTTGAATACACAGTATACAAAACACCTCTGAACACCAGGGTCTTTCCCATTTTTACTCCTGAGAATCAGCTCCTTCCCTTAAGCAGACTCTTAAAGAGAATGTAGAAAAAGAACTCTGGGATCTTGAGGCAGTTGACTATAAGAAGACTGCCTTGTCTTTGCAAAAGAGTCAAACTTGCCATTGCTAAAACCTTTGCTGTAGGACATATACAGATGTGAAGAAACAGTGGAAGAATCTCTCAGACTTTGATAGAGAGAGACATCTACTTCAATCATAGTTCACACATGATATCATACAAAAAAAAAATAAAACAACCATGCTTCTTAGTGGGATATTTGCAAAGTTGAGATGTTACTGTAATAATATAATTGCAGAAGAAAAATATTGACATGTTCTACCTTTTCAGCAATGTATCAATATGACATGCTTTAAAGGTTCACAGCAGCATCATTAGTAATAATAACAGTAATAAGAGACCAAACAATCTAGAACAGAAAATATTCAGAAAAATGAGAATAAAAGTCATTTCCCCCATTGACTCTATTTGTTATTTGAACTCATGTTTATGAGAAAAACGGTAAAATATTATTAAAAGATATAGATTGCATAACTAATCTAAGTAACATAAACTAGTGTAGGATTGGAAGGTGTGGTGGTTTGAAAGAAAATGGCCCCTATAGTACAATAGAGAGTGGTTGTATTAGGAGGTGTGGCCTTATTGGAGTAAGTGTGGTCTTGTTGGAGGAAGTATCTCACTAATGATGGCCTTTGAGTTCTCAGATGCTCAAACAAGTCCCAGTCTTTTTTTTTTTTTATTCTTTATTTACATTCCAAATGATTTCTCCTTTCCCGGTTTCCCCTCCCTGATAGTTCCATAAGCCTTCTTCCCTCCTCCCATTCCTCAGTCAACCCCCTCTGGCTTGGCTTCTCTGTCCTGGTATTCCCTTACACTGCTACTACACTCTGCCTACTGATCTGCATGAAAAACTCTCCAGTTACTTTTCCCACACAGTGTCTTCCTGAATGCCCCAATGCTATCTGATGACAATGGATTAAACCTCTGAACTGTATACCAGCCCCCAGTTACCAGCCCCCAGTTAAATGCTTTGCTTAATAAGAGTTGCCTTGGTCATAGTGTCTCTTCACAGTAAATGGAAACCCTAAGACAGAAGAACACTGAAGGAAAGCTAGTTCCCTCTTATCAAAAGGATGGAATCTCTCTTGCCTGAATGGAAATCATACATTGGAAGCTACCTAAAACAGTTAATTCACCTGGGGTGATTAATTCCCTGGCTAAGGTCCTACCCTTCAGGAAGGCAGTTTCACCTATTAGTATTCTAATAGGTGAGGAGGAATAGTTAAAACCTTTAATATGACACAGTACTTTTCCTACTCATAATTCCTGTCCTCTGTGTGTTGCTTATGGAGTCTCAGCCAAGCAGCTTTAACTCCACCAGCGCTTTTGCAATACTCAGAGAAACCTACCATTTCTCTTTTACTCATTCTAATTCTTTTCTTGACAGCCTTTCTCTAAGACTTTGAGCCTCCTCACTTTTTCTCTAACGTAGCCCTTTTGGTGATTCGGTTGCTAGCCTGCCATGCTGCTGCTCACTAACCTCCATTATTGAACATGCTGGCTGAATCCAAACATCAGGACTTTCTTCCTCTCCCACATCCTCCAGGCAGATACTGAGATTTATAGCTTATTTGCCCTGTTTTGTTTTTGTTTTTCAAATTTTCATAATCTCATCCTTTAGTTTCTTTCTGAGACTTTTCTTAAATTCTTTATATTTAAAAACAAAAAATCCAAAACCTACAAACCACTAGAGAGAACCCAATTTCCCTGGTAGCATGTGGTGGTACACAAGGTAAAACTCTTCCAAATCTCTGATAACAATGCTTGATCTAGAGTTGATATTTAAAAGGTACATAGTGAAAGGCAGCGTGCAAGTCAGAAGGACAAGGATGTTATGGTTATTTGAGAGCAGATGTTAAAACATCAGATGATAAAAGTATCAATAATGCTCAAGTGCTAAGAATTATAGAGAAAAATAATCTGCAAATAGAACTGATGGAAACGTGTGTAAGCTAGCTCAGATATGCTAATTACATAAGCAATGCATCCTTTTCATAGGTCATTTAAACTATTTGAGAATGTTTTTCTTTTTCTTTAAGTAGATACATCCCTGTACATACTAAAGCAATGCCATGTAGAAAGAAATCTATCATTACATTACATTCCCATTTGAAATTTGTCACAGAGCTTTGAAAAAGGTAAAATAAAAAACAATGGAGATTAAATTTAACTCTCATTCAAAATCATCATTTCAGAGAAAGGAGAAATAGTCAATATGCACTGTTCCACTGTTTATCCAGTTCATTGCAATTTGTTTATTGAGATGGACCTTTGTTAAAACATTTTGCATTTTGTAATGAGAAGACCTAAGAATCTTTTATTACAGGGAAAGAAAATATCAGGGAAGAGAGATTATAGGGTATATTGGAAAATAAAGGGACACAATTAAGTTGGTAATTTTATGATGATAAATCAAAGCATTGAGAAAGGTTGAGACTTTCAAGCAGTGCAAAGTTGTTGCTTATGAATCTTTTACATAAGAATTAAGACATGTTTTTTACTTAATCCACAATGTGAAGAGCAAGCAAAAGGATCAATCTCTATGAGTTGAACATCTTAGAAAGTATTGTCAGAGGAAGAGAACTTACTGATAATATAGAATTTGCAAAACAAAGTTTGGCTATTTCCCTCTTGACACATATCTGCTGTCTAAGGGGCAATCATATCCAACAGTAATTGTCTAACAATTGTTCACACTGAGAAGGTATTTCTGATTGAAGACATTAACACATTTAGGCATTAAACCTCCCCACTATAATTACCCTTGAGCTTATTCTCACAAATGAATTAATATGCTGATTGCTCGGACTAATACAACATGCAAAAGGGGGATGAATTGCTTCCAAATCAGATAAAATGAAGCATGACATCATTTAATTAATTTTCATGGATATTGGGAATGAGGCAGAAAGGAAGCATTTCCACTGGGCCTGTTTTCCAGGATGGGTTATGAAGTAGTGGCAGAAGGTGAGGAGGAACTTCAATGTTGCTGAAAACATTTCATGGGAAGGATTGTGTTTACCAACATACCATCTGAGACAGTAGTACTTTTACAGCCAAGAGCCCAAAGCATGGATGACATTATAGCCAATTCAGATATGATATCAGTATCCTCTGGAAGATCTTAGAAAAATATACTTGCATCTCTGTAGAGGAATTTTAATATAGCAACATGGCTGTTCTGACAAGGGATCAACATCCAAAGACCTTCTAGGTCTATGTGATCTGGCTGGAATGCAGACACACCCTGGATTACAGTATAATCAAGGCTGGATGGAATACAGCCATGCCCTTAGTACACACCTTTAATCCCAAACAATGAAAGTAAAGTTAGTTTACAAGAGGATGCAGCCATGTTTGAAAGCGATGTCTAACTGAGGAGCAGATGAAATGAGGAATCAGGCAATTATTTGACAGACTGGATCAGAGAAAGAATGTGGCCAGCTCTCATAGGAACAGTACAAAAGAGAGGAGACTTAAGAGAGCCAGAGAGAGTGAGAGAGACAGAAAGAGACAGACAGAGAGGAGGCAGTATTACTGGGACAGTTTTATAGAGAAAGGCTGCAAATAAGGACAGAAAAATCTAGATAATGAGAAGGAGCCAGACTATTTTAACAGATTTTCTGGGTTAATTCGAAGTCAACCAGAACAATTATGAGAGAAGCTGAGAGAATCTGCTTTGAATTAGTCAGTTTGGAGAGGAGTTTGGGCAAGAACAGCTGAGTTAAACCAACCCGCCAGAGTTCACAAAGAGCTACAGAGGGTGAGCTTATTCAACAGAAAGCCTCTGAGATAACAATTGCATCTGGTGGATAAAAGTTACTTTTACATATCTCTATTCCAGTGGCCACAAACATTTGCTTTAGTAAGTGCACCAAAATGGGACAGATCAAATCTGTGGCTTGCAATTAAAATTTAAGTATGCAAGCAAACAAATGGATGCCTAGAACAAATGAGGGTAAAGCATATGAACATAGGTCAACACTGTTACCCACACACTGTTTCTTGTTAAAAAAAGTCTTTTCTGGTGAGGATGTGGAGAAAGAGGAACACTCCTCCACTGCTGGTGGAATTGCAAGCTGGTACAACCACTCTGGAAAGCAGTCTGGCGGTTCCTCAGAAAACTGGGCATGACACTCCCGGAGGATCCGGCTATACCACTCCTGGGCATATACCCAGAGACTTTACCTGCATGCAATAAGGACACATGCTCCACTATGTTCATAGCAGCCTTATTTATAATAGCCAGAAGCTGGAAAGAACCCAGATGTCCCTCAACGGAGAAATGGATTCAGAAGATGTGGTATATCTACACAATGGAATACTACTCTGCAATTAAAAAACAATGAATTCATGAAATTCCTAGGCAAATGGTCAGATCTTGAAAATATCATCCTTAGTGAGGTAACCCAATCACAAAAGAACACACATGGTATGCAGTCACTGATAAGGGGATATTGACCCAGAATCTCGGAATACCCTAGACACAATCCGCATATCAATAGATTTCTAAAAAGATGGTAGGAGAGACCCCTGGTCCTGGAAAGACTGGATGTAGGGGAACACCAGGACAGAGTAACGAGAGGGGGTTGAATGGAGAAAAGAGGGAGGGAAGGGGGCTTATGGGACTTTCGGGGAGGGAGGAAACGGGAAAGGGGAAATGATTTGGAATGTAAATTAAAAAATAAAATAAAATAAATAAAAAAAAAGTCTTTTCTGTTCTTTTCATCACCTCCCCTCTTATAGGCACACTCTTGTTGAAGGGAAGGTTTAAAATGCCAGTTTATACTTGTGCTGGGTATTGGTAATTGCAGAGACTTGTTGGGAGGATAAAAAAAAAATCAACTTACGTTTACTATATGTATATGCATGACAGAGAAGACCTATGTTTAAAATTATGTGATATGTGGCAGGAGCATGCATAAATTGTCCAAAGTTAAACAAAAGGGTATCTGTCAATTAGGAAAAGGCTATGTGTCAATTAGGGTAAAGAGTCACAGCTTGTTTGAGCAAGTTCCATTCTGTGGAGTATGCTTTATGCTTCTCTCTTAATAAATCAATGCTTTCACTTTTGCTTTTCTGTGTCTTGCCCAGAAAATAAACAAACAAAACTGAAAGCAACAAAATCAAAACAAAACGAACAAATGAATCTGAACATCAAATCACAGAGGAAGTTTGAGATCTCCTCATCTAGTAGCAAGGGATCTTGTTCACTGGGAAGGATGGAATCATTTTATCAGGTTCTTAGTCTCACAGATAAAATCATTTAAAAGTAACTCAGAAGAAAACTCTGAGTGAGCTTGCCCTAGGTATTGGCACCTTTAGGAGGTGTTGTGTTGTTGGAGTAGGTATGGCCTTGTTGGAGGAAGTGTGTCACTGTGGGCTTTGAGATCTTCCTCCTAGCTTCCTGGAAGACAGCCAGCTCCTGGCTTCCTTTGGATGAAGATGTAGAACTCTCAGCTCCTCCAGCACCATGGCTGCCTGGATGCTCCTATGCTTCCTGCAATGATGAGAATGGACTGAACCGCTGAACTGGTAAGACAGCCCCAGTTAAGTGTTGTCCTTTATAGCAGTTGCCTTGATCACGGTGTCTCTTCACAGCAATGGAAATCCTAATTAAGACAGTTTGTTGATATTTAAAAGAGAAAAAAGACAACAGCAAGGTATATAAACTGAAGACCCTGGTAGCTGGCAGGAGAAAGAAGATGGCTAAAATGATGAAAAGTTAGGTAGTTTTGAGTAAAAGACCAAGAAAATAGGTTAAGAGCATCAACCGAAGGGGCAAGCTGCCTGGTGGTAGTCGGGTGTCCTGCGTGTCAGGCTTAGCATTTGGGCCAGTATCTAAAAAGGAGAGAGATAAAACAATGTTGAAGGAAAAAGATCAGACTTATTACGGAGGGTCTATAAATTACTGCATGGAAAAGGGGGCTTCTTGGTGTCAAGGACATTGACATTGACTAAAAGAATAGTCATTCTTTCTGCATTCGTAACATGCCATCAAGTGTTTTGTTTTGTTTTGTTCTGTCTTGATTTGTTTTCTTTCTGGGACAGACACTTTAATGAGAGGTGGTTTTCTGTCCAGGTGATCAACAAACCCATTTGTCTTATTTCTTACAGGAGCAGAAGTAGTATGTCTTTATACTCTTATAATATTTGAGACAGTTAAGAATGTCATGTCTTTACCCAGGGCCAGAGGTACAACTCAGATTCCTCCATGCTTTCATTTAAATATTATGTAAGAGAGTTTAGAAAGAAGTAAAGAAAAAAATACATCTATAAAATTGCCAAGAAGAAGTGTCTTTCCTCTAATGAGCTTTAACAAAGTCATGTTGCCAATCCCTTCCCCTCTTTCATATATTATTTTAAAACTTAGGGAGGGAGAATTGAGTAGCATCCTTCTTCATTCATAGAGTATGTCAAATTTTACAGAAAGGTAGTTGTAATACTCTCCCCTTACTTAAAATTAATGTGCTACCAAGAATATAGGGGTAGAATTCAAAACAGATTATGAGGTAGGGTCTATCCTTACTGACCTCCAAGTTAATGTGTAACTAGGTACCTACCAGTATTAATGAATCCTATCTCATTCACACTGGACCAGATGGTGAACATCACTGAATAACAAAGTAAGGGCTTGGGAACAAGTGCATGTTTCTGATTTGGACCAAAAGGTGCCTTGTTTGTATAAACACAAAGTTGGTCATTTGTCTTCCTGACTAGTGTTTGGGATGTTTAGTCACCCAACAAGACAAGTTTGAGCAGAGCTACTAGCAAATCAATAGCACTTTATTTAGATCATGGCTTGATTTCTCCCATTATCTTTTATCCATCCCTAGCTTTTAGAGAGGCCGGAATCTCCTGGGCAGAGATTCTCAAAGGTGCCACAGGCTGGATTCATGTGGCTTCCTTAATTATCATTACATAAAAATTTGAAGCTATCATTCATGTATAAGGTGGCTATGTATCATGGATAATAAGAGATAATAAGACAAGAGCATTTGAATTATAAATTTATGCTCTTTTATTTTCACAAAAAATAAATCTTATTCATGTTTTCATTGAATAATGTAAACAGAAAGCTTTTATGCCTTTTTCCATTTTCATTGGTAACAGTGCATTACTGCATAAACAATGGATTCTCAACAGTGTTTGTTAATTGAGTTTATACATGTAAGAATAAGCTCAGTGATGCAAAAGTCAGGTTTGATCTCAGCAACTTGCTGTGTGATTTTAGGCAGTATTCCAATACAAAGTTTCTTAACTGTGAAAAATAAGCTCGACCAAACACATGCATAAGCTTGAAATAAGGTTCGAGGTAGGAGACATATAAAGCAGCTTGCACTCAATAAATATTGATTTTTCTCTTGTCATCAATTGTTGAAATTGCTAACATTTGTTGTTAGCATGATTTCACTAATTTGACATGTTGATCTTGCTTGATTCAGCTAACTCCTTACATCAGACCCACAACCCTCCCTTCCTTTCTGGTCCCTGCTCCACCTCTTCCCATCTTCAAGCATTTTGTTTGCATTTTAGTGAGTAGAATGTAAGCATGATTTATTATATGTTTTCTGCTTATACTTCAATAACCTGAGTTGACATTTAAAGCCAAACTATTTTTAAATTAATGAATTAGTGTGTGTGTGTGTGTGTGTGTGTGTGTATGAGCATGGGGGTAGATGAGCATGTGTGAAGAGGTGGGGAATTTATCCCAGTCTGTGACAATTCCCAGGCCAGAGGAAAACATTAGGTATCTTCTATTGTTTACTCTTTTCTTATTCCTTTGCGGACAAGATTACAGGCATGCTCAGGCTGTCCAACAATGGTGTTAGGGAATAAACTCTGGTCTTGCTGATTGTACAGTAAGCATTCACACTTTTTTTGTTGTTGTTCATGTTTGTTTGTTTTTTTTTTTGTTATTGAGATAGGATTTCACTATGGACCACTGACTGACCTGAAACTAATTCTATAGTCCAGGGCAGGCTGGCTGGCATCAAACTCAAAGCAATCCACCTGCATTAGTCACCCTTGTTCATTCTAAAATTAAAGTATGCACTACCATGCCTGGTTGAACAGTAAACACTCTTAAGCAAGGTTATTTCTTGGGTTGGGAGCAGAGAGAAGAGCAAAATGGTAGTGGAAAAATGAGCAGATTTTAAGTGACACTCAGCAGGATGGAATCTGAGCTGATACAGGCAGTGAGGTTGCATAGGAACTAAGTACCCTTGCAAAGTGTTTGACTTTGTCGGGAAGGTTAACGGAGGTTATTGGAGAGGGAAAGGTGGTTTCTGGCAAACAGGAACCTGCCTTTAGACTTGTTTACTTGATAAATATCCTTCTGGTTACTCAACCAAAATTCTGTTTAGGACAATGGCAGCAGCACTGCCTTTTGAGTTTGGAGAATTTGGACCTACAGCCACCTTCAAATACCTTGATGTAATGGTTGTGATGAAGGGAATTTAGAAGTAGACACAAGGAACTCTCTACCCTTCCTTTATTTGCCTAAAATCAGGACATAGATTTATAAGATAGAAATCATCTTTTTGGTATTTCCTGCCAGCCCCTGAAGATCATCTTAGGCCCCTTTCGGCCTGGAAATGGAGCCAGCAGGATCTCCATTGACACTAGCTGGCCTCTACTTGCCAGTTCTCTCTTCTCACCAGGATCTGCTTTGCCACCTCTCCAATAATTTGCCCTGCTTTGTCGAGGCTGTGCTATCAGCTGAAATCCAAAGCCAGCCATGTATTACTGTTCTCTATTTCCCACACATACAGGAAATATTCTTGCTCTCAATCTCTACTTCCTTATCTTGTATTCACTGATTAGACTTCTGCAACAGCATTTATTGCAACCAAGAACTTACGGGACTAGCAAAAAAATCATCTTTTCCTGTTCTCTAGCTTCTGCCTCACAATTCACAGATAGCATGTTGCCCCCCTACATTCTTTTATTCAAATGTTAAAGAGAAAAAGACTCAGTGACCAAAAAATGATCCTGATGTGCCAAAATTTCCATTTCTAGCAAAGATCACAATTTAGCATTGAATATTGACTCTAGATGAGAAAATTAGCCAAGAGGGTTACTCTTAAAGGCAAACATAGAGTCCTCTGAAGGAAACTAAAAGCAGCTCTAGATTGGGTAATGAAAACTTGGCTCCTGGGCTTCGGTGAATACTAGTCCGAGCATAATTTATCCTGAGCACGGAATCAGGTTCATCTAGAAGGTGGCACATGGTTATGCTCAGTTGCAAGGATGCCTTTCTTGGTAGAGTCAAGTTGGTGGTGTCCAGTTGGGCATGTTGCACAGCCCACAGTTTCTTATACCAGGTGCCTTTCAGTTATACAAATGCACTTAAGGCTTCACACATGTTCTTCCCTCCACCTGGAACAGTCTTTCCTTCTTCCAATAGCTCTTTACTTCTAGATTTTATGTCAAATTCAGTGCTTCAAATATATCTGGGCTGGAGAGATGGCTCAGTGGTTAAGAGCACTGACTGCTCTTCCAGAGGTCCTGAGTTCAATTCCCAGCAACCACATGGTGGCTCACAACCATCTGTAATGGGATCTGATGCCCTCTCCTGGTGTGTCTGAAGGCAGCTACAGTGTACTCATATACATTAAATAAATAAATAAATAAAAGATCTTCTTTAAGCACCTCTGCCATAGTTACTTTTCCTGTTGCTATAATAAAATATCCTGCCACAAAACAGCTTAAGGAAAGAAGGGTTTTATTTTGATCATGGTTCTAAGTAATGTCTGTATTGGTGGGGAAATCATGACAGTAGGTCCAGATGTAGCTGGTGGTTGTGCTCAGGTATTGGGGTCTCCAAAAACCACCAGGAGTCCCTGTGCAAAAGCAAAGAGCCTCTATTTAAGCTTAAGCTTGGACCCTTAGACTCCTCCAATGTAGTGGATTGGAGCTGAGAGCCCTGAACACTCAATTAGGCAGGGTTTTTTATGCCAGTTTGAGCAGGGAATGGGGGTCTCTGGCATAGCAGTTCCTTTATTTGGCAAGGGGTATCTTGGCGCACAGTATTGGTCAGTGATGACTTCAGCCAGCTTGTTCCATTTATCTATAACCTCTGGCACTTTCACCCTATTCCTTGATTGTCTTAGGCCCAGGAATTGTTTATGGTATTCTTAATAACCAGAGTTCAAAGCAGGGACAAGTAGGCTCAAGATGGAGTTAGCTTCCAAGGAGTTTCTCCTGTCGCCTGTGTTCCTCATTGGTCATATTGCCTTCACAGTCAGTAATAAAGGAGTGACCATGGCTTGTGCTCAGGTAGCTTCTTCCCTCTTTATATTCAGTCTAGCATCTAAACCCGGGAAATAATGCCAGTTTTCTTTAGGGTAGATCAGGCTATATCAATTCCCTCAAACAAAAGATCCCTTACAGCCATGACCAGAGGATAACATAAATAGTTTCTTGTGTTGTGCCTGCAGACTTGTCTTCTAGGAAATTCCAGTTCCTGTAACGCTGACCGTCAACAAAAGCCCCTGGTGTCAGTCTACCTCACTTCCTATTTACTTATTGCTCTTAAAATAAGTTGTGCTTATTCTACATATGCATATATATGTTTTTCCCCATGTATATTGTCTATTGTTAATTCTGTATCTTATTTGACTATAAAGCCACATATAGAGAATGAGCAATATTAAAACATGACTAGAACTGTTTTTATGTCTACTTTAATTCAATGGAGAAAAGGAAAGTTTATTTGCTTGAACGGGCACAGAAAGTCTAGTTATATCTAGCTCAAAGTTATTAAAGGTATACATTGTATTTTCAGGGTATTAACAATAAGTCAAAAAAATTTTAAAAAAATTAAAAATGTGGGCAGTGGTGGTGCATGCCTTTAATCCCAGCACTTGGGAGACAGAGGCAGATGAATTTCTGAGTTCAAGGCCAGTCTGGTCTACAGAGTGAGTTCCAGGACAGCCAGGGCTATCTATACAGAGAAACCCTTTGTCAAAAATTAAAAACAAAAAAAGGCAAAATGAATATTGTCTTAGTGAAAACATAAAACTTTACTTTTGTGTGCATAGTGTAAATATTCATGTTATTTGTATGCAGTCAGCCTTTGGTGCCTGTGAATGTCCTCTAACTGCAATTTCAGCCTGGTCAAGGTAAAAGACCTTTTTCATTAAGCACTTCCAAATTCCTAATCTATCCATGAACGTGAAAAATCTGTGCTAATTAAAGCCTGTCATATAGGCCAACAGTGCAGAGAGGACCTAGGAGCTTCCTAGGACTTAAAGCAACAGACTCTGATTTAATTACAACTAAGGTTTTCTGCACCACAATGCAAGACATTGCTTCACTCCAATTTTGTTACTTGATTTATGGGCAGCTGTTAAAATGCTCAGTGGGATTTGCACCTTGTAAAATGCTGATCAATTTTTGTGGCTGAAAAACAAAAATAAAAAACCACCTAAGACAGAGAATTTCCGCTAGAACAAAGTTAGTGGTTAAAAAGCCTACTTCTATAATCATCCTGCCTCTCACCTGGAGGATTTCAAACTCAAGTGTCTTCGGAGGTCTTTCACAGTAGAGTTTTGTTTGTTTGTTTTGTTTTGTTGACTGGGTACACTGTGAAGAAAGAGCTTTTTGCTAAATGGTCGAGACAGGCCCTGTCTATTCCACAAAATTGTTGTCATGCAAAGAGTCAATAATTTTGCCCTGTTTTCTAACTGTTTGGAGGAAACTAGATATTAAGAGTTCTCTGAAATTAATTGTAACATTCTCAGTGTAAATTACTGAAATTATTACACATAATTACAAAACTTTCCACAATTAAAAATAAGTCTATTTTCCTCTAATTTGTGGCTTTAGTATGTTTATGAATTTTCTACCCTCTAATGTGGCTTTGTCCATAGGAGTTGGTTGTGATCCACAGGGGTAATTTTAAGATTTCTAGAGGTCATATTATTTTTCTATTAAGTAAAACCAGAATGTGCAAAATGAATATAACTCATGTATTCTCTTAATTCAATTTATACAAAATATGTTGTCAACATACAATCAATACAAAATTATTTATTAGGTATTTTATTCCATTTTATCATGCTAAAGTCTTAAAACGTACGTATTTTACATATACAAATATCTATTAATTAGGAGACTAAGTTTTCATAAGAAATACTTGTCCTGAATTTAGATTGTACAAAACTTATAGTTAAATTAAATTCATACATCCTCAAGACCTCTAAAATCTTTTCGTTGACTAAATTAAAAACTAGCTTTAAAAGTAAAACTTGAAAAAAATTAAAATCAAGTGCTATAAAGCACTCAATTTCTAAGCTGAGCTATGCATGTTTGAGGCCTTCTGCAGATGGATAGTATTTTGATTCTACTGGATGTACAACCCTAGGGCTCTGTTGTACCTCAGCATGCTCCAAAGGGACAGAGACATGATGAAATACTACAAAAAGAGACTGATATCCTCCCTTTACACACAGGGAAGATCTTTCTGGAACTAACATCAGTTCTTTTCAATGTTCTCACCTGGAAATCAAATGGTGGCCAGAAACAGAACCGAGATTCTGTTTCACCTCTGAACACATGCATCTTGGGAAGTCTATACGATCCATTTCAGTGTATCTGAGATGTCGATACATTTAATGTTGAATTATACATACTTAAACCTCCTAAAAATTATTCCATGCCTCTTAATTGTTGACACACATACAGATAAATGTGCAGCCTTTAAAACTGAATATAACATGGCTAGGTCACCCAGGTCCCCAACTCCTCTACCAGAGAACAGTTTCCAGCATTTTGGAATGCATACTTTCAGTCCAGATACCTTCACATAACATAGAGAAGAATAAAAGCAGCTTTGAAAAGTTTACTGTATTTTGCGTTGGCTGTCCTGTGAGTATAGTGGTATTTTAGGGAGAGAATGGTTTTTCTAATGAAACACTCTTTAGTGGCAAAAGGTTAGACTTCTAGATATAGCCTGGAAAGATAGGGTTATTACAAAAAAGAATGAGTTGATGTATAATACAAGAGAGAGTTACTTACCTTTTTGAGTTCTTGTCACTGTTGTGGTATTTTTCTTATTTAGGTTTATTATTATCATTATGATGATGATGATGATGATGATGATGTAAGGTATGCATTTACTTTACATATCAATCACAGCTTGCCCCCCCTTTTCCTTGTGCCTCTCATTTACCCCTCCCTTCCACCCCTTCACCTTTCTCCTAAGAGAAGGTGAGATCTCCCACAGATTTCAACCAGCTTTGGCATCTTGAGTTGCCTTGATACTAGGCACATCTCCTATTTAGGCTAGACAAGGCAGTTAGGGGAAAAGGGTCCCAAAGGTAGGCAACAGAATCAGAGACAGCCTGTGCTCCTACTGTAGGACTTCCACATGAAGACTAACCAGCACAACTGTTTCATATGTGCAGAGGGCCATCCCATGCACGTGCCCTGATGGTAGTTCAGTCTCTGTAAGGTCCTATGGGCTCAGGTTAGTGAATTTTGTAGGTTTTCTTGTGGTGTCCTACTCTCCCACCCCCATTTTCTGCATCATTGCCCAAGCTTTACCTAATGTTTGCTGTATTTGGTGTTGGATGTCCTGTGAGTTCAGTGATAATTTCTTTTAAGAAGAAAATAGCTCTTCTAATGAAACACAGGCCTCTCTAATGACACTTATGCCAGGCTTCCTATATGTGAAGAATTCAAGCTCAGGGTATTTGGAAATTCCAGCAGACCCCAGAGCATAAAGACCCCTCCCTTCATGGAAGAGAGAGGAGGTAGATTGTAGGCACCCCCCCTTCTTGGATAACATTCTTCAGGGAAAACCGAAGGGTGGACCAACCCGTTGGCCACCTACAGACAAGGGAAGTCCTTGCCACCTCATTCCCTAAGGACCAATCAGTTTAAAAGTCACACTGTCCTGCCAATCACATTGTGCCTAGTGGCCATTGCTCTATTCTACCCCTGAAAACAGTATAAAAACTGGTCAAATGGGCTGCCTGAGGTTGCTGCCTCTCCTTTGGGTGCAGGACGACCTCAGCACAATGGAACAATAAATTCCTCTTGCATTTGCATTGATCCCTGGCTCTGCATGGTTCTCTCAAGGGGTCCCTGGTAGATAAGGCTCATCAGAGTCTTACATATGTGTACTGGGTGATTTTGTGTGTCAACTTGACACAGGCTGGAGTTATCACAGGGAAAGGAGCTTCAGTTGGAGAAGTGCCTCCATGAGATCCAGCTGTGGGGAATTTTCTCAATTAGTGATCAAGGGGAGAGGGACCCTTGTGAGTGGTACCATCTCTGGACTGGTATTCTTGGGTTCTATAAGAAAGCAGGCTGAGCAAACCAGGGGAAGCAAGTCAGTAAGAAACATCCCTCCATGGCCTCTGGATCAGCTCCTGCTTCCTGACCTGCTTGAGTTCCAGTCCTGACTTCCTTTGGTGATCAACAGCAATGTGGAAGGTGTAAGCCGAATAAACCCTTTCCTTCCCAACTTGCTCCTTGGTCATGATGTTTGTGCAGGAATAGAAACCCTGAGTAAGACAAATTGGTACCAGCATACTGGGGTACTCCTGTGACAACCTGACCATGTTTTGGGGAGGACTGTGGAAGTACTTTGGAACTTTGGGCTAGATGATCCAATCAGGGTTAAGAACTCTTTGGAACATTCTGTAGGAGCTTGGAAGATAATGATCAGAACAGTGCAGAAGATGGAGGCCTGACTTGTGAAATTTCAGAGGGAAGATTAAAGACTTATCAGGGCCATGTTTTAATTGTGAAGATTCTATGATTTTGGTTAGCTGAGGCTGAAGAATCAGCTGTGATTAACAAGATACCAGAACCACTAAAGCAAACCTGTGTGTGACTGGGACTATTGATGCTGGTTAGTCGGAACTAAGAAATTATTGATGATTAAGAATAGACCAGCATTACTGAGGTGAAACCTTCTGGGAAGTGTTTTCTGAGAGCACAGAGGCTACGTTCCAGAGATAGCCACAGTTGTTCTTTGTGCTGTGGCTGGACTTGGTACTGTGTAAGAGTCACTCAGGTAGTAGTGGTTTTGAAGGCATGAAGGGGTCATGAAGAGCAGTTGAGGCTCGGCACTGTGAGAGACTGTGGAAGGCCATTGGTGAAGGTGCAACCTCAGTTGCAATTGATGGCCCAGGACTGAAGGGGTCCTGCTGTGTTTTGGAGATGCCAGTGCTGTGAACAGCAGCAGCAGTGGAGTACAGGCAGCTAGAGCCTAGAAGACAAGCTGTGTGCTACAAAGGGCAGAGCTGGAGAAGTGACCCATGCTCTTGGAGGAAGATTGTGATTTGGATCCCAGACATTGAACCATTGGAGTCTGAATTTTGCTTTTGATTGTGACTGTGCCCTGATATTTTTTGATTTTGAAGGAAGAAAGTATTTTAGTAGAGCCCACAGTTAAGAGACTTTGAATTTAAAAAAAAAACTTTGAATTTTAAAAGATATTGGAACTTTTAAAGGGACTGAACTTCTGATATGTAAAGACTGAGGAAATTTTAAAGTTATTTAGATCTTGGGGATGAATAAGAAAGTAAGGATTGAGGCTTAATAGTGATGTGTATGTGTGTTAAGTTGATAAGGGGTCAATTGTACTGGCTGGTTTTGTGTATCAACTTGACACAGGTTGGAGTTATCACAGAGAAAGAAGCTTCAGTTGGAGAAGTGCCTCCATGAGATCCAGCCGTGGGGAATTTTCTCAATTAGTGATCAAGGGGAGAGGGACCCTTGTGAGTGGTACCATCTCTGGACTGGTATTCTTGGGTTCTATAAGAAAGCAGGCTGAGCAAGCCAGGGGAAGCAAGCCAGTAAAAAACATCCCTCCATGGCCTCTGGATCAGCTCCTGCTTCCTGACATGCTTGAGTTCCAGTCCTGACTTCCTTTGGTGATCAATAGCAATGTGGAAGGTGTAAGCTGAATAAACCCTTTCCTCCCCAACTTGCTTCTTGGTCATGATGTTTGTGTAGGAATAGAAACCCTGACTAAGACAATATGCAAGTACAGCAGAATATCATTAACTGTGTCAAGGATGGGCTCTCTATCATGGCATGGGTCTCAAGCTGAACCAATCATTGGTTGGTCATTTCCTCAATTCTGCTCCATCTTTACTTGTGCATATCTTGTAGGCAGGACAAATTGTGGGGTTTGTGGCTGGGTTGGTGTTCCAATTGCTCATTTGGAAGTCTTGCCTGATTACAGGATATATCCCCTATTGTTATGAGCTTTTGTGAACATCACCCTCATAGATTCCTCAGAATTTCCATGGCATTAGGTTTCTGGTTGTCCCAGAGATGCTCCCCCATTCCAGTAGTCTCTGGCATTACTCTCTCCAGCAGTCCTCCTCTGACATCATTCCCTCCTGTTCCCATCCCTACACCTCTTCCACTCAGTCTTCTCTGTCTACCTTAGATGTTGCCTATTCTATGTCCCTTTCTCAGTGAGGCTTGAGTGTCCTCCTTTTGGCTCTCCTTGTTATTTAGCATTTTTGTGTCTGTCGATTATAGCATGGTTATTACTCAGGGTTTTTATTGCTGTAATAAAAGAATTGCTGTGACCAAAAGAAACTCAATGCAAGAAGAGTTTATTTTAGCTTAGTTTCACATCATATTCCATCACTGAAGGAAGTCAGGGTAAGAACTCAAGGCAAGAAGCAGAGGCAGGATCTGATGCAAAGGCTATGGAGGGGCATGGGTTACTGGCTTATTCAACATAGTATCCAGGAATACTATTCCAGGGATTGGCCCTCCCACAACCACTACTTATTGGGAAAACAAACTACAGGCTTGCCCAAGGCCAATATTGTAGGATATTTTCTCCTGTGAAGTTTTCTCTTGTAAAATGAAGCTAGCTTGTTTCAAGGTAACATAAAAGTAGCCAGAGCACTGCCAAAAACTGATAGTCTAGAGCAGAAAGTAGTGTCTAAAGAGGAACCATCTGGGCAGACAACAGAGAAACCTGTGAGGAGAGTAATTAATCTTCAAGTGAGTCAAACAGGAGATGATCTGTGTGACTTGAAGGTTTAGAACTGAAAATCTAATATTCAAGTTTTTGGGCATGTTGGAATCTCCTTTACCTATTTTTCAATGGATATATTGGAAATATACGATAACTGTAATTATAGGGGTTTTTTTTAGGCATTGAAGACAGAAAATCCCACAACGACAATAAAAATGAGCTGTTCGAGAATATATGACCAAACATTGAAAGCTTATAAAAGAAGAAAATGTCAACCTCTTGATAATCCTTGTGATACTGAATAGAGAATTGGATTATCCATATAATTTGGAATGGACTTAAGGAAATTCACATAAAATTAAAGAACATGATCTTTTACTTTTGAGTTATTTATTTATTATGTGTAAGTACACTGTAGCTGTCTTCAGACTCCCCAGAAGAGAGTGTCAGATCTCGTTAAGGATGGTTGTGAGCCACCATATGGTTGCTGGGATTTGAACTCAGGACCTTCGGAAGAGCAGTCAGTGCTCTTAACCGCTGAGCCATCTCTCCAGCCCCAAAGAACATGATCTTAAGGTATTTTTTAACATAGTAATATTGCAGACATTGGGGTCACATACTAATTGAAGCATGCTATATTTACACATGTTTGGAATATATATTTTTAAAACAGTTCTGTATTGGATGTATTGCTTGCTCATATTTTGCCTATCATTTATTTTTAATTACTGAATATTCAACTGTACTAATAGCCACTATTTAATTAGTTCTTGATTATTGGATATTGAGTTTATTTCCATTTTCATTGAAATAAACTATACTGTGAATAACATTTTAGTACACAATTTTCCCAAGGTTAATTTACCGGAATTTAATTTCTGGATCAAAATAGTTAAAACTTTTTGAATATTTTCAGATGTTAAAGATTATAATGACTTCCATTCAGACTTATATCTCATGAGAAAACCCTTTTCTTTAAGGTAACAATTGCCTGCATCTATAACATCACCAATGTAATACAACCACATATTTTATTGCTCATCTATCCGTGTTGCTACAGTGAACTTGAATATGTCCATGTTTACTAGCGCTTACAGCTTAAAATGATATGTTCCCACAGACTCACAGGTTGCATGATCTCCAACTGAGAATACTGTTTTGCAGAGAGACAGAAATATTAAAAGGCAGTGCTGAATGAAAAAGGCAGGCCACTGGAGAGTGCTTTTGAAGGTTAAACCTCCTCTCCTATTCCTTCCTGCCTCTGTCTTTCTATGGTTCACCTTCCCACAATGTTAAGCCTCCCCCAAATAACCATGGTCTGAAATCTCTGAAATCAGGAGTCAAGTAAATTTATTGGGATTAACACATGAGTTTTCATGATTAGTATGATTAAAACATTTTGCTGTGACATCTTTATACTGAATTAGTCTTTCTCATATTGGGTTTTAGAACTTTATATATTAAATTATATAAGCTTAAATCATCACAAATATTACAAATCAGAATTTCCAGCTCTTTCTTTTCTTTTTACATTTTGTCATGTACATTTGTTTTTCACATTATTAAATCATTCTTAGTAATTTCCTTCATGGTTTGTTTCTTTGTTTCATGCTAAGAATCTCTGCAAGATTATTTAAAAACCTAACATCCTTAACCATATTTGTATCAAATAATTTTTCAATAGTGGTTGTATTACTGGCATTTGCTTTACTGTTATGAAGAGACACCATGAACAGGCAACTTTTAAAAGAAAGCATTTAATGAGGGGCTTGCTTGCAGTTGGAGGTGGTAGTGAATGTATGACTATTATGGTAGCAAACATAGCAGCAGGCAGGCACGGTGCTGGGACAGTAGCAAGGAATGTACTTGTTGAGGCAGCAACTTCAAGTCTTAGAGAGACACCTAAGTAGGAAAGGCATGAGCTTTTGAAACCTCTAAGCCCATTATCCTAGTCAGTGTTTTATTGCTGTGAAGAGACACTTTGACCATGTCAACTCTTATAAAACAAAACATTTAATTGAAGCTTCCTTATATTACAGTTTCAGAGGGCTAGTCCATTATCAGCATGACCAGAAGCCTGGTGGTATACAAGCACACATGTGTTGGAGAAGGTTAGGTCTACATCTGGAACCTAACACATCAGAAAGAGAAAAAGATACTGTGGCTGGTTAGAGCTTTTGAAATCTCAAAGCCCACCTACATTATCATACTTCCTCCAGAAAGGTGATATCTCTACCTCTAATCCCTCTCAAGTAGTGCTACTCCATAATGACCAAGCATTCAAATATATTCACCTATGGGGGTCTGGATTCCTATTCAAGCTACCATACCCTTTTGCAGGGATACATCTCCATAAAAGCCATACATCTTAACCATTCCCAAACAGTTACACCAACTAGACACACATAATTCAAATATATGAACCTATAGTAGCCATTCTTATTCAAACTATCACAGGACTTAAACAGAGTTTTAAAATTAGAGATAATGATTAGGAATTGCAAATATGTTTTAATCTTAGAATCCTGACAACTGTGCTAACAGGCATAGTGCTGTTAAAGTGAATTTTACAATAATAGTTAAGAGAAACCAAAAATCAACTACCATTGTCTTTCTTTCCTCTATTATACAGTATTAATAGTTAAGAAATAGATGGTATCAAAGAACAACTGCTATTTCAATGACAAGTCCTAACATGAATTCTTTACTTTGCTTTCTTTATTTCATTTTATTTTGTTATTACTTTTAAATGAAGCAAACACAGCAGGGATAATGAAAACAAAAGTGAATCCCATCATTGCTGACAGCAGGTAGAAAACCTAACCTTTTCATACAATATAAAGGGATAACAGGGCTCTGGACAATGGAAAATGAGCTTTGGGTACCAATCTTGGAAAGAAGCTTGGAAACCAGTTCACTGAACTGGAGCACATACCCTGCCATAAGAGACAGTGCTTTGCTTGCAGAACCAGGAACTGAATGCTTAGGCTTTATTTAGGTAGGTTCTAGAAAACAGTAGTGCTAAGTAGAATACAGAATTAAACACACACATGAACCCCCCCCCCCACACACACACTCACACTCACACACACATACACTCACACACACATACACATACACACACACAAACAGCAGGTGAAATCTTTAGATGGTTACTATGCTATCCTTGAGGTTACAGAAGGAGAAACAATCTTATTAGGTTAACAGTTTTTCACGTGTCAAGGTGAAACCAATATATTAAGAAAGGGATTTCTTGTTAGTCAAAACAGCAATCCTAATTATTTCTTACTACATTCTGCAAGAGAATTTACCTTATATATATATAAATTACCACCAAGGGATTCATAAAAGGTTAGTAAAATTCAATACATTGAAAATTATAAAAATGAGTGGACAACAAATATCAGCTGAAGAACCAGCAATAGAAAAGTGTTGCTATAAGTTAGACAAATCAGAAGAAAAGTTATATTCTCAGGTGAATTTAAAGCATGTGCAGTAATGCTTATAAAAAAAGAGCATGAAACAAATAGATGAAAAAAGATGATAGAATTAAAGATACTGAAGTTTGTTTGGTGCCACTAAGAATCAAGCAGATTTATAGTGGAATAATATGTCAGTGGCATTTATAGACAGCCACATTTTCAAAGGCTAAAGTGTCTGATAATTTTGTGGGCAAGACTGTATTGAGACTAGCACTCTCTTGCTTGTAGGTGATCATGCAAGTGGGTTCAAATTGTTAGTATGGGCAGCAAAGGTTACTTGTGTATCCTGTTGTATAGAACATCTGATCTTTCTTTATATAAAGTTCTTCCATAAAGATGCTTCTATATACAATATACATTAAAGACCACTAGGAGACTGTGCATTTACATATTACAGGTAGAATGAAACTCTAGAAGCAAGCTGTAAGTCTACAAATAATTGAGTTGAAATAATTTCAATCACTTGTTAGCTGTATAATGTTTTGTGAAAAATTCTAGAGTTCTTGTGTTTATCCATTGATAAAGTATAAAGGGATAAAGGATAAAGGGAAATCCTAGTTAGCCAAATATATGAATGAGAAAACAGGTGAGTAATATTCAAGTTACCATACCCTTTCCAGGGGATACATCTCCTCCATAAAAGCCATACATCTTAACCATTCCCAAACAGTTACACCAACTAGACACAAATAATTCAAATATATGAACCTATAGTAGCCATTCTTATTCAAACTATCACAGGACTTAAACAGAGTTATAAACATGGTTGTTTATAGTTTCTGGCTATTAACAATAAAGCAGCAATGGAAATGGTTCAGCTAATGTCTTTGTGGTAGGATAAAAAGTCCTTTGGATATATGTCTAAGAGTGATATAGCTGGATCTTGAGGTGAGTCAGTGCTTATCTTCCTGAGGCACTACTACACTGGTGTCCATAATGGCTATAACAATGTGCATTCCCACCCGAAATGTGTGAGTATTCTCTGATTCCATATCTCACTAGATAAGCTGTCATTTGTTTTCCTGCTCTTAGCCATTCTTATAGGTGTAAGATGAGCAAGGATGTTGAACATTTCTTTAAGTGTTTCTCCTCCATTTGACATTCCTATTTTGAGAATTCTCTGTTTAGATCTATACTCCATTTTAAAATTGGGTTGTTTGTTTTCTTGATAACTATTTTCTTGAGTTCTTTATGTACTTTGGCTATTAGCTCTCTGTAGAATTTGTGGTAGATAAAAATCTTTTTCAATTCTGTGGGGTGCCAGATAGTCCAAATGATGGTGTTCTTTGTGAGACAGAAACTTTTCAGTTTCATGAGGTCCCCATTTATTGTTGATCTTAGCACTTGAGATAATGGTCTTTTGTTCAGAAAGCCTTTTCTTGTGCCAATGAATTAAAGACTATTCACATTTTCTTCTCTATTAGGTTTAGTATATCTTGTTTTATGTTGAGGTCTTTAATGTAGTTGTAGTTGAGTTTTGTGCAGTACAAGAAGTATGGATCAATTTTTATTCTTCTACATTCATCCAGTTTGACTAGCACCCTTTGTAGAAGATGCTGTCTTTTTCCAGTGTACATTTCAGGTTTCTTTATAAAAAAAAAAATGTCTCCACAGATGTTGGATTTATGTCTAGGTCTTCAATTCCATTCAGTTGATCAGTATTTCTGTTTTGTGCCAATACCATGCTGTTTTTATTACTATAGCTCTGGAGCACAAATTGAAATCAGGGGCAGTGATGCCTCTCATATTTCTTTTATTATTCAAGATAGTTTTAAGCTATTCTTGCTTTTTCATGTTTCTATATAAAACTGAAGATGGTTCTTTCAAGGTCTTTAAAAAAATGTGTTGGAACTTTAATGGGTACCTTGTAGATTGCTTTTGTTAGTATGGCCATTTTTACCATATTAATCCTGCTGATCCAAGAGTATGAGGTTTCTTCCATCTCCTAACATCTCTTTCAATTTCGTTCTTCAGTGCCTTAAAGTTTTTATCACACAAGTGTTTCACTTGCTTGGTTATAGTTAAATCAAGAAACTTTATATTATTTGAGGCTATTGTGAAAGGTGTTATTTCCCTGATTTCATTCCCAGTCTGTATTTCGTTTGTATATAAGACGTTTATCTGATGTTTGTGTGTTAATTTTTCTCCTGCTACTTTGCTGAATATGATCATCAGCAGTAGGAATTTTCTAGTGGAATTTTTAGGATCACTTATGTATATTATTGAATCATTTGCAAATAAATATACTTTGATGTCTTTTCTTTCTGTTCGTATCCTCTTGCTCTCCTTCAGTTTTCTTAGAGCTGAGACTTGAAGTAATTAAGTATGGAGAGAGTGAACAATCTTGCTTTGTTTCTTATTTTAGTGGAATTTCTTTGAGTTTCTCTCCATTTAAATTGATGTTAGTTATGAACTTGCTGTAAATTGCCTTTATTATGTTTCAGTAAATCCCTTCTATCTCTATCTCTCAAGGACTTTCTATCATGAAGGGTTTGGGATTTTGTCAAAAGCCTTTTCTGAATCTAACGAGAGGATCATATAGTTTTGCCTTTCAATTTGTATATATGGGGGGGTTACATTTATCAATACAGATATATTGAACCATCCCTGAATCTCTGGAATGAAACCTAGTTGATTAAGGTGGACAATCTTTTAGCCGTATTCTTAGATTTGGCTTGCAAATATTGTATTGATAATCTTTGCAACTGGAATACTGGCCTGTAATTATCTTTCTTTGTCAGATAATTATGTGGTTCGAGTATCAGGATAACTGTGGCTTCTTAAAATGAATTTGGTTCCTTCAGTCCCTTGGGTCTGAGGGTTTTAGATGCCCCAGTATAGGGGAATTCCAGGGTGGGTGGATGGAGTGGGTGGGTGGATGGAGTGGGTGGGTGGGGGAGCACCCTCATAGAGGCAGGGGGAGGGTGGATGAGATAGGATATTTCCAAAGGGGAGACCTGGAAAGGGGAAAACATTTGAAATGCAAATAAAGAAAATATCCAAAAAAAAAAAAAACAAAACCCAAAGATAAACAAACAAACATGTTCTGTCAGTGGTATTTGTTGAATAATTTGAGGATTATTGCCATTAACCTTTCTTTGAAATTCTTGTAGAATTCTCCACTATAACTATTTCCTGGGCTTTTTGTTTGTTTGTTTGGAGATTTTTAATTAGTGGCTCTGTTTCACTAAGGGTTATATGTTGGGCTGTGTCCTGCCTCGACGCTAGGCACCTGAAGCTCCACCAGAATGATGCTCAAGGAAGGCAAAATACAACCTATAGCAATGGTGGTTCTCAGTCCATGTTTTCCTGGAGTGGAAAACAGCAGAGTCTGGGACAATTGTTGTGGTTCCCAGTCTCCTGTGTACCCAGGCACTGCTGGAATACCAGTGGAAGTTGTGAGAGGGTAAGGGTGTCCAGGATTGTGCTTCCCCTTAGGACATCCACCTGCCAGGCAGGAAGGGGAAGGCAGAGCCCAGCTCTGATGGGGGTATCAGTGTTTGTTTACTTTATTGATTCTATTTCCACTTTCATATCTTGAGCAGTTTGATTCATTTCCTTCCACTGTGCTTTCATGGAGTTCTTTAAGGGATTTATTAATTTCCTTTTTAAGGACCTTGTTTGTTAGTTTGTATTTTTAATTCTCATGACTTACTTTGTGGGACCTTAATGAGACGTGTGGCCACGCCCCAGGTTCTAGCCTGACTCCGCCTAGGCAGTCACCTGCCTGCAGCCACACTGTCCCCGCCTTCTGGTTACCTGACCGCCCAACTCACTATAAATAACACCCCTCAGCGCGTGCTCTCTCTCTCCGCTTGTTCTCTTCCGGCCCTCTCTTTGTCTGTCTCTCTGTCTTCTCCCCTTTCCATGTGGTCATGGCTTTTCTTATCTATTTTCTCTTCTTTATCTTTTTATCTCTTTTCTCTTTCTATTTTCTTAATAATAAAACATCAAAGCTATGGGCCGCCTCTTATTAAACTCGCCACATGGAGCTAGCTGATACGCTCCATCTGAGACTCTTGGATCCAGTCAGACGGACAGTCTGAGCACAGGTAACATGCAGAGAGATCCAGACAGTCTGAGCACAGGTAACACTCAGAGAGATCCGGGATCTCTCTGCGCCCCAGCGCACCATGTGCGGGACCTGCCGGCAGTGTGGCCGCCCGCTCCCCGTTAGGCCGAAGCACGCGTGCAACTTGCCTGCTTCCCCAACACGCCCCCCCCCCGTCCCCCCCAACCGTGTCCGCCTGCGTCCTTTGCATGTGTATGCTGCCTTGGCCCTAGAGCAAGGCCCTGCCGCGTGTGCCCCTGTGTCCACCCGCACCAGGCCCCACTTTCCTTTTCTTTTTTTTCCCACATTACTTAGAAGGATTTCTGAGCTCAGATGGACACAGACACTCTGTTCTGGTTGTTACTGATTGTGTTTTTATGCTTGTGCCCAGGCTTTTGGGTTTAGAAAGATTGTAATTCTAGGTGCTGATAGCTGGCCTCTTCTGTTCATTGGGTGGTTGTGTTTCCTTGGTTTCTGTTTTTAATCTCTGGTTCTTAGGAGGGTGTAGTGGCTTTGTGTTGCCTAGTAGGATCTTGATAGGTGTGGCCACTGGACTTTCTGGATAGAATGTGGTTGTAGGTCTTGGGAGATGACTTATAGAAATGGGGATGGGGTAGCAGCAGAAGAAAGGGGGTCTGCAGGAAGGAGGATCTGTCCCAGTAGGATCTGCTTGGTCTGAGAATGTGGGCAGAGTAGGAGGGGAGGCTGCAGCAGGTGGTCTGCTACGAAGCTGGGGATGAGAATGGAGGATTGGATTTGGAGGAAAGAAGGGAGAATGGAGATGTGAAGCCAACCTACCTGCTTCAGTGGTCTACTTGCTTCTCTGGCAGGGGATGGGTGCTGGGATAGCAGGATGAGTGGGAGGAAGTTTGGAGGAGAAGATATTTGTGACCTGCTGGACAGGGGCATAGAGGTGGTCAGTCTGTACTGAGCTGGAAGTGAGTTTGGGGAATTAGACTTGGAGATAAGGAGGAAGAGGTGAAGGTGTGCAGTTAGTTTACTTGCTTCTGTGGGTTTTAAGCTCTTTTAGGGAACCTCAATACAAAATTTGATGCAAGACAGACTAGGAGTATTGGAGAGAAATAATGGACACAGGAGTGCTAGAAGTGAGACTTTAGAGACTGGAGAATCCACTCATGTTCATGGCTGAGAACTCCTCTGCTGTCACCTCAGGAATTTCTTTGAAATGCAGGATTTTAGGTTAACTGAGATGGGTGTCTCCATATTTTAGAACGAGGAGTTTCCATCCCAACTAAGTTGAAAGCTAAATAACTTAACTTTCAGCTTAAGTTTTCAGTATTTCAGCTTTAGTTTATTTCCTATATATGTGTGTTATTCATGCAAACACATCTTTGTAGGTGCCTTTGGAGGCCAGAAGAAAATGTAGGAACCTAGGACTGGAGTTACATATGGCTGTGATATGCCTGACATGGATGCTGAACCAAACTAATGTCTTCTGATATGAGCAGCAGGCACTCTTGCCTGCTGAGCCAGCCATCTCTACAGCAGACTCAAATGTTATGATACAACAATGAAGAACACAGGCTTCAGGATTGAGTAGCCTGGAGTTCATATCTGAGAAGCTGAATTTACATAATCAGCTGCATATGTTTTGGCACATTGCTTAAGTTTTTGCAAACACCATTTTATTGTCTATAAATTGTTAACAATGGCACTTACTGATAAGTTATTTCTCCGTCACCAGTGAAATAAGCCAATTCAAGCCAGATCATATTATATTAAAGGCAAGTTTATTAGGAAACTGCTCTAGAGCCCCAAGGACTGAGGCCAGAGATGTTGCCTTGGGGAAAAGCATGGGTGGGGGAGGGGAACCAAGAAAGGGCGTGACACAGAGAAAGAAGAGAGAAAGAGATGGAGAGACCAAAATGTCTGGATTATATAGGGAAGAGTCTCTGGGAAAAGGGCAGCCCTGCCCCTGGGCTGGAAAGTTCAGGGTTGGGAATAGGGTATGCCAGGTAAGAACTGAGGGATGCTGGGAGAATCTAAAGGCCAGGTCTGCTTTGGTATGTAAGATATGCACCTCAGTTCCTTGTCCCAAGGTCTGAAATCAATCACTCGGTTGTCGATTGTAAAGATTAACTTCAAAAAATTATAACCAATGTTCAAACTAGTGCCCCAAATGGATAATTGCCGATATAATAAACCAGATAACTTTATTTTGAATTAATTCTTTCATGCTGTAGATGTGTTCACATAGATTTTATCACTCACTTAACCCTGAGACCGTGTAACTGAATGGCCAACCACGTGCCAAATAATACCAGAAATGGTAAATAGCTTTTAACTTTGTTTATTCATATTAAGAATTTCATTTCAAGTCCACAGGGAAATTCATGTTTTTCTGTTAGTGTTTTATTTTCCAAAGATAGGGACCCAGTATTGAGGCCTTCCTTGATCTGACATGACAGCTGCCAAAGGAACTTCAGCAGTGCTCCTGGAGTAGTGGGAACAGAACGTCAGAATGCTTGAGATGCCCCACAAGGCAGTTATTCTAATTACTTAAGGTCTTAAATTGTGGCAAATGGCTGTCTGCATTGAGTCAGGTTTTTATAAGCACTTCTGATCTTATTTCCCGAAGGTGATGATCCAAAGAGGTGGGAGAACTTTCCAGAATATTAATATAAGCATGTTTAATTACTGCTTGACAACCAACTAGGAGTAGTATGCAAGGAAAGATTCACGGGGGAAAATAACAAATTGGGAAGTGAGGAGGATTAGGAATGTAGACAGATAAATCAGAGATGTTGCTGCCTTCCCCAATCCATTCTCTTAAGAAGCCTCAAGTCTATATATGGTATTCAAAGGGGGATTGTGAAATGAGGTAAGATCCCGCCAGTTCTAGTATTAGAACTAGTCCACAACTATAAAGATTCAAAAGTGTTTATGAGTAACACTGTGCTTTATACATTATATTAAAAAAAAATCTCCTTTCCTTCAACTTAATTCTTTTAGACACAACTTTCAATATGGCTTTTATTTCTTCCCATGAAGAGGTAGCATTCATTTCCCTATTCTTGAACTTGCTAGCTTTCTCTATGGTGTGCTGGCTAGTTCTATGTCAACTTGATACATTATAGAGTCATTTGAGAAGAGGGATTGTCGTAGTTAGGGTTTTACTCCTGTGAACAGACACCATGACCAAGGGAACTATTAAAAGAACAACATTTAATCTGGTCTGGCTTACAGGTTCAGAGGTTCAGTCCATTATCATTAAGGCAGGAGTGTGGCAGCATCCAGGCAGGCATGGTGCAGCAGGAGTTGAGAGTTCTACAATGTCATCTGAAGGCTGCTAGCAAAATATTGACTTCCAGGCAGCAAGGATGAGGGTCTTAAAGGCCACACTCACAGTGATACACTTACTCCAACAGGGCCACACCTTCTAATAGTGCCACTCCCTGGGCCAAGCATATACAAACCATAACAGGGACCCTTAACTGAGAAATTGCCTCAATAAGATTGAGCTGTAAGCAATCCTGTAGAGAATTTTCTTGATTGGTGATTGCTGTGGGAGGGATCAGTCCATTGTGGATAGTATGGATTGATGGTCCTGAGTGCTATAAGAAAGCAGGTTGAGTAAGCCATAAAGAACAACCCAGTTGTTTGTGTCCTCTACAAATCATTATGCTTAAGGACTGTGTTATTTATAAAGAGAAACATGAACAATTGAGAATCAGTTACCTGTGGTGGCACATATCTTAAATTCCTGCTCTCAGGAGTAAAGAGATCTCTGTGAGTTTGAGAGCAGCCTGAGTTATGTAGAGAGTTCCAGGCAAGACAGGTACCTTATCTCAAAAATTTGAGTGAGAGAGAGAGAGAGAGAGAGAGAGAGAGAGAGAGAGAGAGAGAGAGAGAGAAAGAGAGAAAGAGAGAGAGAGAGGAAGGTGAGGGGAGAGAGAGGGGAAAGAGAGAGAGAGGGAGAGAGAGAGATATCTCTAAATGAAATCTTTCAAATGAATCATAGAGGAAGTATTTGGATGTGGGCAAATATACCAAGTTAACAGATAATGGAGAGACTAACCAAATGTTGAGAACATATCCTCTGGAGGAGCTTACTTGTGTTCTATACAACCGGTTCTTTAAAAGACAAATAGCACCTGAAACAAATGGAAACAGAAACAAAGCAGAGAAAAGCCAGCAAACATATTGTTCAGACTTTGTAAATCCAGTAATCCAGTAATATTTTGAAGGAAATAGAAAAAAAATAGTTCCAATAGAAAAAATGCAGGCAAAAAGTAAATGACCACAATTTTGAATATGCAAAATGTAAAAGGAGGTTTTAATGGTTTTTTTCCAAATGATTCCTGTGCTTCGGTTAGGTAGCATATTTTTAACAATGTGTTTGATTAAAATGATAGGTAGAATTCTCTTACTGAGTCTAGATGCTCTACATATGCTGACAAATTAGACCCAGGGAATTGGGCAAAGGCACCATATCTGTTGTTTGGTCATTCACTTGGGTTAACTGGATCAAAAGACAATAAGTAAAGGATAACAGCACACAACCTTACAAATCGGAAAGGCCTGTGTAATGGAATAGACAGGAAGCATCAATATTTTGATCTCTTGTTGTCTATTCAAATTAATTGTTGCTCCATGCTTCCCTCTGCCCTTGACTGACCAACATGTCAAGACACTCAGCTTTTCAAATTGTATTTATGTCAGAAGATTTCAAAGCATACAGCCCAGTATTGCTGAGTAAACATGGTTTCAAACTCAAAATGTAATCAAAGTTATTAACTTCCATTTTATTTTAAAGTTTAGCTTTCTCTCCCTTGTCCAGATTTGCCCTGTGTAGCATAAAATTCTCTTCCTTTACCCTAATTTTTTTTGCCTTGAAGATCCTCAGATCTCCAGGTATGCTATTGACCATTGTATATGTATAGTATATTTCCCTAGGCATAAGTCAGGATATGTTCAATAGTTAAAGTATGAGGGCTGGTGAGATGCATCAGCAATGAAGGAACTTCCTGCCATGCCTGACAACCTGGGTTTGATCCCTGGAACCCACATGGTGGAAGAACAGAACATACCCTGAAAAGCTGCCCTCTTACCTATGTATACACACACACACACACACACACACACACACACACACACACATACACACTCACCCAACATAAGTAAATGCAGTAATTTTAAACAATTGAAAGATACTACTTTACTATAACCAACAAGTTAAAAGAGTTCTAAATGTAAAAGAAGCCCCCATTCAATCAAGCTCATTCAGTTATGTTCTAGAAAATGTCTACCATATATCAACACCATTGTGTGTGGATTCCCTATTGAAAAAGGTGGCTTTTGAGAGATGATTTCAAAGATAGACTGTGTATAACAGAAAAGCATACTAATTTGGAATATAGTCCAACAAAAAAGCAGCCTATTATCTGGTTTTTAAAATAATAAAAAACATTTCAAAGAAGTTTCTCTTTTAGTTCATTCTTAGTCAAACTTGGGTTCATTTTCTTGGACAGAGGAGGGTCCAGTAATAGTTGCACCTTATCTTTCTTCTTAGTAGGATGTTTTGTGTGGAGTTTTTATAAGTCTTTGAGCAATTTTAGTCAGTTTTAGTGAGGAGAATAATTTTCACTAGAGAACAAACACAAGTTGTGTTGGTAAGATAGTTTGCTTTTCTAGAAAGCAATCAGATTCTATGGAAAGCTGGAAGGAATTAGTACATCTCCACCAATAATCAAAGTCCCAGGCTTGAATATGATAAACCCATTGCCCTCCATGGACTTATCTTCTTTCAGTCCCAACCAGCATTATAAAACTATGATTTAGATGCTTACAGAACTTAATACACTATATTTCTTTTCCTGCCTAGAAATCTCCATTCAGTCTCAGAAGCTGTTCTTAGAAACAGTCTAGTCTCCATATATTCAGAGTCTCTCATGGGTAGATATTGGATACCTTTGGGATAGAGGAGATCTCAACTACAGAAGTTGGAAAAACAACACCACCCCTTTCACTCCTTGATTAGCGAGAGCAATATACACACCCATTTTATGTTTAAAATGTCCTAATGACCAACAAAAAATCTGCAGTTGGTATATCTTTCCGGGAAAACTGCACAAACAATTTCTGAAAATTGACTGGTACCATCTACAGTGTTTGTGCTG
This sequence comes from Tokudaia tokunoshimensis, assembly GCA_036184795.1. NCBI lineage: Eukaryota > Metazoa > Chordata > Mammalia > Rodentia > Muridae > Tokudaia > Tokudaia tokunoshimensis. The sequence goes on along the minus strand of BTHU01000016.1, from coordinate 70,618,402 downwards.
CATCTGAATAAAAGAGCCATTTGCTTTGCAAATCTAACAATAATTCCTTTAAGGATTCTTTTGTAACTAGCAAAAATAGATATGACCATATAGATACAAACAGACATTTTCATATCAATCAAATAAAAATAAACAGGAAATTAATTGCTCTCACATTCAGATATCCAGAATTCCACCTGGCAGACCTCTTTATCAAACTGTAATTGCTATTTAGAGAAAAGATTTTGAAAATCTTGGAGATGCTCATTCCCCTCCCCCGCAATAGTTCAAACATTATTTTAGATCTTATATTTAACAATTAAAAGTTGTATATGATTTGTGAACTACATTATCGTTATGATTAGTGATGTGACATTTCAAAAATGCTCTTGATTTAACTCCCTCCCTCCCTCCTCTCTCTCTCTCTCTCTCTCTCTCTCTCTCTCTCTCTCTCTCTCTCCTAGGAACAGTGCAGGTCTTACCTGCAAGAGTACTTAGAAAATTCCCACTAATTGTCATCAGACTGCTGTGCAATTCATAAACAGATCCCAGACTGAGCACCTTTTTAAGTAACTTACTTGTTCAAATTTCATTTCTAGAAGGCAAATGAGAGCCTATGCACCAGTGAAGAGTGGGACAATCATTCCAACAGTAGCATGCCCAGTGATGACTGCTAAGCAGCCACCAAGGAGCAACCCCCTCACGTGGCAAGTTGATAGCTGCTTACCTGGAGATGTGCCAGTTTCCCCTGGAAGACTACTCACCAGGGTCGATCATAATTCTTTCTTGGTTTTGAATTTGACTTGAAGTCTCTGTCCAGTACTGTGAAAATAATTTAATTCCCATCTTAAAATACAGTGGTCTCATTGTATACTTTTCTGCTACTGTTCTCTCTGTTTTTAAAGAGTTTTTAAACCAAGACAGAGAAAGGGGAGATAATTGCATTTGGCCTAAGGTCTTTCTCCAGTCTGCAAAACTCATTTTAAGTTCCACCTTTTAAAACACAGTGGGCCAGTTGTATGCCTTTCTGTTCTTATTCTCTTTGTTTTTAAATAATTTTGAAACCAAGACAGAGAAAGTGGAGATAATTGCATTCATGATTAATCAATTCCTTCCTTACTCCCGTTTCTGTGCCCCTAGGCCTGCAGTAAGCCCATGGGCATTTTACATCTACATGTATTTAACATGTAGTGCTATTTTGTAATAGACAAAATAGCACTGGGTTTGTTTTTGCTACAGCGTCCATTTGGCACTGGGTTATTTAAGGTCATGGCTCTCAGTGCATGCTCAGTCTGTTACTTTTAAAAGAAATGGGGTTTTGTAATGTCATATATATTCTTATGCATTAGATAAGAATACTCGTAAAATTTGTCTGAATTCCAGGTCTGTGACTTCAGGTATGTACCACCATATCCTTGCTGATAATATTTCTTATAATATTGTTTTGATGAGTTCATGTTTTCTTATTCATGGAAATGTAGAGTACCTGTTGACATCAGTACAAAATGGTCTATTATTCTTGAATTAACTAATAGTATATCTAGTACTGTCTGTGTTCTTATCTAGATACACAGAGTTTGCTATTCGTACAAAAACAAATGTTCTCTAATTACCCAAACTCTAATTTTTGTAATATTTAATCTCAGTTGAGCTTATGATATACATATGAGACCTCAACTTATCTATGAATTACTATTCTAAGAATTACCTATATTAGTTTCCATTGTGCTGTATTAACAAACTGTCACAATCTTCACTTTCATATACCACCCATTTTTTCCATATTTTTGGACTTCAAAATCCCAAAGTCAACAGAATCTGTCCTTTCACGTTTTCTAGAAGCCAATTGCATTCTTTGGCCTGTGTTTTCTTCTTCCTCTTCCTCCTCCACCTCTTCTTCCATTTTTTAAGTTGGCAATGACCAAATTTGTTCTCTCTCTCTCTGTCTCTCTGTCTCTCTCTCTCTCTCTCTCTCTTGCTCCTTCTCTCTTGCTCCCTCTCTCACTCACTCTCTCCTTTTGTCTCTCTCTGCTGGATCTGTCAGTTTCATTTCTTTTCTTATTTTTTTTTATTTTCTAAGTTTTTTTATTTACATTCCAAATCATTTCCCCTTTTCCGTTTTCTCCCTCCCCAAAAGTCCCATAAGCCCCCTTTCCTCCCTCTTTTCCCCATTCAAACCCCTCTTGCTTCTCTGTCCTGGCATTCCCCTACATCCAGGACCAGGGGTCTCTCCTTCCATCTTCTTGGAAATCTATTGATATGCGAATTGTGTCTAGGGTATTCCGAGAATTGTGTCTAGGGTATTCAGTTCCATTTCTAATTCTGACACTCATGTCTCCCTCAATCCAGGCTAGGGGCTCCATTTCAAGACCTTTCACTGAGTTAAGTTTTTAAAGTAACATTATCATAAACACAACATTCACAGATTCTGGAACTTAGGATGTGGGTACCCATCAATGGCTGTTTTCCAAGCCTTACTGAAATGCCAGAAAATAAACAGGATGGACCTGATTTGGATACCTAACTGGCACCATCCTTACTATCGTGCCTTTTAGCAGTTTCTGCAATTCCAAGAGGACACAAGATGTTCTACTAGACAATACTGTAATGTGTAGTTCTTACTAATCCACTTTATGATCTGGGTGGACAAAAATACCAGCCCGCACCCAGGAGCCACTGTGGATCCATGGATGAAACATACACCACACATTAACTTATTTGTAATATGCTTTAGCTCAATGGCTGGGCTCTCCTAAGCCTCTTTCAGCTAGCCTGCCTTTCTCTTCACTCCCACCTCAACACCTCTAACTCTGCCCTCAGCTCAGTTGCTCAGATACTTTAGTGCTAGCTCAGCACCCTAAATCTTCCTTCAGCTTAGTTGGGTTTCTAACCTCCTATCTGCCACCCTAGGCCCAGTCATGGAAGTGGCCAATGGCCAATCTACCTTAGATCTCATATGGGTGGTGACTCTTTCTCCCTTTGAAACATGCTGAATTTTTTCCTTCTCTCAAGTCTACTATCTTCCCTATGAGAAAACTAGAAACCCTGCCTATTCTGCCCAGCTCATTGGCTGCTAGCATCTTCATTGATCCATCAAGAACCAACTGGAGAATAGAACCTTCAGTGTTCACACACAGATTTCCATTCAAAGCATCAGAACCACCACATACACAGTATACTCAATTCACCATGGCCAGGCAGCAACTCCTGGAAGTACTGTTCAGGCCTCCACTCTTTTCCTAAGTGTCCTTCCCACTCTGTCCTCTCACAAGTGATGCTGCAAACAGGCCGTCACTATTCTCATCACATGAATATTGTAAGTTTCATCAGGATTCCATTTCAGAAAAAAAAAAAAAACCTCAAAAGATCAAAAGAAAAGTGACATATAAGACAGTGGTAGGTCAGGGCGACCACAGCTTCCCACAGGGCTGTGAATGTGGGAATCATATGAATCTTTTCTCTTCTCTTCTGATTTTGACTCCCACATAAAGTGCTCAAAGAGCCAGGGACTTCTAAGGGAATCTCCAGGAAAGCAACAGCAATAATAGCAATGCTAACTAATGACCTCTATGCAATGCTTCGAAATACCCTCTTATGAACTCCTTGCAGAAATTGACTAAGGCTGAAACTAATACCATGATGTTCCCTCCTGACTACAGGTTTACCCATTCCCTTTGTTCCAAATGAGCCCAGTTCTTTGAACACAGACTACGCAGCATTGTCTAGCATTGTTTGCAAAACCTATTGGGGTTTCTGTGTTTTTGAAATGTGCATAAAACCTCCTCATAGTTAGAAATATGGTTATTTTACTTCCTGCTTTAGATGAGAAAATATGTTCCTATACCAACTAGGGGGAAAACTCAAATAAATAACTAAGCTTAATATCCCTACCACAAGCTCACATATGTAATATCTTAGTTACATTTGTGAAATCATAGACTATAAGAAGGCTCAGCAGCCCTGTTATTCAGATCGGTGCATGCAATCGTCACTGGCATACTTAGAGGTGCCAGTTGATTACCAGCCTTCTTCAGCAGCCTGGGCCAATTGGCCAGTTTTCTCTTCTTCCCTTTACTCCCAGGGAATGTAACTGATTCAAATGCATTTTCTTTGAGACTTCTGGTTCTTTTTTTTTTTTTTTTTTAACTTCACCTCTGATTGGCTTGTGGCTCCTGCTGACTGACAGGCAAGTCTACAGCTGTGGGTTCTCTTTTGAAGCTATTTCATTTTTTTTCCCCCTTGACTTTCTTTTAATTTGATTGGATTCACTCTTGGAGCACTCTGTGGAAAGAGCCCTGATTACTCTCTTCTCTACTGTGCGTTGGTGGATAGCAAAGCACACTCAGAGGTCTGTTCCCTCCTTTGTTAGGACTGGCCTCCTGGGAAAGCCCTGCGAGTGCTCATTTTGCCTGGCAGATAACCTCTCCCAGGTTTCCACTTCAAAGGCAAAACCAAGGCAGTCCCCAAAGAAAGAAAATTCAGCTTCAAGGCTGTGTGCTAGACCTATGGCTACTTTGGAAATGTAAAAATCACATGAGAAATGAGCTAGCCTAGAGATCCCAAGGTCATCTTTCCACATTGGGAGAGTAACTACAGAGCCCCAGGAGAGGAACAATGCATTTATTGTAGGCAATGTCCATGGGACTCTCAGATGGAGAACTGGTATGTACTGATCTCCTGGGTACATTCAGAGTCATTACATGTGATGAGAAGGCCCTGTGTGACTGCTCATTAGAGGATTCGGAGCAGCAGAGTTCTCTGCAATGAAAGGAAGGTTTAGGTCTCAATTTGATGGACCCCTCTGGACTGACTACTATTCAAGAGTCCAAGGGAAATTCTCACTGAAGATATTATTTCTCCAAGCATGAGAATGAAGTGTGCATGTGCATGTGCGTGTGAATGTGTGCACTTGAGAATGATTTTGTGACTCTGGATTTTGGATGACTAGAATGCTCAAGTCAAAATATAATAATATAGGAGCAGCCCATGTTTTATCTCTGTCATATTATTTACATGTTTGTACATTCATAAACATAGTAAGTGAACTCACTCATGAATCATGAAGTAGAAAAGAACTATTCAATCACTTTTCATTGCTGGTACATATCCATGAATGAGAGGCAAATCTTGACTCTCACTCAGTTCTTTGTGACTCTGCTTACATTGAGGTGGTTTCCATTCTTCAGTTTCTCAATCTATCATTTGCCTCATAAGGAGGTCAGGAGAGAGTATTTTGAAGCATTGCATAGAGGTCAATAGTAAGTTTTGCTATTATTGCTGCTGCTTTCCTGAGGGTTCCTTTAGAAGTCCCTGACTCTTTGAGCACTTTACGTGGGAGTCGAAATCAGAAGAGAAGGGAGAAGGTTAATATGATTCCCACATTCACAGCCCTGTGAGGGGCTGTGATCATCCTGACCCACTGTCTTATATGACACTTTCCTTTTGATCTTTTGAGGTTTATTCTCCTACTAGGTTGCGTTTTGCTCCATTGTCAGTCTTCAAACCACTGACCTCCATAATGACTGTGGGTGTCTGTCAGCAGTTAATGCTGACACTGTCAGACTCTTGTCTCTGAAGTTGAGTTCTTGCTTGACTAGCAGGGAATACCTTTTATTACCAGCCTACCCCAAATGCCAAGTGACAGATCTTTTGTGCCTGAGAAGCTTGTGGGTGGACAGAGGGGAGCAGAGAACCTGCAAGATACATAGAGAAAGGACCTCACCAGGTGTATGGAATCACTACTCTCTTTAATGCATTCACTGCTACTGCCTGCCCTGCCCTCCCCTCCTGTCTTCTGATGACCTGATTAATTTAGATAGCTCTTTTTATGTTCTTCTGGCCCAGCTATCCACAGGAATGGACATTGTATGTTTCAGTCTTGACTGTGACAAAAGTAATTCACATTTTTTTTTTCACTCAGTCCTTGTGCAAGTATGATTATTAGCACACTCTCAGGCATGGTTGCTATCAAACCTCACTGAACAACCCAATTGTTTCCAAGGATTTACCAATAAAGATACTTGCTCAAACAGTACAGTGTTTGGAACTCAATGTCTGTTAACTCATAGTTATGAAAAGAATGCCTCAAAATATGTTTCTTTTAATCCCTATTTTAAAATAATAGGTAGTGAATTCAGTGTTTGTATAAACATAATTCAGTTTACTCAATGTTCATTAACATAATAAATAGAAGATTGGAATAGAGGACTCTGCCACTCCCTCTCTTGATATGACCATATTTACACATCGAAGCTTATTTGTAGAAATTTTGTCCATGAGATTTTCCTATTTTTTTCAAGACTCACATCTTCATCTTCTTCTTTATCTTACTTTTCTTTTTTTTTAAAATTATTTATTTATTTATTAGATTTATTTATTCATTCAATGCATGAGTACACTGTTGCTGTCTTCAGACACACCAGAAGAGGGCAGATGGTTGAGAGCCACCATGTGGTTGCTGGGAATTGAACTCGAGACCTCTGGAAGAGCAGTCAGTTCTCTTAACCACTGAGCCATCTCTCCAGCCCCGTTTAAAGTATTATTTTTTTAAGTTTATTTATTTTATATGAGTATACTGTAGCTGTCTTCAGACACACCAAAAGAGGACATCAGATCCCATTGTAGATGGTTGTAAGCCACCATGTGGTTGCTGGGAATTGAACTCAGGACCTTTGGAAGAACAGTTAGTGCTCTTAACCACTGAGCCATCTCTCCAGCTTTTTATCTTACTTTTCAATAACCTTACCAATTTCTTTTTTTTAAATGATGGTCATGATAGAGAATTTGAATGCTAGTCTAATGATATGGACATCATCATCATTTTCATTGTTGAAAGATTGTACATGTGGAGTGTATTAAAAGAATTCCTAGTGGAATACCAGTGTCGAGACTAGTTACAAGTATTCTAGAGATTAAAAGCAGGGTCGATAGACACCAAAATTATAAATGTATTTGATGTGCATGAAATGCTCTCTACACAAAATGTACACAAAACCACAATATTACATTGTTCTATGGTGTGAACGTGGTTTTCCCCTTCAAATCTATGAAGATGCAATTCCATCTAGTTATGGCATGCTGATGCAGAATCTTTGGGAAGTAAGTTGACTGAGATATGATCACTAGATGGGGCCACTGTAAATGAATCCTAGTGGATTTAGAAGGAGAAAGAAATTTCGGGAGAGAAAAAATTTTCTCCCTATCTACTCTTGCTATTTATGATGCCCTGCATGGCCTCTGTCTCTCGCCCTGTCACTAGGCTCATGTTCTCAACATTGAACCTGAACTGTTAGTTGATATAAACCCATTTTCTTTCTTTTTAAATATAATATATGGCATTATTAAAATAAGCAAATGGACTAAGATATGTGGCAAGTAAAATTTCAGGTGCACACAGAATTAGGTAACTATTCTGTTTTGTCTGGATGGAGTTCATTGTAATCATCAGGAACGTTTAAATTGAGAAAAGTAGAAGAGGAGATCCAAATTGCACTTGAAGATGCTGTACTGCTTGCTTTGAAAATGAAGGTAAGGTTAGTTTGTAGATGAAGATAGCCATGATAGAATATGACATCTAATTGAAAGGCAAACAAAGTGATGAATCAGAGAAAGATTTGACAGAATGATTCAGCAATAGGATTGTCCATTGTTCACAAGAACAGCACAGGGAAGAGAGGCTACTTAAGATCAGTGGAGGGAGAGACAACAGGCTAGACAGAGGTGGTAGTGGTGTTTGTGTGTGTGTGTGTGTGTGTGTGTGTGTGTGTGTGTGTGTGTATTTATGGAAGAATTACTTGGACAATTTTACAGAGACAGGTTGTAGAGAGAACAAGCTAAACACAGGTGAAGAAAGACCAAGCCAGAGACTTAGTAGGGACCAGAAGATAAGAACATAGTATCAAAGTTAGTATGAGCCCAAAGAAGAACAATTCAGTTAGAAACCAAGAGAAGCTGGATTGAATTAATCAACTTGGAAGATTTTATAGAATCTAGAATCTTCCATACCTAGGCCTAGGGATAGCTAGAACATAGAAGGAAATGCTCTGGGCTCAGCCCAAGCCATGAATTCACACAGTTTGGGTATAACTTTCATACACCTGGCCTTTGATTCAGTGACATTCTTGCTATACTTCTGACTTCCAGAACTACACTGAATAATATGTGGTAAGTTGCTATAGTAGTAGTTGGAAGCTAATACATATAGCAAGTGGGAAATAGTAACATTTGAATGACCATAACATAAATAATAAAAAGACTTAGTCATTAGCAGACAAGAGGAAAGTGTTAACAAAGGATTTATTTTTGGCTGTTTGTTTTTATTTTTTTCTGATATAGATTACAATTAGAGAAAGTCACATACCAATATAGTCTATAAGTAAATTTGACTTTTATATTTCATTCATGATAGTGTGAACATTAGACTTCAAGGATAGAAATGAAAACATCCTATGTATATATGACTAATAACCTATATTTTTGAGTATTTAACATTAATACTTCTCACCAGACTGATGAAAGATTCACATAGATGGTTTTCAGGGAAATAAAGTTGTATGTTACTACATGTTCTTGAAACAATGTGGCTCAAAAGAGAGACAGGTTTGTTTGCTTTTTAGATACTGAATGAAATGAAAAATTTAGGGAAATTTTCTATGATTTAATTATTAGAAAGGAAATAAGATTAGAATGTATATATCATGAAATAGTGATAAATCTTATTTTAGAAAGCAATATTAATTGTTGAGTGTCATACAACTCAAGGTATTCATTGCATAAAGTAATCTCCTCACCCATCATTTTTTCTTCTAGAATTCTTCTTTCTTTTCCTATAGTTCAATGATATCTCTTTTATGTAACATTCCATCTAGTCCATTAGATTATAGTTATTTTTACAGATTATAGATTATAATTGTCTTTGTTTACCCAGAAATTTAAAACTACTTGAAAATAAAGAATATTATTTTATTTATTCAATTTTATATTAGAATCATTTAAAATTGACAAATTGTCATTCAATGATTTTATGGAATGCAATGTGATGTTTCCATGTGTGTATGCAATATAAAATGACTAGGCCAAGCTAATTAGCATATCATCTTGATTTCTTATCTCTTTTATGTGATATTATGTGAAATTGACTCTCTTGTTTATTTTGTCAGCTACATACATAATTTGGTGAATACATGATACTATGCAATAGATTTCAAACTACATCCATCATGTCTGAAGTTCTGTTCCCTTTGACCAGTAACTGACCATTCTCTCATTCCTTCATCTCTTATAACCATGGTTTTCCTTTCTAAAGACATAAATGAGATAATAAATGGTTAGTCTTTTGCTTTCATCGTGACATTGAGCACTGCTTTGTATAAAGAACCCAGGGAGTGAAAAAAAAAAAAAGATAAATTCAGAGGAACTGATCAAACATTCAGTTTCAAACCTAATTATTTTATATAGATTTAGGCAAAGTCATTTCACATCTTGATGGCTTTGTTCTCTATTTAAGTCTCTTATGAAGACTCAAATCATAGTCACCTGAATAATGTATTTTAGGTATTCTTGTAACAGTTCTAGATTCATACAAACTGATATGCTAAGGTGAACATACAGTTGAATTGCTCCTGGGAAGTTTATCCTTTGTGTAAGAAGAAAACAATAAGAAAGATGAGAAAACCAGAGGGAGGGGAACATCTTTGATGAAAGTGGAAATGTCTATAGGAAATTTGATTAACTTTATTACATGCATTATCCTATGCTATTTTCCTCTGGTTTCCAGTTTATAGTTAAATATTTTTTCCTCCTAATGTTTTCTGGAGTTAGAACTATCTTTAGAATACCTGTAAATTCTGAATATGGCCTAGAGGTCAGCAGTGATCAATATTATAGAATAGGGGACTACTGTACACAGTTTGGAGATTTCTGAACACTCAGAATTGCCTGATGATCATTCTTATACTTTCTTGAAGTAAAATTTTACAACACCCTTTTTTAGAAAAAGCATATATGCTAGTCTGTACCCATCTCATCAAACCACATGTGGCAAGACCATTCTCACTGCTGTTCAGTTCCTCCTGAGGGTTTCATCTATTGGATTTATATTTGGTGTTTGTGTTGATGCTAACCAGGACTGTGGGGTGATTTTAAATTTCTTTCTGTTTGGTTGATATTAAACTGGAAAAGTAAGATATCTTGTTAAGTGGAAGAGGGTTAGATTTATTATGCCGAAGAAATGAAATAGAGAGTAGCTTTTCTCTTCCTGGGATATCCCTAAATATTTTTCATATGTAGCTGAGATTCTCTAATGCTGCAGTAGAGACAAGAAAATATTTCTCAAAGATCTGAACCTGAAAGTTCTCTCCCTCTCCCTTTCCCTTCCCCCTCTCTACCTCCCTCTACTACCCCCTCTCTCACACACACAGCATAACACACACACACAGTATGAACTAAATTCTATTTAGCTATATTGGCACATAAAGCATATGTCCATCTCTTCTTTTTTCATCTGATATCCTTTCAACTATTGTCTTTAATTTTTTAAACGTATTTGAGATCTTCACATAATGTATCTTGATCATATTTACTCCAGTTCCTTCCACAGCTCCTTCAGATTTACCCAGACCTTCCTCTCTTTCCTTGTGTTCCTTTTCCTATTTTAACAAAATACTCCAGCAAGTCCAATTTATATTGCTCATAAATTCCTGGGTGTGGGAGTATCCACTGGAACATGGGCCATGTCCTTAAAGAACACTGACTCTCCCTCTCTCAGAAACCACCAATTGGTCCTCACTCCTTAGTTGTAGGTGAAAGCTCAAAAACTCCTTCCCTCTCTGTGCTACAGTGTTGACTGAATTGGTCTTCTTTAGGCTTTTTATGTGTGTAACTACAGCTGCGGTCTTTCTGTCACACCAAGAAGATACAACTTCAGTTGTATCTTCCTCCCTCTTTTTTCTTTCTTTGTAATCTTTCTGTATCCTCTTTGGTGACGGTCCCTGAGCCTTGAAGACATCTGATACAGATGTCTAATTTGTGGATATGCACTCTAACGAAAATGATTCTCTGAATTTTGGCCTGTCATAAGTTTCTATGTAACTGCCTTTCACCACACAAAAGAAAAGTCTGAGAGCTTCACCTATCTATAGATAGAGAGACAGAAATGTAAAGAGCAGTTTGGTACTATGTCTTTTCAGCAGAATAGTAGTAGGTTCTTTTTTCTGAGCCATGCAAGTTCCTAAATTATGGGTACTTGGCCAGAGTTATAATAGCAAGCATTAGAGATACCCAAAGAAATAGGTAAATCATATATAAAGTTTAATGCTCTAGATTATAACTAAGAACAATACAATTATACAGAAGTAACAGGATGTCTTTAATCCTAGCACTCTGGAGGCAGAGGCAGGAAGATCTCTGATTTAGAGGTCAACCTGGTTTACAAAGTGAATTTGAGGGTAGTCAGGACTATTACACAAAGAAGTTCTGTCTCAAAGAACAAAACAAAAACAAAAACAAAAACAAAACAAAACAAAAAATACCTAAAACAAAAACAAAGAAATGAGGGAAGAAGGAAAGGAGGGAGAGGCAGGGAGGGAGGAAGGGAGAGAGGGAGGGAGGGAGGGAGGAAGGAAGGAAGGAAGGAAGGAAGGAAGGAAGGAAGGAAGGAAGGAAGGAATAAAGGAAGGAAAATGACCATGAGTATGTTTCTGGGGTCAGTCAATTATAAAAGTACAAATATGTGGGGAACTAATGTTAAATAAGAGCTTGTCAATAAAGCATGTTATAGTACTCCAAGCTGGCAAGCACTTCTGGGGATTAACTTTTGTCCTGTAGCATGTGCCTGAGAGACTGGTTTGTAAATTTATCTTGTTGTTGTTGTTGTTGAATGCTTCAAGGGAAAAATGTTTTGCTCATGCCAGCTTCTCAACTGCTGTCAGCTCCAAAGGTTCTATGTCAAAGTAGAAAGGTTTGGGTAACATACCTTCAGCTATACTTCAAGCTATACTGATTTACTTTATATCTAATTTTTTTCATTGGAATCATAGGTCTAGGTAATGTCATTTTTTATTTATTTGAATACAAAGGTAAAAAACTGTTATTTTCTCTTTGTCTTTTTATTCATCACTTTTTTGCTCATGCTCATTTATTATTATTTATATTATTCTCATCCTTTTTTAAGTTAAGAATAAAATGTCTTCCTTTCCTTGATATTTTCCCCAGAAATTACAGCATTTAGTAATCTAATTTCAGTAAAATTTTATAGCAGTTTTAATAGGTATAAGCTCCCCTCCAATTGTACTGCTGTTGTTGGATTTACAACTATACAGCAATCCCACAAGCCATTTGTATTATTCTCATCATATTAAGCAGTGATTAGTTAGCTCTATTTAGTGGCCATTTTTGTCATTTCTTAAGATCTTCATCCCGTCTTTCAGATGTCTCCTAGGTTCATTTCTTATAACCTTTGTCATTTATGGGAAGATAAACGTTTTGATTATAAATTATTTGTTTTCATTTTTCTAGAAAATATCTTCATCTTATTTACTCCTTACTTTAAAAGATACTTTTGCTGGGAATAGATCTGTTTTTACTGTCTAAGAGACATTATTATGTTTTAAAAAACATTTACAACAATCTCTTTGTCTTAATTTTTAAAAATCAAGCAATATCAACAAAAAGCCCCTCCAAATACAATCATTCTTCAGTTGAAAGTTTGACAAGAGATCATTGCCACAATGGAACCTGCTGAGGAAATAAAAGACAGAAAGAACAAGTTCATTTTTCACAGGCTAGCTATAATGCAACTGGTTTGTGACAATAGGTGTACAAAGCAAACATCATACAGAGCATGTACAGGTGATCCAAAAGAGAAACAAGTTATCTGCTTGGTAGCAAGGGAAACGGTGGTCTTAATAGGAAGCACCAAGTTATTAGTATATTTAGAAATGGCAGAGGAAATTGGAGAAAGAACAGAAGCAGGGCCTTGAAAAAGATTTGCTGGTATCTGATGGCAACCATTGGGAGACCAAAGATTTAGTTGGCACTGATTCATAAAATTGCTTTATTGGCTCTAACAAAATTCATAATTCCAGGTCCATCTAATGAGATGGATGTTTGGGAAGAGAACAGATGATCCTAAATTCAAAGGCACTGGTGATTGTGAAGGATAGGAATGAGAGCTTTAGAATACTAACCAAAATGTTGAATTGAGGTCAAGCAAAGGAACAGGATAAAATGTAATCATGAGGGTGTTGGACCGGATACTGTGAAAAAGAGTAGGAAAAAGTGACCCACGATTCTTGAGGAATGAAAATAACAGGAGTAAAAGACCAGAAAGAGCAGGGGCTGGATGGTGCTCCTGGAATTAAAGTTCATCACTTGTGGTGCTCTCCTGATGGATGTTGTTGGAGGAAAATTGGATTTAATTGCAATTTGTGTTGGAAGTGGGAAGAAGGAAATTCTGTCTGTCTCCACCTTGCCTACAGCCGTGTTATAATTGATGAGAAAGATGAAATAAAGATAGGAAATAGGTGCAGGTTGATTTAGCAGATCGTTCAAGTCATTAGAATTAGGAGATAGATCTTTCCCCTATTGCCAGAGGCCAAAGCTCTTGGGATTTCCATTTCCACTCTCAGCATAGTATGCCCTAATCTCTAGGGAGCAATTATAGTAGGACACTTATATTTTTAATTTTAATATTTCATGTAAAGCAGTTCAAGTGATAAGTATTTCTGTGACTGTGGTTTAGAAAACAGGAAATGGATGAGAAGATGGTGACATTGCTGTCATGTAATTTGTGGGAAAGATCATCTATGTACTGAAATTGCCCAGCTGATGATGACTGATTTTACTGTAAGAGCAAAGAAGGCTGAAAGCCTCATTTCCAAGTCCACAATGAGTAAATAAAGGTGGTCAGGATAACAGAGGCTAGCATCCATAAAGACCAGCAAAAGACAGCGTACCCAGGATCACAAAAGCTAATGAAAGCATATTCTTTGCTTTAGGATTCAAAAATATTTTGGAGACAGAAATTGCCAGCATCCTTCTCTAAGCCATCTTCCTGGAACCAGAAGAATAAAAAGCATCAGTCATGTGGGGTTGATGGAAAGAAGTATTTTTTCAGAGAAAACCCAGCTTTCAAGTAAATAAATAGGTGGAAGGATGTTTCTCAGTGAAATGACTAAGGATGCACAGCAGTGTGGGGAAAGCCTATGCTCTCTAGCTGTAAAAGGGGCAAAGCCAATTGTGGAAGGGAGAAGAGGACCAGAGAGGATAATTACATAATGGGTTTCTAAGCTAGAGGATAATTGACCAAAGGACCTTGAATCTGAGTTGGTAGCAAACCATGAGAGGAAAGAGGTATATTTGAATGTATTATCATCACAGTTACTACAGTCATAAATGTATCGTACTTTGAGAAATCACCGACTTTCTCATCATCCCAAATTACCTAGTCATTGGTATTCTGTTAAAGTAGAAAACAAAGAAATACAACTGGATTTGGGGATTGTGGCCACAGTAAAGTTGGGAAAAATTAAGTTATGTAATAGAGTTACTTATTTCATTGCATAAATTTGGTTCAATACATATGCTTCTGGAAGAGGTGGGAAAAGAAACACTTTAGTTTTCACCACTGAGTTCAGGATCTTAGACTGCACTATCAAAATTAATAAACTTGTAGCACACTTGAACTCTTTATGTTTTAAACCAGAAAGTTATACATTGTACATGACTAATGCAGGGTGAGGCACACTCTATAAAGAATCCAGTGAGTAGACTGAGCATTAATAATGAACTCCAAACTCTATTGTAGCCTGAGCTTCTGAAGGTCTAATCTATAGTCTCTTCCTGTGGTAATTAATTTTCAACATGAGTTCTGGACAGAACTATCAGCTAAGCACACATCAAATCAGTAAAAAACAGAAGTCCACAAAAGCAAACGTTTCATAACTTCTGAATAATTAGAAAATAAAAACCCTCAAAGTAAAAGCATGTCATATAATACAAAGGTCATTTGATTGAGGGGTGTAAATGAAAGGGAAACAAGTGCGCTCTGATGATAAATACAAAAGCAGTGTCTGATACCAACAGTTGAGTTTGGAAGCAGCCAGTTTCTGCAGACTCTGAATCATTGCTGAACCCACTGCAGTCATTAGATTTTATACATTGTACATATTGTGCCTAATTGGCACCTGTGACCTATGAATATTTCTCCTAATTTCTTCTCTTTCATTTTTTGTTTTTCTTTCTCTTTTTTTTCCTTTTATGGCTCCTGTCTAGCCTGAAACTCACCATGTAGACCAGGCTACCCCTGCCCCTGGTCTCCCTCCTCAGCTTGCTTCTCTTATTTTTTTATAAGGAGGAAATATACCTTTATATCTATAAAGAATACAATTTTAATCAAGTAAGTCATGGAATTTATGACTAGACAGACCATCGCTGTTACAACCACATCTTTGTGAATCTTTATTTTTGAGTCTTACTTCATGTAAGAAAAACAGAAATATAAAATATCTTTGCTGCTTCAACAAGACCAAAGATGCCTACTTTTTGTTGTTTCTCACATTTTGTTCCAGTTTGTTTTGTATCTTAGAGCCCTTTCTTGAGGGCTCTTAATTCTTTTTTTTTTTAATTTAATTTTATTTTATTTTTTTAATTTACATTCCAAATCACTTCCCCTTTCCCGTTTCCTCCCTCCCCGAAAGTCCCATAAGCCCCCTTCCCTCCCTCTTTTCTCCGTTCAACCCCCTCTCATTACTCTGTCCTGGCGTTCCCCTACATCCAGTCTTTCCAGGACCAGGGGTCTCTCCTTCCATCTTTTTAGAAATCTATTGATATGCTGATTGTGTCTAGGGTATTCTGAGATTCTGGGTCAATATCCCCTTATCAGTGACTTCATACCATGTGTGATCTTTTGTGATTGGGTTACCTCACTAAGGATGATATTTTTCCTAATCAGATAATGAACAATAAAAAAATAAAAATTTGAAAAAAAAAGACTAAAAAAAGTATCTCTAAAGGCAATCATGACTTGTGACTCAGTTATTTTTCAGTTACTGGCAATCTGTGATAATGTGGAGAATTTGAAATTATTTATTATGAAAAACTACCAACATATAAAAATTACCATATAAACATTATAAATAAGCCCATGAGAATATTCTATGAAGAATAAAAATTACATTTCTTATTTACGTAAAATTAAAGGGATAATGTAATGTGAAAGCAACAAGTGATACAGTTTGAAAAGTGCCTTTACATAGGATGGACATGAGATGAAATAGTTTATGGCTTAAAGAATCTGTTTCCTTTCTTACTTACTTACTATCTGAGTTATTACATATTTTCTACTAACATATGGATATCTTTGTCACACTTTGGAGTATGCTAACTGGAGTGACTCACAATACAGACTAGTAATACAAAGGGACAATTGCCACATGCTGCCTCTGAACTGACAGGTTAACACTGAGCCATGGTTTTGAGAAAGCAGAGAGGAGACCTCGTATGTTCACACATGATGACTGCTCCAGTTTTCCAGACTATTTCATTTATGAACAGGCAGGGGGAAGGGACTAACTTCACAGTGTAAGGTAGCCCAACTTTGTCCCATCAATGTACTTGTCTACCTATAGCAGAGACAGTAGGCACACCACACATTGTCCTTCACTTACCCTACCTCTACCTTTCTGCGTGGACATGGGTAGAAGAGGTAAGTTCTTCTTCAGAGACTTGCAGATGGTGCCCAGACCCTCTGCAGTGAGAGAAAAAGTCAGCATTGACTGGGGGTGGTGGAGGGCAACATATCAGAATAGAGAAAATATCAGTTTGTGAGTAAGGATGGAGGAAAAAAGGAGGGTTTGCTCAAAGACCAACAAGGGGCATTGATGATTCTGGAATATCATTCCCAAAGAAGGGGGCTGGGTGCAAGAAATCCTGTCTCGCATGGATAGTCATTTATTGCAGCAAGAATGGGTCTTGAAGACTTCAGACGTATGTTAAAGAAGACAAATTATATCAAACTAAGTGGTCAATGACCCTCCAGTCCAGAACATAAACAGAATCTTGAAGTGTCCACGTGTTTTCTCAGTGGATCTGGGAGGAAGCATCTTTCAGGGTACCACAATCTTGTCATTGATGGGCTTAGGTGTGGCTGCCTTCTGGTAACCCCTGATTTGGGATGTCACATTTCTGGCCATATCTCACAGGGGAGATTCTAGATTGCAGATTTGACTGTTTCAAGTAGTTCAGTCTCGCCCATGTTCAAAGACCATTAAAAAATCCTTTTTTATTTTTTTTAACACTGTGGAAATTTTCAGTAAAATGGAAACAAATTGCTATAAGTAAACCATTTGTCACAGTCTGATTACTTCGCAGCCACTCTGGGAACACCAATTTGTCATGCTAGATCAAGATAACCACAGCCTGACTAGAGGAAATGGCTTTTTGCCTACTAGTTGTGATTTTTTTTAAATGTTCACCCAGAGAGACGTGCTCCACGGAGTCTACATGTCCCACTCCAGCTGTGTGAATGGAGAGGGAAGCTAAGACATTCAGAACAAATTGCACATTCTACAAGCATTTGCAGGCAAAACAATTAACTATGGTTAAATGTAAAACTCAGGGTTGTAAAAAAATATATACATTCACAGCACAGTAATTCATTGTGTATGTTCAAATTATTTAAATGAACATAACTGAAAGACCTGCCACTCAGTTGGATAAAAGAATAGAGAACAATCAAATAAATGTTTGAGCCACATAGAATCAAATCGGTACTTAAGGGATGCTAGTTGATCTATTTGAACAGGACTACTGGTTTGTCTTCTGCTCTTCACTGCATTTGAAAGTGGGGAAGGTTTTTAAAATCAGAGTGTTTGATAGCTTACATTTTTGAGACAGTTTATGTTAGCTTCAAAGAGATGAGAGTCAGGCAAAATTTCTCCCTTGCTTTTTAACAGTAACATTTAGTACTATATACTGGGCAGGTTGAACTGCCAACTTGCTGGTGTAGGCAACAAAAGTCAGAAACTCCTATCCAGGAAATGGATTTTGTAAACATGCAGAGCTTCTAGGTCTCCTTCTGTGTTTCCAAACACTCACAATGACAATAGTTGTTTTTTTCTTTCTGTGTACAATTAGAACTCACCGATTGTGTCATTATTGGTAATAGTATAGAATATTACACTCATTTTTTTCCTTTGTTAATCTCATAGAGATGACAGTTTGGTTAAGAACGTCAAGTGATTTTGCAATATGACATTTGTCCTGTGAATTTTTGGGGGGTGGGGCATGGAATTCCAATTGACAGCTTTACTAGTCCTATACCTGGGTGTAGAGTTGACATTAATTTGAAAATATTTTACAATGATAATCTAGATGGATCGTTTATTATGCTTTGGTTATTTTCTCCAGGACTTTGCATCTCATGCTTCAGAAGGGTTTGATTATATACCAGAACATGACTCTTTGACTCAGAACATGCTTTCCAATTGCTTGACATTTTGCTTTTACACTACTCAGACATTATCATATATTAACAAAATATAACTTTAATTCCATCAAATATCAGTGATGAGTATTTCTGGAACTCATGACAGGAGCTAAGTTTGAAATATAAAATGTTCTCTAATCCCTAACTTTATGTACTTTTAGAATTGGGTCTTGGGTCTTGGTGCTCATAGGAGTCCAGTGGTTGAGAAGTAGTAATGGAAAGGGGAGAATAGTTACAGATTAGATTCACTGTTCTTATATTAGCTTGGTAACACTTCTTCTCTGCAGAATGATATAGCATAGAAAATGATCTATTAGATATCATTATATAGTTTAACCTCAATCGGTCACTACAAAATATCTAGATATTAGTGTATGTCTAACTATCTATCATCTGTCCACCAATTTACTCTTGCTTAGACTGCCAAAGTTTCAACAAGTATAGGTAAAAGTCCATTTAAATGCTAGTGGTTGATTCTGGTTTATAATAAGATTTTTCAATGGAAATAATTTTGAAGATTTGTTTTATTCATTTATTCACTTATTTTTATTTTATGATTTATGACTGTTTTGTTTGCAATTATGTCTGTGTATCAGATGTATTCCTGGTGCCTATGAAGGCCAGATCCTTGGTAACTGGAGTTATAAATGGTTATAACTGATCAGATACATAGTGGGACTTAAACCTTGGTCTTCAGGAAGAGCAGCCAATGCTCTTATCTACTGAGCCATTTCTCCAATCTTAAGATTTATTTTTATAATAACTTATATGTATATGTACAGGTGCCTGCTGAGGGGAGAATAAGACAGTGAATTGTCTGGAGATGGAGTTACAGGCAGAGTGAGCTGCCCTTTGTGAGTCCAGGGAACTCTGGAAAAGCAACAGCTGCTCCTAATTATGAGGCCATCTCTCAAGCTCATCAACTGAAGTTTTAATGGATAACTTAACCAAACATGATGATTACTTCAAAACCAACTAAAAGCATAAAAGAAATATAAATACTAGCTTAATTTCTATCTTACTAAATAAGGGAGTTCCACAAGAAAAGCTAACTACTCACTTGTGCCTTTTATAATGCTAAATTTAGGAAGAATTTCCCAGGCTTTTTGACAATTTATCTTGGAGTTCTTAGTGATACTTAAGGTTCAAGAAGAAGTTTGCCACAGCTAAAGACCATCTGAAACATTTCCGATCTTGAGCAATGCACAACGTTTGCAAAAATGATGAAGTATCCTAAAATAGCATTTAACTTGCAGTTTACCACCTCTGATTTTTCCCCCCTTTGTGCCATATTGATCAGAGTACTTGCTGTGTTAGCAAGAGAACTCAGGACTTGTTAGTCAGCACAATTTAAATGGAGCTGAAGGAGCTCACTTTACTTTATTTGCTTGTTTCTCTTTCTGTTCCCACCTAATTCCATTCAACAATGTTTAAGTTAGTAAGAACTGCCGGGGGGGGGGGCAGGGGGGTACTGGGTTACCTTGGGCATTTTGTGATCCGCATAGCTATCCATCAAATCATCGGTGGCTAGTGGAAAGACTCTGTCACTTGGCCCGTCAAAAGTTGAGTGTTCAGAACAGAGCTGTAAGGTTTTATTTGCCTTGTTGCAGACTTCCACCTCACCTGTAGCACTCCTGATGACAATTTGATACCTTTCCATCTATATATCCCCTTGGTTCAAGATAAAAACCTTCACTTTTCCTCCGGAATCTGATTGCCAACCATGCAAAAATTACTGATAAGCCTTTTCAAAACTTTCCTATTAAATGCTGTGTTCTCTAAGTTCCTTTGGTTAACTTAATATGAATACAACCCCATGCTTCATCCAAAACCTAAATCATTGCAACTTGAGAATGTGTCTCAGTCAAAGTTATCTACTGCTTATCTCTTTTGCATAGAGTATTTTAAACTAAATGAGATAAACACAGGTCATCTATTTCTAAGATAAATTCCTTTTCCAATTGAAGATTTGATGAGACATATCCATTTCTGGTTTTTGACCGAAATTATCACATTTTAATAACTTGGAGTTGGTCTACAAGGGGCTGATCTATATCACAATGCTCTTTGCTCCCTCTCCTCCCATCATTCTGAATGCTCACTTCAATATGCCAGATATCTTCAGCATCCTACGTGTATTGTTGTAGTCAGTGCTCAGGCAGACACACATAGGACTCAGATCCCTTTATTCCTGAGGAATGTTCATCCCTTCCACGGCTAGTGCTATAGCACAGGTTCCTGAGCTGTGAGAGGTGTGGGTGGGAGAGGAGTGACAAGGTAGGGCCTGGAAAAACTGAGGCCTGTTCAACTTTATAACATGTACGTTTTTGAAATTTTCGTCCTGTTTTCCTCCACCAGGCCATCCTTTCTTAAAAAAAAAATCATCAGAATGAAAGCCTCTGTTTCCAACTCTTCTTCCATGGTGAACCCAAATGAAGGCAGCTTCCTAATTTCATTTTAGAAACCAAGGACAGGTCTTAAATTTGATAGTTAGGAGATTACATTCCTTCTTGCTACTAAAATATTTAGAAAAGATTGTATAATCAGTACAGAGAAATTACAGTTGGAATATACTTAGGCACATCAGTTATACTGAGCTGACAATCCAAAGTTCATTTAAAAAATAATAATGAATGTTAGAATTCTAAAGTTACCAGTCTTAAGAGAAAATGGCCACTCAATCTTAAAATAGTATTCCTTGTTTTAGAGAATCTTCATGTTCCCTAATGCCTTATGAGCTAGGAGGCTTTAAATTGAGTTCATGAACCAAAGTGTACAAACAAAGCAAGAGCCTTAAAATACTCATAAAAACAAATACTGTCTATGCATGGTTTTTGTGTGTGTGTGTGTGTGTGTGTGTGTGTGTGCGCGCGCGCGCATGCGCGCAACAAGTGAATGCTGAAAGGATCATGAGAAGGAAAGAGATCTTACTGGGATATAATATGGAAGCAAAAGAGGGTACTATTTCAGAAGAGGGAATAGACCAGTAAGTATGGTTTCAGGAGAACATGGAAAGGCAGACTTTGTGTGGATAATTAGAACAAAAAAAATGGCACATCATATGTATAAAAATGGCAAAATAAACTTTACTATATTTTAGATTAATGTACAGAGCTATGCAGAAAATTCTCAACAGAAGAATCTTGAATGGCCGAAGAAGTACTTAAAGAAATGTTCAGCATCCTTAGTCTTCAGAGAAATGCAAATCGAAACAATCCTGAATTCTGAAACACCAATCAGAATGGCTAAGATCAAAAACTCAGGTGAGAGCAGATGCTGGCTAGGATGTGGAGAAAGAGGAACTCTCCTCCATTGCTGGTGGATTGCTAGCTGGTACAAACACTCTAGAAATCGTTCTGGTGATTCCTCAGAAAATTGGAAATAGTTCTACCTGAAGACCCAGTTATACCGCTCCTAGGCATATACCCAAAAGATGCCCCACCATGCCACAAGGACAGGTGTTCCACCCTGTTCATAGCAGCCTTATTCATAATATCCAGAGCTTTAAACAACCCAGATGTCCCTCAATCAAAGGAAGGATACAGAAAAGGTGGTTCATTTACAGAATGGAATACTATTCAGCTATTAAAAATGAGGGTATCATGAATTTTGCAGGCAAATAGATGGAACTAAAAATATCATCCTGGGTGAGGTAAACTAGACTCAAAAGGGCATGTATGGTACATATTCACTGATAAGTGGATATTAGCCAAAACTACAGAACACCCAAAATGCAACTCACAAATTATATGAAATTTAACAAGAAGGAAGGCTCAAGTGAGGATGCTTCAGTCCCAATTAGAAAGGTGAACAAAATAATCACAGGAGGTGGGAAAGGGAGGGGAAAGAAGAACAGGATCAGTTATAGGGGAGTTAGGAGAGAAGTTCAGAGGGCCTGAAGAATGAAAGAAAATATGCAGCAACAGGGGGTGAGGTGGGGAAAAACTCTAGAAAGTTCCAGAGACCTGAGATGTGAAAGATCCAGGACTCAAGGGGTTGGTCTTAGTCAAAATGACCAATAGTGAAGAGACAAAACATAAGAGACCATGATAAGTAGATAGGGCCCCCATAGGAGGAATGGGGTCAATAACCCATCTTCAAAATTTTTGGCCCAGAATTTTTCCTGTCTGAAGGAAATGCAAAAAAAATTTTTTTGCTTCAAAAAAAAAATGAAGCAAAGACTGAAGAAAAGGCCATCCTGCAACTGGCCCAAATTGGGATCTATACCATGCATGGGCACCAAACCCTGGCACTATTACTGATGCCATGTTGTACTTATAGACAGGAGCCTAGCATGGCTGTCCTCTGAGAGGCTCTACAGGCAGCTGACTGAGACAGATGCAGATACTTACAGCCAACCATTGAACTGAGGTCAGGGACCCCTATGGAAGAGTTGGGGGGAAGGATTGAAGGAGCTGAAAGGGATGGGAACCCCATAGGAAGACCAACAGTATCAACTAATGTAGGCCCCTCAGAGCACACGAAAGCTAAGCTACCAACCAAAGAGCATACATGGGTTGGTCTGTGACACATATGTAGTAGAGGACTGCCTTATCTGGTCTCAGTGGGAGATGATTCACATAATCCTGTAGAGACTTGATGCCCCGTGGAAGGGGGATGCTGGGGGTAATGAGGTGGGGTTGGGTAAATGTGTGAGGGGGTGGGGGTAGAAAGTGTGGGGTTGGAGTGGGAGGTGGGAAAGCACCCTCTCAGAAGCAAAGGGTGGGGTGAAGAACTATTGGAGGGGGGACCTGGAAAAGGCCAAATTTGGAATGTAAATAAATAAAATAATTTTAATTTTTTTCTTTTTTTTTTTATTTTATTTTTTAATTTACATTCCAAATCACTTCCCCTTTCCCGTTTCCTCCCTCCCCGAAAGTCCCATAAGCCCCCTTCCCTCTCTCTTTTCTCCATTCAACCCCCTCTCGTTACTCTGTCCTGGTGTTCCCCTACATCCAGTCTTTCCAGGACCAGGGGTCTCTCCTACCATCTTTTTAGAAATCTATTGATATGCGGATTGTGTCTAGGGTATTCCGAGATTCTGGGTCAATATCCCCTTATCAGTGACTGCATACCATGTGTGTTCTTTTGTGATTGGGTTACCTCACTAAGGATGATATTTTCAAGATCTGACCATTTGCCTAGGAATTTCGTGAATTCATTGTTTTTAATTGCAGAGTAGTATTCCATTGTGTAGATATACCACATCTTCTGAATCCATTCCTCCGTTGAGGGACATCTGGGTTCTTTCCAGCTTCTGGCTATTATAAATAAGGCTGCTATGAACATAGTGGAGCATGTGTCCTTATTGCATGCAGGTAAAGTCTCTGGGTATATGCCCAGGAGTGGTATAGCCGGATCCTCCGGGAGTGTCATGCCCAGTTTTCTGAGGAACCGCCAGACTGCTTTCCAGAGTGGTTGTACCAGCTTGCAATTCCACCAGCAGTGGAGGAGTGTTCCTCTTTCTCCACATCCTCACCAACAACTGCTGTCTCCTGTGTTTTTGATCTTAGCCATCCTGACTAGTGTGAGATGGAATCTCAGGGTTGTTTTGATTTGCATTTCCCTAATGACTAAGGATGATGAACATCTCTTTAGGTGCTTCTCAGCCATTAGATATTCTTCAGGTGAGAACTCTTTGTGTAGCTCTGTACCCCATTTTTTAATAGGGTTACTTTCCTCTCTGGAGTTTAACTTCTTGAGTTCTTTGTATATATTGGATATTAGCCCTCTGTCGGATGTAAGGTTGGTAAAGATCATTTCCCAGTTAGTTGGTTGCCGCTTTGTCTTTTTGACAGTGTCTTTTGCCTTGCAAAAACTTTGTAATTTAATGAGGTCCCATTTGGGGAGATGTTCATAACATACAGTACCTGTCTCAAAAGGTCAAAGGTTTGAATTCAATTCCCAAAACTCTTGAAATACACACACACACACACACACACACACACACACACACACACACACACTAAAACACAATAAAACAACAAACAAAAAAACCAAGGCATGCTGCTGTGTAGCGGTAATCACAGTGCTCGGGAGCTGGAGCAGGCTGGTCACCAGGGCTTCCTAACAGGTCAGCCTAGCATAGTTGGGAAAACCCAGGTCAATGGAGTGTATAGGGAAAGTGGCTCCTGATCAATGACAGTTGAGCATGATTCCTTAGTCTTGTCATGCACTTGCACATGTGTGTATTCACACAGGAGTTCTCTCTCTCTCTCTCTCTCTCTCTCTCTTTCTCTTTCTCTGTCTGTGTGTGTCTCTCTTTCCTACCTCTCTCATACATACACATACACGCACCCTCCTACACATATGTTTACAACTGAATAAATAAAAGTAACAAAATTACAGCCTTACAGTGGTGGATGCAGGTCTCTTTCACTTCCTTTAGGTGTCACTTAATTGGCATGTGGCCTCAAGCATCTCTAGTCTGGACCCTGATGTAAGTTAGCACACCTGTCATTCATGGCCATATATCCTGTTTCCTCCCCCCACCTCAAGGTTATCGAAACCTTGCAACCTCTTGTCATGTCCACTGTCACTGGAGCTGTTGTCACCAAGTTCAGTCCCTCTTGGAACAAGACCAAAATCTGGAAACTGCCTTTCCAACCTCCAGATCCCTGGGACTCAGATGTCCTGAAATGCTTCCTGTCTCTGGGCTTGGTACTGAGGCTCTGAACAACCAAGACAGGACAGCTGAGGACTGAGTAGATACTCAGGTTGTTACTGTGTTGTGGGTTTCTTTTCCCCAGTGACTCTTCCACATGTTTCCGCTTTAAATCCAGTGAGATCATTGCATAGGCACTCAGGCCTTTTCCCCCAAAGAAGGTAGGTTTTCTTGTCCACCCAGGGCCTATCACTGTCTGCTGTTTTGCCTGTAGTTCTGCAAAGCTAATATAATTCCCCTAGAATAAAAAATAGAACAACATGACATTTTTCTGTTTTAGTTCTTTTCCTTTCACATGTTATAGCTAAACCAACCAAATGTTTTCATCACCGAAATACCCATGCCTTAATGTAGCTTCCAAGTTCAGGACAGAAATCTACTGCAGAGAGCCCTCTACCCTTTCCTTATTTTGTCTGTAGCTGTACTATTTATAAGTGATTAAACTAGTTCATTCATTCTAATTGCTTCACAGTACTTCTTTATGCCTGCTGAGCAAATATCTATATGTGCTAAGATGGATAAATGCTGCAAATTTAAAATCAAATGAAAAACAAAAAACAGAATGATGCTCACAGAGAGATGCAATTTATGCAAGCACACACAAAACAGCAGGAATTCAACCCTCTGACTTGGGTAGAGTACACAATCAAACTGAAAAAAATACGCACAGGATCTGGATGTGGTTCTGTGAGCATATATAATCTGGACTTGGGAAGCAAAAGCAAAGAACTTGCAACAAGTTCCAGGCCAGTCTTGGGTACATAGTGAGTTTAGGCCATCTTGGGCTGTGAGACTAAAAAAATCCAAAAGAACAACCAAGGAAACATACAGAAGGAATCGAAGCAATTTTATCATCTCTTAGGAAAGACTCATAGAAGAACTGGGCAAGATAGTAGTCAAGTAGTAACTACTGTATTTTAAAAAGACAGGAAGGAAAGAAAGGATGAGGGAAGCAAAAGATGAAGAGAAGGAGGAAGGGAGAAAGGAAAAAAGGAATGAAGGGCAAACAAGAAAGATACAGTGAAACAAATAGGGCAAAACATTGTTAAATTTAAGTGGGTAGTACATTCATAGTATACATTTCCTAATTCATTTTAGGGTATGCATGAAATTTTTAATAATTATTTCATAGAACTGACTCAGATGGATACAGACACTCACAACCAAACAGTTGATAGGGCTTGAGGACTATTATGGAGGAATAGGAGGAAGGAGTCCTGGTCACGAACAGGATAGGAACTCCACAGGAAGACCAACAGAGTCAACTAACCTGGAACCTTGGGGCTCTCAGAGTCTGAACCAACCAAAGACCATACATGGGCTGGACTAGACCTCCCTGCTCATACATAGCAGATGTGCAGCTTGGTCTTGATGTGGGTCTTGAACAACTGGCACAAGGGCTATCCCAAAAGCTGCTGCCTATACATGGGATATGTATCTGGGCTGCCTTGTCTGACCTCAGTGGGAGAAGTACCTACCCTTAAAGAAACTTGAAGTATCAGGGCAGGGGGGATAACCAGGGGAGCCCTAACATACTCAGAGAATAAGGGGAGGAGGAAAGGGGAAGTATTGTGGGGGGGGGAGGGCGGGGTGACCAGGAGGGGGTAGTGAGTGTGATGTAAAGTGAATAAGTAAAGAAAATAAAATTAAATTTAAAAAAAATGGTAAAAAATAATGAAAACTTGTTACCATTTAATGCAAATTCTGATATTTCATTAAAGGATGATATTTCATTTGTACTTGCTTTGAATTGTACCTAGCATGAAAGTCTATTTGGAAACATATACTTTAAAAAATATTCTTCCTATCCTGTTAAATTTTTTCCTTCTCTTGTATTTTTTTTTAAGACGTATTTTATAAATGTGGGAGGAGTTATAGTCACATGTATGCCAGCTGTCCACAGAGGCCAGAGGATGGCATCAGAGATCCTGAAACTGGACATACAGACAGTGGTGAGCTGGCATGTGGGTGATAGCAATTGAACCCAGTTCCTCTGGAAGAGCAGCCAACACTCTCAACTGCTGAATCCTTGTCACAGACATTTACTTGCTTCTTTGTGCTTTGTCAGGTAGAATAACCAACCAGGTTGTTTGTTTGTTTAATTTTACAATCTTTTATTATAAAAAACCCACTATAATTCAGCTTTTTTTCCTCCAATTCTCACCAAATGGATAGATGATGTCCTCTTAAGTCAGTAGGAGAGATTTCGGCATGCTTCCTTATGCCAGTATTTGACAATGACTGAGATCATTTTGGATGTTGTAACTGGAGTCACAGTAGAACTGTTGGCAGCCAATGGGGAGAAGTCATAGGTACTTTGAGATAGTATACAGTTTTTACCTCCTATAACAAAGAGTTACCTGGTCTAAGATGTCAATGACTGTGAAATATAGAAACACTAACTTGCCCTTCCACATTTTCCAAACGTATAAACATGCAATTTGAGCTTGGTATAACAGTGTTTGAAACAGTAGTTCCTCAAATGTCATCTAAGTCAAAATTCATATGTTAGGTTTAGGTAAGCCTGTTGTGTTCTATCTAATTCTATCTAATGTACTAAAAATGACTTTAATTTTCTTTCTTATAACAATGCCCTGGAATTTCAAACCACATAAATATATCTCTCTCATGAAATAATATTTAGCATCCAACTGTCATATGGTTTTACAGATAACTAAGATACTTTTTTTCTGGCACTAATATTGCTTGTTTTGATGGTAATTCTTGATTTATAAATTAAGTGAGTTGATAAATATCTGGTAGATTAGTAAAAAATATCCTGGATAGCTCTTGAAAACATTTATATAATTGATAGCTTAATTCATTGATGAATTCAAAACCTGGAAGGACTATTGCCAGGTGTTAGAACTTTGGAGCTAGAAGCTTGATGGGAGCATGTAGGTTTCTGGGCCTGTCTCATTGTGGTCTCTTTCTGTGGCTGCTGTGTGTTCAGTTGAACAGCCTGGCTCTACTACATCTTGGCTCCATGATGAACTAAAACCATACGGGGCTGGAATCCCAATAGTCTGAAAATGGAACATGAGAAATGTAACAACGCTGCAAATTACAGCAAAGCAGGCAGTGTCAGTTTACTGTTTGACTAGAAGTGAGAGGCCTACCTGCTCCATATCTCAATGGCAAAGAAGGACTTATGAGCAGACGTTTACTCTGTGATTCTACTGTTAACCTCTAGTAAGTGGATTCAGCACAACCCCCCCACCCCCATCTATCCTAAATCTATAAGTAATTTTTCCCAGAATTTGGAATTAAGTTTTCCAGTTTTGTACTTTCCTTGTGGTTTCATAAGCTGCATATATTTTTGTAATTCAACCTATAGTAGTTTATTTAAATTTAGGTCAAAATATTCCAAAGGATATATTTTGTTAATATTCAATTTTAGTTAATATTCAATTTAGTCAATAATATTCACTTTAGTTAATATTCAATCCAAATCAGAGATTAGGGCAACAAATAGATCAATGACGAAGGTTCTATTACTATTATCTTGAGAATATCATCATCCTTCTGATAATGTACTTAACTAATCACTTACCTAAAGCAATGAAATACTAACCTTGATCCCAATTGTTAAAACAGGAAATAAAGACACCAAATTGCATTCAAATATGGGATCTGGTTTTCCTTTGGACTTTACTTGCTAATCCACAATGTTTTCTCAGCTTTATTGGCCCATATTCTTAGAGATTATGTTGTTTACTTTTATTGATGATTGTACACACATATTATAGGACAAAGCTTGTGAAAATAAAAATATATGGTAGATACTTTTAACATAATGATAATGACATTTATCACTATATATGTTGAAAATCTTGGACAAAAAAAGTTCATAATTCTAGGATGGCCATTGCTTTTATCATTCCTAACCTTTAGGTATGACAAAAAGCTATCATCCATTATGATTTCTTAAGGGCTCACAATGAACTGGGGGTGTGCCAGAAAATATCTGAATACCAGTGAATAGAGGGGAAAAAAAGAAGCAAATTATAAAAGGCACATCTGTAGCTGTAGTAGTTTTGACATTAATTTGTTGAAAAAGAGAGAAACAAACGTTGGGAAATGAAACCGTATTATATCTCATGGAAAGCTGCTTGTCTAAAGGTTCTTTCTATTTCAAAATGGGCTCCAGTATTATGCCGTAATGCCTATTTGAGTCTAACCATCTGAATTCACTTACCTTACACATTTGGACTTCTTATGAAAGCCCTTTATGTTTGCAGATTGAGGACAACATCATTTGCTGCAGATTATTATCAGCTAACCACTTTCAGAATCCACAACCCAGGCTTGTCCATTTATTTCAACATCTTTTCTCCTTCACAGTTGGTTGAAGTTACTGAAATTCATTTTACTAACTGAGAGGAGAACAATATTAATGTTAATTTTCATTCTGAATATTGTATAAAAAGATCTTTTATACATTATTAGAAAAGGAAAAAAACTGTTTAGCATATCTAAATGAATAATATGCAATTTATAACTGAGTACAATAGTGATGAGGAGGTGCTACAGGATGGTATTATTCTCTTAAGACTTCCATCAAATCATTCATAGAAAGGAAAAACAAAATGTAAGCAAAAGTGTTCAAACAGCCATGCATAGATGCATTTTGTAAATACCTCTATTCAGCTTATTAAGGACTCAGCATTGTCTATCCATAACTCTGTGGTTGTTTCAGAGTAGACCTTTGTCTTTAGGCTATAACACACAGCACCTTTAAGAGTTAAAGGAAAAGGAAAGCTTCAAAGAGCTGTGAAAGCAAGAGGGCCAATCTGTGGTAATATCGAGCTGAATAGAGGCTGATCTCATCAAAGGCAGATGGAAAGATATTTCTGGTTTTTCAAATGTTAATGAATAAATAGCATTTAAATTCATAAATTTTCAAAGTTATTCTGAAGATAATTATTTCATTAAGTTTCCTCATTTCTACTCATTCAAGCCACTGCTGTGAAGACAAGAGAAGCTGTGTGTGTGTGATTTGGGGCAGGAGGTCATAACTCATCATCATAATTCAGAGGAGATGTCTACACACTGTGAAAGTTATCTAGAAAGAAGCCTCAATAAAGAAAGTGTTCTGTTTCTGTTCTTGTTCAGAAAAGGCAGGCATGCTTGGCCCATTTTCACAAAGAAATCTGTCATCCTGGAACAGCAGCCCTAACCTTTGCCTTCTGCGGAAGCCCATTTTGAATGAACTAACCCTGTCATTGTGCTTCAGGGTAGTTTTGCTGGCATGATTTGAATGAGAATGGCCTGAATATTTAAATATTTCTTTCCCAGGTGGTGGAATGTTTAGGAAGAATTTAGAAGGTGTGGCCTTATTGGAGGAAGTGTGGCCTTGTTGAAGGACATGTGGATTTATCAGAGGAGGCATGCCATTGGGTGTGAGCTTTGAGATTTCAAATGCTTACACTAGTCCCTGTCTTATGTTCTCTACCTGCTGAGTACATATGAGTAGTAAGCTCTCAGCTACTTCTTCACAAACTTTACAACTTCCATGGGGTTTCATTGAATTTTGCTTTACAGACTTAGAGAAGACTTTCTGTGCTAGTTTTTTTTTTCCTAAGTCTAGTTCCATGACCCTCAACCTTCCTAATGCTTTGGCCCTTTAATAAAGTTCCTCATGAGCTTCCTGTGGTCTGTGGATTGTAACATGTTTATTTTAAGCTTTTGGGCAACTATGGAGACAAAGTGTGGAGCAGAGACTGAAGGAAAGACCACCCAGAGACTGTCCTTCCTGGGGATTCATCCTATAAACAGTCACCAAACCCAGAAACTACTATGGATGACAAGAAGTGCGAACTGAAAGGAGGCTGTTATGGTTGTCTTTTGGAGGGGCCCTGCCAGAGCCTTACAGATACAGAGGTGAATACTAGCAGTCAACCATTGGATTGAGCACAGGGTTCACAATAGAGGAGTTGGAGGGCCAACTGGAGGAGCTGGGGGTGGGGGGCTTGCAGCCCTATGGGAAGAATGACAATGTCGGCCAACCAGACAACCCAGATCTCCCAAGGACTAAGCCATCAGCCAATGGGTACACGTGGTTCCAGCCCAAAGATTGGCAGAGGAATGCCTCTTTGGGCATCAGTGGGAGGAGAGGTCCTTGGTTCTGTAAAAGCTCAATAGAGGCCCCAGTGTGGGGAAATCTAGTAGGGGTCATGGGAGTGGGTTGGGTGGAGGAGCATATTCTTGGAGGCAGGTGGTGGGAGGATGGGTGGGGGTTTTAGGGGAGGGGGGAAACCAGGTACGGGTATAAAATTTGAAACGTAAATGAAGAATATATTCAATAAAAAAATGTAAAAAAAAAATGAAGTTCCTCATGTCGTGGTGACCCTCAACCATAAATTTGATTTTGTTGCTACTTTATGACTATAGTCTTGACTCTTACAAATCATAATGTAAATATCTGATATGCAGGATGGTCTTAGGAGACCCCTGTGAAAGGGTCATTTGATCTCTGCAAAAAATGTTTCAACTTACAAGTTGAGAACCTCTCATCTAGTTTGATATGGACAGATCTACAGCTTTATAAAGTGACATGGTATTTCAAGAAACTAGTATTTTAATGAGGGACTAGAATGGCAAACTCTGTATTTGATAGATGATTAATAATGACAATGGTGGAGGCAGCTCTAGAAACAAGAGAATGGTTAGTTTTGTTTTTTTTTTTTGTTAGAGATCTGAACTTTATGTAATTAGGATAAAGTATTTCATAATCACAGGGCTGATAGAGTTGTTTGTAGTGTTGTCCCTAATGAACTGTGACTAGCAATCAAGGAGGAAGGAAGGACAAACTGAATCAAGTTCCTAAGAACAGTTTAAAATGATGAACTAAGACATATTGAGTCTACTAGGAAGGGCAATGAGTGTGTGTTGCTAATTTGTTGCATGTAATTTTAAAACCCACGCCTTCACAGAGCCGCACTCTCATCTCTGAGAACGAGTTCCAGCTGGTTCTATCTCTGACATAGCTCCACCAACCACCAGCTGGTTCCCTGACCCAAAATTGTGCTTCCTCAACCTCTCGCAGCTAGCTCGGTCAAGCAGCCAGCCCTGACACTTTTCCCATGAACGCCAGTAGCTATGATCATGAGCTATAGTCAGGAGCTATGATCTTCGTTCTTCACCTGCCCACCACCCTGCGGCTAGCTCTGCCAAGATGCCAATGACCACCCCAGCTGTGCCCTTTCTATGCCCACCTTTGTTCTGTGGATGGAAAACACCCAGTTCTAACACTGTAAAACCAGCCTGATAACACAACTGCTGAGCACGGAATTTATCAGAATTTGGCTGGTGGCAGAGGATGCCACTGGTTCTAGTTGTCCCAGGCCTTATATGGTTTCCATGCCCCGCCCCCTTCCTTCTGTTCCCCCTGGGACCTGGAAATCACACCTCTTTTCCTTCCTCCAGCAATTGGCTCTTGCTGTCTTTATTGACACAATCAAGAACCAATTAGGGAATCGATACCTCCCCCTATACTAATTGGTAGTAACTTAGGCAGGTGAGATTTAAGGATGTCCTAGGTTGTAACTTTATAGGGACTGTGGACATTCAGTCCTTCCCTTTCTTTTTCTTGCTTTCCTGATCACTCAGAAAGCAGTTTTCTCATCATGCACTCCTGAGCATTGCCACCTGTCACTCCAACACAGATATCAAAGTCATTTATTTTCCTGGTTATAGACTAGAATTTCTAAAATCATGAGCCATAATCAACCCTTTTTACTTTATACATTCTTTTACCTTAATGATACTTTGTTTGTCTGTACCTGACTAACGTGGCTGCCTAGTATAGACCCTATAGTAGATGTGTGTGCTTCTAAGATCCAGGAAGATTCAGATATATTTTAAAAGTAAAATCCATGTTAGAATATTTACAAGTGTTTAAGAAGTCTGTCATAAAATGGTAGCCACGACTTGAAATAATATTTGTGTAATCTGAGAGGTGGCTCTAGATAATGATGAAGCTACACTGATAATACAATTAAATCTATAAGAAAAGAAGGTTGATCACACTAGCAACCAAAGGCTCAGCTGATGACCATCCTCATCCTCCAGGGGGCAGGTAGCTAGGCATAAATGCAATGAGTGCCTGACCTTATTAAAATGATGGGTTTCCTCCTCCTCCTCCTCCTCCTCCTCCTCCTCGTCCTCCTCCTCTTCTTCTTCTTCTTCTTCTTCTTCTTCTTCTTCTTCTTCTTCTTCTTCTTCTTCTTCTTCTTCTTCTTCTCCTCCCCCTCCTCCTTCTTCTCTTCCTCCCCCTCCTCCTCTCCCTCCTCTCCCTCCTCTTCCTCCTCTCCCTCCTCTTCCTCCTCTCCCTCCTCTTCCTCCTCTCCCTCCTCTTCCTCCTCCCTCTCCTCCTCCCCCTCCTCCCTGTCCTCCCCCTCCTCCTCTTCCTCCCCCTCCTCTTCCTCCTCCTCCCCCTCCTCCTTCCCACTTCCCCTCCTTCTCCTCCTCCTTGTCCTCTTCCATCTTCTCTTCCTCCTCCCCCTCCTTCTCTTCTTCCTCCTCCTCCTCCTCCTCCTCCTCCTCTTCTTCTTCTTCTTCTTCTCCATCTACTCATAGGGCACTTTTAAAAGGGAACTTGTCATTCAACTGCTCTTCTCTGAGGAAACTCAAGGTAGAATAAATAAGAATAATTAATAAAAAAAATTAGTCTCCTAGAAATCAAGTTATGTACTTTTATAAATAATTCCCACCAAACTTAGTAGTAATAATCTACTCCAGCATTGTCTGGTAGCATTCAACTTGTAATTTTTAGTGACAAAAAATTGAAGTAATTATCTTGGCTTGATTTCTCAGTAAAATATAGAGACTTTCTTGGAAGAAACAGTGCTGAAATTGTATATTTTCTTCTCTCTGCAAGAATGATATTAGAGTTCAAGGAACAAATTTCCACTTAAGGCAGAATTAAAAAAAAGTATTCACTGCAGTCAACACAAGACAAACACTAATAATTTTAGGGCTCAATTTCTTTAAAATATAAAATAATTTTACGTTGTTGTACAAAAGTTTTCCTATAATAACTTCACTTGCAAGTTCACAGTGGGAAAGCATTTATCAATACCAACAGGCCTTTCAACATCAAAATGCACACGAAAATCAGACAAGCTGAGCAAAGCAGGAGGAAGTTCATTTTAATGATGAGGAAAGGTAATAATGCACATTCTACCCCAGCTTTTTTATTATATTCTTGAGCTTAAGTTTTGTAGAAGACAGAGTGTATGTGGGCATTGGGAAGTACAATATAATGGCATATACCATGTTACTATACTCCTTCATAAAATTTGAGCACTTTAATGTCAATCATTTGTGTAAAATGAAGTATGGCTATTTTAAAAATAGCACCTGCTTCCTGAATGTGTATTACTCCTTTTGCAAAACAAAACCATTTATTTTTTTATTTTGCTTTTATGGATTAGTCAATATTGTTAAAATACTCGTGGTGAATTTTCAATATTAAGATTGCTTGAATGCTTACAGCAGAGGTTCACAGAGATCAACATTGCAAATAAATTTTCCAAGTTTTTTCCTTCCTGAGATAGAAAGCCCCTTCACTGTCACCTGTGAGGCAGCCTATGCACAGATCATATGAGTTTTGCTTTTCTC
Source organism: Tokudaia tokunoshimensis (assembly GCA_036184795.1). Taxonomy (NCBI): domain Eukaryota; kingdom Metazoa; phylum Chordata; class Mammalia; order Rodentia; family Muridae; genus Tokudaia; species Tokudaia tokunoshimensis. The sequence goes on along the minus strand of BTHU01000016.1, from coordinate 70,583,651 downwards.
TGTATGTTCTGGGACTTGATTCTTGGAACAATGATTTCAACCCACCACTTCAACCCCCACCCTGAACTTCCTCCCTCCTGCTCAAGTTCACTTCCTTCTTCTAGTTCCATTTCCACTGGAAACAAACTGTCCTAAAACCTGGGACCTAAATAAAGGAACTTAAATGATCTCAATGGAAGTTGGCCTTTTAGTTTTGTCCTTATCTTAGCTGAAAATGAGTCCCAATGCACTCAGATGATACACTTGTTATGTGAGTTCACATTTTCTACTTATATACAGTATGGAAACTTCCAAATCAGCGATTAATTCATGAGATAAACAAAGACAAGAGGCCAGTGATCTTTTAGGAGGAAGAAAAACTATGAGTGTAGACAAGGACATTGAAATTTTTTTTGAAAAGAAGGAGGGTACAAGAGAAGAGAGAGGTAAGAAGAGTGTAGGAGCTTTAAAAGAAGCAGGATACTCAGTATTTCTGAGAATTGTAAAATCTTACTCTTGTAAGAGTGTTTTTCTAGTGAGCTCTAAATATCTGTTCATTCAGACAGTAGTGGGAGGGAAGACAGCAAGTTTAACTCTAGGAACTTGGACTGGAACAAGTGCTGGATGAGAAAAATAAGTGTAAATTTTGTTCTTTTATTAAAAATAGATTTCCCCCCTACAATATGTTCAAATTATAATTATCACTCCTCCAAATCTTCCTAAGTCCTCCCCACCTCCTCCCCCTTCCAGATCCATACCCTTTCTCTCCTAAGAAAACAAGCAGGTATCTGAGGAATAGCAGAATAGTATCAAAATAAAACAAGACAAAACAAAAGCATGCAAGGAGGAGTAGGACAAAACAAACAGAAAGAAAGAATGAGAGAAAAAAGCAAGAGCAATGCAAATAGACAATCATACAGTCATCAACAGAAACGCAAAACTGGAATCCTTAGCGTATATGCAACAGACATGTACACTATATTTTTAAAAATGCTCTTATAATACATTGAGAGACAAAGAACATCTAAAAATTCTCTTGAGTTCATTTTATATTGGCAGAAGGACAGGAAAAAAAATCAATGTCCTTAAATTCAGATAAACAGTACCACCACCATGACCACCATTATTATTATGATGACTGGTTAAATTAATTATGACTCCCTGAGTGCTTGGGCCATTTTTATAAGTTCACTGTGTTGAAAATCCCATATAATCTTCACAAAAATATTACAAAGTATTATCATTACTTCACACCTGAAAAAACATAGACTGAAAATTTCTACATAACTTAAATCTTATGCTGGTTAATTGTAATATCCTAAAGTCAGTCATATACTTTTTATTTCATCCTGTCAAGTTTTGTCCCATGACGATCAGCTGCCACCATGTTTTAACAAGAGAAGCAATTGCTGTTATCCTCACTCTATAGTTGGCAGTAGTAACTACTTTAATCATTATTGCTGCTGTTCAACTTGGTCTATAGAGTAGCAGGTAAGGTTGAGTCATATTCCAGTTTTGTAATACTTTAGTTATAGAGGCAAATATGACATACTTCTACTAGTCATGTATGTCATGCTAGATACCAGACTGAGGTATAAAGCAGAGTAAATAAATTAGACATGAGTCCCCACCCTCAGAGAACTCAAAGCATAGCTAGGAAACAACTTCTCAAAGTATAAATATGCTCTTAGGTTGTGTGTAATAATTAAGAAACAACTCACTCTATCGCCGGCTACTCTCTGGCTGTCTCTCCATCCCAATGGCTAGCCCCATACAGTGGTCCGCCCAACTTCTTAAGGTTTGCTTTCCTCTGAAACGCTCATAAGTCATCGATCCCCTGTGGCTAGCCGTCACAAATCCCTATAACCCAAAACTCCAGAAGATTGTAAGTTATCAGTCAGATTTATAACAATAAATTATCAACTCACAAAATGCCCACTCAAAGAACTCAAAACTCAGTTGATACAAACACAAGCTGCACTCGTGGATTGGATAAATTGCCCTATATTATACTATAGCTCTTCTATGATATACAAAGCTACCTGTGGCTACTTCAAGCCACGTGAATCCAGTTCATTCTCTTCCTCCATCTTCTCTGTCATGTCTGTCCCCTGTCCTCTCTCTCTCTGAAACTCTTAGCCTCTCCTTCCTCTTTCATTGCCCAATCACAGACTCTAGCCTTATATTTTGCCTGCCCTCACCTGTATGTAGACAGAAATCCACACTCTTTTTTTTTATTATTAAATATAATCTTCATTTACATTTCAAGTGGTAAAACCTTTCCCGGTTTCCCCCCCTCGCCAATACCCCCCAACCCTTCCTCCCACTTCCTGCCACCAAGTATATGCCCCTCCACCCGACCCATTCCCACCTCCCCCCGCCTCGATTTCCCCTTGTAGGGGCATCTATTGAGCCTTCACCTGACCAAGGACCACTCCTCCCACTGATGCCTGACAAGGCATTCCTCTGCCACATTTTTGGCTGGAACCATGTGTACCCCTTGGTTGAAGGTTTAGTCCCTGGGAGTCCTGGGGCGTCTGGGTGGCCAACATCTTAGTTCTTCCCATGGGGCTGTAAACCCCTTCAGCTCCTCCGTACCACACTCCAACTCCTCCCTTGGGGAACCCACTCCCAGACCAATGGTTGGCTGCTAGCATCTGCCTCTATATGTGCAAGGCTCTGGCAGGGCTCCTCCGAAGACAACCATGGCACGCTCTTGTGGTATGCGCTTCTTGTTGTTCATAGTAGTGTTGTGGTTTGGTGACTGTTTATAGTGTGAATCCCATGGTAGAACAGTCTCTGGGTGGCCTTTACTTCAGTCCCTGCTCCACACTTTGCCTCCATTATTGCTCCTGTGTGTATTTTGTTCCCTTTCTCAGAGGAACCCAAGCACCCCCACTTCAGTTCTCTTTCTTCTTGAGCTTCCTGTGGTCTGTGAATTGTAACATGTTTATTTTGAACTTTTGGGCTAATATCCACTTATCAGTGAGTGCATACCATGTGCGTTCTTTTGTGATTGGGTTACCTCGCTCAGGATGACACTCTCTAGTTCCATCCATTTGCCTACGAATTTCATGAATTCATTGTTTTTAATAGCTGAGTAGTACTCCATTGTGTATATACACTACAATTTCTGTATCCATTCCTCTGTTGAAGGACATCTGGGTTCTTTCCAGCTTCTGGCTATTATGAATAAGGCCACTATGAACATAGTGGAGCATGTGTCCTTATTACAAGTAGGAGCATCTTCTGGGTATATGCCCAGGAGTGGTATAGCTGGGTCCTCAGGTAGTACTATGTCTAATTTTCTGAGGAATTGCCAAACTGATTTCCAGAATGGTTTTACCAGCTTGCAATCCCACCAACAATGGAGAAGTGTTCCTCTTTCCCCACATCCTCTCCAGCATCTGCTGTCCCCTGAGTTTTTATCTTAGCCATTCTGACCAGTGTGAGGTGGAATCTCAGTGTTGTTTTGATTTGCATTTCCCTGATTACTAAGGATGCTGAACATTTCTTTAGGTGCTTTAGAGCCATTCAAGTTTCCTCAGTTGAGAATTCCCTGTTTAGCTCTGTACTCCATTTTTTAATAGGGTTATTTGACTCTCTTGAGCCTAACTTCTTGAGTTCTTTGTATACATTGGATATTAGCCATCTACTGGATTTAGGATTGGTAAAGATCTTTTCCCAATTTGTTGGTTGCCGTTTTGTCTTACTGACCATGTCCTTTGCCTTACAGAAGCTTTGCAGTTTCATGAGGTCCCATGTACCGATTCTTGTTCTTAGGGCATAAGCCATTGGTGTTCTGTTCAAGAACTTTTCCCCTGTGTCCATGTGTTCAAGATTCTCCTCTATAAGCTTCAGTGGTTCTGGTTTTATGTGTAGGTCCTTGATCCACTTGGACTTGAGCTTTGTACAAGGAGATAAGAATGGGTCGAAGAAATCGACACTCTTAAAATCTTCTGAAGGACATATGAAGGAAAAGAAATAAAGAAAGCATTGGTCAAGAATATTAGATTAGTCTTGGAAAGTTGCCTAAGAAAGAAAGGTAAACAGAACTTTGAAAAGAGAGACAAATTAACCAAGTGAAAGGCAGAGTTAGATTAGATAGATCACTGTGTTCAAAGGCATGGTGGCAGGAAGAATATGCTGAAGGAAAGAAAGAAAAAATGTATGGCTGAAGCCAAAGTCTCATAAAGGAAGTGGCATGGAATGGGGCTGGCACAAGAAGTTAATATCCACATCTTGTAACTTCACAGGGCTTAATAGATACAGTGAACACACAACCCTCTTTGTTTTGTACTTTCCTGCATTACAGTTATTTTGTAATAAGTGAAAACTACTCCCTTTATTCATAAAGTACCTTGCTTTGAATGATCAATTATATGGTTACCTACTATAGTGGTTTGAATGAAAATGGTGCCTTATGCTCATTGGGAGTGATACTATTGAGAGCTGTGACCTTGTTGGAATAGGAGAGGCTTTGTTGGAGGAAGTATGTCACTGGGAGATGGGGGCAAGTAGGCTTTGGAGTTTCAGATGCTCAAGCCACTCCCAGTCCTGTGGCCTGCTTGGCTGGATGTAGAATGCTTAGCTCCCTCTCAGCACTACATCTGCCTGGGTGCTGCCATGCTTCCTGTCATGATGATAATGCACTAAAGCTGCAAACTGTAAGCCTGACCCAACTGAATATTTTCTTTTATAAGAGTTGCTGTTTTCATGGTATCTTAATACAAATGGTATCAATAGAAATCTTAAAGAAGACACCTACCGATGGACAATATTGTGCTTTTGATCATTATTATAAGAGTCAAATGACATGGTATCAAAAGCTAATGTGATCATATGAGTTTGAAGAGGATTCAAAACTGCAATTGGTGAGAACACATTGGGAAGGAAAAATAATAGAAATAGCTCCAGTTTCCAAAAAAGTTGTATGGCAGAAAGGAACTTCTCGTGTTTGTCTAATTATGGTAAGGGAACTCAGACTTGTCTCGTCACCCAGGGAAATCACACATAGAACTCCAAATGTGAAGTGTGTGCCCAGAGGATTATAATCTTTCTTTCATCTATATATAACAAGGTTGGACTAAATAAGAATGATAGTAATAATCATACTTTTTTACTATTTATAGAATAGTTTTGATATGTTCATATGCAATCATTTACACAACTCTCATAATAACCTGAGATAGATACTAAAATTTTACCTATGTTCTGCAAATGAGGGAAAACTCTGATGGTTAATTGGATCCAATGACATCTTATCCCAGATACTGGCCAATTAGCCACTATTTTATAATGTATGTGGCTCATCCGGTTAACCATGAAGTGGGCATATCTATAAACTGTATACTACAAACATTCATTTTTAAGTAAATTCATTCCCTGGCTTTTGTTTTCTATTCCTCATATTTCCTAGTTTTGGTTATATGTTGAATATAAGTGAAAAATCTATAATCATAGCTTAGATCTCATAGTAGGCTAATAGACTGTTGCTTGGAACATAGAATAATTCAATAGGATATTAGATAGGGAATTTCTATACATTCATGTACCACAGAAAAATAAGTTTTGCCTTTGGGAGGTCTATTATGGATTACCCAGTTATTCTAACTATCTACATTGTACCATGGAGTAGTGTCATTCACCAGTTCTGTCTGTGAACTTTTAGTTTTTCCCTCAACTATACCTCTTATACTTGCATATAATGCCAGAAATTCTAAGACTGAAACAACCTATTCCTTTGAGTCATTTTAAAAATGTATTAGCTGAGTGCCTACAACATCTTCTCTTTTTTCTCTATATGGCCTTTTCTGGCAGGTTGTTAGGATCATATAGCACCTATCCTATTACATGTTTAGAAGAAAACATTCTATTTACTCATAGGAGTCTGTCTTTCCAGGTTTATCTGTCCTGTCTTACATGCTTTGTTCTATTGTTTATAGACTTAGTTGATCTCACACCAACTACAAATGTTAGCTGGGATTAAGTCCTTTGATGGGCTTCGCAATTATAAAGAAGGGTCTTTGATGCCTTGTTGTACTCGTTTGTGTAGAGGTTCACTATGGATTGATGTCAATCATAAGGGAGGACTCTGAACATTACCAGTATCATGCAATGGTGTCAGTAAACTCACATGAATCTCCTACTACACAACAAGAAAAGTAAAGCAACTTTTCTACTCCCAGATCAATCTCGATGAACAATGGAAACCTAGGTTTAAGGGAAGACACCCATGCTCCATGTGACATGGAAGGGTTCTAAATTGGTTGATCTAATTTTATCCATTAAGAGCAGAATACTTTTCAGGGCTAAAATATTGTAGGAGATCTTATTCTCAGAGAAAAGAGAAGAGAGTCTAAGCTATACTTGACAGTTCCTTCTCATCTCAGGATGATATATTTCTAGAACATTCTAAAGTTATTCTCAGAACTATAAGATGGAATAGGAAAGAAGAGCTAAGTTGGACAATAACAAAAAATCTGTAGAACATCTACAATTTCCTAAGTGTTTTATAGAATCACCTTTTGATCCTATAACTCACTTTTAGACAACTATATGCCTCTTGGATCAAGTTTCACATTGGCAGAGGAAGAGTGCACCATGACATGGAATTTTGTCATGTAGCACAAATTGCTATAGTAACAAAGAATGTAGTTACCTATGACTTGGTTCAGTTTAGTGAAATTGCTGAGCTTACATTTTGGAATCCGAACACTTCAGGCAGGTCTCACTTCCAACCTTTCATTAACTATGTGATTCGGACAATGTAAGATACAAGCCTACGGTTCTTTATCTGTGACAGGAATGATAATGCCTATTGTGTGAGAACAGTTGTGAAGCTTATATAAAATAATTAAAGTCATAAGAAAAACAACATACATTAATTATTGCAGGTATTATGATTGGTTATACTATAATCCTTAACTACCATAAACTCTATTCCAAACATATCTATCTGTTCTCTGTCCAAAATTTCCAAAACCTGTTACATTGGGACTTAGGGTTATATGAGATCAATAAATCTCTTAAGATTCCACAAAGCATATTGATCTAAGGTTTTGGCTTTTAAGGGGTGGTAGGAAAGTTCTCTTATCAAAAGTTTTAACTAGACAACCTTTAAATTCCATCCCATTTACACCTGAGTTTTGCTGCAAAAAATTTTAAAACCCTGAACAGCAATCAATCAAATTGGCCAATATCCACTGTACTTCCCTTAGTTTTTTCCCCCACTAAACTCTCTTTCACATATTTATTGACAGGTAGAAATACAGTTAGGCTACATTCCTATGTTAAACTGTTATCTACATTCCATGTTTAGTACTGATAAGATCTGAAACTACCTACTCAGATGTAAGTCAAATGCCATAGACACATTAAACTTAATATTTATATATTTCTTTAGAAATTTAGTAAAGTTTGTTCCAAGAAAAAAATTCCATGTGTGTTTTTTGAATAAGCAATGAAAGACACAGTAAAAATGAAACACAGTATTTTAATAATTGTTTTTAATCTTTTGCTACTTTGACTTTTGGAGTCATTTTAATGTATAAAATAAATCTGTTAGATCACCTAATCCCCAAAACCTTTGAATATATATATATTTTAAACTTAAATATGTTTATTTCATATTATTGTGTCACAATCATATAATGTGTAAGTCAGATGGTTTATTCTATGACTATACAGAATAGAAGTCACAGATGTGTATTATGTGTTAGTTAATATACTACAAATATGAACATTGTAAGGTATATAATATCTAAATTTAGTAGGTGACAAAGAAAGCTGAGAGTCATTTGAGTCACCAGTGTCACATCCCTTTGGGGTGGCACTCACTGTCATTGAGTTTTCCATGCATAGATTCTAAATTAAATAGTTCTGGACTTCTTAACAGTTAAAAATCTTTTCTATCAGTAATACTTTTCTTGATTTTTTTCTCCCTGGGGGGGAAAAACTAGTTTATTTCTCCAAAGTCCTATCTCAGAAATAGATTATTATATGGAAATTTAGTATATAAGGAAGCTTAGATGAAATTTCTTTAATAAATATTTAATAAATATAAAATATTGCATACTTGTTCTTTCATGTGAAGAAGTCTCCTGAGAATATGACGCCTGTGACTATTCTCCATAATTTAGACTTGAGGAGTCTAATAAAACTAAACTCTAAAGAGAAAGCTAGTCCACAAATATTCATTTATTCAAGAAATATTTATTGGGCCCTTTCTCTGTATCAGACACTGTCTGTACAACAATGATCTATATTGTCACACTGAAGAATGGTGGGTTTGTATGAACTGGGAATAAGATATTAATTCCAGGTACTGTAATGAGAAGGTAGCTTGAAGAAGCATAAAGGAAGCCAGCGTTGGCAGGAAAAGACTGTGGACCAGGAGCCATAAGAGACCCAAGTCAAAGATAGACTTTCACAAGATGATAGAGAGTTTGAGCAATTTCTGCAAAGTGATGAATGCGCAAATCGCACTCAGTGTTATTTCTAAATTCAAAGCCAGAAAAATCAAAGATGATTAGGACAATCAAGCTTCAATCCCCTAGTGCTGTTTCAGAAGAAGATGGGTAATAATCCTCCCACTTTATCAATTTCTACTTTAGAAAATGAAATTTGCTGTCCTCTTTCTCTCCTGTATTCAGCATGAGCAGACAGTCACTCTGCTGATTTACCCTGGGGGGACCATCTGATCCAATATAGTTGGGAACCTACTCAGTAGCTTCTAATCCTTTCTCTATCTCAGCCTCCCACTGCTCTTTCACAGCATCTCCATCCTGTTGGTGTCATCTGCTCAGCAGCCTCTCCATGGGGATCTGCTTTATGACTCTTGTGATGTGGCAGAGCAGGTGCTATTACCCATATAGAGAGCTTTAATTGGAGATGGAGCAATTTGAGAACAAAACAACAAAAAATTTAAACCAGAACTTAAAATTGATTGTGGGACTAGATATTTTTAGAGAATATTGGCTACCAAGCAGGGAGTAGTCAAGCTGATTTTGTCAGTAATGAAATGATGACATATGATGATAACAAAAGGTAAAAAATATGATGATGGTGATAAAAAGTAAACTTTAGCAAATGCCATTTTCCATATTTTCATACTCTTAGGTTGCCTATGGACTATTAACATCTTCCATTTCCTTGATTTCACAATTGATGGATAGTGAGACCTATAAATTGTAGGTTCTCAATCTGAAAAACTATGAAAATCAGGTTAGAGACTATATGTTCTTAGGTCTCCTTATTGCAGTGGAGATTGAGTTAGCTTTGGGGATATTTGCTTTTTTCATAAGTATATTTGTGATACACTTAAAAATCTTACATTCTACTAGAGAAAAGTACCTCTTTGTCTCCATCTCTACTTGTCAAAAAGTAAGATCCTTCTAATAGGATTCATTTGGAAAGCAAAGTGTATTCTGCACGTGTTCGGATAAATTATAATAATTTAAAGCCATTTGGAGGCTATCCTAACAAGTATATGTTATTTAAATTATGTTCTATTATATACTAGCATTTATCTTGCAAATTTTTATATGGTTTGCTTCATGTACCTTTTCAATTGTTTATCCATTCATTCACAAGGTGTCAAAACAGAATGGGGAAATTTTAATGGACTTTTGGACAAAACAGACTCTTGTTGAAACTATAGCTTTGCGACTTTAGTAAAATGAGATTATTCACTTAATCACAGCACATAACAAGAGTCATGCCTAGAAATGTGCAGTAGTATGTCTTCCAACGTATTTAAAAAATGATGCACTGTGGAGATCAACAAGTTTAACAAATACAATGATAATACACAGAGACAAACACTTGAAATGTAATGACAAGGTATAAGAAATAACACCTAATCAACATGGGGGAAAGGAATCTGCAGTTATTAATCTTACATCATACTTTAGGGATAAAGGATTAAAGATGGAGAGGGAACAAAGTGAAAGTGTCTTAGCAGAAAGTATATCTCATCAATCAAAGAGGCCTGTGGAGCTACAGTTCATGGGAGGGTAACGGATTTAGGTACTGATGTTGAGAATTAGGTGTGCAGTGGCAGGTTCATCCTAGCAATAGTTTTTATTAGCATAACACTAATGCTTCTAATTCTCATTCTCTCTCCTCCCTCTCTCCCTCTCTGCATCTCTCCCTCTCTTCTTTGCTCTCTCTCTCCTCTGTCTCCCTCCCCCCTGCCCAGCTTACTGAGCTTTGATCCCAGGTCTCCTCCTCCTCCTCTTCCTCCTTCTTTTCTTCTTCTTTACTTTTAATGTTGAGGCAACTCTTACTAAGTCACCAAGGCTGGCCACAAATTTACTCTGTCTCCAAGAAGTTTTTGAACTTCAAAACTTCTCACCTCAACCTGGAATTCTAAGCCTACATCAACAGACATTGTTTTATTTTTAATAGTCTTTTCAAAATAATTATAATATTATTGTAGTTTATATGAATGAATGTCTCACCTGCACATATATATGTGTATCATGTGTATATCTGGTGCCTGCAGAGGCCAGAAAAAGCACTAAAACTTGAGTTACTGATGCTCGTGGGTGCTGAGAACTGAACTCTGGTTTTCTGCCTGAACAAGTGCTCTTAACTGCAGAGGTATTCTTCTGGTCCCAATTGTAATACCATTAAGAAGACCAGAAACAACAGAGATGTTATAGAAATTCCTAACATAATACAGTCAAAAGAGACTTTGTTTTCACTGAGCTTCCAACTTCAATGTTATGCATAGGCTATATCTATATTATATTCTGCGTTGGGCATAGGAGGTTAAAACAACCTTTTATTGCTTAGACCAAATATTTATTATTATTATTGTATAGCAGATAAATTTGTGGGATAGGGCAGTGGTGGTGCATGCCTTTAATCCCAGTACTTGGGAGGCAGAGGCAGGCAGATTTCTGAGTTTGAGGCCAGCCTGGTCTACAGAGTGAGTTCCAGGACAGCCAGGGCTATACAGAGAAACCCTGTCTCGAAAAACCAAAAAAAAAAAAAAAATTGATTTGTGGGATTATGATGTTGAAATCTTTATTTGATTTTAGAGTATAACAATGACAAGAGAAGATTTTCATGCAATTTCTGGCATCTAGAACTTTTCAATATCTTGGAGTTCTCCAAATCTGTGGCTAATAGCAAATTACTCCTGATCCAGTATGTGTATTATATTTTATTTCCTAAAAGCAATACCCTGAAATTGTCAATTGTTTTGTATAGGTTTAGAATTACTGTGGCAAGAAGGTATCTAGTAATTTATTAATCTTAATTTCTCCAATGCCATCAAAATGACTGCAACAGGAAAAATTCACATTAGGTGAATTAAGACAGTCCAAGGGAGTCAAATATTTTCCCTCACATATGGACCATGATTAATATAGATACATAAACTCATATGTACATAGGATGTGAAAATAGAAACTAAACTGTCTAAGGAACAAAGAGAATTAATGGGAGGAGAAGAGAAAGATGAACATTGCAGGACTTTGAATATGTTCAATGTTCAGCTTACTTACATGAAAATGCCCTATGTAGTGCTCAGAATAATAAAATAAAGTTTAATTCATGACTCAGATGTGCTATGCACCTCTTACAAAGTGAATTAAATTGTTTCAAATCTGTTTTTGTGTATATGAGTAGTGTGTGTGTGCCTGTGAGTGTGTGTGTGTGTGTGTGTGTGTGTGTGTCACTGTGTGTGTGTGTGCGCGCGCGCGCGCGAGAGAGAGAGAGAGAGAGAGAGAGAGAGAGAGAGAGAGAGAGAGAGAGAGAGACTGTATACCACATGTCTGCAGTTCTGACAGAGGTTAAAAAAAAAAGAGTATTGGATCCCTTGGGTGGTCGAGTTATAAACTACCATGCGGGTTCTGTGTATGAGTAGGAGTTAGCTGGTCACATTGCATATGTTGTCAAGAAGCAGAGAGTGGATGAATGTGACCTGGATCCAGGCTCTAAAATCCCAAGGCCCAACCTCAGTGGTACAAGACTCTACTTCCTAAAAGTTCCACAATCTTTTCCAAGAGTGCCACCATGAGGACCAAGTGTCCAAAAATGTGAGCCTTTAGGGAATGTTTCACATTTAAACCACAGCACCCAAGTGGAGACAGAGACAGATCACAGTACATCAGTGTTCACTAAGGAAACATTCATAATTGCCAAAAATTAGAAACAAATAACATGTCCTTAGGCAGGACCAGGAGCAATCAAAATGGACATATGCATACTTCAAAATATTATCCAACCATAGAAAGGACGAAAACTGGAACAGCTACAATGATACAGATGAAACCTGATAGCATTGTGCTGAGTGAAATAAGGCAGGCACAAACTGAGAGACACTGTGTTAACTCGCACTCATTGTTTTTATCTTCACCACCACTGACATGATTTCAGGATTCAGCCAAATTTGTTATTGCAGTTCCAGAATTATTAAATTCTGTGTTTTGAAACCTCTAGGATTGTTCCTGGAGAGGCCTCAATACCATGTCCTCTGCATTTCTTCCATCATTCAGAGTTGTTTCATTTCTTTACTTTTGTCCAATAGCATCTGTCTAAGTCTGCAGCTGTTAAAATACATGCAAACCCATTTGTTGGCTGAAGTTTTTCCTGTACCACTCTTTAATAAAATGCTGATTGGAGGGATGGCTCTTACTTTTTAAGCAAATGTAGGGAACACTTTTTTTGTGTGTGATTGGAATGCTGGACAAAGTCATATTTAAAAAAAAGCCATACGCATTAACATGATGGTTCCTATGCATTTTGTGACTTTATTTGCTTTACTTTATAGAATTTTAAATTAACACTTAGTTGAAGAATTAAAATCTCATCAAATTTTATTTTACTCACACAGAAAATCTTTTACAAAAGGGGCAAATCAAAATTTTAAATATCCCTAGAGTTTCTTTCACAAAACATTAAGTTAATATTACTTACTAAGATATGAAAGGACAACAAAATACCTACCCTTTCAATAATAAACCCCTTTTTCATATATGTGCACATTATTTGTGAAGTTTTTAAATTGGCATGATCACAAAAATCAAGTTTAAAGGTGACATGTTTGGGCTGCGGAGGTGGTCTAGTTGGCAGAATATTTGCTGAGGAAAATTATAAACATGAAAAACATTTTTTTGAATCCTTAACACCCACTTAAGGTGCCAAGCATCACTGGCAGCACCAGTGGGTGAGGAGGAGAGAAGGAACAAGCAGATCCCAGTTGCTCATTGGTCAGCCAGTTTAACTATAATACTGAGCACCACATTCAGTTAGGGAATCTGACTTAAGATGTAACATGGAGAATGATAGAGAAATATTCCCAACATCGGCTTCTGGACTCCATGAAGAAATGCATAAGTAAATGCACCCACAAATATATACATTTCTACACACATATAGGACATTTGTGTGTGTATACACACACACACATATCACATTTTATTTTAAATCTAATTGTATAGTAGAGGTAGGTCAAATATGAGTATAATAAAAACATTTTGTATCACATTGCACCAATAAGAATTTAGTCTTCTTTTCTTTAACTGAAAACCATCAGTTGGGCAAGCCACAGCTGATGCTAAAGATAAACAGAATTGATTCCCAAACAGGTCAAAGGCCAATGCAAAGGCCATTTCTGCTGAACACATTTCTTTTTCCACTTTGGGAATCCACAACCCGATCTTGTTGCATTTGAATGTCTAACCCCATCCTGTCACATCCAGATAAACATCTTTTACTGCTGGAAGAGCAATTTTCTCTCTAGCTTTGAAAGTTTCTGCCTTTACTATAAATAGTAAGTGATTTATTGTCAGTGTGCAAAGCTTATTTTTGAATTAACATTGATTTTCATCTGTATGAATATTTTAGGATTTGGAAAGATGTTGAGCCTGTTTGGATTTGCACATGGAGTCTTCTCTTGTGATTTACCTCTCTCAGCCTTCTGACAATAACTCCTTTCATTTTCAAGTTGCTCTGTGATAGGATCCTGATTGGGTCTTTCTCCTGGAGATTACTTGCAGGTATTTGGGCTTGAAAGGCAGACTGCAAAAGAAATATAACAGGAAAACTATTATTATTAAACTCGAAATAATTATGTATTAACAATATACTCACTATCATGTTTTGGTTCACAAAGGTGTCTGGAATATTTGTGTTGGCAACATAACCATAGTGCATTAACTTCCAAATACTAAAAAACATTAAATAAAAATTTTGAATACGAAGCAAAATATATAGTTTGGTTGCAAAAGACATGCCTTTTGGCCATGGGTGATTATACACAAAGCTGTCACCGATCTACTTCCATTTCTTGTTCCCATTTCCATCCTTATGTAATTCTTTTTTTGGGGGGAGGAGGGGGTCTGGGTTTGTTTGTTTGTTTGTTTGTTTATTTATTGGATTTTTTTTACATTTCAAATGTTATCCCGTTTCCTGGTTTCCCTTCCAGAAACCCCCTATTCTATCCTCCCTCCCCCTGCTTCTATGAAGGTGCTCACGCACCCACCTACCCACCCACTCCTTCCTCCCTGCCCTGGCATTCCCCTACACTGGGGCATCAAGTCTTCACAGGACAAAGGGCCTCTCCTCCCATTAATGTCCTGCAAGGTCATCCTCTGCTACGTATGCAGCTGGAGCCATGGGTCCCTCCATGTGTACTCTTTGGTTGGTGGTTTAGTTCCTGGGAGCTCTGGGGGTCTGGTTGGTTGATATTGTTGTTCTTCCTATGGATTGCAAACCCCTTCAGTTCCTTCAGTCCTTTCTCTAACTTCTCCATCTGGTACCTCATGCTCAGTCCAATGGCTGGCTGCAAGCCTCCACCTCTCTACTTGTCAGGCTTTGGCAGAGCCTCTCATGAGACAGCTATATCTGGCTACTGTCAGCAAGCACTTCTTGGCATCCACGATAGTGTCTGAGTTTGTTGATTGTATATGGGATGGATCCCCAGGTGGGGCAGTCTCTGGATGGTCTTTCCTTCAGTCTCTGCTTCATATTTTGTCTTCATATTTCCTCTGGTGATTATTCTGTTCCTCCATCTAAGAAAGGCTGAAGCATCCACACTTTGGTCTTTCTTCTTCTTGAGCTTCATGTGGTCTGTGAATTGTATTTTTGATATTCTGAGTTTTTAGACTAATATCCACTTAATAATGAGTACACACCATGTGTGTTCATTTGTGACTGTGTTACCTCACTCAGGATTATATTTTCTAATTCCATCCATTTACCTAAGAATTTCATGAATTCATTGTTTTTAATAGTTGAGTAGTACTCCATTACGTAAATACACCACATTTTCTGTATCCATTCCTCTGTTGAAGGACATCTGGGTTCTTTCCAGCTTCTGGCTATTATAAATAAGGTTGCTATGAACATAGTGAAGCATGTGTTATTTTCACATGTTGGAATATCTTCTGAGTATATGCCCAGGAGTGGTACAGATGGGTCCTCTAGGTCCAATTTTCTGAGGAACTGCCAGACTGATTTCCAGAATGATTATACGAGCTAGCAATCCCACCAACAATGGAGAAGTGTTCCTCTTTCTCCACATCCTAGCCAGCATCTGCTGTCACCTGAGTTTTTGATCTTAGCCATTTTGACTGGTGTGAAGTGGAATCTCAGAGTTGGTTTTTTTTTTTTTTTATTTTATTTTTTTAATTTACATTCCAAATCACTTCCCCTTTCCCGTTTCCTCCCTCCCCGAAAGTCCCATAAGCCCCCTTCCCTCCCTCTTTTCTCCGTTCAACCCCCTCTCATTACTCTGTCCTGGCGTTCCCCTACATCCAGTCTTTACAGGACCAGGGGTCTCTCCTTCCATCTTTTTAGAAATCTATTGATATGCTGATTGTGTCTAGGGTATTCTGAGATTCTGGGTCAATATCCCCTTATCAGTGACTGCATACCATGTGTGATCTTTTGTGATTGGGTTACCTCACTAAGGATGATATTTTCAAGTTCTGACCATTTGCCTAGGAATTTCGTGAATTCATTGTTTTTAATTGCAGAGTAGTATTCCATTGTGTAAATATACCACATCTTCTGAATCCATTCCTCCGTTGAGGGACATCTGGGTTCTTTCCAGCTTCTGGCTATTATAAATAAGGCTGCTATGAATATAGTGGAGATCAAGAATAGACAAATGGGACCTCATTAAATTACAAAGTTTTTGCAAGGCAAAAGACACCGTCAAAAAGACAAAGCGGCAACCAACTAACTGGGAAACGATCTTTACCAACCTTACATCCGACAGAGGGCTAATATCCAAGATATACAAAGAACTCAAGAAGTTAAACTCCAGAGAGGCAAGTAACCCTATTAAAAAATGGGGTACAGAGCTACACAAAGAGTTCTCACCTGAAGAATATCTAATGGCTGAGAAGCACCTAAAGAGATGTTCATCATCCTTAGTCATTAGGGAAATGCAAATCAAAACAACCCTGAGATTCCATCTCACACCAGTCAGGATGGCTAAGATCAAAAACACAGGAGACAGCAGTTGTTGGCGAGGATGTGGAGAAAGAGAAACACTCCTCCACTGCTGGTGGAATTGCAGGCTGGTACAACCACTCTGGAAAGCAGTCTGGCGGCTCCTCAGAAAACTGGGCATGACACTTCCGGAGGATCCGGCTATACCACTCCTGGGCATATACCCAGAGACTTTACCTGCATGCAATAAGGACACATGCTCAGAGTTGTTTTGATTTGCATTTCCCTGATGACTAAGGATGTTGACCATTTCTTTAGGAGCTTCTCAGTCATTCAGTTTTCCTCAATTGAGAATTCTTTGTTTAGCTTTGTACCCATTTTTAGTAGGGTTATTTGGTTCTCTGGATTCTAACTTGATTTGTTTGTAAATATTGATATTAGCCCTTTACTGGATGTAGGAATGATAAAGATCTTTTCCCATTCTGCTGGCTGCAATTTTGTCCTATTGACAATATCCTTTACATTATAGCTTTGCAATTTTATGAGGTTCCATTTGTCATTTCTTGATCTTAGAGCATAAGCCTTTGTTCTGTTCAGGAAATTTTCCCCGGTGCCTATGTGTTTGAGATTCTTTCCTACTGTCTCTTCTATTAGTTTCAGTGTATCTGGTTTTACGTGGAGGTCCTTAATCAACTTGGACTTGAGTTTTGAAGTGTCCAGTTAGTTTGAACTGAGCAGAGAGCATCCAAGATATGTGATACCAAATTGATCTTCGTGAATTTTGAGAAAATTCCCCAGGCTTCCATTGTTGTTGTCTGTCCCTTTACAACCTCTTCTTCAGAAGACAGGGAGAACTTCCTTTTTACAATATCAGGTGAAGAAACAGGGAACAGTAGTTTTGGCAATTCCTGCCACTCTCTTTTAATCACTCTTGTGTCAGAAGTTTATATCTTGCCCATAGTAGATACCCTGTGCTCTAGGGATAGGCCCATCCTCATCTAGCTCTTAGGCTAAGGAATGTTAGGAGGCATCTACTAATTCGAAAGTTCATTGCCTCAGTTTTTAGTAACATGTCTGAGTAACTAGATATAGAGATTGCAGTTTTAATTTTAAACGTGTGTTTGCATGTGGGTTTGTATGCAGGTAAGGTGCTTGTGAGGACTGCTGCCAACAGATCCAGAAAAGGGGCACTAGATGCCCTGGAGCTGGAGTTATAGGTGGTCGTCAGGCACCTGACATCACAGCTGGTAACTAAACTCAGGTTCTATGTGGTACTCACTCATAATGTGAATTACTGAGCCATCTCTCTAACTCCTAAAGATGATATTTGTCTTTATGTTTTATGCATATGCCTCAGTTGTTTCAGAACACAAATAGAGAATGGATTGAAGTTTTGGTTTTCTACACTGTAATGGCCTATAGCATATATAAAAGCTATAGAGACAGTTTGGTTGCTTGATGGTTTCCAAGAAGCTGGTCTTGAGTTCTTTGTATGATGAAAACATACAGCTCTTAGACATGGCCACCTAGTAAAATGAAACTTATGTGATAAAATCAATGAAGAAATAGGTCCTTGATTGCACAATGCTAATGGCTCTTAAACCATAGCACATAAAATATCTCCTGGAGGCCTTGTTAAAATATGGGCTGCTGGGCTGTATTACCAGAGTTTCTGACTCAAAGGCATAGAAACAATAAAATAAAACACAATATACTTAGGTTTTTATCAGTTCTTAGGTTTAGTAGTGGTTCTTGTCCAGGGATCTCCTCATGAAAGCCACTGTGCAGAGCTGATGATTCTTGTACCCTGTGACTCCTTTACATATATCTCAAGAGTTTCTGTATAGATAGCAAAGATGGGGCCTTTTTTTCCCAGACAAATCAGATTAATCAGGAGCTCTACATACCATCTTTTTTTTTTTTTTTTTTTTTTTTTTAGCTTCATCCAATTCTGAACGAAGAGTTTGGACTTCTCTTGCTACCTGTGTATTTTCCCAGTAGTGAGCCCCAGCTATAAACTAGGTTGAACACACAAAAGAAAATTCTAAAAAGACCTGTTAAGCTGTAACTGCTAGCGGATTCCAAGGCTGGATGCTATCACCTATTAGGTCTTTTACTTAGACTACAAACTGCCAGATGATCTTGATGCTAATCCTATCTGATTAAAGCTGCCAGCAGCAGGTAGTTTTGATTCACTACAGACTCTTCACTTCTACTCACCTCTGAGAGAAACTAGGACAGAAATCATTGCTCATTTTAAATCTGGGAAGATGTGAAAAAAATTCACACATAGTTTATTAGACTGAAGATATTATACAATTGCCTAAGGTTACATAGCTCATTAATACGGAATCTTATAAAACTCTGAATTTTATTTCATATTTTTCTATTGGAGCATTGATTCAGTTTCACTTTATTACCCATTTAGAAGACTCACATTTTGCATATGCACTTCTAACTTACAGGGATTTGGTCAAGAGATAGACATTTCAGAAGGGCACACATTTCTCCATTAAGGTTTGTTATCTAAAAGGAAGGCGGAGATGTTCATATATGTAAAAGTACTACAAGACAGAGAGAGAGGCATGGGTCCCAGAAATAGAGCTAGCTGATAGAAGCAGCAGCTGCTGATATGAGGGTAAGAGAGTCTCTTAAAATACCCAATAAGGATTACTTCAAATAACCTAAGAATTCCATATACTATTTGATGCGATAACATTCTATAACTTACAATAATGTGCTTTATAATCATGAAAATGTCTTTTACTTTCACCATACATACATTACCTGAACTTTTTACTTAAAAGTGTTTTAATTGCTTTCAATCAAAGCAAGCAAGGACACGAAGGGAATACACAGACCTTAGAATGAACTCTCAGATTTTCAAAAATAGAAAGGGACCTGCAGGCACTCACACTCTGATGAAACCACATTCTTGTCTGTATGTGCTAAGAATAGTTTTGTCAACTGAAGGGACGATTTGTTGCCCTGATATTTAAAAGCACAAATCAACTCCAGAGAGTTGAGCATAAATAAACTCCAAAGGGTAAGGCAAGGTAACACAGATGCAGATCTTGAGAAGATTTGATTTTACGTCAATCATTAGGCTATTTCATTGGAAATATACCAATATTATCACCTGCAGTGAAGATACTAGAGTCATTATACTGATGTATGAAGATGATAATGTCATAAGCAACAGTAACAGAAGACAATCAAGAATAAAGCCAGAGCAGTAACATGTATTTATAGTTTTCTTTATTTGGTTAACTGTTATCTCTTGTTTTCAGAATGCTTAGAATACTGTAGCAGCCCTGAATTATTCTTATATTTCGGTACTACCTTTAGGCAGGGACATAGTGAATATATTTAAGAAAAAAATCTACATACTGTGCATATTTGCTGAAACACTGTTAAATAAAATATTTTTTTAGCCTGACTACCTGACTACCTCAGAAATATATATATATATATATATATATATATATATATATATATTCTTCTATAGTTTGTTCTACTTGAGAAGTATTTCAGATTGAACATAGAGCCTTTTGCATACTATGAAAGTGCTCCACCCTGAGTTACTTCCTTACCCATCATAACTTTAACTCTTTGGTTGCCTAAGGGTTTTATAACTGTAGCACCATTGACTTTTGGATTTGGATGTGTCTTTACTGACTGGAGTTTATTCTGTGTTTTGCAAAACATTTCACAGCATCCCAGTTCCCTATTAAATACAAGCCAAGCAGTTATGACAAATGACATGTGTCAAGACATCACCAATTTGCTTGCAGTTGAATGACTTATATGGGGAGCCACTGGTTTATAGTCTTCAAGCTATTCTTGAATTCAAGTCAGTGATTATTCAGTCAATAAAATCGAACAGGATCTGATTGTGCCTCATATGAGAAACCCTGACACTTGCCACATTTTGAATAACTAAGCTTCTTTCTGTCTCACACTGCAGTTACAACCTGAATGGTTTTTTTCCTTCTAGATGACAAATCACAAGGTAAATTCAAGATAGTAAGTTTAAGGAATTAATGGATACAAGATATGAAATAGAAAAGATGTTATTCAAGAGAAAATTTGAAATAAAGCATTTTCTATCATTTTCTCTGGTGATACACATACTAGATATTAGACATATATCGCTACTAGTTGAACTAAAAATCAATGAGCTTCCAAGCTTGGAAATCTCCAGTATAGGAGAATAAGAGAATTGAGAAAAATATAGAAGAAAACTAAATTACTATGGACCTCTGCAAACTCTAAAACAGGCAGATAGAGCTAATAGATGGAGTTAAGAACTCTATCCATATAGATTGATCTACTTCTTGTTGCTACAGTGGCTTGATACTTTAGCAGTAGACAAAGGATGATCCACAGTGGATCTTCTAAGAATTCTCTAATGATTTGAATGGAAAATGGTTCCCAAAAGCACATGTGTCTGAACCCTGTGTCTCTAGCCAGTTTTGTTGTTTGGGGAGGTTGTGGAACCTTCAAGAGGTGAGGTTTTGGCTGTTGGAAATATGCCATTGGAAGCATATCTGGAAGATAGATTTCCTGTCTCCACTTAATCTCCATCAGAAAGATAACCACTGTAACTTCCCTACCATGACATGCTCTACCCTCTCAATCCACAGACCAAAATAAACCCTTTTTTCATTAAGTTGTTCTGTCTGGCACTTGAGGGGATGAGGAAAGCCAAATAATAATAAAAATTGGTACTATAAGTGGAGTTGATATTGTGATCAACCTGACCTGTGGTTTATAGGCATTTGAAACTGGATTATGGGGGGATGTGCACAATATGGGCTCAGGAATCTCTACAACAAAATATGTAAGTAAACTATTCTGGTGGAAGTGAGGAAAACAAGAATGCCTATAGAGGTATACACAGGAAAGATGGCATCTGCCAGGTTCCAGAAGTATATGAAGAGTAGATCTGAAAATGCCCAAGAGGCCATTTGAGTTACAATATGTCAATGACTCTGACTATGTTGTGCCCAAGTCTTGAAAAAGAAAAAAAAAAAGAAAAGAAAAAAAACCTTAACAACAATGTATTAATGTATGTGTCAGAGAAAATTTCTAGACACAATAGCATCCAGAGGAAAACATATTCACTATTCACTGCTCTTAGTCAGGTGGAGAGGGGGAGGAGAGATGACCATAGAAGTAGAATATGTGCATGATAAAGTTACAGAAAGGGTGTATGTGAACAAGACAGTCATAATTGTTAAAGATGTGAGTGCCATTAATGTGAAAGAGTAGACTTTTTAGCTTAGTAGGAAGAAAGGTATTTTGGAGGCAAGAAGTTCTTCTTCAAGAGCCTTGGAGTACAACAATGGAAATCTGTCGGAAGAATATTTGTTTTAAGGTGTGTATCTGAAAAGACAGAACCTCTGGTGTTCTGTGTTAAGACAATGACTCAAACAGATAGATTTCTTTATCTCCAGCTGTGAAGCCACACAGAGAATGTTAAAATTGTAAACCAAAGAGACCATGCTACATGTTGGGTGTGCAGTAGAAAACACTATTTCCTCAAGCCTTCAGAATGCAAGGATGGCGCAGTTCTTTCAGTTTTGAACAAGGCTCCAGAGAAAAAGTTGAAAAGACTAGCTGTCTCAGTGTTTTATTGCTGTGAAGAGACCATGACCAAGGCAACTTTTATAAAGGCAAAGATTTAATTGGGGCTGCCTTGCAGTTTCAGAGGTTCACTCCATTACCATCATGGTGGGAAGCATGACATCTTGCAGGCAGACTTGATGCCGGCAGAGCCAAGAGTTCTGTCTTAATTTGAAGGTAACCAGGAGACTGTTTTCTGTAGGCAGCCATGGGAAGACTACCTTCTGTCTGGCCAAAGCCTGAGCAAAGGAGACCTCAAAACCCGCTTACACAGTGATGCACTTCCTCCAACAAGGTCATATTTCCTCCAATAAGGCCACACCTCCTAATTGTGCCACTTTCTATGGCCAGCATTCAAAGACATGAATCTATGGGAGCCAAATCTACTCAAAATACCACACTAGCCAACAGCTATTGGGTTTCCATTTTCCAAATTGAGCTCTAGAATGATTGCTAGTGGGGCTATGAAGATGAAGCCCATTTATGTGAAGATTCCAGAACGTAGTAGATTCCAAGCATACGATATGTCTACCAGGGAAAGCTATTAGCACCAAGTAGTGTCAGTTCCAGGAATAGGCTGTATATGCTACATTCAGCTGAACAGGAAGGATAGAGAGGTTTAAGCACACTGGAAGCCAGGTGATACCACTGAGAGCTGAGAATATTAGATGTGTAACTAGAGGATGTAATGTTTTTCCGGGAAGACTTGACTCTTGCTTTGGTTTCATCTTTATTATGACTCTGAGAAATGTCCCTCATAACTTCATGTAGTATTTAAGCACTTAGTCCCCAGCTCCTGATGCTGTTTGAAAAGGTTATGCAAGCTTTATGTGATGGAAGTTTGCTGGAGACAGAACAGCATCCTTCACTATAGATAGGCTTTGAGGCTTTGTAGTCTCTCTCTCTCTCTCTCTCTCTCTCTCTCTCTCTCTCTCTCTCTCTCTCTCTCTCTCTCCCTCTCTGTTTTCTATGCGTGGATCAAAATGTGATCAGCTAATTTCCTGCTTCCATGTTTTCCCCAAGTGTTCTTTGCCTTACTTGCCATAATGAACTCTATCTTTCTGGAGCGTAAACTCAAATTAACTCCCTCATCCTTACTTTGATTTTCTTGAGGTGTTTTACCACAGCAACAGAAAGGAAACCATATAATTCCCTGTCAGAAGAAGAATGTTTACTCTTTGCAATTGTACACTAGAATTATGCAATTTGTGTTTTGATTTGACAGGGGTTCACAATTAAGGTCTCAGAAGAGACCTTATGGATGAACTTTTGAAGTGTTGGAATTGCTAAGAATGCGGGGATATTTGAAGTTTGACTGAATGAGCACACTATGATGAAATGGATACAAACTTAGTAAGGGCAGGGGCGGAATATTATGATTTGAATGTCAAATCTTTTCCATAAGTTCTTGTATTTGTACACTTGGTTTCCAGCTAACAATACAGTTATGGAACTTTTTAAGAGGTAAGACCTATCTGTCGAAAAGCCCACAGGGAATGGATTGGTCAGGTATTATTAGAGCCAGCCATGTCACAGGTTTTCATAACTGCTTCTTGGTTGGCCCTATGCAACAAGCAACACCTCAGTGAATGCAGATTACAGCTCTCATGCATTCTCCTCTATGATGGGCTGTGCCCTCTCCAACTAAGAGTCAAAATAAATCTTTCCCCCCTTAAGTTAAATCAATCAGGTATTTTGGTAAAAGAAACAATGAAGGCTAACTAATCCAGTTTCTATAATAGATCTTGAAGATGAGGACTGTAGGGATGGCTTAGGGTCAGGAAAGATGAGGGGTCAGATGTGTGGACACAGATTGGGGAGAATGTTATGTAAGCCAACGGCATATGGTATGTCTCTCATCTAGCAGTACTAATAGCATAGAGCATCCTTTTTGAACTTGCTCTTTATAAGACATTGTTCTGGAAATATCTTCAAACTGCTTTCTGTATGAGGTAAACATAAAGTATAAAGTAGCCCTAATCCCAGTATTGTTCTTATTTCCCATAATTACATATTTTGCTATCTCTTTTTATCTAGAAAAGTAACTTTTATTTTGTTTTGTTTTAGTTTGTTTTGGTATGGTTTGGTTTGGTTTGGTTTTTCAAGACAGGATTTTTCATTATGTACCTTTGGCTCTCCTGGAACTAGCTCTGTAGATCAGGCTGGTTTCAAACTCAAAGAGATCTATCTGTTTCTGCCTCACAAGTTCTGGAATTAAAGGTGTACACCTCCACTACTCAGCCAAAAATAACATTTTTTTCTGCCTTTATTTCTTTAATTCTGCAATTATTCAATTGTGGTTGATTTAATAAGTTTGACTGCTCTTCTACATGAAGAAAATTTTATAATATAATAGCTATTATTTTACCTCCAATTATATGTTATATTTTCATTGAAATAAAAGGGCAGAAGAGAAAGGGAAGTTGTTAATTGGTAAGGAAAATTATTTGGAAGGGAAAATATGGACTTCTAATATACCAGAGGTCAAAAATTTGGAAACAATTTTGAACAGAAGATGAATCATGGTTTAAATTTATGTCTAAGACATCAAAAGAAGTCCACTTCAAATGTAAAGAATTAAAATATTTACTATATTTTAAATGCTTTCCTAAATGTTTAAATTACATGGCACTCTGGTGAAATCTCTCCTTTGACTTCACACATTACCCACTGACTCTTTAGCAGGCTAATCTAGTCATGTTATAGCATCTGTAATGTTAAATGCACATTACAAATGCTTGAGTGGCATAAAGCTTAAAGAAGGAAAATGTATGTCTATTTTAAACAATAAGTGTTGTTGTGAAGGTATTCTGATAATACATTAGTATTTATATTAAATTACCTTTATGTAAACAAGATTATTTTAGATAATATGAAGATCCTAATCAATCCATTAAAGGCATGAAGAACAGGGTTGAGATATTTCTAAAAGAAATTACATTTTGGGTCTGTGACAAAAATCCTCAGATCTTGGGATGTTTCCACACTGCTCATCCCCATGAACTGACATATGCATTTCAGATTAACCTGGCCAGCGCACTATAGCTTAAGACAATATCCTGTGACAGTTCTTTGTATCAGCTATATATCTTTATACCTGTCAATCTATCCATGCTACAACTTGTGTCACTAGGGATTACACACGTTTATTATCATAATAATATGTCACTTTGACTAATCACCAGAATCCATTGTAATGTCTATGGTAAAAAAAAAAAGAAGAAAGAAAAAGAAAAAAGAAACATAAAAATAAATAGTAAAGCTGAGAAAATATCTGCACTGTGTTTAAACTTGTTTTCAAATCTTAAGGCCACTTTTAAAAATATGGTCGAGTAGCCCATGTTAATAGAAGAGTAAGGTGGCTGCTGAGAAATAAACCAAGTCATATAAAAAAAATTGATGAAAAATTGCTGCCCTCAAAATGATAGAGGGTTGAATGGACAATTCACAAGGCAGAGAATGGACAGCTCAGAACACAGAAATATACAAAAGTAACTTCTACTTACTAATAAACTCAGTCCAGTATTTGATGATGTGGATTCTAGTTCTTTGTCAGATCTCCCTGACTATTCTGGCTTTCCTCACCCCCCCTAAGAAATAAGGCTACTCTATTAGCATCTGCCTGAGGGACAACCTCTTTCCTTAAAGCGAGTACTTGCTCAACAGTGTGGCTAGTGCTATTCAGTCAAAGAGATGGTAGTCCACATTCTACAGATAATCAGAGATATTTGTCTTCCACAAGTGGCATTGTAATATTAGCCTAGCTAATTCTACATAATAATATTAAGAATTAATATATTAATTAATATCTTGTTTTCTAGGGAAAAGCAGATGAATGCTGAAAATTAGTTACTGTTGAGAAAAAGGTTGACTAGAATAACCTAAATTCTAAGGATGATAATGACAGAGTATCTGAACATGTGAGACATGGAATAGGGACTAAGACAAGCTCAAACGCCATTGAATGAGAACAATAGCAATGGGCACAGGTGGGCTGATAATCATAAGGTAAAATGGTGAATGCTTCCTTTACTGAGGAGGAAAAGGATAGTAATGAAAGAGTATCACAATTTTGGAGATGCAATAAAAACAGAGGTATCCCTCGCTCACTCTGCTACACAAGGCTATATATTAACCTTTTTCCATGCTCCAAGATGCAGAGAGTCCAAGCACTGCCACAACTCTTGGATGTTTTGAGATCAAGTCATGACACAAGTACATTTAAGAATGACTTTCTTCTCTTACGGGGTGGGGGTGAGTAGGGAGGAGACTATAATAACACAGCTGTGTGGCTGACATGGCAAAATATAAGCCTTGAAACCATCTGCTCTGGATATTTTTAAGTTAGAGCAATGTTGGGATGCTACAGAAAAGTTGAATTGTTTATGTGCAAAGGAAATGGAAATCAAATCTATGGGATCCAAAGAAAAAATACTACTTAGTTTTTGGCATGAAATCCAGTTGAAATACTAGTGATTTAAATATGTCTACCATGTAGTTCCTGCCACAGCTCAGACCTCTGATACTAAAATCATACAGTGTTTTGTGAAACTGTGCTTCTTCTCCTAGCCTGATGCTGTATTGCTAAATGAGAAAACACACTTTGATTACTAGAGTTCTTATTCAAGGTATTCTTTCTCTGAATTTTAGTTAGAGAATTATTTGAAAATGTGGCCATGTTAAGCTTAAGACCAAATTAACGAAGAAAATGATTGGGGTTGTTAGTGTTTGAGAAGGTTGGTTCCCTTCCAAACTGGATGCTGTCATTTTTCAGTTAAAATTGTAAATTCGAATTTTTTATGGTAACTGCTCAATATTTTTGGCTTCCAAGATTGTTAATACTAGAGTCATCTATAAGGGAAAAATTAGTGAGCGAAATAATATTCGGACTTTCACAAGAATGAGAAAGGAAATAATTAAAATAATACCAGATATTCATTTTCATTGTCTTAAAATTGAAAATTCATTCTTGTGGTTCAAGAATGTGTAGTGGCCCACTGTAGTCCTGGATTTTAGACACACAGGGAATAACATACAGGCAGAGGACCTGGCGCATGCCCATGCAGGCCCAAGCGCTTGATACTTCAGTCTTTTGTGAGCCTATATGAGCACTTCTTAGTTGATTCTGTAGGTTGTTTTCTTCTTGTCATCTCCATTCCCTCTGACTCACACAGTCTTCTTTTCCTCTCTTCCTTCAGGTGAAAGATTACCAGGGATTTCTTGGGGGAAGGGACCTCATGAAGACCTCCAATTTAGTCTCTCTTTGTAATGTCTAGATGCCTAAACCATCTAAAATATACCCCAAAATAAAACTAGTTTAACCCAGGAGATATGAATCTATTTCTTGACTTTCTTTGATTATTAATTTATTTTTTTATGGTATAGTAGTTTAAGATCTAAAAGGAGTCAAGAAATTTATCTCTTCCCTTCCCTCTGTATAGGCAGAGTCTTTTTGCATTACTTCATCCGTGTAAAAACCCGAACAGGAGA
The DNA here is from genome assembly GCA_036184795.1 of Tokudaia tokunoshimensis. NCBI lineage: Eukaryota > Metazoa > Chordata > Mammalia > Rodentia > Muridae > Tokudaia > Tokudaia tokunoshimensis. Next base: position 70,556,141 of record BTHU01000016.1, on the reverse strand, counting down.
CATCTGACTTTAGACCTGTTGTGATAATATTTTTTTGGTCATAGCCACACACTTGTGGGACCCGTGAGTTTATTTCACGATCCATCACTTCATAAACAGAAGCACAGTAAAAGATGACGTTCCTCTGCCTACCACTGTTTCGGAAATTGATTCAAAAGTAAAGACACTCCAAAAAAACGTGCCCTGTAGACCATCGGTTCCTCCAGATGGCTATTCCGAGGGTTTTTTCAAGCAGAAAAATGAAATGTTCTCATAAAATATATACATTTTCCCTTTTCGGTCTGGATTCAGGTAAACTGCTGGAAAGAAATTGAGTTTTCAGAATGATTTGGAGATAAGGATGGAAATTTTCTGTCACATGAAGGACTCACGATCTGTGTCTCTGTTTAATATTCCATGGTGGACAACAAGCAGACATTCTCCTTTTCTCTGTTGTTCTAATGTGTGGTTTTTAAGGAGCCAGCATAGAGAGAGGATGGTAGTACTATTCTTCAAAGGTACAATGAACTTTATGTTTTTCACATTTCTTTAAAAAAGGATCTTTATTTTCTCTTCAGAAACTTTTTTTTTCTGTTTTCTTTTTTAAACTTTGATCTCACTTTAGCCTGTGAGAATGACTTTTGTTTTTTCTATGAAATAAGTTAGCCCTTCTTAAACCTGAGTGGTTGGGCCAAGGAGTGGCTATGTTTGTAATTTGACACCCAGTATATACTGACAATTACACCTAAAAAAATAGAAATACAAATCAAATATTTTTAAAAAGTTACTGAAATGAATTATAAGTTCTTGGAGGGCAGAGGTGATGGTTTTAGTTTTTATATATCTCATAATGGTGTGTTAAAATGTAAAAGAAATTTTTGAATTAATCAAAATTAATTGCTATTATTTAATCTTTTGTTAGTAGCAAACCCAGGATAATTTGTAAATAATTGCCACAGATCTCAATTTTAAATATCAATGGATATTTTATGTTGAATTAACTTTACAATTAATTCAACACTTTCCTCTTGAATAAAATGCATATTTACATATATATTGACTTGCTGGTCAATATCCCACTGAGTTAATTTTATATAAAAATGATAGCAACCATCTATTGATTGCTTAATTTTTACAGTTGCTGTGATAAGCACTTTAAAGTAATTATTCTAATTTTGCTGATGAGGAAATAGATTTTCTGTTAGAGAGATTAACAAAATTTTCTGTAGCTATACACTATTAAGTTGAAGATCAAAGCATTTGAATTTTTGATCTAACATCTGTACTCTTTAAAATTGTGCTAGAAACCTGGAAGAATTCTTATAATTTAATTGAAAAATAAAATTGTAAACACAATTACAACAACTGTCTTCTTTTTCAAAAAGAATCCTCCTCCTTTGCTTATTTTTCTCTTTCATCTTTCTTTCTTTTCTTTTTGTTTCATTATTCATAAATGTCGTTTTGTCTCCTGAGATCCAGCCCCCTTTGTAATATGGAAATTAGAATAATATAACATAACTTCTAAAACCACTTTCAAGCAAGTATTTTTACATGTATTGTGTTTAGTAGCAATCTTAGTTATAACTTAACTCTTCTTTGTCCAAGAGTTTAGAAGAATAATTAAAAGGCTGATGCTTTCTTGTGTATGCAATAGCAGTTCCGTCTTGCTGATGCTCCAGTGCTGCTGAGACTAGAGAGCATTCCTGAGTGACACCCATAAGGCAGGGGGATTACTTGATCTAGAAGGAGGAGCCCCAGTTGCTTGCTCTGTTGTGAGTGTCTTTCTGGAATGAGCATTCAGATAACAATGGGAGCAGAGAGAGGAGATGTAATGGGTAGACCAAAGCCAGAACAGCTCCTAAAGGGCTTCAATGCCAGGTCCAGATTGTATTCTCATTTCATACTCTAATGCCCCAAAGTCAGGTGAACAAGTGAGCAGCATTGTACAGAAGGGTGTGCAGCAGTCAACAGATTGTTAAGGGCAGCAGCGCATTACTTTAGGTATTCCTCCAGGAATTTTGTTTCAAGTTGGAAGTGATATCATGCTTGGCAAATAGGCAATATAAGCAGTGGTTTACATAAATAACTAAATAAATCAATAAATCAGAATCTAATTATTGGTATTTCCTATATCATTCTACTTCTTTTCACCTTCATAACACCCTATGAATCTATCTCGAAAAAAGTGAATTGTAAAACCAGGGGCATTATATTGTACTCTGTTGGCTGTCATTCCTACCTCTAGCTTTAATCCCTTTAAGTATTTTTTTCATGTTATCCCTGACTGGTTAACATAGACAGCATTCTTTTCATTTAATACCATGTATATGCCTTTCTTTTCAGTGATAATGAAATTTAACCCTCTAGGATTTTGGAATAGATTTAAAATAGATTCTCAATGAATCTATTTCATTTTGGAGAGTGACTATGTTCTCCTAAACAATAAATAGTTAAGTCTTTCTTGATTTAAGTAGAGAACAGACTACTTTGAACTGCTTGGATACCCATTGCAGCAGCAGCAGTGGTCATGGACCCTGTTGGGGGCCATTCCAGTAGGACTGGTAAAAGTACAAGAGTTCTCTGATCTTTTGAGTCTAAGGGATATTAGTATTGCTGGACCTTGTTTCCTAGGAGCACATCTAAGTTAGAGGCCAAGAATACCAGTCTGTAATAGTCTCCATGGTAGCAGGTGTAAGTTACTCTTGGGGCAGGCACAGTATGTAATATTAGAACTACTGTTGTGTTCTTTTAAGTAATTTGGTGCCGCCCGTTTCATTTCCTGCCCGTTGGGCTTTTCTTATGACTTGATCAAATGGGCCAGTTAACATGTTCTTTTCCTGTTATGAGCCATGCTTTGGTTGTCTATGTCTACTCCAGTGTAAATAATCTGCCTTGAATATAAGCATGTTCATCAGTCCCAACCTAGGTTAAGGAGATCATAGGTGGTATTTTCTAGACCCAGCATTTTGAGAAGAAGAACTTCAGGACCAAATCAGTTGACTTTGTCTTGTTTACATTTGTCTTGTTGGTGAATCAGTTCAGGGGTTAGTGTGGGAATCCAGGGACTGGCACCCTCACATTGACTGGTATAATAACAAACCATATGATAAATAGGGGATCTTTTTATCATTGTGCCAAACCAACCCATCCAGAGGTCAAGGCTTTTTCATATGGAGCTCTCTATAGTCAGTTTAAATATTATTCCTCCCAGGTTTTCTCACTTAAGGTCTGTTAGGGTCTTAAAATGTTTTCTCTCTTGGGGAGCTCCCTTCCAGGCCCCTTTTGTGGTGAAGTCCACCTGGGAGCAGTATTACAATAAGACCAATCGGTCCCCACACAATTGTTGTTCGTCCTTTGGTCATTTGTCTATAGGCTGCAACTAGCTGAGACATCTCCAAAAGGAATCACAGGGGCTTTGTTTTCTGGCTTGGGCAGTTCCATCACAGCATGGGGAAGTTTAAGGAGTGATTGTGGCTTGGCCTATTTCCAAGTATCAGCACCTTAAGAACATAAAACAGAACCCCTGTTGGGTTCTGTTTATACAGTTAGTTATATTGATGGATATCTAGGAATGTGAGCTCCCCTGGAACAAGGTTGCCTTTATGTGTCATTTACATGATGAGGCCAGAGAGGCTGAATAGGGACAAGTTCAGATGCATAACTGTAAAATCTGGAAGCACATCATGAGGCAGAGTAAGAGCTAAGCCACTGAGTTCAATATAATGTTTTTCAGAGGTGGTCTGGTTCAGCTTCCAAATCATCCTGGATGTGGTCCACAGCAACCATGACTCCTGCAACTTAAGAGCAGAGGGACTGGTGGGATCTGGACTTCCCCATCAATTGTGCAGAGTCAGTTACATTTTTCAATAACCATTGGAGGTAGGTGTGTCCATATTCCTCGAGGTCTTCTGAGTCCTTTGGGAACATTGAAGGTAGGTGGCCAAACACAATAGCAAAGGAAAGTAATCAGTGTTACAGGGCATGCAGCACATCCTGAAGAGTACAAGGAACAGAATTTCTGGTCAAAGAATGTCTGTTTCTTGGCATTATTTGGCCAGTGACATTCTTAACATCCTATTCATTATTTCAATGTGGCATGAAGATTGGAGGTGGTTGCTCCAGTGCAAATCCCAAGTTAATTCTCTGTGCAGGTGGGAAAAGCTACACTTAGTCTGAGAAAAGTATACACCATGCCCAGAAAGTATCAGTACCCTCTGCAGGGTGGAATGTCAGTAAAGTCCATTTCTACAGGTTCAAATGATTGGGACTCCTATCTTTCTATCAAAGAAGGACTTGGGTACCTGCTTGAGATAAGTACACTGCAGACAAGCTTTGTTAGCTTGTTGGGTAAGTACTGGTAACCTCAGAAACACCAAATATCTTTGTAGCACTTCTCCAATGAGTTGCTTCATGAGCTTGCTGGACTAGGCTGTGAGCAGTCATCTCAGGAATTATTTTTCTATCTGTGGTAGTCAGCCATTACTCCGATTTTTCAATAGCCCCTTCAATCAGTGTTATATCATCACCAGAGGGCAGCTTGTTTGGCTGCCTGATCTGCTAGTTGGTTTCCCCTAGTCACTCACTTGATCTTGACTTATTGTAGCATTGTACTCCTCCACAGACAGGGGCCCCAGACAGCTTCTAGCAGCTGGAGAACTGTGTCTGTTTTAAATTCTTTGCTCCTTGAAGAAATCAATCCCATTTTTTTGTAGACTATTGGTTTGAGTCTCTTCATGTGACAGCCTGTTCCCCCTGTTGTAGGCTTCAACTTCTATGAGTAAAAGTTTCCACATCTGAACTGGGAAGCAACTAAGAAGGTGTCTTAGAGATTATTTTAGTTAGGGTTTCTATTGCTGTGAAGAGACACCACAACCATGGCAACTCTTTTTTTTTTTTTAAAGATTTATTTATTTATTATATGTAAGTACACTATTAGCTGTCTTCAGACACCAGAAGAGGGCGTCAGATCTCCTTACAGATGGTTGTGAGCCACCATGTGGGTGCTGGGATTTGAACTCATGACCTTTGGAAGAGTAGTCAGTGCTCTTACCCGCTGAGCCATCTCTCCAGCCCCATGGCAACTCTTATAAAGGAAAACATTTAATTAAGAATGGCTTACAGTTTCAAAGGATTAGTCCATGATTATCACAGCAGGAAACATGACATCATGCAGGCAGATATGATGCTGGAGAAGTTGCTGAGGGAGTTCTATACCTGGATCTGTAGGCAATAGTAAGAAACTGCCACACTATGCCTAGCTTGAGCATCTAAAATGTCAAAGCCCAGCTCTACAATAACACACTTCCAACAAGGCCATACCTCCTAATAGTGCCACTCCCTATATGCCAAACATTCACACACATGAATCTATGGGGGCCATTCTCATTCAAACTACCACAGAAGGAGAAAAAAAAATCTCTTTTATAATTTCAGAGAGGTATGTAGCAGGATTTATGACCCAGAAACATAGCTGTCATCTTCTAGGTTTATGGGAGGGCCTGGTATTTCTCCCAGTGGCACACTGGAAAGGGCTCATCCCCAGAATTAGCCCAAACAGAGCCTGGTGACCATCCCCATGTAGTTGTTTAGTCTGGCAGAGCTTGTTGACTTGCCTTGATTAGTGATCAGTTTGTCAAGGTTGATGTTACTGGAGGAACAAGTTGAGTATTCTTGTGACTCTCTCGAAGTTATGTGGTGCTGACAATTGGAGTTGGTAGGGAGGCCGCATCATGGATGAAATTTCATCCTCCAGGAAAGCCATGGGGGAACTTCTTTGGTGTCTTCGGACTTAACGAACTGTATAGCCAATATGGACAAGGGCTGGGAAGGGAGAAGCCATTTCACATGGTTTTGAGCCCACTGATCCCATGAAACAATATATGGAAACTGATCTAGGTACTCTTGGACTCTGTCAGTCAAAGTCAAATCTAGAGCTCCTTCAGGTGGCCAACTGACATCAAAGAATCCAATCAGTTTCACAGAGAGTTTTTAATCTGGGGGTTTCATTTTTATTCTATAGTCAGTAGTACACCTTTTTTTAAAAGTTGTCAAGTATGGTTTGTAAGATTGTGTGAATCTCACACTGGGACTGTGTAGACTCCATGACAAGAAAACTTCCCTAGCCAGGAGTTAGGAGAAGTTGCCTGGTATGGTATGAGGGTGGAGAGAAGATCACCTTTTCCCTCCAGCATATGCCTACTTGTTTGATCAACTCACAGTGACTTAAGAGCTCTTACCTTAGTACCACAGATACATTTCCTTGCTCAGTCACTTTTGATTATGGAAGGTAAGTGCTGATCTGATGAAATGACCTCCATGGAACTACATGTTGTGGCCCAATCAGATCTTGCAGCAAAATAGCTGTGAGATCAGTACAAGCATTCACCAATGTATTCATCATTCATTCAGGAGTTATACATTCCCATTTAAAATTCCTAGTCTACCTATTCTATGGAGACCAATCTACCTTTTCTTTGGAGACTAGTGTCATCTGAGTATCCTTTCACAGTTTCTGAAATAATCTCCTGTGGGATGATCAACCTCACCATAGCTCTTCCTGTCTATCTCTCCCGACTCCAGTCTTTGGTCTCACAGTACCCTTGGCCACTAGAAGGAGACCACAGAATCTCATCTAGGTCATTGTTTCTCAGTTCTAGAAACCACTGAAGAATTGTCTGAGAACCCCTGGAGCTGTAACCTCTCTCAAGAAACTGGAATCATAGTGAAAGAGATCTTGCTGGGGCCTCCAGAAATGTTGAGGGAATCTTCCTGGAATAAGCATTCAAACAACAATAAGAGTGGAAGAGAGGATATAACACTAGCAGGATGAAGCCAGGAAACTCCTGAAAGGCTTTAGTCGTGGGCTCAGTTTGTGTTCTTATTTTCTACTCTAATACCAAAAGGTTGTGTGGCCAAGCAAGGAAGGTTTTACTGAAGGGTATGTGGTAGTCAGCAGGTTGTTAAGAGCAATGACCGAGTGTTTCAGCTACTTCTCTAGGTTATTTTGTTCCAAATAACAAGTGAGATCTTGAATGGAAAATAAATAAGCATTGCTTTAAGTAAATCTCTAAATAAATCAGTAAATCGGTATTAACAATTTGATTTCTCAACCTTATTCTACTTTAGTTTCTTTCACTACTCTTATGCCACTTACAGTTCCAAGGAAGAAAACTTTGTATTATTACAAAGCAAAAAAATCTTAAAGTATATATTTATATATAGCGATATGGTGTTTATTAGAGTAGCTTAAGGGTTGTGGTTCAACCCATTGCTATAGTCCAACAATGGCGGTCTTCCAAAAGAAAGTCCAAGAATCTAGTAATAGTTCAGTCAAGGAGCCTGGATGTCCCAGTTGGTCTTCAGTATACATTTGAATCTCAAAGAAGTACCCTTCATTCAGATAAATTCCTGCATTCTTTCTTTTTTTTTAAAATATTTATTTATTATTATATGTGTAAGTACACTGTAGCTGTCTTCAGACACCAGAAGAGGGTGTCAGATCACATTACGGATGGTTGTGAGCCACCATGTGGTTGCTGGGATTTGAACTCATGACCTTCAGAAGAGCAGTAGGTGCTCTTAACCACTGAGCCATTTCTCCAGCCCTCCTGCATTCTTTCTATCCTAATTTTCTACTTCATGTTCTCTTTGGTTTTTGCCCATAACCCAAAGGATCCAAGTCATATTACCTATAATTTCACATGAGATTGGCCACCCAGTGGACCATATCCTTAAAGAAAACATATTCTTTTTCTTCATCTGCCTTCAACTGTCACTAGCTTTTCAGGAGATGTGTTGGTGGCTTGAGAGCTTCTCTTAATAGCTCCATGATGGAACATTGACTGACTAGCTTTTGTACAGGCATCCACAGCTGCTGTGAGTTCATGAGCACAATGTGTTTGTTCATGGCCTGAAAAGGATGTGTTTCTCCTTTCCTTTTCAACTTCCCTTAAAATCTTTCTGTCCTCCTCTTCTGAGTTGGGACATGCATCGTGGATGGAACAGGTGTGATATAGGCATTGATGGCTGAGGAAGGCAGTACACTAAGTAGCAAAATTTCATTTGTGAGATGGGGGATAAAGGATGAAATTTGAGTGTCAAAGATAAGACAAGAAAATTATCATGGACACTGAGAGTAGATTTAATATGGCTAATTTAACTTTAATATGAATCAAGACAATCTTATGTGTAATCACCTATGAAGTATTTTTAGGTAAGTCAGTCCTTAAGATAAAATCTGTATGAATAGTTGGCAAAGCTTTTTTTCCACAAATCTGTAGGCTACTTTCTCTTCATTATGGTAATTGTTTATTTAGCATGGAAACATTATCTAGAATAGACAAAGAACTGTAAAAACAAAACAGACGCATATGACATACCCAAATAAAATATATTAAAAATAATTCAGTAATTCAGTAAATGGATTAATTGGGTAGACAATTCTCAAAAGAGGAAATATGGACAGCCAATTCATATTTTAGAAGTGTACACCATTTTTTAGCCATCAGTGAAATGAAAATTAAAACTGATATGATAATCTCTCTCATTTCAGTTAGATTGACTATCATCAAGAAAAAAGATGACAACAAATGTTGAGGAATATGTGCCACCCTTATACAGTATTAGAAGTAATCTAATGTAGGCATTATAAAAATCCTAGTTATACCACTTTTGGATATTGACCTGAAGGAGTATAGGTCAGTATTCCACCAAGATACGTGCACACCATGTTGATTGTGATATAAATCAATAGCTAAAGAATGGAATCAGCCAGTATGTCCACCAAAAAAAAAAATAAATGAAGAAAATGTAATAATGCACAAATTAGAATTTCATTCATTCATAAGGAAATGAAATAGTATTTTCAGAGAAATTAATGTAACTAGAGATCAATATGTTAAATGAAATAGCTAAACTTTCATTTCTTTCACTCATCAGTTAACTATGACTTTAAGTGTGTGTGTGTTTGTGTTCATGTGTATAAATCATAGAAGTAGAGAAGAATCTGGAGAGGGGCAAAAGAGATTTCAAGGGAGCATGGGGGGTGAAGGAAGGATAATGGATACATGTGATATGAAGGAACGAGGGAAAATTGTGTGGAGGAAGGAGACCAACAAATGGCAGGAAGAGATTGGGGAAGGGTAGTATGGTGGTTTGAATATGCTTTGTCCAGGGAGTAGCACTATTAGGAGATATGGCCTTATCAGAGTAAGTGTGGCCTAGTTGGAGGAAGTGTGTCACTGTGGGAGTAGGCAGTATAAGCCAGTTTTCTCCTAGAGATCTTCAGATGAAGATTTAGAGCTCTTAGCTCCTCCTGCACCATGCCTAACTGGACGCTGCTTTGCTCCTACCTTGATGATAATGGACTGAAGCTCTGAACCTGTAAGTCAGCCCCAATTAAATGTTGACTTTGTAAGAGTTGCCTTCATTATGGTGTTTATTCACCGCAGTAAAAACTTAACTAAGACATGTGAGCTGGACAAAGGAAAGGAGGGAGGCATGTAAATAAGAACAGAGTATAATAGCCTATGAAAATGTCATAATGGATTTCATCACTTTGTTTGTAATTAAAACAGTAATCAATATTAGATTAATTAATAAGGGACACAATCTGGAAATCACTTGTTGCCAAGACCCTTGACATTAAGTTCAATTCTTGGACTCCCATGGTGGAAGAATCAAACTTAACTCTACAAAGTTGTCCTCTATCATTCACATATGTCCTGTGCATGCAAAGTAAGTAAATGTAAAATAATAATATTTAAATGAAAGTAAGAATCATTTATTTTCATATTTCATATCTTTTCAATTGAACATAGTACTCATAGATTATACATTTAAAAAATTATTGACCCTTTGAAGTATTTCATACAACCAAAATTTAATCATGTACAACTTCATTACTCACCCTAACTCCTCCCAGTTCTACCTCTACCTCCTTACCTCCTCAACTTTGTTTTGTCCATATACTCTCAGATATAGGCTCACCCACTAGAGCATACTTGACTTACCAGGTAACACATCCTTAAGTAAAGTCTGCCCATTTTCTTCTAGAAGTCACCAACTTCTCATAGTTCCTTAATCAGGGTTGGGGATCCTGAACCTCTTTTTCTTCCATGTTAATATATATACTCTTAATACTACAAACTTTAGGTTTATTTGGAGGTAGTACTAAGAAATGTTTAGAAGTTGTCCAACTATTCTATCATGTACATACCTTCCATGTTTGCAAAGGACATTTCCTGCACACAGTATTTCTTTAATTAACTAAGGTATTTTCCTTTTATGGCTTGGCCCATGTTTCTTCTCCAAGAAATACACAGATAGCTAGCAAAAACTTTAGTCAGATAATAAATCCAAATATTCAAGGATGAATTAAGTACAGATTCTACCTATGTCTCACAGGTATTCACTTAAATATTTTATTTTCTTTGACACCATACAAAGAAATGGTGGCTTGAGTGAGAATTGTCCCTCATAAACTCATGTTCTATGGAGTTTCACTGGTTTGGCTGTTTGCCTTGATTGGTAATAACAGTGAAGAGTGACTTCCCTCTAGTGGAATGAGTTTCAGGGTCTGAAAACCATCAAGAGTGGCAGCTTTGTCTGAATTCTGGAGTCACGCCCAGTCTTCCAATATCCCATGTTAGACCCAGTTAGTGGCACTGCTTGGGGAGGTCATAGAAACTTGAGGAGATAGAACCTTGCTATAGAGAGTACATCTTTAGGCGTTGGCTTTGAGGTTTTATAGCCTGGCCCCATGTTGTTCTCACTCTTTGGTTCCTGTATGTTGATAAAATGTGATCAGCCAGCTTCCAACTGCCATGCCTTCTCTATTGCCATATCTTATCCACCAAGATGGGCTATTTCCCTTTGGAATTGTAAGTTCAAAAGAATCACATTCTTCCCCCCACCCCCCCAAAAAGCAATGTGATATTCTTGCTTCCTTTTTTGTCATGATATTTTATTACAGCAACAATAAAGAAAATTTTAGTTTTAAAAATAATTTTTAAATGCTTCTACAAAATTGCTCTTGTATTAGTACACATGCACACATGCCACAGTGCACATGTGTAGAAGTCAGAAGGTCCTTATTTCCTCCAGGGTCTCTTTATTGTTCATTGGGGTATATACTAGACTAGATGGCTCATGAATTTCTGGCAATTCACCAGTCTTCTGCCTCCCATCTTGTTATATGGATGCATGTTGCTACCTCGGGCTGTAGAACGGTTCTATGGATCTGAATTAATTGGCCTCACACTTGTTTATGTCTCTGTATATGTTGTGAGACTCTTTGGTGCCTGCACATTTATATTTAGTGTCTTAGTCAGGGTTTCTTTTTTTTTTCTTCATTTTTTATTGGTTATTTAATTACTGACATTTCAAATGTTATCCCCCTTCCCAGTTTCCCCTCCACAAACCCCATACCCCTTCCCCCTCTCCCTGCCTCTATAAGGGTGCGCCTTGACCCACACACCCACTCTTGCCTCAGAACCCTAACATTCCCCTACCCTAGGTCATCAAGCTTCCACAGGACTAAGGGGATTCCCTCCCAGTGATACCCGATAAGGAAAACTGCTACATATACAGCTGGAGTCATGGTTCCCCAATGTGTACTCTTTGGTTGGTGGTTTAGTCTCTGGGAGCTCTAGAGGGTCAGATTGGTTGATATTGTTGTTCTTCCTATGGGGCTGTAAACCCCTTCAGCTCTTTCTGTCCTTGCCCTAATATCTCCATTGGGGTCCCTGTGCTCAGTCCAATGTTGGGCTGCATGCATCCACATCTGTATTGGTCAGGCTCTGGCAGAGCCTCTCAGGGAACAGCTATACCATATTCCTGTCAGCAAGCACTTCTTGGCATCAGCAATAGTATCTGGGTTTTCTGTGTGCAGATGGGATGGATCCCTAGTTGAGACAGTCACTTGATGACCTTTTCTTCAGTTTCTGATCCACTCTTTATCCCTGCATTTCCTTTTCACAGGAGGAATTCTGGATTAGTATCTTTGAGGTTGGTGGGTGGCCCTGGTGGCCCCATCCTCCAACCGGGGGCTGTGCCTATCTATTGGATATTGTCTCTACAGGTTCTATCTCCCCTTTGTTGGGTATTTGTGTTGTCACTAATGTCCTCCCTATTGGGTCCTGGGATCCTCTTGGGTCCCTGGCATCTGGGGACTTTCTAGTGGCTACCCCAGTTCCCCCTCCTTCACTGCTAATTTCTTCCTTTCAAATCCCTGACCCTCTGTATTTCTCCCCTATCTCCTCCCATATCTGAACTGTGCCCTTTCTCTCCCCCTCCCAGATCCCTCTTTTCCTCTACTTCCTGAGATTATTTTCTTCCCCCGTTTGGGTAGGACTGTACCATCCACATTTTGGTGTGGTTCTTTCTTCTTGGGTTTCAGAAAGTCTGTGACTTATATTGTGGGTATTCCAAGCTTCTTTTTGGATAATATCTACTTATTAGTGAGTTTAGTCAGGGTTTCTATTGCTGTGAAGAAACACCACAACCAAAAACAAATTAGAGAGGAAACAGTTTATTCTGCTCACACTTACAGTTCTAGAGTCAATCACTGGAGGAAATCAAGACAGGAACTCAAGTAGGACTGAAACCTGGAAGCAGGAGCTGATGGAGTGTCTATGAAGGGGTTCTTCTTACTTGGTTGCTCCCCTGGTTTACTCAGCCTACCTTCTTATAAAACCTAGGATCATCAGCCCAGTGATGGTACCAACCACAATAGGCTTCCCCATTGATCACTGATTGAGAAAATGCCTTAAACCTGGATCTCACGGAGGCATTTTTCTCAACTGAGGCTCCTCCCTTTCTGATGATTATAGCTTTTGTCAAGATGACACACAAAGCCAGCCAGTACATTTGCTATGACTTCTTGGTAAGTTTGTCTTGAGTGACTTACTTTATTATATAGTCTATTTTAATGACACTAATATGCATTTAACTCCTATACTCTCCTTTAAAATTCTGGTGATTCTATAGATATTTTAAATAAACAACCAAATACTTATAACCTTATTTTAATTTTTTGTGGGCAAGTAGCTTACTTGCTACTTTTAAAAACACTTACAGCATATTTACATTACTTAATGAGTCCTTATTTACATTATTTAAATGAGTATTAAAGTTATTTTGAAATGTAAGTTCTATAAGTGAAATATTTTATACCATCATGTTACATTGATAGATTATTTGAGGAGGAAGAATTTAAACTTCCAAATATTGCCCTCAGATTCTTATAGGCACTGGATGGATGAGAATACTTGTAATTTTAGAGACAGTGTAACTTTAATTCTCCATAGAAATCTGGCAGAGAAAATATGTTAAGTCAATTCACTTTGGGGAATGACATCTTTTTATCAGGAAGCGAGACTGTAAGATCAGATTAATACAGAAAGTGTTAGTAGCAAGGTATATGGGATTGATCTTTTGTGAGATGAGATATTCTCTCTTCCCCTGTGATTTAATAATGACATTATTAACAACATTTTTTGAAAATCATATATTTGGCATAAAACATAAAATTTGATAATCCTTTAAGTTTAGGCTTTGTGCTGTTTTCTCTATGTCTATAAACTTCATAATCTCTTTTTGATATTAGTTTAGTTACTTAATTTTACTTTGTGACTTCTTCCATAAAAGTCAAATATGGAACATGAAAATCATGAGAAATAGACACTCAGTTTAATTTTTAGCTAGAATCACAACAACACTGGTTGAGACAATCTGATGTTTAAAAGCAATAAAATTCGTTATTTAACGATAGTCTAGAACAGTGATTCTCGACATAGTGAAGCGACGCTTACCATGGCTCCTCCTCCTGTGGTGACGCCTCAAGAATAAAATTATTTTTGTTGGTACTTCATAACAGTAATACTGCTACTGTTATGATTTATAATATAAATATCTGCATTTTCTGGTGGGTCTTAGATGACCCCTGTGAAAAGATCCTTTGGCACCCAAAGGATTCATGACCCCACCTATTGAGAACTCTTGGTCTATAATGTCCTATGACATCTCATCCCTGTCTGCCTAATACATTTTATGTTATTCTTCCAGCGATGCTACAAATGGATACTGATAAGCAGCTGCATTCTAGGTGTTTTATAAGGTGTTCTGGCATCCAAGTACAAAAAAGAAGACATTATTGTGTGTCTGCTCATATAAAGGTATACATTCTATCAGGGAGATGTTAGATCAATGTACACCTATGAAATGATTCAAGAGTAAAATAAAAATCTCACTTTATTCAGTTAATTGCTGGGTCTTATCTTTAGTCCTTTAAGTCAAAGAATTTAGAGGTAATTATAAGTGGATCATTGTTATTTAGAATGAACCCAGCATTCACATTTGCAGCCCTTATGTAACTACTTTCAGAGTTCAAGATACTGTTATTCTGCCATGTGACCTCTCCTTGATTAAGGGACTGGGATCATCTGGATTCTATATGCTGCCAAGGCTATTCTAGTGTGGTCATGAAAGAAGGATATTTCCCCAGAGACAGAGGTAAGTATAATGTTCCTATTCTTGTTGCATTTAAGATAACACACTTGGTTACATCTACCTTCATATATTGTTAAAAAATTAAGACATTCATTATTATTTCAGATTTATAATTGGAAAAACTGAAAATTGACCCATAAGCCTTCTCCCTGAGGATTAGCTCTCATGGTACTTACAGGGGCTAAACAAGTTTCCAAGAAAGAAATTTAACCAGTAGCCTCACAGAGCTGTAAAGGCTCTGCAAAATATCCCCAGCAATGCAATAGAGGCAGTTTTGGGCAAAACCAGCAATTATTTCATTGGCCATAAGACCTGATCAATAGGAGAGAATTCATGTCTGGTATTGAAAATCTTGCCCACCATAACTGGTTGTGGAGGTATTAGAGGATAGAGCAAAACCTAATGCTATCATTTTTCTAAACCACTGTGATTTCTAACTAAATTCTAAACATTTATTTGCATATTCCCACATAACAGTAAGTCTCAGTCCTGATCAAAGAAACTTCTGTTTGCAATAGATATAGACTATCAACTGGTGAAAATGCAGACACTACATGAATGTGAAATATCCAACCCCAACTGAGATGATCGATCTACAACACACTCCCTACACCTAAAGCCAGGGACCATTATGGAAGAGGGAGCAAAAATCATGCAAGGGCCAGAGAACTAGGATATATGCTGCTAGATAGTGCCTTCTAGAAATGGCAGTGATGTTGCATCCATGAAATCTCAAAAATATGGTTGCCTAATCAAGAAATGAATAAGACAACACCCACCAATGTGCCAACGTGGATGGAGGAAATTTCACAGGTCTCCAGCCCTCGATGAAGAGCTACAAGCAATCAATGGCTGCTGAGAGAGTGAGAACTTTTCTTCAGTTATTAGCTTCCTGATAGATTAGTCAATTCATAAGGGTGAGCCATAAACACATGTACGTATATGCAGCACTAAACTGAGTCAGTAATATAACACACACACACACACACACAGAGAGAGAGAGAGAGAGAGAGAGAGAGAGAGAGAGAGAGAGAGAGAGAGAGACATAATACACACATACACACAAACATAGACACACACATACACACATACATAGACACACACATATATCTTATGTGTCATGCATTTGAGAGGAAGTGGAGGGACATGAGAAGGATTGGGGTAGGGAGAGAAGGTAGAATGCAAATAAAATAATTCATGTATAAAATTCTTGAAAAATTAAATTTGAAAAGAACTGTGTACATATGCATATGCAAATTAGAAGTGGGATAGTTCATTCTGCTGCTTCGCCCTAGCTTGGGGGATATGCTTACATTTTGAGAGCAGTAGCTCCAAAAGGTGGATCTGCAATAGAAGTTGCTCCCTGGGAGACATAAGAAGAGCATCTACTCACTTACTTCTACAGTCTTTTGAATAATCATTCTCAAAGATTCACATTGAGCCTCTTCTCTAGTGTGCAGCCATGGGATAAGAAGGTTGCCAGTTATTTCACTGCTGCAAATGAGGAGATTTGGACCTGTTGATCTCCCTGCTCATGTAAAGTTGCCTTAGGGAAGCACTGGGTAGTGAAGGAGATTAGCTTTAATGCCAGTGCTTCAGCAATTAGATGGGAAGAGGGGCTAGAGACTTATCCTTCAATGAATGTGCACTACTCTAGGAAATACAGTAAGTCAGGGATTCCCTCAAGAAACCCAAACTAGGCATTTCTTTTCAGCTATAAAACTGAAATGATCGGTATAACAGATGGGAAAGTGCTTTGTAGATAAAACTAGAAAAATGTGAAGGCCTGTGATGGGAAGAATCACTCCCCCTGCCCCCTTCCTGCCCAGTTCCTCAAAGGTTTTGTTCCATTTTATATTCATAGAGCAAATTGAAGCATTGAATAGGATTGCTGAAATGTGCATGACTTAGGATGGAGTATTATAAAGAGGAATTACTGTGTGTTGATAGGATTAGCTAAATTTATTTTTCAATGAATTTTTTTTAAATCTGGTGTACTTAAGAATGATGTTTTTCCCCTTTGGAGAACAGAGATTAATATAGGTTAATTCTATTTGCATCTGGCTGAGTGGTCTAAGATTGTTCCTCTGGGTTTAGGGATCAATTACAGATGAATTAACAACGAGCTCTTGATATTTGGCTCTCTACTTGGTTTTGACTTCCTACCCGTAGGTAATAGTTACAACTCTTCTATTTGAGTGGGAAAAGGCTTATTTTACAGCTCAGAATTCTTTGTTGTTTATTCTTGGCATCTGTTGGGTGGCTCAGGAAAATAGGATTTCCTCATTTATTCATTTGCCACTCTTTAAGAAAGCATGTTAATAGACTGAAGGATATTCTTACACAGGTCTTCTAATGGTCTATTATCCTGGAGCCCAAATTAGTTTCTCCCATTTCATGTATCAAATAACTTACAGTTTAATGCATCTGTTACTTCCTTTTATAGTAAACCAAATGCTAATTCTTACAATGTGGATTAACTGAGACTCTTCACTAGGCAAGAGGTCCTTTGAAGAGATAGCAAGGGAGGGAGGGAGGAAATGAAGACTTCATTTTGGTGGGAGAGGGGAAGAGGGAAAGTTGAACCTCCTCCACTTTTAACAAAGATGTATCCCTGGTGTCTTTAAGAAAGAGCTGTTGAAAGTAAGTCAGCTATAAGGAAAGGGCCAGTCTGTCTAGCACAGCAAGTGGTATATCTTCCAGCATGTGATTTCCAAGTCAAGCCATCAGTATCCCTTACTAATGTGCTCAAAACACTAAATCTTGGTTCTTACACAATTCTTGGATCTTACCAGAGACATACTAAGAACAGGCCTGGAAAGGTTTAACAAACTATCCAGGTCATATTTTCTAATAATTGTGAACAACTGCTTCACTTTTATCCATAGAAGACATTTTTAGGCTTTAAGAATTGTCTGGATATGCAGAATCTAAAGTTCCTTAAAAGTTCATTGAAACAATCTGCTTGGGGCCTCAGAGTTGCATGCATATCAGAGGCAAAGGTATTCTGGTTGTGAGATTTTAGGAGATCCTGAGTTCTGAAATACCTCCTTCCTGACTGAAATCTTCTTTGCAGTTACTTGACATTCATCTTTCTTTTACCTAAAGGATTCATGATGTCCATAGCTGGTTGAGTTGTGGCATGAGAAGAATAAATGTACAAAATGTAAAGAAGGGGAAGCAGTTAGACTGATGACTAGGTGATGGGCTCAGTGATGAATGTAAGCCTTCTCACCTGGGTAAGTGAGTGTCAATTAGGGGCTGGTGTTGGAATTTACTGCTCTGGCTACTATAAAACAACAATCAGTTTGTGGGTACAAAGTAACAGTGTGTAGAATGGCAAACTTTTTGCATTTCTGGTGCCTATAGGTTAAATAAGTAAAGATGTCTAATAGTGAGTCAGACTCTGGTTGTTCAGAAAGTGCTTTTTGTAGAGATAGATGTTGTTATGGTGTTTTGAATGAGAATGGCATCCATTAGCTCATATGTTTGAAGATTTGGAGCTGTTTACGAAGGATTATGAGGTATGGTCTTGTTAAAGGAGGTGTGCCACTGAGGATGGGCTTTGAGGTTCTGAAAGACCATGCCATTCCACTCCTCTCTGCCACATTGCTGTTGTTCCAACATGAACTCCCAGCTCCTATGCCAGGACTATGCATGCCTGCCTGCCTGCCTACACCATGCTCACAGCCATGATGGTCATGGACAGACTGCCCTCTGGAACACTGAGCCCCAATTAAAAGCTTTCTTTTATAAACTGCCTTGGTCATGGTATTTTGTCATGACAACAGAAAAGTAACTAAGATAGATGCATGAAAATGGAGGCTGTACTGTGAATAATTTAAATAAATGATAGAATAAAGTAAGACAGGGAGAAGATGGAACCATGGGAACATGAATATTTTAAGGATAATTCAGAACCTTTTTTTAAAAGAAGGTGATATTTTAGGTTCTCTAAGGAAAACAAAAGATTGTATGTGAGCATTTCATTGGCACGTGTGGGGAGGCAAACATTTGTAAAAGATAGAAGGCAGAGTCAGAAATTTTAGGAAAAAGATGTGCAAAATGTGAGCCTGAAAACCATAAAAGGAAAATGGAAGAAGGTTTGGGTGAGTTGGCATATACTCAAGTGCAGTGTGCTTCTCATAAATGCCCAGGGAAGGCCCTGAGCAAAAGTTACCCACTCTCCTAACTAGGGAACATTCTGAGTAAAGTGGGGACTTGATATACAGAGGATGATCAGTGCAGTGGTGTGACAGCTCAAACTGTTAGTTGATTCTTAGTGAAACCACCTTTTCAAAGACACATCTTACATGAGAATTCCCAGAAGGAATGCTGGCACCAAAATCATAGACAGGAAGTTATATATACTAATACTCATGAATAAGAATGATGGATAACTCATCTTAAAATTGAAAACTTGAGCCTGCATCTTTACCCTGTAAAATTTGTAGTTAATAGTCATGTGCAAAAAATTGCATAATTGGAGGCAGCATTAAAACTGGGGAAAACAGGGTTATAGAAAAAAAATGATGGATTGGCTTTAAAGTTTAGAACCATTTATAATTTTCAAATATGCACTTTGAGTTGATTTGAAATATTTCATACTTGAGTTTCCTAATGGAGTTAATTAATCACAACTGATTTCAGTGCAAGCACAGCACCAAGCAGAAACAACGCAGTCACAGCATAAATAGAAGTCGAGGCGCATCACTCCTACATATTTAGTGATGAGGTAGAGGCTTTCCCCCATCCTTTCATCTTTACTTTGTTAATATGCTGTTTTGCAATGTAGTTAGAAACTCATTTATTGTAAGGCTTATCAATTTTCATATTAATTTATTTAACAATTCTGAAGTCATTGTATGTTTTTATTATTCTTTTGGACTCTGAGAAGCTTAAAAAATAAAGCTCTGCCTTTAAGAATCTGTATCTAGATGCATATGACTTGCAACAAATGATCTGGAAACACAGATCCACTTTCAGAGGAACTCAGAGTGTTTCTACCATAGGCACACATAGCATAGGAATAGAATTTAGGAAAGATGAAGATAAATGTGGCACAAATTTCTTCTATATTAGCTGTATAAAGCTGTGTGATGACATTGCTGATGGTCTCCTCTGTGACTTTAAAGGATAGGTCCACATGAAAGGGGACAAGCTGTGGGCATTTCAAAAGAGTCCAAGAAACAGACAAATAGCTCCATCCTGGACCAGATAGGGAGGATAAGATTATGCATGGCACAAGAAAAGGGACCATGTCTATGTTGATTTTTATTGTCAGTCTTGTCAATATAAATCAGCATCTTGGAGTTCTATTGTTCAAAGTCAAATGCTTTTTATTTTGTAAGTTGATCTATCTTTTCTATCTAATTTCTGAAACCAGGTCACATGGTGAATTAAAAGCCCCTCTTTTATATGCTATATAGTCAGTGTCAGTGTTCAAGAGCAGGCTGGTCAATCAAATTGTCTCACTGCTTTCAAGTTAATTACCCTCACAGATATATCTGCATCATGTAGTTACTAATATCCCTTTTTTTGTTGTTTCCAAGTTACTAAAACCCAGTTTTGATTTGTAGCACAAAGTCCTTCTCCATTTCATAGAGCCTAACAGCTTTTACAATTTCCACTAAGGCCTAAGTGGAAAGGGCTTACCTAGACTCATAATTAAAACTGACTCATTATGTACTGGACTAGACATAGCAGCCAACCAGGCCCAGTACAGTTTTACACGTGAGGTAGTCACATATGAGAAGTGTTTGAGAACATAAAAATAGAAACTTACATCCACCATGGGAAGAAGTCTGGAAGACATCCACTGTGTTGGGTTTAAGGAAAGCTCTTTATTTCACTAGTCTTACGGAATCATAACTATTTAAAACACCTAAAGAATATGTCCACTGTTTATGAAAAACTATATGATTATATCTAGAATACTTTCAGTAAGCTCCACTTTTCTTTCTCTAAAGCCAGATGACTTTAGAAAAAAGTATGTGTGTATTCTCTCTCTCTCTCTCTCTCTCTCTCTCTCTCTCTCTCTCTCTCTCTCTCAGTAGAGAACACTCTACTCTGGGCCTGAGTGTTTATGAGCTGAGTCATCAGTTTCTCTTGTTGATGGACTGCAAAGTGGACATGTACACACACTGACGCATAGTCTCATTCTTGGGCCTTGGCATTAGGATGGTCATACATCATCAGCTCTCTTGGGTTTCTTGCTTGCCCTGTGCAGGTTATGAAACTTCTTAGTTCTCAGTTTCCATCATTCATATGACACAATTTTTTTGTCTCTCTTTATCTAGAAAATCCACACATACACACAATCACACAACAGACTGAAGCACACACACACATACACACACACACAAATCATACTAACAATATTTTTCTAATTTATAGAGAAGAGCTTTAACTCTTTCGAAATATTGGTAGGCAGGTAGATTGTGCTTAGTCTGCTCATAGTTTTTGCTCCCAGCAGAGCATCATGATCTTGAAACTGACAATAATTATTTTTGTTACAATTGTAAAAGTTATGAAATTAGAGTGCTGTTAGGGACATTTGCAATGATGGGAACAATTGAAGTCATTAAGCTTCAGTGAGCTTATTAAAGTGTTTACCAATCATGGTGATTTTGTGTTGGGCAGAATTCAGGAACCTCTCCAGGGGTGGCATCAGTAATCTATCTGTATTTTCCATTACTTCTAACTGAAGAAAAAGTAAGAAAAGGATAATTAAAATTGTAATTATATCAACACCAAGAAGTAACATGAGAAAGAAAAAGGTTATAATTTTATTCAAAATTTTTCTTTTAACAAGTTCCCAGATTTTCTGAGATGAAACACATTTGGCTGTGTGTTGTGCGTTTTGTCCTAAAGTCTATCTCTGTGGACATCTGCAAAATCATCCTGTTGAACACAAAGGCTTGGGATATTTCTAAATTCCATATTAAATGAAAAGGAGGGCTTCAGAGCAGAGTAACACAATACTTTATAGGTAGCAAAATTCGATATGTTAATAGCACAAGCTATTGTATATAGAGAATTGTATATTTTTCTATATACAAATCTATTGAGGAACAAAATACTACATTTTGTTAAAAGATGTTAATTCTGGATGGGCGTGTTTGAAAGGAAATAGAAAAATTTCAGACTTATGTATGCTCCATACTCTGAATGTTTTGACTATACGTCTTATCACTTTCATTTTTGAGAAATAAACAATATTTCCAAGTCCTTTTTGATTTTCTTAAAAGATTTATTTTCAACTGCTGTTTTCCCTCTAAAACATTCTAATCATTTTCCTAAATACTTTTGGATTGTTTTTCTCTTAAGTGGGATGTAGCTCAGGTTATACACAGGTGGTTTGAATAAGAGTAGGATTTGTGAAGGGTGGTAACAGGTTTAGGAAGGTGGAACAGAGGAACATGAGAGACAACGTGTCTGGAATGATGATGAAACTTCCTCTTCTTCACAACTGCAGAAGAAACTACAAATGTATAACAGATGAGCTTGCAAGCCTAGGGACATGAGAGTTAACCGAGGATACTTCTTGGAGACAGGAGGCAATGGATTTGAAGTCCATTTGCTATCAGGGCAAGTAAACACTTTACCAATCCACTGCAGAAATAATGAGAGGTTCAAACAGGGAAATGTGTGGGTGAATGCTGTGGATCAAACACTTAGATATGTTCTTGTTTTCAAGACTCCATCAAAATGCTAGAAAAGGAGAAAGAAGCTGTTGATCCATGAGGAGATAATGCTAGGTAAAAGAAGCGACCTCATTGTGAAGGCCAGATGGGGGATGGTGATTTACAGAGCGGAAAAAAACTAGATGGCAAGGGAACATAAGGAGAGGATCAGTGAGAAGCAACATTATTCATGGCATTGAACTCCAAAAAGTCTCACGAATTTGAGGCACTATTTACCTCTAGCATCCCACGTGACACATGACATTGAAAATAGGAGGCTGTTTCTATGTCTGATAGAGAAGTTGTTCAGTCTTTTAATAGTGTCTGCTGCATAAACTTAGGACACATAAAAATCATGCTAGTATCTAGGCCTCAGGCCTAGAAATGCTCATTTAAATAAGCTTAGATGGCATCCAAGCACACAATTCTTGTGAAAGATTCTGAGATGATTCTGTTGTGCCATCAGAGGAAAGGATGGCTGTAAAAACATATTGGCTACTTTTCAAAAAGCGAGATGGGCTTGCCCAAGACTTTCTGTCTAGTAGGATAGAGCCCTGGGAAGCAGTTGACCCTTTCAATTTCTGACATTTCTGCATATAATCCCGTCCATTATAGGCAGTGTAAATTATTCTCAGCTAATTAGGACAGAGAATCAGACAGATTAGCTAGAACCCTAGCATAAGGGGATCTTATACTTACGGGTTGTTCAGATATTAAGGATCATGACAAGGCTCACTTCCATATACTATTGAATTAGAGTTGCAAAGTTTTTTTTTCCTCTTATTTGTCTATGCCTCTGTGCCCCATAAGAGAAACAGACAGTACAAAAGTAAAGCAAGGTTGTCCAAGGAGTTAGATACCCTTGAGGGTTGACTTTCACACCCAGATTGCCACATCTAAAACTTGGGAATGCAGGGTCTTCATGCTATGCAGTTTCACGTTGCTTTGTTTTTATGTCACAACAGCAATTTTGATATAAGACAATATTGCTCTGAAAATAGAGCAGTGTCCCTTGGAATGAAGGCAAAATGAGGATTTAGAACCCTTGCAGGTTGTTCTGTCAGGACTAATTTGAATGTTAAAGTTCTATTTGCAAACCTGAGTAAACAGGAATGCAGACAGCTTGAACAAGATGAAATTGTGGTATTGCCCAAAGGAACAAGTCGATGAGGGAGAGCTCAGCATGCATTTGAATCAAGAGCATCTGCAACAACTTTAACTCTGTTTCATGCAGTCTGAGCTGGACCGAAACAAGGGAGGCTTAACCCCTGACACCTGGCAAGGAGGGCAGAGAGCCATGTACCAGACAATCTGATAGCCTCTTTAGGCTTTTGCAGCATGTGAGGGCTTGTGTTAGACAATGCCTCTGTCCAATTCTTCTGCAGCTGTCTGTCACAGAGGGCTCCAGCAAATTCTAATTCCTGATCTTGTCATCTGCAATAAATATTTATTGCATATTTAGGGAGACCATGGTAACAAAACCGAGTCTGAGCTAAATTTGTAAAACGTCTTCTGTTTTAGACAATGCATTTAAAGACATATGATGGAATTACTCCTCTTAAAAGTATCAAGTTCTTGCTTAATCAATTAAATACCCTTGAATAAGGTCTGGATCTAAGGTCTTCTGTGTTCAGAGAAAACCTTATTGATGGCTCAAAAGGATTTCTTTTTTTCTGTGAGGATTTGGGGGTCTGTATGAATCAAGCAATACTGTACTGCTCACGGTGGACTCTGTCTCACTAAGATGGCCAATGAGTAGTGTTTGGCCTCCTAAAGATTTTTTTGTTATTGTTACTGCTCTTTGTTTGTGTTGAAGACCAAGTCTTACTTAGTCCAGGCTATCCCCCCAGACCTTATGGACTGGCTTTGAACTCCTCATCCATCTCCTTAGTTCTGGGATCACAGGTATGAGCTACACACTTAGGGCTAAGGTTTAGCCCAATGATGGCTGCTTGTGCAGGCCTGGACATGAGAAGAACAGGTGAGCCTGTGGTATGGATAGGGCTGGGATTCTGTGATGGAGGACATTAGTTCCACAAGCACTGATTCAGGATTGCTAATCAAGCTGAAGAGTAAAAGCCACACTGAGTATCCAGACTCCCCGGGCATAGAGACTGGTGGCAGGCAGCTCATTGTTTCTTCCCACATCTATACACTGTGTTGAGTGGTTCTGCATGGAGTGTAACCTGAAAGACCTCACCAATTAACCATGCAGAACAGCAATGGTATTGTTGTCCTTTCTGTTATCAAAATACCTTATGAGATGGCAACCATGAAAAAGAGTAACACTATTTCCTAGTTGGTTAATGTTCCAGGTTAGACTAGGTCATAACAGATTCTAAGCTTATGGGTTCAAGAGGCCTCCGTAACACCATGTCTCTCACTGCATACCTCTGCATGTGTCTAGAGAAGAATTTACAAATACATCAATAACTCCAAAAAGCTTAGTTTGTTGAAAAATATATGTTTAAAGATTAGTACTCTTCTAATATATAAAATTTTGAATTCATGAAAGTGGTTGAAAAATCAGTTTTGTTTTTGTTCTTGGTTTGTTTTCTTTAATTTTTAGGAATAATTTTGTATGGAGTTTAGATGAGACCTGAGAGGATAGCTCAGCAGCTAACAGTACTTCACCATTCCTGCAGCGAACTCAAGATTGGTGCTAAGTATCCACATCCTGTGGCTCACAAATACCTATAAGTGTGACTCCAGCAGATCTGAGACCCCCCTCCCTTTTGGCCTCCTTGGGCATCCCAATCACATGTATAAACCCACATATAGATTGGTACATACACATCCATAAAATGTTTTAAATCCTAAACAAATGTTTAAACATCCCATTTTAGTCCAAATTTGTAGCCCAACATACCAAGTAAGGGATTATCTGTTAATTTATATCATGCTAATCTCAGAAGTATTCTCCATAAGATTGCAAATTTGTAGATTAGTTTATTATTAGTAGAATGTAGACTATTATATCTGTGGTATTACTTTGGAGCTCCTTAGTTTCCTTAAGTGTTGTTTCTTCTTTATAGTAATAGCATATATTTCCTTTCAGGTTTACAATTTAAATATTATTTTATTTTTCCAAAAAAGGCTAATGTCGATACTAACCCATATGTCTCTACAACACAATCTTTTATTTTTATCACAATCTTTATTTTTATTTGTTTAACAAACTCTTCTTCCTAACTGGAGTGACTCATATTATAAACAGTTCTACATAAAACATAAAATGCAGTTTTATTGAGTTTCATGAAGTTGATTTGATACATTTGCTTCTGTTATCTTTCAACTAATAAGGAAAAATGAGCTTCATATTTTAGCCTCAAAATGAAAAGCAATTTGATTCACATAAATATCCTTTTCTATTTGCAGGTATACACTTCCAGAATGAGCTCACTTTGTAGCTTTTTCTAGAATTCACTTTCTCAGAATGCTTTATAAAATGTACTTGATAAAAGAAAACATCCAACAACAACCACCGTTTGCCTTAAGTGTTTCTGAGGATTTATTCTTTCCTAGACTTTTGAAGGTCAGAATTCAAACACTCAAATGAAATTGACTCATTTCTCCATTTTTCCTATTTTATTATTGAGTCTAATATTAGAGTTGTATAATTATCATGTGCCTGTCTCAAAGCCTATCATTTAAGCAATGTGGTTATAATTTTAGAGCCTAGAAGGTATTTTTAAAAGTTTCTGGATCAGAATATTTTACCTGGAAAGGAAAAACTACCAGCTGCACAGTAGCAGACACCCAGCTGCACTCTGTCCAATGCTTCCTGATGCCCCATGGTCTTGTTTGTGACTTGAGGCATCCTCATGCTTACCCAAGGCCAGCTGTCCTGATTTCTAAATCCTCACACTGAGATAGCAGCAACCTACTCCTGCCTTGACCATCATCAGTGGCCAGGCCTCAAATATGCTTCTGTCCAATAAAGAAATAGCAATTCATTATGATTTCTCCAATGAATGGTTTTGGGAAAATCTAATGCTCCTAAGCGGGGAGGTCCTCATTATCCATTTTCAAGTCTAGGTTCTAGTACGCTTCAGAATTTCTCTTATATGCTAGCTTCCAACTCCAGACCTGCAAAAGCTAAACCTGACTACACGTGGTGAAAATACAAACATAACTTGTGATCTATCAAAATCTTTATATAGCAAATGCTTGAAATGCTTAGACTATTTCTCAGGAATCATCCCATACTACAAACAAACAAACAAACAAGGTTTTAAAAAATCAGTTATGAAATAAAGTAAGAGGATATCAGAGACAAGATAATTCAGGCCTGAGTCAAATGGGGAATGAGGATATTAGGAAAGAGAATCAACAGAATAAAAAACAGAATTAGATGCTTGTGACAGTGATTCATGCCTTTGACCCCGTACATGGGAGGCAGAGGCAGAGGCAGAGGCAGAGGCAGAGGCAGAGGCAGAGGCAGAGGCAGAGGCAGAGGCAGAGGCAGAGGCAGAGGCAGAGGCAGAGGCAGAGGCAGAGGCAGAGGCAGAGGCAGAGGCAGAGGCAGAAGCAGAGGCAGGCAGATCTCTGTGAGTTTGTGGCCTGCCTGGTCTACAAAGAAAGTCCAGACAGCCAAGGCTTTTACATAGAGAGACCCTGTCTCACCCCCTACCCCCAAATGAAAACAACAAACAAACCAAAACTTAGTTTTTTCTTCTCTTGAAGGAATACTGAATGGTTTTCTTTTCCATTTAATTACCACAAAGCAAAAAGGTTCACAAATTTTGAAAACCTAAAAGCAAATGCATTTCTCCTTCTGAACCTAAGGTTAATGAAAAGAGATTTTGTTCCTTTGTTGTTACTTTACTTACTCTCCTGCTTCCTGAAGTTGTGTGCTGGAGTGCAGAGCTCAGTCACATCCATGTGACTATTGATATAGGACAGAACAAACAAACAAACAAACAAACAAAGAGCCCAACCAGATCTTACAAGGAATGAAATCGTGAAAGCCTTGGTTATGGTAGCATCTCCTCCCCAGTCTCAATGTAGTATCCCCATTGTCTCTCTAAAAATAAATTCTCCTTCAAAACTGAAATGTTTAAGCAATAGTATTGGGCAATATCAGAGTTAGGGGTCATAGAAAATCATTTTAAAAACAAAAGTAAACCCAACAGAAGAATTGGGCTGTTCTGTTTTTCTAAGCTAAAGTGCAGTGTATTACAGAATTTGCTTCACATTTTTTTCTACCATTACTATTTCTTAAAATTTCTTTGTGGATTTAAGACTTGTTGCCCTTTACCAACCTTTGTGCTGGAATTTTAGCTGAAGTATGTGGGTATGAATATAGCAGATGTGTTTAGAGTGAAATAAAACAATGACACTACATATGTTTAAAAATGCATGGATTTTTAGAGCCTGATTTTAGAGACTAATTTTAGAGCCATTTATTTGGTCACTACTGGCTTGAAGCACTTTGAGAAAGTATGTATGTATGTATGTATGTATATATGTATGTATGTATGTATGTATGTATGTATGTATATATTTATGTATGTTTGTTTGTATATGTCTGTCTGTCTGCTTGTCTTTTTGTCTGTATGCATCTCTCTCTCTATCTATCTATCTATCTATCTATCTCTCTCTATCTATCTATCTATCTATCTATCTATCTATCTATCTATCTACTTATTTTACATTGAGCATCTTTGTATTTTTTTTAACAAGAAGTAATCTAGAGGGGATAAAACTCAAGAATCACAAGAATTTCAGGGTTTGCCTCCTTCTGAACCATCACGCAAAGGAAGTAACAATAACTTTCTTATCATTGTGGCTCCAGAAGCAGTGTCATAACATTGGAGATAGATAATTACTGTTGACAGAGAACCAAGTTCACCTCAGTCTAAAAGTCAAAAAGCCACTTGTCTTTCTTTTTCCTTGATTTGGTTTTAAATTATTTCCTGATTTAAAATTCACTGACCGTCCTGTCACTTCAGAAGGATGTGTTTGTGTTTAGAAGAATCACCACTTATAGACATTTTGTAGAGATGGAATGAAGACAGAAGTTGTTAATTATAAAAATCCCTGGACTGATTTGTGTTGCCCTTGCTTAGTGATCGTGCTATCTAATATAATAATGCTTCTAGGACTGGTTTGGGAAAACGAATCTCATTTCCATCTCATTTTTTCTAATGAATAAAGAAGGATAGATATTCTTTCTATGTTACTGAATTCAATTTAATACTGAATGAAAAAGGATATACTACATAATATTTTCAAATGAAGGAATTAAACCTACCAAAGGAAAAGATTAATAACGTCTTTCTGAGATTTGACAATGTGAAGGTCTTTACAATTAAAATACACATAAGACGTTAAACTGCTCTAAGAGAAATTGCTTTTATTTGATAAAACAATGACATCTGCCATGACAGATTCTTTACGGTGACATTTGTGTTCTGTCTCTTGCATGTAGGAAAAGGGTCTTGATAGATCACTTAGGGGAGCATGCTCAGTGTTCGTACTTGGTAAAATATTTTTGAGAACTATTATCTAGTAGCCATTTTATCTGCCCAGACTTAAAAAAAAATGCACTGACATATTTTTGAACATCCATTTAGAGGCCACTGTATTTCTCTTAAGAACATTGCCACCTCAATATTATTTCCCTTTCCTGCATTAACCCAGGTGTCTCTTCCATTTCATGGAAATATTGATCATCTATAGTAAAATGTTTCCCAGTGGTGGCAAATGACTTCTGAGTGTGGTAAAAGAAAGGGATCACAAACCCAATAATCTCTTATGTAGAGACAAAAGCCATTATGAACTCTGTGCATTTATAGGTTTTTATTCTGTCGCTCGTCTCATAGGACTCAAGATATGGTTAATCTTCATGACTGAGCCTTTGAAGCCAATAATTAAAGTACCAGTGGAAGATTATGAATAAAATCTGTTGACTCTGGCTTGTATTCAGACAAGAACATCCCCTTAAAAGACTAGTTTTTACAAATTCCAGTGGAAATTTTCTGGTTTTGCTGTTCTCTTGAATGTGATAAGCTTTTTTTCTTTTCTTGGAACTTTGATTTACTATATATACATACTTAAATTGGAGTTTCATCTTATTCAATATATTTAAAAATGTTTTCAACAAAAGAAAAAATAGAATATGCTTTTAGGAAATGAAATGGCCACCAAAACCTTACAAATAATGGCATGCATTAATGACACTGCATTCCAAAGAATTAATTGAGAAGCTATTTTTATTCTAGTACATTTAAAATTAAGTCTGTTAAAAATACCTAGTTCTTTCCATACTGTTTTTGATGTCTGAAACATTATCATGGGGGTTTGTGCACACTCAGATGCTTCAGCCCAGATACCAGAAACACCCTCTAAACAGCGAGTTTATTGCTCCAAAGCTTCGAATGACTGGCAAATTAGAGACATGTTTAGAAAATAAATGGCCTCCATTGTGCCCTAATTGTCTATTAGTCATCTTGCCAACGAACTCCAGCTGGAGTGTTCTTGGGGTGATTGAACATGACCCCTGGGGTATGTCTGCCATTTGAAGACAAAGGAAAATTCCAACCCAAATAATTGATAGCCTGGAATTCTTCCCTAAATCTTTCCCTCTCTACTACCCTGCCTTTTTAGACTTCCCACTGCAGTTGAATGCTTTGTTTCAAAATTGATACTTTCCTTATTCTTCCAGTGCTTTTCTTTGGCTACCACAATTCTTCACCTGTGGGGAAATAAAACCCACACATTCAGACCCTTGTGTAGCACTGACAGTAGGGTGGTTCCCATTTTGTTTAGGCAACTATGTATTCACACACAAATTTTTAACCAATTTGCTAGGAGGTATTAAAACATATGGAAACCTGCTTCCTTGAAATCAAATGTAATTAAGGGGATAGTAAAAGATGCATTAAGAAAAATGGATAATGTTTACGTTGACAGTTTAAGCAGAAATAGGGCATGGATAAGGGGAAGAGGTTGGGAGTGAGATAATAATATAATAAATATAATATAATAGAATTTATTATAAATATATATGTGTATATATAATATTATATATATGGAATTTGAATAGAGAAACTTTGTATGTGTGGTTAATGATACCCTTTAAAGAAATGGGTTATTCAATAAAAATCACAGTGCCAGCCATGGAGTAGTTTCTTATTAGTTATCCATCAGGAAGGTCAACAAAATATTACCTGCCATTGCCATTGTTGTAGGTTTCCCACCATAACTAAATGGTAAGAGTCTACGGACGAAGACACTACATCCTTTGATTGCAGGACATGGAGAAATCAATCTAGAACAAAGCATGGAACTCTGACTGACAGGTTTCATAATGCTAGAAGATGCTACTCAGACTAAGAGGGGACACATGTCATTAGTTGTCTTACCGAGTTCTGTACCATCCATGCCACAATATTGACATGCAAGGCAACACGGCACAACAGTGGCCTGACTGTTTTAAGATAACCAACTGTTTTCTGCTTGAATTTGAGGCCTGCTGCACTGAAGAGAATTCATCCTATGGACTATGAACTTTGTCTAAGGTCTATGACTGGAAGGTCATGGGTCCCACGGGGAGCTTCTTTTTTGTACAGTGGGTAAAGGCTATTGCAGATATTTATAACTGATCAAACTGCTTAGAATAAGTGATTGTCAATGCTCAGTCTTAAATATTTATCAAGTCCTCTCACTGCCTTGCTCAGGGCATATTGCAGAAGAGGGAATGGAAAATATAGAGAATAATAAAGAGTGTTGTGTAATACTGTCTTCAGGACATGACATTAGACTATTGCTCTAGTAAAAATCTTAGCAGCCATAGTTACCTGCACAAGACCCCTATAAGTTTAAACCAACCAGAATTCTAGCATGGAGAAATTATGGGTTCACCATGTCCTCTGAGGAACTTTTGGCAGCTGATGACTGCTAGAAAAGACTGCTAGTCATGTTTGTTTGGGGTTACAGCAACTTGTTGCTCATGCTCCAGTGGAAGATCTCATAGCCATGCACATACAGGCAACACTAATTGGATCAGTGGAATGCACACATACGTTAAAGAGAACATGAAAGGAGGGAGGTGTGTTGGGGAGGTATGCGAAGAAGTTGGAAAGGGAAAATGGGGGTTAATTATGATCATAATGTGATATATATATGTATATGCATATATATGTATATATACCACATTATGGATATATATATATATATATATATACATATATATATATATATATATATATATATATGTATATATATACATGTGTTTGACATTCTCAAAGAATAAATACTTTGTTAAACTGCAGGAAACATGAATTGACATAGTCAGCTCTTTTCCAAGAGGTAACAGATTTATACTAGTAAGGAACATTTAGATATTAAGAACAAACAGTTAACATTAACAGAACTATTGTTTGTAAATGTCTCAGATCACTATTTAAAGGCTTTTAAAAATAGAATAAATCCAGTAACATCTCTATAGTTTGGCTGCTAAAATGTAAGGAGAACGCAAATACAATATAAAAGACAGAACTTCTATCAAAAATGGTTGTATGCTAAATATGATTAGAATTTAAGGCATAATACAGTTTAAATAAAACTTACTTTGACCTGAGTATCTACCACTCAATCCTTTAAAAAGGTTTGTATGGCAAACTTCTAAGCTGTTGTCAGCAAGTATCTGGCAGGATCTGTCCCTAGTTTTGAGGTAATGGCAGACATGGCTAATCAATCATGGCACTCTTTCTTGCTGAGTCCAGATTCAGCCTCAGGAATCATCACAAGTGCCAAATCCATTATTTTCGATAATAGCTGCCTCAAGAATTGTGTTGAAAAACATTCTACTTTCATTCCAAGTTTGGGGACAGCTTTTGTGAGTAGCAACCATGGAAATGTAAATACTGATGAGATTTTGAGAAATGGTTATAAAATCCCAAATATGATTATATTATTGTTATGTTTATAAAAGTTACATATATTTTAGAGATATGTTCAAGAATACACAAATAAATAATGAAATGGTTGCCAATTGCTTTAAACAGTCTGGGAAAATAAAGAGAAACAGGATTGTATGAGAAACAAAGTGGATATGAGCATTGGGTAATAAAATGAGATTAATTTTGCAATAAAATACATTACATAAGAGTAAATAGAAATATTCCACTGCCATTTACACGTATACCAGTTATGTGATCATGGCCAAATTACATGATATATGTATTATAAACTTATGTTTCCTTATCTGTAAAATATGATACTAGTAAATTATAGCTTACTATCTTTACAGGTAATTAAATGAAATACTTTAGTTTGTTTAGGTTTACACCTATGCAAAATTAAGTCATATAAATGTTTTTTATTATCGTCTTTGATGGATATAGCATGGAGAAAAACCCCAGGAGAAAGAAGGGTTGTTGAGGGAAAAATTAGTATATAATAAATTTTTAATAGAGAGAAAAAGTAAAAGATGAGATAATAAGAATTTAGATAGTGACAAGCTTAGGGAATAGCATGTTTGATCAGTTCCTATATAATGTGCCTATGGTTTTATAGATTGTATTCAGAATATTACAAAACAATAACAGACAAATAACTGCCTCTTGTTTGTTTTTGTTTGTATGCTAGATGTTCTCAAGACAGAGTTGATAATTGTACTTTATTATCAACATGACTTATTCATTTGAAAATCTTAATGGTGTACTTCCAAGGAGAGGTAATTTCACTACGATAAAGTTTTCTGATGCTATTGCCTTCATAAGAACCACATTTCATAGTTCACTACCCATGATGTTTTTAATCTCCCAAGTAAATGGCTTTACTTAAATTCAGTCAGGATATAAATTACGAAAAATAAAAACATAGATTACCTTCCATGTTAGCTGTGACTGATTATTTTATTAATGTTATTAATATGATAGTTAATTCTCAGTGCATTCAGAGTCCATATTTGGGTTGGATGTTTTTACCTGAATGCTGTAGTATCTAATAAATTCAGTAGCTACCTTAGACCAATTGTATTTGAATAGGTTTGGTCCCTGTAGATTCATGTGTTTCAATGCTTGGCCATAGGGAGTGAGACTACTAGGAGGTGTGGCCTTATTGGAGCAGGTGAGGCCTTATTGGAGGAAGTATCTCACCATGTAGGCGGGGTTTATGGTTTCCTATGCTGAAGCTCTGCACTGTGTGGAATCAGAGGCTCCTCCTGTCTGCCTGTGGATGAGTCTCCTCCAGGCTGTCATTGGATCAAGATGTAAAAGTCTCAGCTATTCCAGCATTGTCTGCCTACATACTGACATGTTTCCTGCCATGATGATAATGGACTGAACCTCTGAAACTGTAAGCCAACTCCAATGAAATGTTATCCTTTATAAGAGTTTCCTTGGTCATGATGACTCTTCACAACAGTAAAACTCCAACTAAGATACCCATCATTGATAAGATTGTACTATTGAAATGCTTTTCTAGATTGGGGATGTGTTTCTAGGCTAGTTTACCTGAATCTTTATGTCACGTTAGACACAGTAATGTGTTAACAAAATAATAGTGCAGGGACTATACAACATTTATATGCTTAGCATTTACATAAAGTTTCTATGGAAATAGTGACCGACAGTTGTTTTCTTGTTAAGGTAAATTTCACAAGTTAATTTATTTAAAACAATCAGAAACATAACCTTCATGTAACAGATGTTTAAAATATGATTGGTAAGCACTATAATTTGTATTCTATTTTTCAAAATCACTTAAAATGGGTGTATTAAACATTTATTTATGAAAAGATGAAAATATTGTCTGGATTCTCTACTTTGTCTCTATCAACTTCCACATCACATTGTACTTTCATATATTAGTCATTGAATAAGGTAAATATTTTCACTTTCTTCTTCTTTTTTAAAGTATTTATCTTTAAACTTTTTTTTATAGTCCAGTCATTATCCCCCTCCTGGTCCACCCTCCAACAGTTCTTCATTACCCCACCCTACCCCACACCACCCTGCTCCACCCTGCCAGGTCTCCCCACCCCCTGGGATCTCAAGTTTCTCCAGGGTTAGGTGCAGCTTCTCTCACTGATGCAAGACCAAGCAGTCCTCTGCTCTATGTGTGTCAGGGGTCTCAGATCAGCTAATGTATGCTGCCCAGTTGGTGGCTCAGTGTCAAAGAGATCTCAGAGGTCCAGGTTATTTGAGACTGCTGGTCTTCTTATGGGTTTGAACTTCTTCCAGCCTTTCCCTAGTTCAAACACAGGGTTCCTGAGTTCAATCCATTGGTTGGGTGTAAATATCTGCTTCTGTCTCAGTCAGCTGCTTGTTGGGCCTCTCAGAGGGCACCCTGCTAGGCTCCTATCTGTAGCATCAGTAATAGTGTCAGGCTTTGGAGCTTCCCCTTGAGATGGGTCTCAGTTTCGGCTGGTCACTAGACCTCCTTTCCCTCAGTCTCTTCTCCATTTTTTGTCCCTGTAGTTCTTTTAGACAGGAGCAATTCTGGGTCAGAGTTTTTGACTGTGGGATGGCATTACCATGTCTCCACTTGATTCCCTATCTTTCTACTGGAGGTGGACTCTACTAGTTCCCTCTCCCTAATGTTGGACATTTCATCTAAGTCCCTCCCTTTAAGTCCTGAGAATCTCTCACCTCCCATGTCTTTGGTACATTCGAAAGGGTCCCCCCACCTCCTACCCCCATGAGGTTGCATGCTTTCATTCATTCTGCTGGCTCTCAGGGCTTCTCTCCTGCCCCCTCCCATACCTGATCATATTCCCCTTTCCCTTCCCCCTCCTCTCTCCCAATTGATTTCATTTTTAAGTTGATATAAACACCTTTTCTTTTATTTCTGTTTTCAAAGTAGAAACTAGGTTTATACTTAGGCTCATATTGTCAGCTTCATTATGTGTCACCTGCCACGGGTTAGTGATACCCACAACAGTCTGGGTCTTCTTGCAGCAATTAATAACCATGATAATTCCCCACAGACATGCCCACAGGTCTATCTGATCTAGGTAATTGCTCAACCAAGGCTTTCCTCAGGATGACTCTAAGCTTGTCAAGTTGACAATTAAAGCTAACTAGAACACATATATTTAAATGTATTGTATAATATAAATTTAATTGAAATTAAAGTCATCTGTTTTATGTTATGTTTATATCTTACAAGTGTTAATCAGTCTTGATTCAGGAATAAGAAAGGAGAACACATCCTGAGTGTAATGAACAGCACCAATAATAATCATTTTTTATTTTCTAGTAATGTGTTAACTGTCTTTTTTACATTCTCATCATTTGTCTCTACAATCCTTTTAGCAATATTGTTGGTATGGCTCACTTTAAATCACACCAAAAATAAAGAAGACTGACAAAAAAAAATAGAAAACAACAAATGAAAGTATTTAAGAAACAATTGTAGTTGGTTTGAAGATTGAAGAAAATCTTTGATCTTTTCCACCTCCATTGGCATATTGTACAAGCTACTCATAGACAAAGTGCCAGGCCATCATTACCCAACTCCACTAGCACCCTTCATTTTAGCAAAGGCCACAATCTCTAAGCAGGGACTATTAGACATTTCCTGTCAGTTGCTGAGAGAAGAGAGCTCTCCTCTCACTCCCAACTCTGTTTCCATCTTTTCCTGGTTTTTATGCAAGTGAGTCCATGCCTTTGTTCTTACCTGATGTAGGAATCACCTGTTGTCATCAGTTGCAATGTAGCTTATGACAGAGGTTCTCAACCTGTGGGTTGTGACCCTTCTGAATGTTGAACAACCTTTTCATGGGGTCACCTAAGACCAGTGGAAAACACAAATATTTACAATGCAATTCCTAACTTTAGCAAAATTACCACAACATCAGGAACTGCATTAAAGGGTTGTTGCATTAGGAAGGCTGAGAAACACTGTATTATGATATCATCAAGGGTTCTGGATCTCTGAGCTCTTGAGAAAGGCACTGTAACTTACTATTTTCTCTTCTACCTTTACTGTTGCCCGATCCCTTCGCTCTAGTTGAGACCATACAGCACTGTGGTTTTTTAAGCAAAGATATGATGATTCAATTTATCTGTTAGCCCAGTAATCCTTTTCTATGAAAATAAATTCTTAACTTAAATGTAATCAATTCAATTTCTTTATGCTAATTTTTGCTTGGTGTAAGAAATATTTATCTACGACAAACTTTTAAACGTTATCTCCTATAAAAATAAAGCCTTGTTTACATATTTGCATACATTCTACCTAGAATTAATTTTGCTTGTAGAATGTGTAAAATCCATTTTCAATTTTTATTTTTATTTATAGATAAGGAACTAACCCAGGATCGTTAGTGACTAGCCCATCTTTTATGAGTTCTTTAAATTACATTTTCTTATAATTTGAGACCTCTCCATTCACAAGACTATGTCTTGAGGCTCAACTGGTATAACTGTGGTCAGACCCACATGATATTAACTTAAATAGATTTATGATTAGACTTAAACACCACAAGAGCAAACGGACTATGTGGGTCTTCTTTATGGTCATGTTTTTAAATCTTCTTTAAAAAATTTATTTATTTATTTATTTTCCATGGGTTCTTACAAAAATAACCTGTTGGTTTTTCACTGTAGTCACATGGAAATTACAAATTCTATTTCAGTGAATTGAATCTTAATGGCATTTCATCACATTTTTATGAATATATGTTTAATAGTTATTATTTAAAGAGTATTATAAATTAATGCATTTTGTAGATAAATTACACACATTTTTTGGTTTTGTTGCTATTTATGTTACATTTTGTTGGTTTCTAAATTGTGTTTAGAAATTATCTAAAATTTCATTGCTAACTTATAAATACACAATTGCATTTTACATGCTAATTTATGTTCACATTTTTTACTCTTGTTAAATTCTAAAATATTACCTATAGCATACTTTAGAATTAACCGGCATACATTAATATTAATCCTTTAGTTTTTATTCATTCTCTTTCTACATTGTAGATGCTCTGTTTAGGAAATTCAGTAGCAATAGTTTTTCATATTTTCTTTTACAAATAACTAATGTGTTTATTGCAAAGAAAATTGAAACCAGACAGTTGAACATACAATGAAAGAAAAAAGGAAGTTCCCTTTACTTGTAGACCCTTCCACCTCACTTCTCCACCCATTGTAACTGATTATTTAACCCCTTTTCTTCTAGATGCGTATAGCTTCATAGTATTCCTGTCTCTTGCAAGACACTATAAGAATATCTATAAATATCAGATGACTTTGTTCCATCAAATTTAATGAAAAACCTTAACAAATTTTTCACTAAAACTGAAAGTTGCTTTTCAAATGAAAATCCATAATTTATATCTCCCAGAACTGATTATAACCAGTGTTCTCCATCTCTGCTAATATTGTTGTCTTTAACATAATAAGCTAATAGCTATGCATTCTAGAGGAAGAAATGACAGCTAGGCCAGCAAACAAAGGGGACAAGTGGATATGGGTAGTTTTTGACTTCCTGGAGACTGGAGTATGGAGATCTATTTGTTCAGACTCTTTAGTTCTAAAGATGCCATGGTGTTTATTACCATTTGAAAATGCATCTACTCTATGGACCCTAGCTTAGGAACCAATACCATAATTCTCCCTGCTTATTCTGAAAGACCTGCAAATGATTCCCTGACAGGAATAAGAGTCCAAGGGGAAAGAACTAGAGTACTTTGGGCATCCTAAATATGCAGAATTGTCTCTGCTGAATTCAAGCTCTGCTCCCGTGGGATTACATAACTATAGCTAACTGGCATAAACAACTCTATAGAGTCAAAAATTCAGTGAAGATTTTGCAGAGATCACTTATACATAAGGGCAATATGAAAAATACTTCATGGAATAAAATTCAACTAGTCATACATCTCGTGTCTATATCCAACAAACTATTACAATGGGCTTGGACAGGAGA
The DNA here is from genome assembly GCA_036184795.1 of Tokudaia tokunoshimensis. Classification (NCBI taxonomy): domain Eukaryota; kingdom Metazoa; phylum Chordata; class Mammalia; order Rodentia; family Muridae; genus Tokudaia; species Tokudaia tokunoshimensis. Next base: position 70,518,081 of record BTHU01000016.1, on the reverse strand, counting down.
AATGATTTTATCATCTGTTAATTGCTATTGTGCTAAGGATCTAATACAGGTTAAGTGGTTTAAGTTTATACTACCTAGAAGGATCTACCAATAGGTTATCTATACTTTAAAAGAGGACTCTAAAAAACATCACAAAGCTAATTGGCTTCAACTTCATGGGATCTGGCATCTCCTCTCTAGTAGCAAAAGGGCTGCAGCAGTTTTAGCCTTTGTATTTACCATTATAACATTCAGTAAAAAGAAAACATCTGTTGGAACTCATTTTCATCAACAAGCTATATACTTTTCCTGTATGGAATGGGAAGTGGGGTTATGCTAATCAGAATAGAAAAAGAGAAGGCTGGAGATTTAGCTCAGCCATACAGTGTCTTGCCTAGAAAAGGGGAGTAGTCAACATGTGGAGACATGTCAGCTTTCGTTTTTTGTTTTTTTTTTTTTTATTTTTTTATTTTTTTTATTTTATTTTTTTAATTTACATTCCAAATCATTTCCCCTTTCCCGTTTCCTCCCTCCCCGAAAGTCCCATAAGCCCCCTTCCCTCCCTCTTTTCCCCATTCAACCCCCTCTCGTTACTCTGTCCTGGCGTTCCCCTACATCCAGTCTTTCCAGGACCAGGGGTCTCTCCTTCCATCTTTTTAGAAATCTATTGATATGCGGATTGTGTCTAGGGTATTCCGAGATTCTGTGTCAATATCCCCTTATCAGTGACTGCATACCATGTGTGTTCTTTTGTGATTGGGTTACCTCACTAAGGATGATATTTTCAAGATCTGACCATTTGCCTAGGAATTTCGTGAATTCATTGTTTTTAATTGCAGAGTAGTATTCCATTGTGTAGATATACCACATCTTCTGAATCCATTCCTCCGTTGAGGGACATCTGGGTTCTTTCCAGCTTTTGGCTATTATAAATAAGGCTGCTATGAACATAGTGGAGCATGTGTCCTTATTGCATGCAGGTAAAGTCTCTGGGTATATGCCCAGGAGTGGTATAGCCAGATCCTCCGGGAGTGTCATGTCAGCTTTCGTTTTAAAATTACATTCCTAGCTATTCATTGTTAAATTTTTTTCCTGTGAAGTTTAGTAGGTACTCCTACAATTCCAACCAGTTCAGGGAAGTTTCTTTTAATTACAATTTACTAAAAATTTCCTTAAGAATTAGATTGAACGCAGATATCCTTCAGCAGAGGAATGGATACAGAAAATGTGGTATATTTACACAATGGAGTACTACTCAGCTATTGAAAACAATGACTTCATGAAATTTTTAGACAAATGGAAGGAACTAGAAAATATCATCCTGAGTGAGGTAACCCATTCACAAAAGAACACACATAGTATGCTCTCACTGATAAGTGGATATTATCCCAAAAGCTCAGAATGCCCAAGATACAATTCACAGACCACATGAAGCTCAAGAAGAAGAAAGACCAAAGTGTGGATGCTTTGGCCCTTCTTAGAAAGGGGAACAAAATATTCATGGGAGCAAATAGACAAAATGTGGAGCAGAGACTGAATGAAAGACTATCCAGAGACTGCCCCACCTAGGGATTCATCCCATATACAGACACCAAACAAAGATACTATTGTAGATGCCAAGAAGTGCTTGCTGATGGAAGCCTGATATGGCTATCTCCTGAGAGGCTCTGCCAGAGCCTGACACAAAAAGAAGCAGATGCTCACAGCCAACCATTGTACTGAACACAGGATCCCCAATTGAGGAGTTAGAGAAAGGACTGAAGGGGCTGAGGGGGGTTACAACCCCATGGGAAGAACAGCAATATCAGCCAGCTAGAGCGATTAAAGATGTGAGCTAAGGACTGAGCCACACCACAACTAGAAACAGGTATTTGCAGTAAATAATGCAATCTCTGGGTTCACAGTGTGATCAAATATCCTACAACAACAGTGAGTCTGGGAACAGTGGCAAGAGGATTGGTGGCAATTGGTTGACCTTCTCCCCTCTTTTTAATTCCATCTTTGCCCTAGCCCACATGGTAGTGTTCTCCACATTTAGGAGTTGGTTCTTTCCCCTTTGGTTAATACTCTCTGGAGTCATGTTAGTAAACATATCCAGCGATGTATCTTATTATGCAAGATAAGTGTAAAAAACTTTAGCCAAGTTGACAATGACAACTGTCACATTCTCCTGGCTTGATTCTCTGCAGGATTAAGTTTAAAATCAATAACATTTTTGTTTCTTTTGTTAGCTAACAAAATTTCTCTAGATTTATTTATAAGTAATTTTTAGTACATGCAGAAAAACTTGGAAACTATTTAGGTCATCATGATACTTTTATGCATAATGAAATAAAATTATTCATGTATAATAGAGACTATATTAGCTTTGCATTTCTGTCAAAATAGTAAAAAAAAAGAATACTAAAGATAATAAGCTTCAAATGAGGAAAGATTTGTTTTTGCCTTCATTTCATTGTTAGAATAGATATGATAAACTTGTTGCTCTGCGATCTATGGCTGATACATCATGAGGAACATGAGACAGAAGTTGTTCACTTCAGTGCAGCCATGGATCAAAGAAAAAGAGAGAAAATGCACACTAGAGATGGGTCCATCATATCCTTCAAAGGCATAGTCCTTATGTCCAAAATATCCCTTTAGTTCCCATCTTTTACATTTTCTAAAAGGAACATACCAGATTCTGCCCACAGTATCTGGGGATTTTGGAGACACACTAGATGTTCCAGACCAGATTATATTATAGAAAGAACACTTAATATGTATTAATAAATACAATTGAGCTGTACATTTTTCATACAGTTTGAACAGATTTATAAGGCTTCTTTATGTTTCTCATTACTGAGATTGCTTCTTGTAAAACATGAACAACCAGGTTTTGATTAATGCCTTTCTGCATTTGTTGAAATAATTGTATGGTGTTTCTCTTTTCATCTGTTAGTGTGGTGAATTATTTTGATAGAATTACAAAGATTGAGCCCAATGTCATATTCTCAAGATAAACTCTATTTGGTCCTAATGTCACTCCTTTTGATATTTGATATGCTAATACTTACTTAAGAAGGATACGTGTGCATCTCTGCTTGGGCATGCATGTCTCTCTCTCTCTCTCTCTCTCTCTCTCTCTCTCTCTCTCTCTCTCTCTCTCTCTGTGTGTGTGTGTGTGTGTGTATGTGTGTGTGTATTTATCTAATCACAAGAATTATAAAGTAGTGGATTATCAGAAAACATTGTTTAGTGTATTTGCTTCTTTAGGTAGGCCAAATCTTCTTATACAAAATCACAGAATGCAGAAAAAAATGAACAATTATGTTTTTATAAAAAAGTCTAACTACAAAAACACCATTTAGGAAATGAATATATTAGCCAAAGATTGAGAGACAAATATTTTACATTTCAAAAATTAAAAGGAAAAAAAGAATCCAACAGAAATGTAAAAGTTCGAATAGTTAATTCAGAAAAGAAGATTAGACACTAGCAGTGAACATATGCAATCTTTCTCGAGGTCACTTGTCCCAAGGGAAAATCAAGTTAATATCCTATTGCTGCAGGTGACACTGACTACCACCAAACTTCTAGTGGAATTGTGATAATTGGTCTGTCAAGTAGACTGAAATGAGAGATGCATAGATAATTCATGAAGTACATATCCGAATGCATCTGTGAAAGAGTCCCCAGACACAAGAAAACGACAAAGTCTTTGACCCAGTGAATGGCTTAATTCATTTGTGATTTAAAATCTAAATAAACTTCTGTAAAAAGGTAAGCATGGTCCCCAGTAGAGGTATAGGGCCAATCACCCATACAAAAAAATTTTAGCCAAGAATTGTTCCTGTCTAAAGAAAATACAGGGACAAAAATGGAGCAGCGGCTGAAAGACAGGCCATACATGTAATCCATTCTGTCCGCAGACACCAAACACTAACACCATTGTTGATTCCAAAATGTGCTTGCAGATAGGAGCCTAGTATGGCTGTCCTCTGAGAGGCTCTGCCAGCACCTGACTAAGAAAGATGCAGATACTTACAGCCAACCATTAAACTGGTCAGGGACCCCAGTGGAAGAGTTAGGGGAAGGGCTGAAGGAGCTGAAAGGAATTGTAACCCCATAGGAAGAACAATATCAACCAACCAGACCCCCTAGGACTCCCAGGAACTAAATCACCAATGAGAGAGCATACATGAGCCAGTCCATGGCTTCTGCTACATGGGTAGCAGAGGGCTACCTCATCTGGCATCAGTGGGAGGGGAGGTGCTTGGTTCTGTGGATGCTTGATGCCCCAAAGAAGGGGTATGATAGAGGCATGAGGTGGGAGTAAGTAGGTGGACAGGGAATCACCCTCTTAGAGGCAAAGAGGAGGAGAATGAGGTAGGGTGTCCCTGGAGGGAAAACCCAGAAGGGGAATAACATTTGAAATATAAACAAATAAAATGATTAATAAATAAAAAGAAGAAAAACTAATTTTTATCTTAAAAAAAAAAGAGCTAGAACCAAAGGACTTGAACTTCCTCTCACTGGGGGAAGAAGGTCACTGGACCATGTGTCTCAGGTTTCACATTGCTCAGGTTGCTTCATGTTGCACTTCAGTTCTCCTTCTGACCAGAAATGAGTTGAGTGGCTCTGCTCTACCATACCGCAGAGGATAGGGAAACTTCTCTCAGGAACTGAACGACCTGAAACACAGCCAAAATTAACCTTTCTGCCTTCAAAGTGTTACTTTCAGGTATTTGTCATGACAATGAAAATTCTGACGTGTCCAACATTAGACTGTGTCAGAAGTTGGTAGAAACACAGCACGATTAAAACTGAAATATATTTTAAGACTATGAAACCAAGCAACCACTTTGAAAAAAATATTTTAATAAAACCATATGTACAATTTCCTTAGGCTCAAAATTTCATTCCCAGAAAAATGAAATATTAATCTCATAAAAAGATTTATATTTTTAGCCAATTCAGTCATACTATCTTAAGATTAAAAACCACCTTGGGGGGGTGTACTGATAGAAAATTAGCTAAGTCCCACTGTGCTAACACAAAACTATTAGACAATAAAAAGGAAGTACTGACATACTCAATTAAGATGCTGGATCAAGGTGGTCTCCTCCTATAAGTGACTGATTACACATTGTTTGACATTTGACATGTATGTGTGTGTGTGTTTGCACGCATGCACAAATGTGTGCCTGCGTGTTTATGAAGGACCAACAGAAAAATATGGTTGCTGGTTAGTCTGGAGGAAGAACAAATGTTTTCTGAGAAAGGAAGTGAAAGGATTTCTTGGGTCACAGCATTGTATGTATTTTGATAAAAGTTTGGTTACACAGATTAAATATTTGTCATAAGTCATTGAATAACACATGCTGTAAGAGTAAAATGTCACAGATATGGCTTTTTACCTAAATCATAAAGCAGTATTTACCTCCAGGTAATATTAATTAAGGGCATGCACAGTGCACTAATTTGCTTTCAGCAACAAAATTATTCTATTAATTTTGCATTTAATAGAATAAATATACAACAACATATTTAACAGAAATGACTTAAATGTAAAATATTGCATTTGGGCTTATGCTTTAGAAACTCTGTAGCCCGTCAGCTTTCTACACTGCTTTTAGTGCTGAGATAACCCCAAACTATGCATAATGAGGTCCATGTATTACATAAGCAGCCTATCCATGCATCTAAGAATCATGGTGAGAAGTGGGGAGACAAAGGGAGAGGGAAAGCAAGAGGCTGGGTAGGGAGTTCGGATCCAGATATACTTTCTGAGGCCAAACATCCGATGTCCTTCACCTAGGCCTCAGTTCATGATGTGTCCACAACCTCTCAGTAGTATCTACTCCTAGGAAATATGCCTTCAGCATGTGAACTTTGGAGAACATTTCTATAAATTGTGATGAAATGTACGATGAAAGGTAAAGTACATTGACAAATGACTAGAGAATGCAAAGAAGAAATGATTTCCTATTGAGAAATAATAATAAAGGGAATCTGGGTGATGGGTATGTTATTTCGCTGTGGATTGCTTCCTAGTTTTCTATTTTTTAGTGACTTTTATAATAAAATAGTAGGAAGTATATTCATATATTTCCTTATAAGTGTCTTCAGATATTGCTTCTTGGCTTTGCAGAACTTTCAGTGCTATTTCAATTTTGACACTGTAAACATTTGCACTTTGATTCTTCTTAAATAAATTTACTCTCCTTAAGGTGATTATTTTCATTTAGGTCAGTTCTACTATCTGAAGTCAAAGGTCTCAGGAAGGTTCAAGAGGCATGCTGAGAAAGATTGTTGGAGTGAGGAATCTATTAGAAGAGTTATGAACACTAAAGAAAAACAGCATGGTGAGGACTTTGAGGAAGGTTTAGGTCCAAGCATAAAACCCAGAATTATCAAGGTAGAGCCCCAGAAGAGAGGCATCAGAGCCATGTGGTAGAAGTGGGTGTTTCCTTATCCCTTTTGAAGATAGAATTTTTAAAGCACAAGCCTGTAACTACGCTCTCTGACTCCCAGGCTGAATGCAGAAAACTGGAGGCAGCAGGATGTGTGACTACTGGTATCTCCTTTGGTGTAGACTCACTCCTTCAAGTGGGAGATCCTGTCCCGTGGGTGTCTGTCAAGTAGGACCGGACATTGTCTCTGGGCCTGTGCCTGTTTATGAGAGGAGAAGGCTGATCCAGATATTAGGGCCTTCACAGCAGCAGGATTCTATCACTACAAAATGCTGCAGTACTTTTACATAATTCTATCACATTTTTAAAACATGTGGGTGAATCTTTAACAAATGAAAGCAGAATAAGGACAATGACTTTATGTCTTGCTGTGAGAGACTTTCCCTGGGGGAAACACAGCACAAACATCTCATGACCCTAGCTGGGGAACCTAGCACAACGTAAAGATTATACTGAAGTCCATTGAGTAAATGAACACATTTATTGAGGTGATGGCTGTATCACCAGAGTCCACCCAACCCAGTTGCTGACTCATTAAAGCTGCACTCCATATAGAGAGATTTTACTGACCAGACTCTCTTCCAGGAAGCTCATCTCTGAGTCTCCTCCCCTGCTGGAGTTTCTTTCACCTAGGGAAAAGGCCTCACCAATTGAATCTTGTCAGTTACAGCTCTCACAGAAATGTTTACATTTTTTGCCTACTGAGTCCCAGGCTCCTTCCTGGAAAAAATTGCTATAGACCAGGATCCACTTATTTTTAGTTGATTTTATTTGTAATGTACATTTTTATAGTCATAAGGTTAAAATTACAGTAACAGAAGTAACAATAGGAAAAGGAGGGAGAGGTAGAGGGGACAGAGAGGGAAGGAAAGGGAAAGAGATTAAGGCCAAGCAACTTCAGAAAGAACCAAGAATAGGGTTTTCAATTATAACTCAGAATTTCAGATATAGATGCTTGCCAATGATTTTAGATGGTCTTTCTCCACTGAGAAAACCTGTTGAGCTAACATGTTTAAGTAATGAGTTATGTCTCTTGAGTTTTAGACTTATCATACATTTTCATTAATCCATTTCCAGAAGGTTTGTAAGTTGTGAGCTCCTGGAACCAGTTTTCTAATAGTTTCATTTATGACTGTATAGTAAAGAGGTCATAATTTAGAATATGTTCTCATAAAACTGTAATCTCATGTCCACTATTTGCTGTAAATGTTTAATTGTTTTATTTCAAAATTTTAGCAGCTCTATCGCCATTTTACTTATTATCAAGAAAGATAATGCTACCTTTCAGACCATTGATATTGAAAGTTGTTTGTTGTTGTTCTGAAATGGGTGTCCCTTACCTCTTTTCTTTATGAGATTATTTATTCATTACATTTTATTGAGTGTAGTGAGTGTCTTCTGTAGAGCTGGATTTGTTCATAAATATTGCTTTTTTGTGGCATGTTTTTCTCTCTTCATCTGTTGTGATTCAAAGTTTTGCTGGGTATAGTTGTCTGGACTAGCAGTTGAAAGCTCTTAGATGTTTTAGAATATCTGTCTAGGCCTTTCTGCCTTTTAGAGTCTACATTGAAAAGTCAAATGATAACTAATAGTTCCGCTTTTATAGATATGTGGTCTTACTTCTTTGCAGTTTTAAATATTCGTTATTCTGTACATTTAGTCCCTTATCATATATTGTCAAAAAATATTTTCTGGTTCAGGCTATTTGGTGTTCTGTATGCTTCTTGTAGTTTGATAGGCTTGTCCTTCTTTAGAATAGGGAAATTTTCTTCTAAGATATTTTGTAAATATTTTCTGTGCCCTTGATTTGAGGGCTTTTGTTTCTTTGTTTTAATTTTTCTTTTGTTTTTCTTTTTTCCTCTATTCCTATTGGTTTTACATTTGGTCTTTTCATTGTGCCCCCATATTTCCTAGATATTTTAGGCCACATTTTTTTTTCAGATTTAATGTTTCCTTGACTGAGTTACCCATTTCTTCTGTCTTGTCTTTTTTTTTCTAAGTTTTTTTATTTACATTCCAAATCATTTCCCCTTTCCCGTTTCTTCCCTCCCCGAAAGTCCCATAAGCCCCCTTCCCTCCCCCTGTTCCCCATTTAACCCCCTCTCGCTTCTCTGTCCTGGCATTCCCCTACATCCAGTCTTTCCAGGACCAGGGGTCTCTCCTTCCATCTTCTTGGAAATCTATTAATATGCGAATTGTGTCTAGGGTATTCCGAGATTCTGGGTTAATATCCCCTTAACAGTGCTTGCATCTGTCCTCAATCTCTTGTATTATGTTGATGCAGCTTACCTCTGAGCTTTCTAATTTTCTCATTTTGAGATTTTTTTCCTTTTTTCATTATTTTATTTATTTACATTTCAAATGTTATCCACATTCCAGTCTTCCCCTCTGCAAAGCTCCTATCCCCTCCCTCTCCTCCCTGACCCTGGCTTCTATGAGGGTGTTCCCTCACCCACCCACTCCTGCCTCACTGCCCTAGCATTCCCCTACACTAGGGCATGAAGCTCCAAAGGACCAAGATACTGCCCTCCCACTGATGCCAGACAAGGCCATCCTCTGCCACATGTGCAGCTGGAGCCGTGGGTCTCTCCATGTGTACTCTGGTTGGAGGTTTCAGTTTGGCTTTTCTTTAGTGATTCTGTTTCTACTTTCATGTCTTGAACTGTTTTCTTCCTTTCATTTCACCATTTGTTTGTGTTTTCATACTTTTCATTATGGGATTTACATATATCTTTTGTAAGATCCTTGAATTTATTCATAATAGCTATTTTGACGCTCTTGTCTTGTGCCTCAGCTATACTGCATTTTTCAGGTCCTACCTTAGTTGGGTTCTTGGGTTCTGGTGGAGATATATTGTCCTGGTTGTTATTGATGGTGTTCGTAATCTGGTGTCTAGACCTCTGTCAGGTCATGGGAAGGACGTGTTTCTAGGTATCGGGAGCTAATATGAAGAAATGAAGATGGGCTAGAAGTGAGGAATGGGTGAGAAGTTCAACAGAAGTGAGGAAAGCTGGCTCTGCATGGAGGATCTACAGAGTCACCAGGGAATGGACATGGAGAGGGACAACAGGCTCCTGCAGGTGGTCTAACATAGATGAGACTGTGGAACTGGAAACAGAAATCAGGAAGAAGAGTTAAGGTCACCATGGTCAGCATGGTCAGCATGGTCAGCAGGTTTCTGGTAAAATACCCCTCTAGGGGGTTATTGGCATCTGATTCCAGAATGATTGTCAGCCAGATTCTAGGTATAGAGTGTTGGTAGCTGAGACAAAGGGGGCGGGATAAGGAAGGAAGGGTGAATCTCTGTGCTCTCATTTTTTTAAAGCTCAGTTTATTACAGAAAAAAATCACACCTTTTGTAGTCATGCACATCTACTGTATCAGTGTTAAAGACAGGAGACTCCCTACTGCCAGGGTCAGAAATAATTAGTAGGTTTCCCTGTCTTTTCCTGAGAAAAGCTTCAGTTTCAATCAAGGACACGTTGCAATTATGTAAGGTAGAAATCAAACTGAAGACTGGCTCCATGAGCTTATCTTCCCAGTGTACTTTCTCCTCATTCGAAGATAAACTCACTGACTCCAATTACACCTCAGTTCATTCTGTTAGCATCCTATTTACAAAAATAGTTTGAAAAGTAAAGGAGGCCATACATAAAGCAATTTATCTGTTTTCTTTGGTGTAGCACGGAGAAATTACATTGTTTTGTTGCATTTTCTTATGGGAATCCTAAAGGATGGCTCATTTATTTACAAAGAAAAAAAATCAGACTACTTCAGCTAACTAGACAAAACCAGCAAGACAAAGCAAACCTCACCACAGCTTTGCTCTCCAAGGACAATACAGCCCGACAGGATTAAAATTTACATACTTGAACAATATTTTTCGCTCACAGAATCATAAAGCACAAGCTTAAAGATTGCTAACTAGTATGATTTCAAAGAGCGCTTAAAATTAAATTTGATAAGGATTGCTACGCATACCTTAAAGAAATCTAAACCTACTTATTTTGTCTGTGTGTGTGTGTGCATGTGTATGTCTGTCTGTATATATATGCACTATGTGTGTATGTCAGTATATATAGCTGTGTGTATGTGTATATGAATGTGTATTGTGTCTGTGCCTATCTTTGTATGTCTATTTGTATGTCTTTCTAACTGTCCATGTGTGTGTCTGTGTGTATCTGTGTTTACCTGTGTGTGCATCTATGTGTATGTATGTGTGTGTACCTGAGTGTATGCAATTCTCTTTCTTTCTGTGTGTGTGTGTGTGTGTGTGTGTGTGTGTGTGTGTGTGTGTGTGTTAACTCTTTCTAAACTGGGAATTGATAGTGCCTTTTGGGAGAAAAACTTAATTTAAATTAAGAACCTCAGATACTTGTAGACTTCTAACTCAATAACTAACTTCTAAGGCTTTTCTTAACCTGAAGAAAAGATGAAAAATTAATTAAAAATATATATTGAAAACTATAATAATAATGTAAATAAAATAGAATACATGAATTTAGGATAGTTATTGAACATATTTCTTCATGCAATGCTATAACATATGTATCTTGACTTGGTTTAAAACTTGGTGGTTATATTAAAAATGTGTCCATATCTTTTAAAATGTTTTTTAAGGTTATATTTATTATAAAATGAATCATACTATAAATGCATAAAATGTATAAAAGATAATTTTGAAGGTTAAGAAAATTAAATATAATGCCTCAAGTATTTAGGTGTGAGTAAAATTACAGATAATATTTTTCTAAATATTTAAAGCGCTGTTTGATTTATTTTATTCAGAGACCATGTTAAGTCAAGTAGTTTTAATCCTGAGAAACATGTGGACCATTTGATAATTAAAAAACATACTCCCCCATTTCCATATTAGATGAGCATAAGGAGAGGCACAGGGCAGAATAGATGGGTCTTAGGTAAGCCATTTAGTCTCTCTGTGATTTCCTCTTGTCTGTGAAATGTGCCTGTGTTCTTTTGAGAAGGGAAGTGGCTACTTGTCCAAGTTTCAGTGGGTCATAATAAGCCTTTTTTTTTCCTTTTTAAATTTAACTATGATCCCACTGTAAACAATTTGGGGTCTGAAAAAAATGAACCTCTACTGCCCCACAGGAGGAACAATAACATGTACCAACCAGTACCCCCAGAGCTCCCAGGGACTAATCCACCAACCAAAGAGTACACATGGAGGGACCCATGGCTCCACCTATACATGTAGCAGAGGATGACCATTTCAGACCCAATGAGAGGAGAAGCATTGGTCCTATGAAGGCTCAATGCCCCAGTGTAGGAGAATGCCAGGTCAGGAAATGAGGGGGGGGGTGGGATTGGTAAACAGGGGAAGGGAGGATGGGATAGGGGATTTTTTGGAGGGGTAGCAAGGAAAGGGGATACCCTTTGAAATGTAAATAAAGCAAATATCTAATAAAAATAAAATAAATAATAAAATAAAAATCATGTAAGTGATCTGAAACCAATGAAAGAATGTTCTTTTACTAATTTGTTCCCATCATTTTTGCTAAAGTTCCTTCATGTAACTAATAAACTATGGTCCTTTTGCTTAAAAAACAAACAAAAAAGTGAATGCAAAAGAAAAGAAGAAATGAACCTCAAAGTAAAATCTAAATCTCAGTCTTTAAAATGATTCAGATTTAAAATGATTTAAAACATTCTATGGCTCAATGTCCTGGTGGTGTCAACTTCCTTGATGCACTCCTATTTCTGTAGCCGAGACAGAACATAGGACAGTACATATCCATACTCTGGGCACTGCCAACAATCTCTTAGGGAAGAATTTCCTAGTGGCAATAGATGAATATAAAATAAATGATAATCCAAGGCCAGATGAGAGTGAAAGAAAATGATAATATAAAAGTGATATTTAAATTAGTTTCATGTGATGTCAAGCCTCACAAGCTGTCTGGTTTCTTTGTCCTGTAACATAATAATCATCTTTAAACATGCTGATTTGAATTAACTATGGTTGTTTTCATTTTTAGTTTGTTCTTTTGAGCAGGGTCTCAATATATAGCCCTAGCTGTCCTGAATTCACTATGTAGATCAGTATGACATTAATCTTGTGGAATTCCTCCTGCCTCTGTCGCCCAAGTATCAAGATGTGTATCCCCATTCATCTGAATCTTTAAACCCACTTCCCTTTTATGATCTTGTCAAAACAGTATTTCTCTTAGCAAAGCTATTCCTACTAATAGAGAATAATTCCTATGTTTAGTCATTTCTGATTTTAATAATGTTCTGGCAGTTGCATAATGACATAGACAAATGCAGGCAGGGCTTTTGTCTTATAAACATTTAAATCTTTTTATGGCTAGGGTATCATTCATGGGTGAAATTGTAGTCTAGTTTTATCAAGCCCTGAGTTCCATTCCTAACCTTAACCCTAACACAATATATACCTTATACAGAAATTGTAAGGTCAGCATTTCGATAAATGGCTAAGGGTATACAGTAAAATTTCACTGAAGTTGACATTGGTGAAGAGGGAATAGCAAATGGATAAATACTACAAAGAACAAAAGTAGTAATAACCTGACCCTAGTTATAAAGAATTTTAAAATATTAGAAATGTGGCATTTTTATTAAAATTTAAAATATGCACACTCGACACCAAATAAATCAACAATGAATTTTTTCTCATTTTCATAGCCTGAAGGCCAGTGTTCCAACCGTACACAATTTGCTTTGATAGGGCAATAAAATAGAAATGCAAATTATATGAAACTCTCCAATTAGCCAGTCAGATGCAGATATGGGCTACTGTGGCTATAATAATTCCACTGCGAATTAAAGCCCCAAATAAGGGAAATTTTAGAACTGTTTCACAGGGCTCTGAACAAAGGCCATGATTCTCCACTCCCTATTTTTGGTTGAGTGCACACTGACCAGCCTTCTGAGAAGTAATTTGGATGCCAGGGGTTGTTTTACCATCAGGAGGAAGGATCTAGAGAAATGGCAGGTGCTGGTTACCTTTAAAGACATTGCTGACATCTGCAATGTATATATTGTCTTTGTGCTTATCTGCTCTCTGTTTCTGTCTCTGTGATTAGACACTGAGAATCAAATCCCTCTGAGCATGATCTCATCTGAGAGGTCTGATATCATGAGCTACTTAGACTGTATACCATGTTATGGAATCATTATCACTACAAATCTTACCTGAAATAATAGACCAGCAGCCAGGCAGTCTTTATTTCTAGCATTTCTTGGAAGCATCAGTTAGCCACTGAATTCTCTAGTGTCTAAAACGATTCATACAATCTGTCTGTCAGAATCCTTCTTTTTGGGCTGGAAAGATGGGTAAATGATTAAGAGCATTTGCTACTGTTACAGAAGACCTGAGTTTAGCTCACAACCACCTGTAATTCCAGCTCCAGAGAATTTGCTACTATCTTTTGGTATTGGCAGTCACAAGCACTCACATGATCATTGTACTCGCTCCAAAGACACATACATATACACTTAATTTGTTTTAAATCTCGTTTTCCTTTTAAGTCTATAGATGGATGGAAAGTGGCATTAATCATGAGCTCTGACATTACCGAGATTGCTAGTCCTTATGAATGAGAGTAGTACTTAGCTCATGTACAATGAACTCTCTCTCTCTCTCTCTCTCTCTCTTTCTCTCTCTCTCTCTCTCTCTCTCTCTCACACACACACACACACACACACACACACAGTGTTGTATTTCATTCTAGTGTACATGTACATATTTGTGCATGTGGGCATATAAGCAAAAGTATATGTATAAATGTGACAATAACAAGAATATCTTGGGTGTCTTTCCTCAGTCACTCCTCACCTTTAATTTTGAGATGGTTTCTCACTGAACTCAAAGCTCTTGGATTGGGCTATGCTAACTAGCCAATGATTTTCAGGGACTTCCCTCTCTCTAGCTCACTGCAGTGTAGGTAATACAGCTATGTCGGACTTTTTATTAGTCGAGCTGGTGATCTAAATTCAGATCCCCATGACTGTGCAGAAGACATTTTTTCAAAAGGAGTCATCTCTCTACATGACCTTTGTTTAACAAACATACTTAGTTGTATTTCCCATTGAGAAAAAAAGGGTAACAAAGGCAATTGTTGAAAGCCTTTGCTTGTAATACCCAAATGAGAACTTTACAAATAGTGACATTTTGAGTAAAACCAAAATTTAAATGAAAAGGTTCTAACATTGCATAATGAATATTTTATAAAATTTACTAATTATCATAAAACATGAACACAACACTACAGTTTAAAATATATAAATGTAGGATGTACTTGTAGAAGTAACTGCTAATTTATTCTTGTTCTTTTTTTTTTTTTAATTAATGTAGGATTTACCAGGATAATCTAAGTTGATGTTTCTGGTCTTGGTTCAGATTTTTGTCCTTGGTCTATGTCTAATAGCTTTTAAACCACCTTCCTATATCCATCATTCCTAGGTCCTGAAGTCATTTCAAATAAGAATATCATCACTCAATATTATATAGCCTGAAAAGGTACAAACATTAATGACAGAATAGAGCCCAAAGCCAATAAGATTTCAACTGACAAGTCAGGTGGTGGTACTGGCCATCAGAGGAACCATGAAAGAGAAGGGCTATGATCAGGAAGGAAAGCAATTAGTGACCCACACACTGAAAATGTGAACTTGATTTAAGATGTCATCAAGCTTGGTTCCAACTTCCAGTTAGGAACGGAAGGCATACATACTAATCAGGGATATAGAGGAAGATCCTATGAGGTGTAAATGAACAAAGAACATATATTCCGAGACAATTAGTCATTTATGGACCACTAAAATCATCTCAGGTTGAATTTATCCTTGCACACCCACAAACAAATAAAACAGTGTCTTCCACAGATGAGCAGGCTATAATTTTCAAATAGTCTAACTCGATCTACCATGTCTCATTGCTAATTCTTTTCGAACTCAATCTTCTGTGAAGAACTGGAAACTTAAGAACTCAATCTATATTATTCAGATTGCAAAAGTTATTGTGTATTTTCAAGTAATCACATCCTGAAAGAATGATTAGATATTTCCTGAAGGAGTTGCACAGCATCAATGCATAGGAACACTCATTCATCCTACTCTGGTATCAGTGGAATTCTTGTTTATCTAATCTCTAAATTATAATGACATCTGGATTTAGCTAACTTCATAGAGTAACACTGTTGAAGTTTTATTACATTTCACTGTGTTATTAATTAGTGCTTTTGGCATTCAAAAATGAGATCTGATGTTATCAGCATCTGTGAACAATTGCTTCTGTAGAAAAAAAAACGCGATTCCATCATTATACTTGCTAGATAATGTCAATTAAAAAGTTAGAAAGAAATAAAAAAAAGGTGTGAGCAAAACATTGAATAATATATTGCTTTATATAAGTAGAGGAAGATGAAATTTTTTGATAAAATATTATTCATTACTATGTCACATATTATAAAAACGTGAATGTCATACATCAGACACTGACAAAGATTAAACATCCTACTTAAGGAAAGCATTTCTGTCTAATGACATGGACTTTCAGTATCAATTAATTAGTAGAAGTAAACATATACAAAATAATAGCCCAAAACAAACAAGCAAGCAAATTCTCAGGCTCTGGTTATATTCTCTCACAGATGCTGAAACTAACCTGTATATCATGTTTACTTTTAAATATTTTAATTGACAAAGAATGTGCATAATTTATAGATACATATATATGTATATGCATAAATATATATATGTATATGTATGTATACACACACACACTTCTTTGTTGTGTGTGGTAAATCTTCTAATGTCCCATGTATCTGTGGAGTTGCATAACACATGTTCTGGTGGATGCATGCACATTGTGTATGTATAGTTGACAGAGGTCAATGTTAGTGTCTTCCATTATTGCCTTTCACCTCATGTTTCGTGACAGTCTCTGATTGA
The DNA here is from genome assembly GCA_036184795.1 of Tokudaia tokunoshimensis. Taxonomy (NCBI): domain Eukaryota; kingdom Metazoa; phylum Chordata; class Mammalia; order Rodentia; family Muridae; genus Tokudaia; species Tokudaia tokunoshimensis. The sequence goes on along the minus strand of BTHU01000016.1, from coordinate 70,501,711 downwards.
ATCTGGAGATCACTGTTGTTATGTAGCTGATTAGTGGGCTCAAGGGCTCCAACTGGCACCACCCACACCCAGTACTGAAGTTACAGATGACTGCTGCCTTGCAGAATCTTGTGGGTGCTAGGGATTAAAATGCAGGTACTCATATTTCTATGGTAGGTATTTGACTCAGTGGTCCATAACCTTAGCTTCCAAACTTCTCTCTCTCTCTCTCTCTCTCTCTCTCTCTCTCTCTCTCTCTCTCTCTCTCTCTCTCTCTCTCTCTCTCATTTTTTGAGGTATACATTACCATTATCTACAGTCATTATTTGTAGTTGGCCCTCGACCTCAAGTCAACGTAGGTACCTCGAATGAAAGTCTGGGAATTAAAGGACAAGGATGAAAGAAGAATGGAGCCAACACAAAGTTCTGATCAAGGCTCAACTTTATTGCAATGCAGCAGGATTATAAAGGCAAAAACCATAAGTTCAACCCCTAGATGTGACTGATGATGCAAATCACCTCACGCGGGCAGCCAATGACATAGGTTTCCATTTCTCCGCACAGGTCTCTCTTATCAGGCCAAAAGCAAAATGCCCAACTCGGGTGGGGAAATTTCACCAAGTGCTGTGATAACAAAAATAGTTGATGCAGCAACTCCTGCTATGCAGGTCAGGGCAGAACCTCCATAATTATCTTTGAAGGTTTTTGTTTGTTTGTTTTTAAAGAATCATGTTATTTCTTTGTTGGAAATTTTTTTCTTGGTATCTGTTAGATAAACCCAAGGAACTATAAACTATAAATAACGTATATAAGCTCATTTGATATGTATGAGAAAGATTAATGTTCAACTCAGATATTATCAAAGGATCACAAATGATTTAACTTTCATTAAAATGCAGTATAAGCACACATTCTACAAGCAACAGAGAACAGAGCTTGGACAGATTACTAAGCAATTTGACTGATACCATCTCAGTGTAGGTTGGCTCAGCACTCAAACAGCTCTTAGACTTTCTACTTAGGAAACCTAGAGAAATCATGTGCCAAAGAATTAATTGATAAGGAGTTATAAGTTTGAGGTGCTCTCATATTAACCATCATGCGTTATTTAAAAAGAAAAATCCTCTCAGTGGACCAAATAACAAAGCAGAGACAGAAAGAAGACCCAAAGGATACAGTAAGATGCAGATCTCACAGGTGGTGTTAACAATCATGGATGTGTGGTTTACTGCTTCAGTGCTGAGCTTTTGGACCCAGCAAGTAAGTTCCCCCCCCCAAAAAAAAATAATTCAGGATGAGCTGAAAGTCATCCATTTCTCATTATAGTAAATTATTTAAAATAAAGTTGTTTCAGAAAAAGCATGTGTGAAGGTTTTTAAGTGGGATTCTTGTTCAAATGTTTATAATATTTTTAGTCTTTAAAAATACTTTATTGCAAAAGGGAAAAGGAGGGATAATAGTACAGGAAACATTAAATGTGGTGGGCAATGGGAGGGAATGATAGAAGAGGTAGTGTAGGGAGAAATAACTAAATCTAAAGGTCTTTAAAATTGCCACATGAAAGGCCACTACTGTAGAGGCTTCTAAAGTTCATATAAATATAAAATGAGTTACTGTATGGGTTGAAAGACATGTTTCCCTCAGACATCATAGGCTATGACACAAAATTCTTAGCACCTATTTTCTATTTTCTATGTTTGAATGGTTAGTTAATGGATCTCATTGTTCCCATTGTATATTGCTATTGGATATCTTTGTAGAACTAAGTAGTAAAACCCCATTAATGGAAACACCATGCACTGGAGTCACAGGACAAGAAGAAATCAAGCTAGTACTAACAGAGAAATGTCTTTTCTGCTGAATATCATTGTTCCAGAAGGTGCTATGCATGTTACTAGAGAAGAAAAGCAATGAAGAAACTTACCCAGCTGTGAACTCTCGGAGCCACAACAATAAGTATTATGGCAAGACATGGCCACTGATGAAATAGCGGCATGAATGTTATAGAAGAAACCAACCATTTTTCGATTGGTTTCAAATTATATTCCATAAGATGGGACGCATCTAGTACTAGGGAGAGAAAAGCAAAAACAAAAAAATATGACTGACTAGGTTATGGGATCTAGACAAAAATATACTTCTTTTCTTCTCAATGGACTTAGTCCTAAAATTTCCTGAAGTTCTTGTATTTACTGCCATAGAGTAATGTACCTCTCAACACTCATGAGAATTTTTTTTAATAGCAGATGATGATTAATACAGAGACTCACAACTGGTCAACATGCAAAAAAAGAGGATGTAGAATTAAAGCTCTAAATGGGACACGTATATCACACCTCAAGTCCAAAGGCTTTGAAAAAAGACCAGATTTATTCTGAGAGTCAGAGGCAGTGAATATCTGAAGCAGTGCAGAATTTGCCAGACATGACGTCACCATCACACACATGAACTTACAGGGATTTTGATTGCTTTCACAAGATTTGCATAAGATCAGTTCAGTCAAAATCCAGCATTTGTGAGGGAAGGGTCATGAAGTTTCAGTACTACCAAAGATTTATTGATTAGTGATATCAGGAAATGAAAGTTTTGTTTAGGGATAGGTCCCTAAAAGAGTCTGCCCTATACTTGTGCTCATACAAACATCAGTAAGTTGACTTAGGGACTTTAAAAAATAAGACAGCATATGGAATTGGAAAAGGGGTAGTATGAGGATAGAGACATAATTGGATGGGAAAGAAAGGTAGTAGATTTTATCAAATTATATTTTATGCAGGTATTAAATTCTCAAATAGTCTGAAGAAAGAAAAAAATATTTAATTGCCTTTGGTGTAATTATGTTCCTAATCAACACTATGCAATTCTATAAGCTGACTAAAATGTTCTTTGAATTAGTAAAATATTGGCCCTAGAACTATAGAACAATATACTTACCTTTACCTCTATTAAGATAGTCTACAAGTTGCTTTTATTTTAATCCCCCAAGAACCTTGGTATTGTTCCTAAAATGCTTCTCACCTATTTCCTATGGGCATGTGCATTTTATGGCTTCTACTTTTCAAAAGGAAGTTCAATATTTATAGATTTTATTAAAGAGCAATTATTATAACTTAGTTACATAATTCTGGAGAGATGTTAGAAATGACTATCCTTGATAGTGTGAAGATAGAAGGTTTAAGATAGTACTTATTTCAAAAGTATTGATAGAGAAAACAAACTCAGAAAGTTATGTCCAAACTACTTTTCTTTAAGTTTAAAATTTTAAATCATACAAGGAAATAGAAAATAGAAACCTTGAAAGATAAACAATATTGATACACCATTGTAGTTTCCCTGTAAACACTTGCACATATGGTCATGTGTGTAAGGGGATATGGGCGGGCTCTCTCCCCCCATCTCAAAAACATACACACACACACACACACACACACACACACACACACACACACACACACATACTTTTCTTCTCCTTTAGTGCTATTGCCTTACAAAGTTGAAGATGATTTTTATGCTTAAAATTCCAATAATGCTTGTTAATACCTGTACGATGCTAGATGTAATTCTAAGCATTGAGGCTACAACAGAGAACATTTATTGTCCTAAATCTAACTCTCAAAAATCAACACTTTAACGTACTCAAATAATGACTTTATATATTGTGATAGGTTTGATCCAAATTCCATAAACCTGATAAAACAGTTTTTTTTTTCCCAAAGGAGAAGGATTAGCCTGTGCAAGTACAAAACCTGAAGTGGATTTGGACACGGTGGATTTTGAGCACTGCTTTCAGGATCATTGTTCTGCCTCAGAACAGATGCCCTGCTCTGTGTAGATTTCTTTCTGAGGAAGGCTTGATCTGTGATGGAAAGAAAAAAGTCTACAGCCTCAGCCGCATTTTTATTGCTTTGTGAGTCAAAGAATGAGAGGCATTTTCTCTTTCAGCACCACAAATCTTAGAGAAAGCTTGGTCCTGCTATGGAGCATCCTTCAACAAATCATTTTGGTAGAAAAAGTACTTAATTGACTCTACTGGGGTTAAAAACCTGCTGTTGTGGAGGGAATAGAGGGGAGCAAGTGATTGTGAGACAACTCCATCAAATAACACAAAATAAAATCACAATAGAAAAATAGTTTCAGGAATAACGTAAGTCACATTTGCTGGGCATAAACATGGTAATCATTCTATACAGTAATTTACTGTACATTTGATGTTTGATTGTTAGACTCTTGGTTGCTCCTTTCAGAATCAAAGTGTACTCTGCACTGTCTCTCTACTTGATGGTATAAGTGCTCTTCTTATAACCAAGTGCTCCACACCTTCAGCTGGACACTAGAGATTTATTTAAATTCTCAGTATTGTTCATATAATATGCAGAACTGGATTGCTGCAAATACAATATACTTTTCAAAAGTGATAGGAAAATATTCCATCCTCAACCTTTTGACTGAGGTCAGGTAAAACAAAAAGCCTAGGAATTACTGAAGTGTTGGAAATAGTATCTAAAATTAAGAATGAGGAGCAAAATGAGGACTAATTAATTAGTTTATAGATCTTACTGTAGAAACATACTCATATTATTGCACCAATTGCTGATAATCATTCTATAAAAGAATCTGTAGCTTATTTACAAACAGTAATGACAACATTGAAATTGCTTAATTTTAATAATGTCAGACATTTAGTGATGGCAACATCTGTATTTTAGACTTTCAAAATCTCCACAAAGTTGAGAGAAGACAGAATTGGTAGGGAGTAGAAAGGAATAACACTCTGTTGATCCCATTTCTTAGGCTCAACCTGTGAAATGTTGATTTCTCTCAATACTAATAGTTAATTTAAGTATTTTTTTTCCTGCTTGCCTCATTTCCTTACAAATACGGAAAACTTCCAAGACTCATTTCACTTGTGTAGGAAGTCAAACTTACAAGCACTGGTACCAAGAGCAACTGCCAATATTTAAACTAAAATCACTCGCACAAGATCTAGCAGAGTACACCAGGATGCATGAAGCAAAATTACTGGACAAAATTACCATTTCTTAAAACACTATTTTGCATGTCACAAGTTAGCTTCATTTCTTTCCCCTTTTCCCAATGATGGGAAGACATTCCAACCTTGTTACACAAGAGGAAACTGATTTAGAGCAACTTTCTAAAAATGATCATGAAGGTAATATGGAAAAATGTCATCCTAAACTGCTGTCCTCATCCCACTCCCTTGAAGGTGTTCAGTTGATGATTACCAGTGAAGTTGGCCTTGGACTAAGTTTGCAGTGATTGCTTACAGCACACAGGATTATCAAAGGATCTAGTCTATAGCAATCAGGGTTATTGTGGTAAGTTGGTTTCAATCAAAGTAAGCTATATAAAAATCTCACATAATATGAATAAAAACTTCAGCTTTAAAGGCCACACTTGATAAAAATTTACACTACCTAAAGTACTCATAAATTTCATAACCTTTTAAGTAGTTTCAGATTTATAGACATAAAAGGTACTCAGTCATGTTCATGGTTTTAGAGCTTCTTATATGCCATCATTGTTGATGACATGATGACTTTAATATTGTCTTGGCTGGGAGAAGACATTGGAACGAGCAATCATTTATAAATAATTGCATTCAATTTCACAGTCATGTAAATGAATACTTTAGTGCTGTGAGTTTCAGTAACTATAGTATTATAAACCTTCAAAGCATCCATAGTAATCATACTATAATTGTAATACAAGCTGAATATCTTTTATCCCAATAAGCAAAGTACTACATGGTAATGGACTTTGTATAAGTATATTCTGATGAACTCACAATATCTGTAAAAAAAATACTTAAATTAAATTAAATGTTAAGTTTGTTCTTCTGATAACCTTTCTTTGTTGAAAGTTGAGAGGGAAAGAGTCAGTTTATGATTAGAAGGAAGGGAAAGTTTTGATTCAAACTGATACTAATATGTAAAAATAGGAAAAGCATTCCTATGAAGAACTGCTCAGTGAACAAATTTTCGCAGAATGAGGATAAGAACTGTTCGTTAATGAAATCACTTGGCTTATGGTTTGAGCCTATGACCCCAGAACTTCAAAGCTGAGACAACAGCATCCTGAACTCAAGGTCAGTTTGGGCTGTATAGCAAGACCCTGTTAAAATATATATAAAGAAAGCAAGTAAATAAAAAATAAATAAATAAAGATTATGCATGTCCTCTTCACACAGTAGAAGCTTGTCATGAATCAGGCTTTCTCTGAAGTTCTCAAGAGTCAACACAAGTTTCACTAATCAGAATCTGTTATACTTTCAAATCATGTTTAAAGTTTTTTTCTTTCCTTGCAGAGTTTTGCTGCACCAAGCTTGCTAAAGAAAGATGAAATGCTTAGTAGGTTTATGACTAAAATTTTCTGCTTGATCTTTCTTCATAGAATTACTCTGGACTATTTCACTATGGTTTTTTTCCATTGGATAAACAGAGTTTAACGGTGTTTCATCAATATCCCCAAGGGTCGTTGACCTTATCTTTTTCAACTTAACACTTTCTCTGTCTCTCTGCCAATCATTTGGTTCTTCAAATCGCCTCACTAAACCTTTACTTATGCTTTACCCTTCTTAAAAGAAACTGAAATGTGAAATTGGCAGCAGTAAGGTTCAATATTTCCTGTTATTTTTTTTTTTTTTTTGCAAATCAAACAATGCAAAGCAGAAAGCAAAAATCACACAAAAGCATGACCAATTCCACTAACACCTGAATGCTACTTCAAGTGATTCTGTGCTGTGGGTAAAATATAAGTTGATACCTGTACAGGGAAATGGGGCAAGGTACATGATTACTAAATAGAAATACATCTTTGCAGTTTAAATATCACTTTATTTATATGAATATGAAGTGACTAATGCATAGTTATGTATTTAATAGACTTATCAAGTAAATAATAATGAATAGCAATGTTCAAAAATTATCAGAAAATTATAATTCCCTAACTTTCAATTGTGTCCTAAAATTCCTTAAATGCCAAATCAAGGATCAGACCATGGTCCTTTTAATGTAAGGTTTTATCTAGAAAGAGATGGTTGCATTACCAACCTCTGGAAAGATACTGAAGGAATTGATGAAATTATTTTCTGGGAGATTATAGACTAGTGAATGGGAGGAGACTAGTATAATAATACTTGCCATTAAGATGCAATATCCCAGAGACATTTCAGAATACCTGGAGGACAGTTTGTTTAATGCAAATGGGGAAGGAATTTTGCCAGTAACTAGCTGACAGAAAGCAAAGCACAGAGAAGAATGTTAAAGGGAACAAGTAGCAAGATGGCACTCTAGACCCAAGTAGGAGTATTGCTAAAAGTCAGAAATGCTAGCATAAGAGCTGGAGAAATAATTCAGTTAGTAAAGGTGTTTTTTCTCCAAGTGAGAGGAGCAAATTCATAGCACTAACATAACATCAGAAATGACTATGTAATTTCAGTACTGGGTGACAGAGAAGCTCATTTCAAAATCTTGTGGTCCAGCCAGACTAACCCAAATGGCAAGATTCTACTTCAGTGAGAGATACTGTATCAAAGCAAGGAGAGAGAGAGAGAGAGGAGAAGGAAGACAGTAAGATTCTCTGCATGTATATGCATTAGTTAGGCACCCACACACTCACACACGTATAGAATGCACACATTACAAATATACAAATGCTAGCGCAATAGCTTATACATTTGGCTTAATAATCTTGCACACAATTTTTTTTTTTGGTTTTTCGAGACAGGGTTTCTCTGTGTAGCCCTGGCTGTCCTGGAACTCACTCTGTAGACCAGGCTGGCCTCGAACTCAGAGATCCGCCTGCCTCTGCCTCCCAAGTGCTGGGATTAAAGGCGTGCGCCACCACTGCCCGGCATGCACACAATTTTTGCATTTGTCTTTTTACGTTTCAAAAACTAAATTGAAATAGATAACACCATTGTCTTTAACACACTTTTTTGAAGAGAACCTTGTCTAAAATGCTCATAATAATTAAATTGGAATAGCATACACCATTGCTAAATTTGAAGAATTCTACTTGTATGCTAGTATACCCTATGTAGCAAGTATGGAACAGCAAGAGTCTTATTTGGGCTTTATTTAGGGAACCATCAAAAAAATGAACACCTATATTATGGAAGTATCTGTCAAACAATTTTAAGAAAAACATATTTTCATATGTTGTCTTAAGTGAATTCATCAACTGTATACACACCTGTTTTTGCCATATATTTCTGTTTCATTTTCTATTCTTAAAACAAATAAAGACCTATCTCAACCAACTTCAACACTGGCCTTGTGATGGTTTGAATAAAATATGTTTCTTCTCTCATTCCTCTTATTCCTCGGCTCTTGCTCTCTTTCTCCTCTCAGCTTCTCTCCGCCCCTCTTGGGCTCTCCTCCCCACTCGCCTCTCTCCACGTGGTCATGGCCGGCCTCTACTTCTCTACCCTCTACTCTCTCTGCCTTTTTCTGTCTCCACTACCCCATTAGCTCCCATCCTCTGCCCAGAATAAACTACTCTATACCATGAAAAAAAATATGTTTCTTTAAGCTCATTAGACTTCTGTATTTGAACACTTGTTCCCCAAGTGATTGTGCAGTTTAGAACCTCATGAAACCTTTGGGAAGAGCTTTAGCTGGAGGAAATGTACCACTGGGGTTGGGCTTTGAGAGTTCCTAGCCTCATCCTGCTTCTGCTTTCTCTCTTTCTACTTTCTGTGTAATTCCTTGTCAAGAAATAACTCAATACTTCTTATATCACAAGCCAAATCACCCTTTCTTCCCTATGTTGCCTTTGGTCATGCTATTTTATCACAACAAAAGAAAATCAACAAATATAGTTCCAGTACCAAGAATTAGGTATTTGATATACATTGGTATACAGTCCCCTTCTATACAAGGTAATGTGATTACATTCAACAAATAGTTCAGTCATGTTTCATGATTTTTTTTTTCATGAAAGTCAATGTGTCACTACAAAGATCTCACGCAGAGTATTTGATCCACTCATTCTGATATAACTAGATGTACATCTAACTGGTACATACAAAGTTTTCTTTGGTAACTAGGTCATTCAAATAAGAAATGTTTCTCACCAGGAATGGAATAGAGTGAGGTGCATTACACAGATAATCACAATGCATCTTGACTTAAAACATGGGCAAACAAATGTCGCTTCAATTACAATATTCGCATTACCACATTTCTAGGCTCTGAACACAAATGAGGTTGTTTAATAACCTTCCCTCATTGTCTAATATAAGCTTTCTAAGTCAGGATATGAACACAAGCTACCAATGTTGGTAATACAACTCAAGGAACTTCCAACATCACTTCAACTGACAGGACTTTTACTTAAGGAACTACCTCTGCAGGCACCAATATTTTCAGTCTTCAAAGCAATAGACACGGTTGGAAGCTACTTGGGAAGAGAAGAGCTGACTTTTATCTAGTAAATTTTGTTCTCAGTTGGTGATATGGGAAGTAGTTCAGAGTGCTAGCATGTATTAGAGTTAGTAAGAACGTTCTCTTTTTTCTTCAACCATCACATGCTGTTTTGTTCCATTCACCAGGAGACAGACTTTGTCAGAGCTTAGGACTGCCCTGCAGGAGTTTTATTCTTTGTACCAGTTTCACTCATCATTTTAGACCCTGTGTTGTCCTTTTACATAGTTTCCAGTAATTTAAGCAAATGATAACTAATGAATGTTTCTGTTCAGGTTTATTAAACTAATTGAGATAGGTTAAAGATTACATTTACACCATCAATTTGTTTTGATATTGTCATATATCAATACTCAGATACTTTATTACAATAGACCTCTAATCCAACATCTTAATATTTTTATGCAAAATTAATGTAACAAATATTATAAAGAGAAAGGTGACTACATCAAGTTAGTATATTCTGACTTTCTTTCTTTCTTTCTTTCTTTCTTTCTTTCTTTCTTTCTTTCTTTCTTTCTTTCTTTCTTTCTTTCTTTTATTTGGTTTTTCGAGACAGGGTTTCTCTGTATAGCCCTGGCTGTCCTGGAACTCGCTCTGTAGACCAGGCTGGCCTCGAACTCAGAAATCCACCTGCCTCTGCCTCCCAAGTGCTGGGATTAAAGGCATGTGCCACCACCACCCGGCATATTCTGACTTTCTGAAAACTCTTAGAAATATAAAAATAAGGATACATTTTCCAACTATAAGGGTACTGGCTCTTGTTTTTAATATTATGATTTAGTACATAGCATGAGATGCATGGGGCCATCCATCTAAAGAGACTAAAATTTTACCCAGCTATCATTTATTTAGTTTTATTTTCTACATATGAATAAGACACATGTTACATTCTGAATGAAATGAAGAATTATATCAGTTCTGTCCTTAGGAAGTTGTACTATGTGTCTGAGAGAGACAGCTTTGAAAACAGATAATAAAAATGTAAATATTAAATGTCAGAAAATACATTATTTTATAACATATTCTTATAACACTTAATAGTATAGATGTCCTGTAAAATCTTTAGACATACTAGTACCTAGAATATTACCTAAGATGTTCCCACCATTCTCTTAAGTATATGCCTAATGCTTTAATAAGAAAAATAACCTGAAAAAAATAATGATAAGTTTTCTTTATAGGCTTCTTTGAGAAAATTGCTCATATGAGTAATGAGTGTTTATAAAAGTATCTGTGGAAAGCAGGAGAATGAAGACTTTCTGCACAGAAGAAGGGATCCCTTTAAAGCATTCCTTTCAATAAATTTTGAAAGAATACTTAAAAATTACATAAGATCTCCCTTTGAAATGAGTCTCTATTGCTATCTTGACTATCTAGAATGAACTAAAGTCCAGAAATGGTGGGCTTTGAGGTCTCCTGTGCTCAAGCTCTACCTAGTGTGGAAGAGAATCTTGTTCTGGCTGCCTTTAGATCAAGATGTAGAGCTCTTTGTTCCTCTATCACTATATCTGCCTACATGCTGCTAAGCTTCCCATCATGATGATAAAGGAGTAGACCTCTAAAACTGTAAGCCAGATTCAATTAAATATTTGCCTTTATGAAAATTGCCTTGGTCATGGTGTCTCTTCACAGCAAAAGATACACCAAGAAAGCCCTCAATAATAAACTATTGCAATGGAAGTTCACAATGAGTCAAGCCATATATATCCCACAAGTAGCACTACCCTCCTCAAGACCCACGCCTCTAACTACTGAGGCTGGAGCACTGAGCTTTGTATGCATTCCATAAACTTCACCTACCAGACTCTATTAACTCCCTTGCCTCTCACCCTTTGTAGCCTCACATCTCCACTGAAACCCCATGCCCTATGACCCAAGGTTTCATCTTCTGATATAACACATATTCTAAGGAATCCCTCACCTGCCTTTACCCAATGGGACTTTAACAGTCATCTGAAGTCCTGTGTAGAGTACCTTGTGACTCATTAATTATTCTTACCTTCATTCCTTTCTGAAACTCCAAACTAGTCTTCTGAAGAACTTTAATTATAGCCATCTAGCTCATTTGTTTATGTAATTAGAAGTTGTACTAACTGAGTTGCTACCACTTCTGATACCCCAGTCACACATTGATACTGGGTGCTACCAAGACTAAACTTGAAAGACAGCTTAGATGTTTTCAAACCTATCAGGCTTCAGTAATAGCAAATTGAGAACCAGATACTCACTAACTGTGTTGGTTAGACTAGAAATGCCACCCATAATCTCATATATTTGAATACTTAGTCACAACCAAGTGGAAACCTTTAATAGGATTAGAAGGATTAGGAGGTTTGCCTTTTTTCGAGGAAATGTGTTACTAGGAGTGGGCTTTGACATTTTTCAAAAGTGTTTACACTTTATCTCTCTCTTGGCCTGTGGATCAAGATATAAGTCTCAGTTACTGCTACAGTGCCAATCATGTTCCCGTATTCCCCACAATGATGACAGTGGACTAAACCTTTGAACTGTGAGTAAGACCCCAATTAAATGTTTTCTTTCATAAGAGTTGCCCTAGTCATGGTGTCTCTTCACAGCACTAGAAGTGTGACAAGACATTAACCAATAGTGGGGCAAATGTGACAACAAGAGACAAAGACTTAATTTCAGATGCTCAGATACTATAAAAAATATACAAACAACATAAAAAACTAAGATAGTATGTCTTCTTTAAAAAGCACTGCTCCTGCCAGGCAGTGGTGGCACACGCCTTTAATCCCAGCACTTGGGAGGCAGAGGCAGGAGGATTTCTGAGTTCAAGGCCAGCCTGGTCTACACAGTGAGGTCCAGGACAGTCAGGGCTACACAGAGAAACCCTGTCTCAAAAAACAAAAACAAACAAACAAACAAAAAAAAAACAAAAAAAAAAGAGTGGGGATAAAAAGCACTGCTCCTTAAAAAATGTTCCCTGATGAAAGCAAATTAAATGGCACAAAAGACAATTGACACAAAATAGCAATTAAATATGTTCAAGAAACTCAAAGAGTCTATGAATAAATACTGGAATAAGACCAAGAAAATATAATCAACTAAGTGAAACAAGGAACACAAAATTCAGAATATAAGATTAGAATTCAATAAAAAGACAGAAATTCCAATGTATATATATGTAGGGGCCTAAATACTACTACTACTACTAGTAGTAGTGGTAATAATAATAATAATAATGATAACAATAATAATAATAATGCTCAGCAGAAATCTCTATAAGCAGGATGGACCAACTAATAAAAAGAATGTATAGGCAGGGTAGAGGAATAAGATCTCCATGAAAATGATAAATTCCACCATGACCATCACAAGAGGAAACATGCATAAACCATGAATGAATTTGTTAACAATACAAACAAAATGGTAAGAAGGAGAGAAAAATCTAGATCAAAAGCACAGAAAGATGTCTAGGTGGAGAAGACATACAGATAGGGCTTGAGAAGAAATTCTTCATATCATACAATACTCAGAGTACTATATATATAGGGAGATACAAAAATTGGAGCAGAGACTGAAGGAAAGGCCACCCAGAGACCACCTCACCTAGGGATCCATCCCATCCACAGATACCAAACACTAACACTATTGTTGATGCCAAGAACTGCTTTCAGACAGGAGCCAAGTAGGACTGTTCTCTGTGAGGATTTGCAAGCACCTGACTAAGACAGATGGAGACACTCACAGCCAATCATTGGACTGAGCCGGGGGAACGAAATGGAAGAGATAGGGAAGGACTGAAGTAGCTGAAGAGGATTGTAACCCCATAGGGAGAACAACAATGTCAACTAACTGGACGACTCAAGACTTCCAGGGACTAAACCACCAAAGAGAATACATAGGTGGGCCCATCATATGTAGCAAAGAATTGTCTTATCTGGCATCAATGGGAGGGGAGGCCCTTGGTCCTGTGGAGGCTTGTTGCCCCAGTGAAGGGGGATCCTAGAGCATTGGATGGGGGAGTGTCCTCTTAGAGGAAAACGGGGGGGGGGGTGATGGGATGGAGTGTTTACAGAGGGGAGACTGGGAAGTGGGACAATATTTGAAATGTAACGAAATAAAATAATTAACAAAAAAAAGAAGCTCTATATAAACTTGCTTCCTACTCAGTTGTCTGCTACTTCTCACTAGAGCAAAGGCACCAACCACTTCTTTCTTTCCCAATAAATTTCTTGTATGAGGTTTGTTATGCTTTGTGACTTGGTGGTATTCCTTGGTTTCTGGATACTAGCAAATCTTTTCCTTCTGATATGCAACACTTCCACTGGGGAAACTTTCCCCTCAGATCTGCAACACTTCTATTGGGAAGACCTTTCTACTTAGAGCTACTTATTAAGCCAACATCATCTAGTGAGAAAACATGAAGTATTTTCACTAAAACCAGGACCAAAGCAAGTCCTGACTCCATTTATCATTCCATATTCTCTCCAATCCTATTTAATATAGTACTTGAGGTCTTATGTCTAATGACAAGACAATAAAGGGATATAAAAGAGATATAATAGAGTAAGGAAAAATTCAAAGATTCTTATTTGCAAATAACGTGATTCTATATATAAGAGACACTGAAGATCTACCAGAAAATTTCCAGAGCTGATAAACATTTTACTTTTAGCAAAGTAGCAAGATACAAAATTAAAGCAGAAAATCAATGGTCTTACTGTATACCAATGACATACTGAGAAAGAAATCAGGTTAACAGGCCCAGTAACATTAGACTAAAACTGTGTCATGGGACAGCTCTCTCTAAACATGAAAGTGAAAGACCTGCACAATGAAAACCTTAAAATACTGAAGAAAGGAATTGAAGATGTGTGTCAGACCCACTAGCACAAGTGGATCAGTCTCTCGAGGTATGGTGGTGGTGAGGATTAAAGATAGGAAAGATAGAAAAAAGACACAGAGACAAGAGATAGATTTGGGACGACTGCCAGTCAATACTGCAGCAGTAGCCAGCAGCCTTGAGTTTATTTTTTATAGCCTTTTTATACCCCACAGTACTGTGGGAAGCAAAGATATAAGTTAACAGAAACAATTGCTAAAATAAAAGTATATGAATTTTAAGTTATTAGATAGGTGGGACAATAAATTAGAGTAATTAATGAGCTGGAAGACAGTTGTAGAGAAGTTATCTAGAATATACCACAGAGACAATCAGAGAAGATGATCACATCAAGGGAGACTGAATGCAAATACATATAAATTAAAGGTTAATAAGAAAGAAGGGAGAACAGAAAACATATTTGAAGACTCAGTATAAGAAAATTTTAGAAGTAAAAAGTCATAAATCCCAGATACATAAAAATAAAAGAAATCTACTTGCAGATACCTTAGAGTATATTTATAGAATACACACACACACACACACACACACACACACCCCTGACGTTGTCTCAGACTTCATCACAGAGAAGAGAAGGAAGCCTACCAAACCAAGCAAAGCTGAACCTCCTGAGATGTAAAATTAATCCAAACTGATGTTATGATATGTAAAAAAATGAACAGCAAACATTTTAAGGAAAAGTAAGTAGATAAATATAAATAATATAGTATAGATGTTTCATTAATGTCTGCCTTTCAGGGAAATACAAACTGGCCAAGAAATTAAAGTAAGAATTCAGAGGATAAAAAACTCTTATAGGAATTTGGAACCCCACGCTTCTCTTCAGGCAGACTGAGTCACTAATCCTGTGGTTTGTTAGTTTTATGGTCAGTACTAAGTATGACAAAAACAAAACAAAAAAAAAAGATAGTAAATTTTTGAGAACTGAAATAAAATAGCTTTTGTACATAAAATGGTTACAAAAGAAAGTAGGGAAATCATAAGGGATATTTAAATTTAAGGAATTCAACTATACCAATAATTACAAATCCACCACTCTTTGTATCAACATGGAGCTTTTGGTAAAAAGATGGGAAGTACATGGTTTAGGCAATGCATTCTGTCATGATTATTCAACTACCTCATTGTGGAAGCAAAGGTGGTAATAAAGCAGGATATAAATGAGTTGTATTGCTTTGCTCTAGTGTGGATTTATTTATAAATTTAAATAGATGATCTTATTTAGTCTTTAGTTTATACATCACTCTCTGATGAAGACTCGTAAGTAAAAAGAAAATAAAGTATTAGATGTTTTCCTTTAAATCCTAACAGTTTTAAATTTACAGAAATGCAAGGAAAATGCAAGAAAAAATATTTGAAACAAAAAAGATACCAATACAGTTCTTGTAAAGTAATATAACTTGTTTTATTCATGTAGAATAAGAGTTTCTGTGGCAGAAATAATTAAGACTCGACGGTAGAAGTAAATGCTTAGTTGAAAGCTATATAATTTAAAATCGAATATGGTTAATAGCATAGTTTAATGGATGAACACATATGTACATAAATAGCAGAAATGGGCCATCACAGTGGGACATGTTAGAATATTTTCTCAGTAAGTATAAGTGACAGATGGAGCAGATGTTAACTTAATAAGGCTATAAAAGATATCAGATCACAACAACATTAATTTAAAAGATTATATGTGTTACCTTGACCCCAACAACTAGGAGATTAGTATACATTCTTAAGAACACATAGAATAATTTCAGAACTGTAACAATTATTCAAAAATGAGATCAAGAAATTTCAAATCTTAGTATATTAAGCACTATAATACTATAAGTTAAAACATAATAAAGTATGAAAAATTATAGGAAATGCATGTGTTTGGTATAAAAAAATATAGGAATACACCAAAGTGTTTAAGGTATAATTGGAAAATGCTTCATCATTAAGAAAAAAATCAGTTGTATTTTAAAATGTGTTTGTGGGAGTAGAGTATGGCTAGGTCTATGTGTCATATGTATCAGTACAGGTTGCCGTAGAAATAAGAAGAGGGGATTAGATCCCCTGGAGCTGAAGTTGCAGACAGTTGCGAGCCATCCAATGTGGGAGCTAGAAACTGAAAGTAAGTCTTCTGCAAGAGCCCTGTCTTCAGCCCCAGGAAATACTTCAAAACTAGCAATGACTGGCTAGGGTGAAGTCTACTGTTATACCATTCACTTCCAGTATTTGAGGCCCTGGCTTCAATCATAGCACAGTAAGAAAAAAAAATACCAGTGGTGTAAAATTAAGCAAGAAGTAAGTTGTAATAGAACAAAAATTAAAACTATGCTTCAACACAAAAATGGAAAAAAAGCCTGAAATCAATAAATTTTTGAGTTTCCATGTTAAAAAAAATAAGATTAGAAAAATGTTGAAAAATAAACTGCAAGAAGAAAATAAAATGAATGAACATTGACACCTAATATGTAAATGATGCAGTGGTCAAGTTCATCAAAACCAGAAGTTGGTTCTTTGACATGACTGTTTTGATCTTCAATTTAAAATCAACCAAACAAATAAACAAACCAAAGACAGGATGAATGTATGTATTTAGTATGGAGTGTTGTCCCATGAAAAGCAGTGAACAACTGAAGATACTAAGGATGGAAAAAAACAAGAGGCTATGCTATTGGATCATGTGCAAAGTAGAAAGATCCATATGGACTACCTTGTCAGAAGCTGCAAAGTACATCACAGCATAATAGTTCCTGAGAGAAAAATAGAGAACAGACATGTATCTAGGCTCCTATTGTCCATTTGTATAAGGTCAACATTTTCATTCACTCTTCTTCCTCCAAAAGAAATCTTTGGAGTCATATAGGTAGGTGTAAAAGGGACAAGAGACAAAAAAATGAATGCACAAGGAATTGTGATGTAGAGTTTAATTAAACTGGCCAGTTCCCACGTAGGAATTGTCATTGCATCAGCTAGAAAATGGTGGCCACCAGTTCTGGACTCAAGAGGAACTAAAGTGAACTATGTTAGATAAAAATATGAGTTATTGCTAACAAATTCATAAAAGAAAGGTGAAATGATTGCTAAATGCTAAAATAATTCCAAGTACCCTTTCTGACCAGGAAACTAAGCTAGAGGTTAATTTTAAAACTGGGATTTGAAATATATAGTAAGTAAGCAATAATATTGAAATTTCTACATAACTCACATATGAAAACATAAATTATAATAAAGATGAAGGAATGGTTTAATTAACAGAGAGTGAAAATACGTCACCACACTCTGTTGAGTATTGCTAAGACCATTTAGTTGGAAATTTAGAATAATGAACATTAGAGTTACCTAAAAACTCTCCAAGAGAAAGTAAGAACACTGAATAAAAACCAATGAATTCTGTCCATGGAATCAGTTTGGAAAAAACTGTGGAGACTGTATTCTTTTGTAAAGGGACACAGCCTACAATATCATAATGAAAGAGAAATTAGCAGAAGGGAGTCTAGCAACCACGGACGAAGTTGTCACAATGTGCTGTGGATCTTGGGATTTTTACTCACGGAGCAAGGATTCAGTGTAAATTACCATTTGCATATAATCATAAAATAGTGGTTCGAATACATGGAAAATCGATTCTAAATGCAGAGTTCAGGACGTATTAAAAGGACTAGCTGATTTAAATGTAGTCAGAGAAAATTAATTTAGTGGTTATTGAAATGCAGAGCAGAAAGCAACATCAGGAAATGTATCTTCACTGAAGAGAGAGTACTAGGTGGCAGGTTAGGTCCTGAGGGAAGGAGAAGGTGAGGAAAAGCAATTTTCTACCCAATTTTATTAAGTGGATATTAATTTAACTTTCATGAAAGAGACCAGAAGGAGAGACTTTGGCTCCATTTTAGGATTGTATAGTATACTGGTAATAGAGTCATTTTGGGAAGGTTAAGATTTTATTAAAACTTACAATGGTTATCACTTGCAAATGAAAATTCAGTTTTGTTCAATGGAGTCACACTGGGGAAACAAACTGCTTTTAAAGGTAGGCTACATGCCTAGCAGTAGATGGCCAACAGAAACCAACCTCACAATATCTTTGGAAGGTTCTTGTCTTGTAGTGTCATGTCAGGGCTTTTCCTTTCCTTTCTTTTTTCCCCAAATTTTGTCTTATTGTTTATGTTTCTTATCTCGTTCTATCCCACAGGTCCTTTATGCATATAATATGGCTTCCAGATTAGTGTTTTTATGGGATTCCTGTGTGTGAAAGGGTGGGTTTCTGCATTTTTTATCTGTGTCTTATGTCTTGGGCTCCATTTTTAAAACATATGTTTCTTTTCTTGTTCTTCTTCCTCTTCCTCTTCTGCTTCCTCCTCCTCCTTTTCCTTCTCCTCCTCCTCTTCCTCTCTCCCTCTTCTTCTCCTCCTCTTCCTCCTCCTCCTCCTCCTTCTTCTTCTCCTTCTTCTTCTTTCTGCTTTGTTCTATTATATTATCTCTTAGAAACCTGTTTGTTTTCTACCGAAATGAAGGAGATCCAGGCATGGGGGAAGGTGAGAAGGAACTGGGAGGAGTAGAGAGATAGAGAAACAATAATTAGGATATATTATGTGAGAAAAAAATCTATTTTTAATAAAAAAGATATAAGTAGACTAATTATCAACATATATTTCTTGAATTTCCATAAAAGTTATATGATGTTTTAAAAAACACACATGGGTTATTGATTATATGTAGATGGAGTCTATCAATTCAGAAAATGATGCCACCAGAGAAAACACAGAAATTAGCATGCACACCAGGTAATGCACAGTATGATAATTATATTTGTCAACTTCAAAGAGACAAGACTCTGGGCATGCCTGGGAGGGATTACCTTGATTACCCTAATTGGAGTGAGAAGATACTCTACTCCACTATGAGGATCTCCACTTTCTAAGCTGGAATCCCAGACTGAATAAAATTATGAAAATTGATTGAGTACAAATATTCATTACTCTCTGCTTTCTGTATACACATGTAATATAATTTATCATCATATTTTCCTGTCATGACCCATAGGCATTTCAACATAGCAATTGGAAAATAACCAAGGCATAGTGAGAGAATTTGAGAATTTCAGGGCATCAGTGAAGATTCAAATAAATATACTATGAACTAGTAGAGTTTTAAAAGGAGAATTAGTCCATTTTATTACCATGACAACACTACTATCATTTCTTTTATCCTTTTGTGTAAAGAGCCATATTGGGGTGTCATGTCACCTGGCAGGAACTTGACATTGACCAAGGTAAAGGTTGTGAACTCGAATTCCTGTGCTGGCTAGCACACCTAGCTTCCTGCTCCACCTAGGGTGGAGTGAAGGTGAAGTTCATTGTTCCTCAGGTCTATGAATTCCTGAATTAAGCGGGTGACCTGCCCAGCTGCAGGAGCAGTGGTGCCAATGCCAGTGAACAGCCAGACCAGTGCTGCAGACCTGGTTCCAGCCTTTGGGGGGAAGGGCTTTTTCCTCCGCCTATATAAATTTGAAAAAGTCCATTAAACTTCGAGCGTTGAGCAGGAAATATAACCTTGGCTTCATATTTCTCTTGCCACCCCGTTGTTTTTTATCCCCAGCTCTCCATCCTGAGAACCCAATGCCCCATTATAATGAAACCACAGGCAGTTTCACTTTTGTGTTATTACATAACTAATACAGTTTCAAGAAATCACAAATGTTGTAATAGCTTATATTCAAAGAATAGGATTTGTAACACAGATATCCATTATGTGAATCACTCACTAAACATGTAATTGACTAAACTGATCAACGTTTGAAACAGTCACTGGAAAAAAATAACATATAATTGCTTAGAATATACAGAGAAAACAATCAGTTATACTATCAATATTCACCAATTATTCATTCAACCAGGGAGTATCTCTTTCACAAAGCTAAACATGAAAAATGATGGTCTGTCCTAGACTAGTGTGTCTGGTTCATATTACCTTCAACAAACATGGAAGTATAGATAAGCCTACAACTTAAGTATGCCAACTGAGCCTAAAAATCCCAGTGTAGCCTTTCTCTTCTTAGTTTTGAATTTGTTCTGATACAGAGGATTTATTTACCTTCTGAAATTCTAGAATCATTTTCATTGTAACTAATTAAGACAATAATAATCTAAAAGTACACCATATGCTTGTACAGAAATTATTTGGGGGAGTGAATAATAAACAAAAAATATCCTCAATTCATTTACATATGTTAGCCTTACAGAAGAAATGGAACATAACTGAAAATATGTGCAAATTTCTATTCTTATAACTATTCTAGAAAATCTTTATCATACCTTAATATTCTTATCCTCAATAAACAAACAAGCAAACAAACAGAGGAAAAGGGATAGATTCTAGCAATAGTTGAAGAACAATGAGATGATATAAACAATGGTACTGTTTATGGCAACAATTTGATCTCTTGTCATTCGGTATCCCAGCAACAAAAAATTAAAATACTGATTGTAATATACAATGAGTTTATTAAAAATGCCACTTCAGGGATTTATTTTCCCTCTCAGGATTTAATGTGAACTTTCCTCTGATTGTTATTCAGGCTACCAGGCTTTGGGGGATAATCAGTTCATTATCTGGGCTTAAGAAGTGACCCTCATATCACCTTCTCTGTTTGGTTTTTCAAAGGTCATGATGCAAATGTGCATGTTTTGCTCCCAGATGAGTCAAGGAGATGGCCTGACATCTGACATATCCTGTGTCTCTGTCACAAGTACTCCTCTCCTTTCACAAAGAAAGCCCTCAAACTAGAGAGATATATACAGTGAGCGTACAAAATGCACAAGCAGAGAGAGTTAGAGTTGCACTGAGAAACAAACACAGTTAGATGGGATAACAGGTCATTTCTCCATATTAACAACAAGATATTATAAATCACCATTTAATACAAGAAAATAGCCTTAAAGTTTCCTATAGCTGCACATGGCTTTCATAAATATTTAAAACATGACCCACTTATCTCAGTCCACAGGACAAATTCAACAGGAGTAATCTCTGTCATCTAGAAACATAACCTATTATACACCTTCTCAGCTGATGAGAGGAGATACAAAGGTGATATCAGTGAAATGAGAATGGACACCACATCCTCTGACTTAGTCATATCACTGGCTTTATCTATAATGGCAAAGAAAGTTATTGAAGTTATTTAGATATCCATACCCTCAAACCTGCAGCCACCAATTGCCTCCAAGAGTACCTGTATAAGCTAAGTACACTCTCTTATCTACATTATAAAAGTTATTCTATAGAATATCTTTTAGTTCCACAACAAGAAAATAAAATATTTTTTCTTTAGTGGTAGCAATAAAGTAATACTAATATGCTTGTGCCAGAAATGATTAGATCAAGAAACAATTGCAAGTATGAAGAAACAAATAGATGCAATCACAATAGTAAGATCAGAAGATAGCCAGAAATTATCTAAAAGAAGATTCACTATCTCTGTTTGCTAAAAATGTTTCCATAGATTTGAAAGAGATGAAAAGAGAATGAGAGATAAATTACGTGAGTTTTAAAAATGACTGTGAACTATTTTGCATGCTATTTTAAATGATATAAAGAAAATTATTACAAACTTCATATGCCCATCCTTAGTTCATCTTAAGAAATAAAATTTTATAAAAATTAGGATGCCCTTTGTACTAGTATCATCTGTGTCATTATCCTCTTCACTCCTACACCTTGAGCTATCTTTGCCTGGCATTTATTATGTTCTTTCATTCCTGGATTTTATTTCATTCTGTTGTTCTGGAGACAAATATACTTGTAACCAACTGACATAAAATCATCTCATAGTAAAGACATAATATTTATGAATATGCTTCGTAGTAAAAGGGGTAAAAGGACTAAAGCAATGGCTAAGTGCTTAAGAGCACTGGCTGCTTTTCCAGAGGACGTGGGTTCAGTTTCCAGCACTTACATGGCAGTTTATCACTGTCTACAACTTCATTTCTGAGGCATGTGGCCTTCTCTTCTGGCTGTGCCAGTATTAGGAATACATGTAATGCACAATCCCTCAGGCAGGCAAAGCACCATGACACATAAAATAAAACAAAGAAAGAAAGAATAAGCCTCTGTCAGTTCTATAAAAGTTTTCTGATTGTTGAATTTAGATTTTTTATAGAAGTTTCCAGCAGAATATTATGACTGATTGAATAAAGATACTAGCAAGTACAAAGAAAGTATATTAGACATTTTCAATGCAAAAGTAGATATTTAGTTTTCTAAACATGACTATAAGAGACTATGAGACAGCATCATTCCTTCTACCGAGGGACAAGCCCCTTTGAATATGAAGTCCTAGCAAGCATCATAACATTTCTAGACTCAGTGAAGAGCCATTCAGGTCCTCTTTAGCATTTTTCTTATTTATTTTTGTGTCCTTTTGACCTCTCATGTCAGATCCCATGACACTTGTCTTTGCTTACTCACCAAGGACAAGGAACTGAAAAGTTCCAACATGTTCCTCAGTGTCATTATTAGAGTTATTTTCTCAGAATTAGTTCCAAAATTGTATGTTCCCACTGTTTTCCTCCCCAAGATACATTTCTGCCAGGCTAAAAATTATACATACTCATTTTTTTGATGGCTGAGGTTCAATGTAGGTAAGTAAAAACTCTTACAGTGACGATATTGTCAACAAAAAAATCAGTTCTTTTTATAGGTTTTATTACGTAATGATCACTGTATAAATATAGGATGTCCATCTTATCAAGTTTGCAACTATTGCATCTCTCACTTTTAAAACAAAATTGTATTTTGAGTGAATATAACTTACCCCATTCTGATTGATATCTTTAAGAGGGTCAGTTTAACTCTACCAATTTAAAAATGAACCACCACCAGGAATTATCCAAACAATAATAAATGTCCCTGCTGTACAATATAAGTATAGTACCTTAACATAATTAGAAATGAGTTTCACTGAGGACAAATTAGATCTTTCTTGTGTTCTATTTCTTATCCTATTCTAGCACTATTCCATGGCTGTTAAATAAAAGAACACAAATATAAAAGACAGAGCATGGGAGAAAAGAGCTGTGGGAAGAATTATTTTTTGATGTATGAGTGACAGTCGGCTGAATACCTTTTCTAACAGTCCACAAATCTCTATGCCTTAAAGCAGCAAGAATTTATTTCTCTGGGAATATGCTTCAGGTATAGGCAGCTCTCCAGGGTAGCTGACCTGTATTTGATAGTTCAGCAAAGTTTGTGTTGACTATCACTACTGCAAAGACAGAACAATTGTTGCATCAGTCCACTTAAAAGTGGCATCTCTATTCTCTTCATGTATCATGAGTCATAACATGCCACTTATCTACTTTTTATTTTGAGTAAGTACTGTCCTAATTTGTGCTTAGGAGGTTAACTGAGAACACAGTAAATAGTACCAGGGTCTTCAAATCCAGGTTTCAGTGACCTGGCTGTTAATATTTATAGGCAGAGCTAGAGCTCAGGAGAGGGAAAACAAAGCAGGCCTAGGTACCAATCAGCTACTCCCACTCCATGTCAATCAAATTCAAATATCACCTGCTAGTGATGTTTTCTGAATATTTCACACACTCTTTGTTCTGTCTTCCTGCAGCATGTTGTTAAAATGACAACAAGTTATGCTGACTTCTTGCTTTCCTCCCCATAATACAGAAAATAACCTTGTTAACTTTGAGTCTCAGTGCATAGTACAATACCCAGTATATAGAAGTTAGTAAGATAATTAAATATAGCAAGTATAATGAAAGGAAAGAAAGGGAAGAAGGAAGAAAACTAAGAAAAAAGAATTTATGAAAGATGTCCCTAGGCAATGGCAGAAACTCTGTAGGTGTGTTACTATCTTTAGATCTCCTTCATACAATAACTTGAAAGCATGTTTACACAATGTTAGTATGTATGCAGAGTTTACTGGCTGAACATTATTGTTAATTTTCCTAGTTATCCTTTAGTAATAGTAAGTCTACTTTTAACAAAACTTGTGCTGAAGACCATTATTTGCCTTGTCTCTTGCAGGTAGATATGGTAAAATGATTAATGCTCGTCAATGTGAGTAAAGAGGAAGTAATATAAACAACTTCCTAATCACTGTTTATAGGACACTTTCTACGTATTCCCCTGTTCTACTCTTCTGTCCACTAGTATTTCAGGGGCAAATATTTGGACAACAGAATAGAACCTGTATGTTAAAGATAACACAGCAAGAAAGAACTTAGCTCCCTTGAGTTCCAGTTTTAAATAATAGCTATGTATTAGCCCCTTTTAAGCAATTATTAAGAAAGAACTGGATTTTTTTTGGTAAGAGCAATTACATGGTCTTTATGTCATTGGTCAACTAAATCCACATTGCTAGCAATAGCTTACAGTTCTCATGTGTGCATGTGTATACACATGTACAGAAATGTATACAATGTTTCTGTTCAAACTCTAAGACAAAAATAATGAAAAAAAGTGTAGTTATAGGAAAGAGCAGAAGCAATTCCTATAGTTAATGAATAAGAAAAGGTATATTAGATAACAGAAGTCAAGATTGATTTCATTTTATGTCACAACTGTAGAAGTATAAAAAGTTTACATAATCAAATTAAAGTCTCAGAGATGATTTAGTTAAAGCCTGCATTACTTGCTCAAAATTACTAATGATAAATTCCAAGTTAAAATCAATGAGTTGCTGGGTTTTGATCAACTTTAGAGTCATTGCATCCATAGATTTGTCCACAGGACATATAACTTCTTTCCAATATTTCATTAGCATCTACAAAATTACATTAAGACTATCTTCATATTTATAGTCCCGCATATTTCAAAAATTGTGTAGAAAAGAAAATAGTTACAGCAATTATGATTCATTAGGGAAAAATTTAAGTTCTCTTCAAACCCCTAAGCAGATATAATTTCTTAATTTTAGTACTTAATATATTTCAACACTAACCAGCAGCACTAGGAAAATTTGTTGACTGTCTCTTGTGGTCCATTTGTGAGAACATACAGAAGAGCAGTTCTAGTAAGAGACTAAGAACAGGAAATCTGTTAAAAATCTATACTGAACGAACACAGAAATGGCAAACCTCATACAATCCCTAGAAGTTGAAAGAAAGAGGAAAGAATAAGAAAATCATCCACAAAAGGAGAAAGTATCCAAAGGGAAAGCTAAGAAAAATACCTCCTTCCCCCCCCAAAAAACCCTAAAGTTTTGAGTTTCATATTCAGCAAATGGGAAGATTCAGGGGGCAACCTAAGTAACACAGGGCATTGCATGCAACATCACCTACAACCTGTTCCATATTTATCACTGTCAACATGGCCAAGTTGGATTTATTTTCAGATAAACATGAGCTCAGGGAGAGAAATGATTTTCAAATGCTAAGACCCAAATCTGTTATTTTTCTTCAAAAGGACTAAAAGCATCTTATGAGGCTACTGCTAGTATTCGTTTGCTTTCATGGTTAAGAGAGTCCAAGTAACACTTTTTTGATTCTGTATCAGGAGAAAAAGTAACAGAATCATATAGTGTAATTAAGAACTTTTTTTCTTTCCAAAGGAACTAAATGAAAACAAAGGGGAGAAAAGTTCTGGAGTTTTAGAGCAGAGTATTGGCAAGTCAAACTTTGTGATTGTGCAATTCTCTGTTTTGGGAATGAAAATAACCTTAATTTTTAGTCATTATATTATACTATGTAGGAGGTGCAGACAAGATCATGAATGCATCAATAAATCCATGAAAGTATTAGCTAATAATGCAATGCTTTGCTTTTAAAGCTATTTTTAAATAATAAGAAAAATCACTTTGTAGTGCTTATTGCCACTTATATAAACAATTTTAATTTGGTGTTATTATAGACAAATCAAACTCAATGACAAAATATCTTGGCTCCAATCCTGCTTCTCTATTAGATACATCAGAGATTATTTACTGTAAAACATATTCTGACATAGCAACTAATATTTATCTTGTTTGTGTTCCTTTCTCCTATACTAAACCAATGAAGGAGAAAACCCTAAGCATTTCTGCCTATTTACACAAAAGCACTGAAGCACAGAGTATTGGTGGAGGTCATTAATGATTCATAGGTGTTTTATGCTATAGTCTAAATAATGAGCCTCCAAAGATTTCCACACCTCACAGTTGGAAATCTACAACCATGTAACTTTAAAAGGAAAAAAGAAAGAACTTCATAGTCAGGAGTAAAGACCATGGATTGAAGAGATTGTCTTCGATTGCCTGGTTGGGACTTCTAGGCTTTGAGTTCATGAGTCCTTTTGAAAGTCAGAGGTAAAACTCAGGATCCTTTGAGCTGAAAATCTATTAATTATCCACTTTTGAAAGTGAAATTTGAGTCATTTTTATTTTTGTCTGTTTTCTCCAACATCAGAACAGAGCAGAACAGGTCATTTTGGAACCTGAAATCAGTCCCCATAAGACACAGAATCAGCAAATGTGACAATCATGACAAGCTCAGCCACTGGAGGTGTAAAGAGTTAATATTTTTAATTTGTAAGTTATGCAGTGTAAGGTACTTTGTTACAGAACAGGAATTATTTGGAACAGGGTCTAAATGAGGTCCATCCTAGAAGGAAGATGAATGTAGGCTGAAAATTTTGTTAGCCTACTTTAATAAAGATTCAATCTCTCCTCTAGTCCACCACTGACCAAAGGTAGTAGAAGAGAAAATTTATTAGGACATGGGGTAAATAGACCTGTTTAGAAATAGTTATTTGGGGGCAAGTTCCAATCTTTGTTGTCAGGATAACAGCAACTCAGTCCAGTAGCAAACAAACAAATACAAATAAGCAGCTGTAGACCAGAGCTCTGGGAAGACACCATACACAAACCAGCACTGTAGTCCAATCCCCTTGGTAGTCATCACACAGGAACCAATAAGGGCAGTTCAATCCAGAAGAAACCACAAGGCTCATCAACTGGCCTGAGGTCATGGAAGTGGCAAGAAGCTGGAGGAACCTCACAAGAAGTACTTTGGCAAATTTCTCTCTAAGGTGTCACCACAAGTGGAGTTCAGCAATGCAATGTGAGGCGAACCCATACATACCTGTCATTAACAAAGAATAGTGAAGAGGAGCAAAGCAAAGTAATGCTCAAGCTCCCGCTGTCTATGGGGCCATATTTATAGTCCTTTTAAACATCATGCATGTCTGCTTTAGCAAAACATCCTTTAACTGGTTGCCACAGCAAAACATCATGTGACATAACTGTCTTTCCAAAGAAATCAGAACTTTCCACTTCATGAAAGTCTAAAAGAAAGTAATCCCACAGAAGCAGGACTGTTATGATGGAAAAAGGAGCCATGAGCAGAAAAGGGTAGGCAGTGGTAGGATTTTGTAAAGGAAAAGCACAAAACACAACACAAAGCAACAGCAATATCCCCCAAACAAAACCAAAACCAAACAAAACCCAAACACACAAACAAACATATAACAACAACATAAAAAATAGGTTGTTCCAGCTTCCAGAAAATATACTGCTCTTTGGATTCCTTGATTACCCCTACTTCAGCTCCGTTTAAGAATTAAGACTCCTAGCTCATCTGTTCCCATGAAGACAGCATATCCTGACTCATTCTAGTGGACACGCTTCACTCAGTGCAGTTAGTATGAACCATTTCCTCCCCCTCCCAGGAGTCCCAGAAATGCCACTGGGAGCCCAGTGGACTCAGGACCCATTACCAACTAAAATCCCCACCCTCCCAAATACCACTCCCCTTCTGTCCTTTCCACCCCTTCTGCCCAGTCCTTTCTGCTGGGGCAGACTCCTAGCTGGTCTGATCCCATGAAGACACCATATCCTGACCCATCCTAGAGGACCCGCTGGACTGAATTGAGGATCAGCTGCACTCTGAGCACTTGGACAATAGCTTGATTGCTCCATTGAAGACCCAGTAGTCTGAAGGCCTCTCAGGAGTTTTACTGCAGCCAGGGCAACAGATTAGCACCTTCTCTGCCCAGTTGGAAGACCCCACAGGTGGTTTGCTACATCCAGGGTTGCAGGCCTACCAGGAGACATGAAGAAGCCCAGGGACAAAAAAGGCAGACTCCAGTTACCCAGCCCAACAAACACCAGGGATATCCAGATGGCAAAGGGCAAATGCAAGACCATAAGCAAAAGAAGTCAATATACATGGGAATCATCAGAACCCAGGTGTCCAACAACCACAGCAAGTCATGAATACATCAATACATCTGAAAATAAGGAATATATCCTAAAATCCTATTTCATGAAGATAGTAGAGTCCTTTAAGGAGGATATCAATAACTCACTGAAAGAAAACACAGGTAAACAGATGAAGGAATTGAATAAAGCGATCCAAGACCTAAAAGTGGAAGTAGAAACAATAAAGAAAACACAAATGGAGGCAAACCTGGAAATGGAAAACCCAGGAAAGAAGTCAGGAATTACACATGTAAGTATCACCAACAGAATATAAGAGATAGAAGAGAGAAGTTCAGGTGTAGAAGACACCATAGAAGAGATTAACACAACTGTCAAAGAAAATTCAAAACACAGAAAAACTACTAATCCATAGCATCTAGGAAATTCTGGACACAGTGAAAAGATCAAATCTGAGAATAATTGGAATGGAGGAGAACAAAGACTTCCAGCTCAAAGGACCTGAAAATATCTCCAACAAAATCATAGAAGAAAACTTCTCTAACCTAAATAAAGAGATGGCTATAAAGGTAAAAAGAAGCCTATAGAACAGAAAATAAATGGGACCAGAAAAAAAAATCCTCCAATCACATAATAATCAAAACACGAAATGCACAAAACAAAGAATATTTAAAGCTGCAAGGGAAAATGGCCAAGTAACATACAAAGGTAGACCCATCAGAATTATAGCAGACGTCTCAACAGAGACTATGAAAGCCAGAAAGGCCTGATTAGAGGTCATGCAGACTCTAAGAGAACACAAATGCCAGCCCAGGCTACTATACACAGCAAAACTCTCAATCAACATAGATGGAGAAACCAAAATATTCTAGGACAAAACCAAATTCAAACAATATCTATCTACCAATCCAGCCCTACAGAGGATCCTAGAGGGAAAACTCCAACACAAGGAAGTTACCTGCATCAAAGAAAGGACAAGATATTAGGGATCTCATAACAAAGCCAAAAGGAGAGAACCACTTAAAGCCGCATACAAAACAAACATATTAGGAACAAACAGTCATCTCTCTTTAATATCTCTCAATATTAATGGACTCAACTCACCTATAAAAAGACATAAACTAACAGACTGGATATGCAAAAAAGAACCAGCATTTTGCTGCATACAAGAAACATACCTCAATAACAAAGACAGTCACTATCTCAGAATAAAAGGATAGAAAAATAGTTTCCAAGCAAATGGTTCCAGGAAACAAGCAGGACTTGCCATCCTAATATCCAATAAAATACTTTCAACCAAAAGTTATCAAGTGTGATGAAGAAGGACATTTCATATTCATCAAGGGAAAAATCCACCAGGAAAAAGTCTCAGTTCTGAACATCTATTTCCCAAATGCAAGAGCACCCACATTCAAAAAGAAAGCTTACTAAAGCTCAAAACACACATTGAACCCCACACAATAATAGTAGGAGACTTCAACACCTCACTGTTGCCAATGAACAGGTCATGGAAACAGAAACTAAACAGAGAGGCAGTGAAACTAAGAGAGGTTATGAACCAAATAAATTTAACAAATATCTACAGAACATTTCACCCTAAAAGAAAAGAATACACCTTCTTCTCAGCACCTTATAGTACCTGCTCTAAAATCAACCATATAATTGGTTACAAAACAACCCTCAACAAATACAAGAAGATGGAAATGATACTAAGCATCCTATCAGAACACCATGGCATAAGGTTGGTATTCAATAACAGTAAAAACTACAGAAAACCCACATACACGTGGAAACTGAGCAACTGTTTACTGAATTATACCTTGGTCAGAGAAGAAAGAAAGAAAGAAATTAAAGACTTCCTGGAATTTAATGAAAATGTTGACATATCATACCCAAACTTATGGGACACAATGAAAGCAGTGCTAAGAGGAAAGTACATAGCACTAAGTGCCCTGGTTATAAAAAAAAAACAAAAAACAAAAAAACTGGAGAGATCATACACTAACAACTTAACAGCACATCTGAGAGCTCTAGAACAAAAAGAAGGAAACTCGCCCAAGAGGAATAGAAGGCAAGATATAATCAAACTCAAGGCCAAATCAACCAAATCAAATAGAAACAAAGAAAACAATACAAACAATCAGTAAAACCAAAAGCTGGTTCCTTGAGAGAATCAACAAGGTAGATAAACCCCTAGTCAAAGAAGCAGTATCTAAATTAACAAAATTAGAAATGAAAAGGGAGACATAACAATAGAAACGGAGGAAATTAAAAAAAATCATCAGATCCTACTATCAAAGCCTATACTCAACAAAACTGGAAAATTTAGATGAAATAGATTGTTTTCTAGGCAGACACCACATACCAAAGTTGAATCAAGAGCAGGTAAACTATCTGAATAGGCCCATATCACACAAGGAAATAGAAAAAGTCATTTAAAATCTCCCAACCAAAAAAAGCCCAGGGCCAGATGGATTTAATGCAGAATATTACCAGACCTTCAATGAAGACCTGATACCAAATTTCCCCAAACTTTTCCACAAAATAGAAAGAGACGGAACACTACACAATTCATTCTATGAAGCTACAATTACTCTGATACCAAAACCACACAAGGAACAAACCAAAAAAGAGAACTTCAGACCAATCTCCCTTATGAATATTGATGCAAAAATATTCAATAAAATTATTGCAAACCAAATCCAAGAACACACCAAAACCATCATTCACCACGATCAAGTAGGCTTCATCCCAGAGGTTCAAGGTTGGTTTAATATATGAAAATCCATTAATGTAATCTACTATATAAACAAATTCAAAGAAATAAAATCATATGATCATCTCCTTAGATGCAGAAAAAGCATTTGACAAAATGCAACACCCCTTCATGCTAAAAGCATTGTAGAGAACAGAAATACAAGGCCTTTACCTAAACATAATAAAAGAAATTTACTTCAAACCTACAACCAATATCAAATTAAATGAAGACACACTTGAAGCAATTCCACTAAAAACAGGGACAAGACAAGGATGCCCACTCCTCTCCCCATATCTATTCAATATAGTACAATCTCCCATGCTCATGGATTGGCAGAACTAACCTAGTAAAAATGGACATCCTACCAAAAGCAAATCTAAAGATTCAATGCAATCCCCATCAAAATCCCAACACAATTCTTCAAAGACATGGAAAGAGCAGTTCTCAAATTCATCTGGAAAGGCAAAAAACCCAGAATAGCAAAAGCAATTCTTAACAATAAAATAACTTTATGTGGAGTCACCATCCCTGACCTCAAGCTTTACTAGAAAGAAATAGTGATAAAAGCTGTATGGTACTGGTACAGAGACACAGGCACGTTGATCAATGGAATAGAATTGAAGACCGAGAAATACAACTACACACTTATGGACACTTGATCTTTGACAAAGACACCAAAGATATACAATGAACAAAAAGAAAGCATCTTCAATAAATGGTGCTCATCTAACTGGCTATCTGTATGTAGAAAAATTAAAATAGACCCATATTTGTCATCTTTCACAAAGCTCAAGTCTAAGTGGTCAAGGACCTCAACATAAAACCAGATACACTGAATCTAATAGAAGAGAAAGTGGAAAAGAGCCTTAAACTCATTGTCACAGGGGTAAATTTACTAAACAGAACTCTAATGGCTCATGCTCTAAGATCAAGAATTGATAAATGGAACCTCATGAAACTGGAAAGCTTCTGTAAGGCAAAGGACATAGTCGGCATCCTACAAATTGGGAAAAAATCTTCACTAACCCCACATCTGATAGAGGACTAATATCCAAAATATATAAAGAACTCGAGAAGCTAATCACCATAAAACCAAACAACCCAATCAAAAATGGGGTATAGAACTAAACTGAGATTTCCACAACTGAGGAATCTCGAATGACTGGGAAGCACCTAAAGAAATGTTCAAAGTTCTTAGTGATCAGAGAAATGGAAATCAAAAAGACCCTGAGATTCCACCTTACACCAATCAGAATGGCTAAGATAAAAACCTCAGGTGACAACACATGCTGGAGAGGATGTGGAGAAAGAGGTATACTCCTTCATTACTGGTAGAATTGCAAACTGGTACAACCACTCTGGAAATCAATCTGGAGGTTCCTCAGAAAATTGGAAATTTATCTACCTGAAGACCCAGTTATACCACTCTTGGGAATATACCCAAAAGATGCCCCACCATGCCACAGGGGCACATGTTCCACTATGTTCATTGCAGTCTTATTTGTGACAGCCAGAAGCTAGAAACAACCCAGATGTCCAACAACAGAATATTGGATACAAAAAATGTGATTCATCTACATAATGAAATACTGCTCAGCTATTAAGAAGGAGGACATCCTGAGTTTTGCAGGCAAATGGATGGAACTAGAAAATATCATCCTGAGTGAGGTAACTAAGACCCAAAAGGACATGCGTGGTATGTGCTCACTAATAAGTGAATATTAGCCAAAAAAAAAAAAGTACAGAATACCCAAGATACAGTCCACAGAACTCAAAATATCAACAACCAGAAGTGCCCAAGTTAGGACGCCTCAATCCCACTTAGGAGGGAGAAGAAAGCAATCACAAGTGGGGAGGGAGAGAGGGAGGGATCTGGGAGGGAAAGTGGTTGGTCAGGAGGTAGTGGGATGGGAAACTGGGGGGGTGGGAGGAATCTGATTTGGTATTTGGTGAGGGAAAAGGGCTGAAGCCCTGAGGGCCAGCAGAAATAATGTAAAAAGGCAACCTCTGGAGGTAAAAGGTTGGGGCACCTTCCAGAATGCACCAGAGACCTAGGAGGTGAGAGACTTTCAGGACTCAAAGGGAGGGACCTTAGATGAAATGTCAGACAGTAAAGAGAGGGAACATATAGAGCCCACCTCCAGCAGGAAGACAGGACATCAAATGAGCAAGGAAGGGGAAGCATCCCACAGTCACAACTCTGACCCATAATTTTCCCTGTCTGAATGAGTTACAGGAATGGAAATGGAGAAAAGGGTCCATCGACAGGTCCAAAGTAAGATCTAGCTCAAGGGGAGGTCCCAAGGCCTCACACTATTTTTAACGCTGTGGAATGCCCACAAAATGGGACCTAGCATGACCGCACTCTGGAGGACCCAACAAGCCTCTGAAAGAGTCAGATGTAGATATTTGCACCCAATGGACAGAAGCTGCTGACCCCTGTAGTTGAATTAGGGAAAAACTGGAAGAAGCTGAGGAGGAGGGCAACCCTGTAGGAGGACCAGCAGTCTCAATTAACCCTCTAGATCTCTCAAATACTGGACCACCAAACAAGCACCATACACCAGCTGATATGAAACCCCCACCCAACACATATACAACAGATGGCTGCTGGGTCTATTTTCATCCAGAGATGATGCACCTAGCCATGCAGGCCCCACAGAGTTTGTAGGTCAGGTGGGGTGGGGGTTGGGGACATCCACGTGGAGACAGGGGGTAGGGGTGGGAGAAGGTATGAGGTGTGGTACAGTCAGAGGGTGGATGGGGATGGGGGGAATAAAATATGAAGTGTAAAAACAAAACAAAAAACTTAATTTAAAAAATAAGAATTCTGCCATCCAGAATTGTGAAATAATACATTTGTAATACTTCCCCTACTTTGATTTTAATAATTTGTTATGGTAGTTTCAGAAAATTGATAGTTCATAAGAGAAAATAAAAAGGGTTTTTTGTTTGTTTGATTTTTCTGGTTCTGAATTTTATTTTACTTTTTTATTAGTTAATTTAGATAATTATTTTATTTACAGCTCAAATATTACTCCTTCTCAGTCCCCCTCCCAGAGCTATTCCCTCATTCTCCCTTCTGCTTAAGTCTGAGAGGGTACTCCCTCCGGGCATCCTCCCTCTGTAGGGCATCATGCCTCTAAAGCATTAGAGGTATCCTCTCCAACTGAGGCCAGACAAGGGAGTCTTCTGCTACATATGTGCCAGGGACCTCTGAACAGCCTGTGTATTCTCTTTGGTTGATGGCTTAGTGTCGAATACCCCTGATACACCCCACAGAGCCTAAGAAGTTAAACAAGAAGGAAGGTCCAAGTAAGGATGTTTCAATTCCTTTTAGAAGGGCCACCAAAATAATCATGGGAGGCATAGGGAAAGAGGAATCTGTGGGGGGGGAGGAGAAAGGGAGGGAAAAGGGGGAGGGGTCAAGATCAGGTATGGGGGAAGACAGGAGAGAAGCCCAGAGTCCCATGAAAATATACAGCTGCCAGGGATGGGTCAGTTTCCATGGAGGGTGCTGTCAGCCAGGGTCCATGGGGCTCTGACCTAGCAGGAGCAGTCAAAGATTTACAATTCTTCCAGGGAAGCTGGGACAAGGCAGGCTGCTGGGCAGTCACTGCTGCCCCAGCATCCATAGCAGACACTGAGATGCAGCCAACAGCTTGGGGCCAAGGTCAAGGCCTCCAAGCATGAAGTAGATGCAGTCAAGCTTGCTCACCCAGCAGGTTTTGTCACTCTGGTCTGTTCTGGGTCCAGCAATGAAAACTTCCGAAGAGAAAACTCTTCCCTGGAGTATCTATCAATAAGACAGGTACTTTCAGATGATTTTTGGTGAAATAACTCTTGTACTATGTTTCTTGTGGATAGTACCTTATAGGAAAAAAATTTGGGAGTGAGTTCGCATTTAGAGGAAGATGTTTTCTATTGACTTGGTCTAAGATGTTAGGGATGCCTCGTCTATATGTGGAAGGACTTCAGGTGCTGTCCTTATGTGACTGATCTTGACAGTCCTCTCAATGGGGTGTCATGGTCATGTTTTCCAGGACAGTAACCTAGTCTAGAGTAGATTTAAACGCCTACTGTTCTCAATTATAAGAATTGCAGGGGATTCCTGGATCCACTTGACCTTACCAAGTTTTTATTTGGTCGCACAGTTCACTCCCACACACAGGGATGAGTAGTGGGAGAAACCTCTAGAAAGTCCCAAAAACCTGGGATGTGGAGGCTTCCTGGACCTGGTGTGGATAATCCTAGCTGAAATGCCCAACAGCAGGGATATAGAACCTGAAGAGACCACCTCCAGTCATTAGACAAGGCTTCCAGTAGCGAGGTGGGGATACCAACCCACCTTAAACCTAAAATTGTTCTCATATAAAAGAAATATATGGACAAAATTGGAGCAGAGAGTAATTGAATGACTGATCATGATTGGCTCAACTTGGGATCCATCTCATGGGCAGGTGCCAAACCCTAACACTATTACTGATGCTGGGTTGTACTTGCAAACAGGAGCCTAGCATGGCTGTCCTCTGGGAAGATCTATAAGCAGCTGACTGAGACAGATGCAGATACAGGAAGCATTGGACTAAGGTCAGAGACCATTTATGAGAGACTTAGAGGAAGAATCTAAGGAACTGAAGGGGTGGTAACACCATAGGAAGACCAACAGTGTCAACTAACATGGACCCCTAAAGAGAAAGGTTTGTTTGTATTCATTTTATTAAACAGTTCACTTGTTGGCAGTCTAAGAAGGCACAGAGTCATTGAAAATGTCATTATTTGTAGGTAATGTCTGTTTTTTCCTATTGCTTTTGTGTGGGAGTGGTATGTTTGCACTATATATGTGTTCATGTTATGTGTGTGTATGTTATGTGTGTATGTGTGTTTATATGCATGGGGGAGGCAAGGTATTAGCAGATGCCTTCAGAGGTCAGCAGTTACAATTCCCACATAACTGGTTTACAAGCAGTTGTGAGTTGCCAGATGTAGAAGCTAAGAACTGAACTCTGAACTCCTTAGCTGTGAGGCATTTTTATACACCTCCACCTTCTTCTTTATGGCAGGATCTCTCACTGAACTTTGATAATCATTGATAGAATCTTGATAGAACTCTAAGAATCATCTTTCTATGTTCCCCAGCCATGTAACTCTTCAACCACCTTTTTATATGAATATTGGGATTCTGGACTTAGGTTCTTGTGCTTGTATGGCAAACCTTCATCAACTGAGCCATCTAACCAGCTTCCTATTGCTTTAGTGAAGACACTTACCCCCGTATATCTGACGGTCTATAGGACCCAGACAATGCCCAGTGCCTACTTCACTGTCTTCATACAGCTTCCATTGCTCTACACAGAAATGCAAGCCAGCATTTAAAGCTCCTTTAAAAAAAGAACTCTTTGTTTTTTTCCCCTAGTATTTTAAGATGATAATTACACTGTGAAGCTTAATAGGTAAATTCTCTTCTCTTCCCTCCAGATTCTCCTACTCCTCTTGTCTGCCGTAGTTTTAATCTCCAGACCTGAATTCATACATGCACACACAGACCCCCAACCACACATGTATACATGAGCATATGCATGTGCAGTTGAGTGTATGTATTAGCCTAACATAGAAAGAACTATTTTCATTTGTTGAACTTATTTCATTATCAAGGTAACATCTATGGAAGTTCTTTTAAGTAACAGGTCACTTCCTTAAGGAGGTTAAGTCTTTGGTGGCAGATAATGATTATTAAAATACAAATTTACATTTCTCTTTTCTATTTCCATCAAACCCTTAATATTCTTATGCAACTTACTGACTGCAGCTACAGTGGATATTGTGTTTCTTTTCTGATAGAGAATTAATCATTTGGCAGCTATGACTGAGTTTATTTGTGTTTTCAATTTTTGATGGATCTCCACATTCAGTGTTACTCTAGGCATTCAATGAAGTTTGAAGAGAAGAATGGGTATGGCCATACTCAGTGAAGATGCTCTTTAGAAAAAGCAATCATTCTTAAAGATTCCTCTTCCTTTCGGTTTTCAGAAGAATGGTCACAAATATTCCTCTTTCCCTCAAGCATCTGTGATTACTTTTTTTTTTAAATCCTCTTTTAAAAATAGAATTCTGGGGAAAATTTTAGATCATTCTTATAGATATTTTGTACCTAGTAAAGTTTAAATCTGAAATATTCCTTACAGGCTCATATTGTAAACACGTGGCTCCCTGGCTATTTGGAAATTTATAGAGCTTTCAAAGGGTAAGCCTAGTTGGTGAAGGAAGTCACTAAGGAAGTAACCTTAAAATGATAACTATCTCTGCTTCCAGCCTGAGGTCTCTACTTCCTGGTTCATGTGATGAGAAAGGTCACAGATACAAGCTTCTTCCTTGGATGACCAAGCCAATCATTTTGCCATAACAGAATGAACCCTTGAAACCATGATCCAGAAGAAACCTTTGTTACTTCTGTCAGATATTTTAGTCCCACTGAGTCAAAAGTGACAATTACAGGGCCTAGAAGTCAACCACACTCCATGAATACACAAATTCATTGCTTTGCAGTGTTAGTTGTAACCATTCTCTTTCCTGTAAAAAGGAAACAGCCCTACTTGTGTAGAAGCCACCATATTTATTACCACAAATGGGAATAAAAGATGAATAGTTAGTAAAGAATGATAATGACCTGTGAAATAGCTCTGTAATAGTGTAGTTGTCAAGAGGTTTTTGTTTTTAATTAATTAATTTATTTTAAACACCAGATTTTATTCCTCTCCCTGTCCATCCTCCAACTGTTCCACATCCCATACCTCCTCCCCGCCCCCTGTCTCCATGAGGGTGTCCCTACCCTCCACCCTCCACCTCCAACCCCAGCAGACCTCTAAACTCCCTGGGGCCTCCAGTCTCTTGAGGGTTAGGGAAATCTAATAATTAATTTGTTGGTAACTAAATAGATGTGATCAACACACATTGTATATATATATAAAATTGCCAAATACGTACAACGATCTATAATTATGTTAATAAAATTCATTTTAGCTAGAGTTATGTGAAAAAGAAAAATGTTATTAGAAATTGCTGGGCTTCCAAGGTTCTAGAAATGTATTAGTCACATCTAAAAGAATATAAAACATAGCTATGAAGAAGTAAGATGAATAAATTTTCAGTGAAAGGGTGGGTTTAGCTAAAGGGTATGAAATAAGATTGTGGTTTTGCTTGTCATTGTAGAGTAAAACCTTGGGGTTTAGTATCAAGATTGTATATACATGAAATTCCTTTTGACATTGATTTGTTCATAAAGTCATTTGCTGGCTTGAAGGGCAGCAGCCAGATTCTGAAACATCTCTGTTCATTCAATCAAATTTATCATGTGCAAAATGTAACTGTTCAAGGTCTTCTTTTTCTAATATGGCCTTCTCCAGTCTTTTTCATTTTGGTAAAAAGGATATTTGTTTGGTTACTTTGATACATCGTATTCTTTCCCAATCAACAGTCTAGCCATTAGTCAAGATTAGTCTACTCACTTAAAAAAAAAATCAATGACTATTTTAAACAATATCTACTGGAGGTCTTCTATTTAAAGTCATTCAGTTTTCTTTAATAGAAAAATATTTTGCCCTGACTTAAAATTTCATCAGCTCTACTTTTGTTGTCTTCTACTTTCATTTACTGCCTGCAGTCAGAATGCTGTTTAAGAATATCATTAGTGGACAGGGCATAGCCTAACTTTAAAGGACTTGCTTAGCATACAAAAGTGTCTGAGCTCAGACGCCAGAAAAATTTTTATTCTATCATTTGTTCATACATGCAAGCTTAAGAGAACTGATCCTTTGCTGGTTTCACAGCCCATAAGGGAGGACATAGTTTAGATGCTGCTTATCTTTCCAGCTCCCCCCTCATTTACCCTATGATGATTTGGCGCTCCTCAGATATGTTTTGCATGGTTAAAGTTAACTGTCTCTTCACTTACAGAGTTCTTCAAATGGAAAGCTGCTCCCCACACAGTAGTATAATTAGTCTCTGTGAGGGGGTCAATTTGTTGTAAGTTTAAATTCCTAGGAAAGCATAAAGAATCAAGGTAAATTACTTTATTTATTGACTCACTGATTGATTCAACAGAGAATACTCTCTGGCTTATGATGGACTTATGAGTAAGAAAACACATTCAATAAGCTAGTGCTACTGCTCCATGACATTCCTTCGATGACATATACACAGACTCAGCACCCCTGGAACCACCACAAGAAAGAACACTTAGTGGTCTTTACCTATGGAACACCACAGTTTAGCAATGCAATACATGAGAGAACAGTCATGATTGCTATCTGGCTGTATCATGTGACTAACTGTTGTCACCCCATATTGTAATAGGATACTACAAAGCACATTATTTTCCCAGGGTGGGGGAATCAAAATCCAACATTCAAGAATGGTTTCTATTAAAAAACCTGTCAAACCATCATGAGTTAAAGACCAACAGTATAGAGTATTTATTATATACTAGCAAGAATGAAAATTTGGAAGGTTTTCAAAGATAAAAGTAGACATACTCTAACTCTAGAGATTTACACATACTACAATTAACATTTATATGTTACTCATCTTTATACTCTTCAACATAATTTTTTAATAATAAGTGATATGTTTTCTGAATAATAATATATAATATTACATTATATATTATTGCTTCAATGTTCTAATACATGTTACTATATTATTATTACAATATTTTATGTGTGTATATGTATATTATAGATACAATGTTATTACTTTTTAAAGTTGATACTAGGTAGTGGCTGGCTGTAGGAAGTAAAATTAGAGAAATGTTGTGAAAGAAATAGTTTTACTTCTAAATATTTAGGCTTTTCAAAGATGCTCCCAGATTTCTTCCAGGACTGTTCACATAAAGAACTCCTGGCATGACTGACATGTTGTCTTTAAAATTAATAAAAGTGACAGAGACAACAGCTATAGCAGTCAGAAGTATTTAGCAGTTGTTCCCAAAGATAGTCTACTGCACTCTAAGCAGATGGCAAATATGTATAAGATACAGCTGATGATACACCAATGGAGAAACAGATTGTACAGTTTATTAGGATATTTATAGCCATCACTTGCATTGTCACTTTAAGTATATAGATTAGCTAACATTATAAAAAAGAATATTAAATGCTTACTCTATAAATAGTTACACTTTTTTTATTTGCAAGGAAAACTGCAAATATGTTATTGATGTTAGTAAAATAATCTGAGTCCAATTAGGTAGTGTAATCTACTGTTCATCCAGTGAGACAGTTGACTGAAATGCAGGATTGATCTTACACAAGACCAGAGATCCTACTTATTTGAGTCTAGCCCAAATTAATCAACCACAAAGCTGAATTTGGGAGATGAATCCTGTGTAATAATGATAACTAATGCTTACAGCACATGCACAGATGTTTGAACTGATTGTATACAGATGAGAGTAAAGAGTTTCCAAAAAGAGGAAAAAGTAGAAACAAAAGAAATGATTTTTTTTTAACAAGGAAAAGACATATGACAAGATAAGAAAACAATGAGCAGCCCTGTTCATGTTCTGGTTTTACTTAGTATGTCACATATAGTGGCCGAATTCATTTCTTTTTCTCCTAGTAAAGTTTTCACAGTTTTTACTGGAGTAGCTATTCCTTTCCCACTGTCTTGGTTTCCTAAATTTGCAAGTGTACCTGGTGTTTGTTGATGGATTGGCTATTTAAGTGGCATAATTATCCTCAGTGGAATGACCCACGCAGGTGCTCTTTCCTTCCTTTGCAATGTACTTGAACCTGACAAAAAGTCGATCTCCTCCGTCACAAGATGGACTAAGAGAATGAAGAAAAGATAGCGGAGAATTGAGCTAAGTAGCAAAATGGAGAGCAGGCTTGAGGGATAATATTTAATCTCCTATGATAACTAGGAACTGCCCAAAGCCAGCGTTTCCCCTGAGCTTTTCAATTTCATGAGATAATAGTCTTTTTTGTTCCCAGCATTTAAATATTTTTTTTATTTTTAAGTAATTCATTCATTGATAATTTCATATATGTGTATAATATGCCTCTCACACTCACCAACCCACACTCTATGTCCCTCCCACTCTCACCCCTCCTACTTCATTTGAAAAAAAATCCTCCTTCCCTATCATTTTTGCTGTTGTTATTGGTTTGTGGCCTAGTGAGTTTTACCAAGGCAAACAACATAGGCATGAGTATGGATTTATCCACTCAACCAAAACAATCTAAATATTTTAAGACAAAAACTCCACAGGTATTTTTTTTGTTAAGCCTATATATTTTATATAAATAACGTAAAAAATCAAATCATATTTAAAAACTCATTAGATCATTGATTTCTTGTATCTCTGATAGATAACAAATAAATTTTTATCAGATATTTTTCTTAGTGCTTTCCAGAACCGTTATTGGCAGTAACAACCATATGTAACAGTCTTTACTTTCA
The DNA here is from genome assembly GCA_036184795.1 of Tokudaia tokunoshimensis. Classification (NCBI taxonomy): domain Eukaryota; kingdom Metazoa; phylum Chordata; class Mammalia; order Rodentia; family Muridae; genus Tokudaia; species Tokudaia tokunoshimensis. The sequence continues at coordinate 70,460,069 of BTHU01000016.1, read as the reverse complement.
TGATAATTTTTGATAGGTACTTAAACACATAGATATGTAGTAAATCCTACATAATATTTTAAACTCATCTTAAGTTTTTTTCAATTAACTTTAAACACATGGAAAATTAGATACATCAAATCATGACTCAATTTTCTATTGATAAATCCAATCAAGTCTAGTTTTTATGTGCACTCCATCAGAAAAGAAAATGTCAGAATTATGAACCCTATTTTAAAGTCCTATTTTCCTTTTATCAAGAAAAGTGGAGAAGACATCTTAGAAAGCTGAAATATCATAGGAGCATTTCTTATGTAAGAAAAGATTTCAAACTCATAGTGTTGAATGTAATAACATCGAACATAAACCCACCATGGTAAACCGAAGCCTTAGGTGTTCCTGTGGTGAAGGTCAGTGCTACCACATTGTAAGGTTATGGGAACCAATAGACAGGGCTCCCACATTCACATTCATTTACGTTCAAGTTGCCAAATCCTGTAGTTACTCAAGGAGCTAGGCATATAAATTTGAGCCATTTATCATATCCTGGGACACAGGGATTAAGATGCTTTGATAGAAGAATACCTCCCGTCACATAATAATCAAAACACCAAATGTTCTAAACAAAGAAAGAATATTAAAAGCAGTAAGAGAAAAGGGCCAAGTAACATACAAAGGAAGACCTATCCGAATCACATCAGACTTCTCACCAGAGACTATGAAAGCCAGAAGATCCTGGGCAGATCTCATGCAGACACTAAGACAGCACAAATGCCAGCCTAGACTACTATACCGAGCAAAACTCTCAATCACCATAGATGGAGAGACCAAGATATTCCATGATAAAACCAAATTTTCACAATATCTTTCCACAAATCCAACCCTGCAACGGATAATAGGTGGAAACCTCCAATACAGGGAGAGAAACAACACCCTGGAAAAAATGAGATAATAACCTTCTTGAATCAAACCCAAAAGTAGATAACCACTCAAACATAAAGATAGCGTCAAGAATGGCAGATGGCAATAATCACTATGCCTTAATCTCTCTTAATATCAATGGTCTCAATTCCCCAATAAAAAGACATAGACTAGCAGACTGGATACATAAACAGGACCCAGCATTTTGCTGCATGCAGGAAACGCACCTCAGTGTCAAAGACAAACACTACCTCAGAGTAAAAGCCTGGAAAACAAGTTTACAAGCAAATGGCCCCAAGAAACGAGGTGGAGTAGCTATCCTACTATCAGATAAAATTGATTTTCAACCTAAAGTCATCAAAAAAGACACAGAAGGACACTACATACTGATCAAGGGAAAAATCCACCAAGAAGAACTCTCAATTCTGAATATCTATGCTCCAAATGCAAGGGCAACCTCATTCGTAAAAGAAACTTTACTAAAGCTCAAAGCACACATCGCACCTCACACAATAATAGTGGGTGACTTCAACAACCCGCTCTCTGAAATGGATCATTCAGGAAAGCAGAAACTAAACAGGGACACAGTGAATCTAATTGAAGCCTTGGACCAAATGGAACTAACAGATATGTATAGAACATTTCATCCTAGAGCTAAAGAATACACCTTCTTCTCAGCACCTCACGGTACCTTCCCCAAAATTGACCATATAATTGGTCACAAATCAGACCTCAACAGATATAAGAAGATAGAACTAATCCCATGCCTCCTATCAGATCACTATGGAATAAGGGTGGTCTTCAATGGCAACAAAAACAAAAGAAAACTCACATACACATGGAGGCTGAACAATGCTCTACTCAATGATAACTTGGTCAAGGTGGAAATAAAGAAAGAAATCAAAGACTTTTTGAAAGTTAATGAAAATGAAGGCACAACATACCCTAATTTATGGGACACAATGAAAGCAGTGCTAAGAGGAAAATTCATAGCCCTGAGTGCCACCAAAAAGAAACGGGAGACAGCATACACTAACAGCTTAATGGCACACCTGAAAGCCCTGGAACAAAAAGAAGCAAATACACCCAAGAGGAGTAGAAGGCAGGAAATCATCAAACTCAGGGCTGAAATCAATCAAGTAGAAACAAATAAAACCATACAAAGAATCAACAAAACGAGGAGTTGGTTCTTTGAGAAAATCAACAAGATAGATAAGCCCTTAGCCAGACTAACCAGAGGGCACAGATACAGTATCCAAATTAATAAAATCAGAAACGAAAAGGGAGAGATAACAACAGAAACTGAGGAAATTCATAAAATCATCAGATCCTACTACAAAAACCCATATTCAACACAACTAGAAAATCTCGAGGAAATGGACAATTTCCTTGACAGATACCAAGTACCAAAATTAAATCAGGATCAAATAGACCATCTAAATCGTCCTATAACCCCTGAAGAAATAGAAGTTGTCATTGGAAGTCTTCCATCCAAAAAAAACCACAGGTCCAGATGGTTTTAGTGCAAGAATTTTATCAGACCTTCAAAGAAGACCTAACACCAATACTCTTCAAACTGTTCCACAAAATAGAAATGGAAGGAACACTACCCAACTCGTTCTATGAAGCCACAATTACACTAATACCAAAAGCACACAAAGATCCGACAAAGAAAGAGAATCTCAGGCCAATCTCTCTTATGAATATTGATGCAAAAATACTCAATAAAATTCTTGCCAACCGAATCCAAGAACACATCAAAACGATCATTCACCACGATCAAGTAGGCTTCATCCCAGGGATGCAGGGATGGTTCAATATAAGGAAATCCATCAATGTAATCCACTATATAAACAATCTCAAAGAAAAAAACCACATGGTCATCTCATTAGATGCTGAGAAAGCATTTGACAAAATTCAGCATCCTTTCATGCTAAAGGTCTTGGAAAGATCAGGAATTCGAGGCCCATATCTAAACATAGTAAAAGCAATTTACAGCAAACCGGTAGCCAGCATCAATCTAAATGGAGAGAAACTTGAAGCAATCCCACTAAAATCAGGGACTAGACAAGGCTGCCCTCTCTCTCCGTATCTTTTCAATATAGTACTTGAATTTCTAGCTAGAGCAATTAGACAACAAAAAGAGGTCAAAGGGATACAAATTGGAAAGGAAGAAGTCAAACTATCACTATTTGCAGATGATATGATAGTATACTTAAGCGACCCAAAGAACTCCACCAGAGAACTCCTACAGCTGATAAAAGACTTCAGCAAAGTGGCCGGATATAAAATCAACTCAAGCAAGTCAGTAGCCTTCCTATACTCAAAGGATAAGCAGGCTGAGAAAGAAGTAAGAGAAATGATACCCTTCACGATAGCCACAAACCATATAAAGTATCTTGGCGTGACTCTAACCAAACAAGTGAAAGATTTGTATGACAAGAACTTCAAGTCTCTGAAGAAAGAAATTGAAGAAGACCTCAGAAAATGGAAAAATCTGCCATGCTCATGGATTGGCAGGATTAATATAGTAAAAATGAGCATCTTACCAAAAGTAATACACAGATTCAATGCAATCCCCATCAAAATCCCAACTCAATTCTTCATAGAGTTAGAAAGAGCAATTCAAAAATTCATCTGGAATAACAGAAAACCCAGAATAGCTAAAACTATTCTCAAGAGTAAAAGAACCTCTGGGGGAATCAGTATCCCGGACCTCAAGCTGTACTACAGAGCAATAGTGTTAAAAACCGCATGGTATTGGTACAGTGACAGGCATGTAGATCAATGGAACAGAATTGAAGACCCAGAAATGAATCCACACTCCTATGGTCACTTGATCTTTGACAAAGGAGCTAAAACCATCCAGTGGAAAAAAGATAGCCTTTTCAACAAATGGTGCTGGCTCAACTGGAGGTCAACATGCAGAAGAATGCAAATTGACCCATTCTTATCTCCTTGCACTAAGCTCAATTCCAAGTGGATCAAGGACCTCCACATAAAACCAGACACACTGAAACTAATAGAAAGGAAACTAGGGAAGAACCTTGAACATATGGGCACAGGGGAGAATTTCCTGAACAGAACTCCAATAGCTTATGCTCTAAGATCAAGAATAGACAAATGGGACCTCATTAAATTACAAAGTTTTTGCAAGGCAAAAGACACTGTCAAAAAGACAAAGCGGCAACCAACTAACTGGGAAATGATCTTTACCAACCCTACATCCGACAGAGGGCTAATATCCAATATATACAAAGAACTCAAGAAGTTAAACTCCAGAGAGGCAAGTAACCCTATTAAAAAATGGGGTACAGAGCTAAACAAAGAGTTCTCACCTGAAGAATATCTAATGGCTGAGAAGCACCTAAAGAGATGTTCATCATCCTTAGTCATTAGGGAAATGCAAATCAAAACAACCCTGATATTCCATCTCACACCAGTCAGAATGGCTAAGATCAAAAACACAGGAGACAGCAGTTGTTGGCGAGGATGTGGAGAAAGAGGAACACTCCTCCACTGCTGGTGGAATTGCAAGCTGGTACAACCACTCTGGAAAGCAGTCTGGCGGTTCCTCAGAAAACTGGGCATGACACTCCCGGAGGATCCAGCTATACCACTCCTGGGCATATACTCAGAGGTTTTACCTGCATGCAATAAGGACACATACTCCACTATGTTCATAGCAGCCTTATTTATAATAGCCAGAAGCTGGAAATAACCCAGATGTCCCTCAACGGAGGAATGGATTCAGAAGATGTGGTATATCTACACAATGGAATACTACTCTGCAATTAAAAACAATGAATTCACGAAATTCCTAGGCAAATGGTCAGAACTTGAAAATATCATCCTTAGTGAGGTAACCCAATCACAAAAGAACACACATGGTATGCAGTCACTGATAAGGGGATATTAACCCAGAATCTCGTAATACCCTAGACCCAATTCGCATAGCAATAGATTTCTAAGAAGATGGAAGGGGAGACCCCTGGTCCTGGAAAGCCTGGATGTAGGGGAATGCCAGGACAGAGTAACGAGAGGGGGTTGAATGGAGAAAAGAGGGAGGGAAGGGGGCTTATGGGACTTTCGGGGAGGGAGGAAATGGGAAAGGGGAAATGATTTGGAATGTAAATAAAAAAAAACTTAGAAAATAAAAGTAAAATAAAAACAAACAAAAAAAAGTGGCTTTGATAATTTGAAATGCTGGAGAGTGAGTATCTACTCCTATCCATATCTTCCTTAGTCAGTTTTTTGGTTTTCTACAAAATATTCATTCAAGGTGTCTTTCAAACTGCCCATTTAGAAATATATTGGGAGATTTGAGATTTTCAAATTTTTCTTAGAATATTTCAATTATTTTCCCTCAGTTTAGTAATCATGTATCTTTACAATCACAAGCTTAATTATAAAGGAAAAGGTTCATTTTTAAAGCATTAGCCAAACAGAGTTTTACCTAATTGTTTTTATGGCAGTCGTGGTTGTTTTCTGTGATGTGCTCTTTTCTCTAAACCAATATCATTACCTTCCTGACTGCTCAAACAATAGAACTTTTAAATTCCATCCTGTTATTTTTTTAATTAGGTATTATTTTCAAAGAACACTCTTTGGAATCAGACAAAGCAGTGTACAAGCAGTGAAGGATGCACCTTTGAAATCATAGTCCTATAAGATAAACTATCAGAACCAAATTCAGAAAAAGCAGAATTCTTCAAAGTCTTTTCCCTAGATAGGTCTCAAATATTCTGAGAATACAGATATTTTGTTGTTGCTATTGTTTTGGCATAATTTCTGTTTCTTATTTTACCAATTGATAGATCACTTTCTAGTTTCAAAGTAATAGTTCTCATTAAAATTTCCTTTGGAGAATCAGCATTTCTCAGAAAAATGGACAATTCTGTTACTATAGTAAATGTTTCCTGTCTGGTGTGCATGTGATTCTGGGTGATCAGTTGTGAGGGACAAATAGCCATGGCTGCCCCTCAGGAGCTTTTCAATAAGATCCACTTCTTTTGCTTTCAGTTGATGCTGTCAGGAAAAAAATCATATGTATGAGGTGCAGTAATACATATTACCTCCTTAGGTAAGGAATAATCTTTATTTAACTTTATCTTTAACTTTAACTTTATTTAACTTTATCAGATAATGTATAAAGCCTTTACTTCCTATGTTTATATTGCAGGATCATAAGGAGTCACAATCTTTTTTTGTAGTACGAATACTCTTTCCATGGACAAGTATGATTTATGATTAGAAATCTATCTTTATAAAACATTGACATTTCTCTAGATTTTCCATATATATTACGTGTGTATGTACATATATATATACATATATACATATATATATATACATGTGATATAGGTAATATAAACATATATATGTGCATATATATATATGGATTAATGGTGAATAATCAGACTTCAAAGAAGTTACGTCTCTCAATAACTTTGTAAGCTGAGGAGGAATGAGAGGAATAAGAATTCTTAATGTCTTCTAATGGAAGAGTTGCCACAAACTGTCTCCTCTTACTTATATACAAGGTCATATGAAGTTAATTTTTAACACAATGAAAGGCATTTAAAAAAAAGCATCAAGAATAAGTGAGACAGAAAAAAAAAGAAGCTCTTTTGGCTTCCCAGTTGGCCAGAGTTAAAGCAAGTAAAGTCATAACAGTCTTAACAATAAAGCAAAGAAAAGGGAGACTGACATCAAACCATCTGGGAGGAACTGCCATATGGCCAGGTCAAAGACAAAGGTGGCTGCAGCCTATGATCACAGGAGTGTCCATAGCTACTGCAGCAGCATCTGAGATCTGTGGCTGTCTGACTTTCCTCTTCTTTTAAGTCCATTTCTTTCAAGTATTACAATTGTTGTTCTAGGTCAAAGTTATTTGTGTATAAGGAGCTGAAATTGGCATCACATACTATTCGACTGCCATTTGTACCCTAATGTAATTTTAACTGCCATATTTTACTAGTTTTGAACATTCTAGGTACTCCCAAATATTTGAGAGAGTTTGATTCATTTTGACATAATACCCAATTTAAGAAAATCCAAATATCACCAGTTTATCCATCATAACCTGAATTTTGAATTCACTTTACAAATGAAATTGATCCTTTGGGAACAAGTTGCCTAGAGGTTAAAACTCAAACTTTGAGAATTTTGAAAAAGATTTACCCTGCAGTGTTGTTTTATATTTTGCTAAATGTATTGGCAGCTTACCTTTGCAAAATTGAGAGAATAGTCACTAAGAGAGAAGGTTTTAACAACAAAATTGATGCTCTTTGGTTTAAAAGCCTTTTCATTTTTATTAATTGATTTTAGCAATTTTTTTTAAAAATACTTTTGGGTCTGAGTTACCTCACTCAGGATATTTTTGTAGTTCCATTCATTTGCCTGTAAAACTCATGATATCCTCGTTCTTAATAACTGAGTAGTACTCCATTGTGTAAATGAACAACATTTTCTGTATCCATTCTGTTGCTGGATATCTGGATTCTTTCCAGCTTCTGGCTGTCACAAACAAGGTCACTATAGACATAGTGGACCATGTGCCCCTATGGCATGGTGGGGCATCTTTTGGGTATATCCCCAAGAGTGGTTCTCAGATAGATCTATTTCCAATTTTCTAAGGAACCTCCAGAATGATTTTCAGAGTGGTTTACCAGTTTGCAATTCCACCAGTAATGGAGGGGTGTTCCTTTTTCTCCACATCTTTACCAACATGTGCTGTCACAGAATTCCCAGGATATAAGCCATAGAACTCAAAAAGGCTAACAATCTGAAGTGAGCATGCCTTAATTCTACTTGGAAGGGAGAAGAAAGCAATCACAGGCAGGGGAGGGAGGGAGGGAGGGAGGGACCTGGATGGGAAAGGCAACAGGGAGGGGAAGAGGGGAAAATGATCAGGTATTTTTGGGGAGTGGCAGGACTGAAGCCCTGGGGGCCAGCAGAAAGAATCTCAACAGACAACTTTGGGGGGTAGGAGGTGGGTGGACCCTCTAGAATATACCAGAGACCTGGAGGTGAAATGTTCTCAGGACACAAAGGGAAGGACCTTAGATGAAATGCCCAACAGTGGGGAGAGGGAACTTGTGGAGTCCATCTACAGTAGAAAGACAGGGCATCAAGTGTAGTGATGAGGTCACCAACCTATCCATAAAACCTTTGACCCAGAATTGTTCCTGTCTGAAAGAATTGTAGAAACAAAAATGGAGAAGAACCTGAGGAAAAGGAGGTCCAGTGACAGGCCCAAATTGAGATCTACCTCATAGAGTGGCCCCAAGGCCTGAAACTATTACTGATGCTATGGCGTGCTTACAAACAGAGGACTGCCCTGCCGGGTCTGGACTCAAAGAAGATGCACCCAACCCTCAAGAGACTTGGGGCCCCAGGGAGTGGGGAGATCTTGTGGTTTGGAGGGGGAACATCCTCTTGGAGATATGGGGTGAGGAGGTATGGGATGTGGAGCAGTCAGAGAGGGTAGACCAGGAGAGGGATAAAGTCTGGAGTTTAAAAAATGATTAAAGAATAAAAATAAAAATAAAAATGAAAATACTTATGATCTTTGAATGAACAGTGCCACAGTAATGATATATGTGAACATACATATAGGTTTAGAAAGTGACCCATAATTTTGTTGTTTCATAAATGATTTAAAGTCATATATATGCAGGATAAATTTTGGATCAAAGGTTTTGTTGGTGGGTTGGTGTCCTCATCGCTCCACTGGGGTTTCTGGTGGCTATAGGACATGGCCTCTTCAGGATCCATATCCCCAATGCTATAAGTCACAACTAAGCTCACCCTGACTGACTCTTGGGCATTTCCCTTATCCCAGGTCTCTACCACATCCTGGCAATGGCCTCTACCTCCCCAATCCCCTCAGTTGCAGATTTCTATTCATTCTTAGGCCATCTGGCCATCTTTCCTGTCCATACCTGATCCTCAATCCCTGTTCTCCTCCCCAGGTCCCTCTCTCCATCTTCCTTTTAAGTCTATTTTATTTCCCTCTTTTAAGTGAGAATCAGGCATCCTTGCTTGGGCCTTCCTTCTTATTTAGCTTCTTTGGGTTTGTGAAGTGTAGCATGGATATCCTGCATTTTATGGCTAATATCCACATATAAGTGAGTACATACTATGCATGTCCTTTTGGCCTGGGTTACCTAACTCAGGATGATGGAACAAAGAACAGAACAGAGAAATGAGGGAATGGCCAACCAGTAACTTATTCAACTTGAGACCCATCCATGGGCAAGCACCAATCTCCGACACTAATAATGATACTCTATTATGCTTGCAGGCAGGAGAGTACCATGGCTGTCCTCTGAAAGGCTCCACTAAGCAGCTGATTAAGACAAATGCAGATGCACACAGTATATTAGCTGAATGTAGCTTGGGGACTCCTAAGAAAGCATAGGGGGAAGAATTGTGGGCCCAAAGAGGATAGGAATTCCACAATAAGGCCAACAGGGTCAACTAACCTGGACCCTTGTGTCTCTCAGAGACTGAACCACCATCCAAATAAACATATACAAGCTAGACCTAGGCCTTCCCACACGTATATAGCAGACATGCAGCTTTGCTCTTAATGTGGGTTTGGAACAACTGGAGCAGAGGCTTACACAAAAACTCTTGCCTATCAGAGGGATATATTTTCTAGCTGGACTACCTTGTCTGGTCTCAGTGGGAAAGAAAGTGGCTAGCCTCTCAAATACTTGATGTGTCAGGATGGGGGGATACCTAGGGGACCCCACCCACTCAGAGGAGAAGGAGAGGGAGGATGGTGGAAGAATTATGGAAAGGGGTGACCAGGAGGGGAGCAGTGAGCAGGATTTAAAGTGAATAAATAAAAAATAATTAAGTAAAGATGCCAGCCATACACATATAGACCCCCACACACAGGGAGAGAGAGAGAAAAGAGGGGGGAGAGAGGGAGAGAGAGAGAGAGAGAGAGAGAGAGAGAGAGAGAGAGAGAGAGAGAGAGAGAGAGAAGAAGAAGAAGGAGGAGGAGGAGGAGAGAGATCACAAACAGAAGTTTCAGCTTCCCTAACAAAATATTTTCTTTGGTCCTTTACTCATAAGGGCCCATATTGAACAAATAATGCTTTGAGGTTCCTATCATCTCTAATAGTCAGAATATTTTGACTCATTTCTCTGAAAATCATGTTGCTGAAGAAAGAATAATATACACTTGTTAAAATATAATGAATAGGCATACACTGAAACTAATTGCTAAGATAATGATGAGCATTTAGTAACTAACACTCAGTGGGCATCACGTGCCAAGCAAATTTCCAAATATATCTCATGAAAACTTCTTTAGCCTTCTTAAGAATTGGGTTCAATAGAAACTATTACTGCAAAGATTTTTAGATATGAATAAATTGAGACATAGGAATGTTAAGTAACATTTATTTCCTAGTTAATATTATGGGACATCAAAAGTTAAGAGCCAAATCCTTCACAGTTAAGCAATTACAATACTTCCTTCTAGACAGAATAAATTTTATGGGCAAACACTCATTATAAGTGTGATACCAAGTCTTCTACTGTTTATTTTTAGTGCAGATTCTAGTAAAATAAAGACTCTTGACATGTATATGTATTTGTAAATGGCTATGTGTGTGTTTGTGTGTATGTTGTGATCTGAGTGTTGTGTGTGTGAGCATGCAGTTCTGGACACTAGTTTTTAACTTTTCTAAAAAAAGCATGTAGACAAGAATTCTGCATTTCTATCAACTGCATATTTGAGCTTTTGAGGAATCCTTTTTATCTTTGTAGAGTAGAATATAAACTAACAAAAGTAAAACCAGGTCTAGTGGGTGAGATATGTTTTCTGTATTGGACTGTACACCCAAGAATATTTTAAGCAAAATAGCTGAGACCCTTTGGAAAATCTTTCAAAATGCCATTGAACTTCAGCCAACAAAGATCCCGTAACACTCTAGAATAAACAAGAGCATCTGGCACTACCCTGTAGGAGCTGTTGTCTTTACTCTGCCTGTTCATAGACTTTCTGGAAAAGTAAGTAATGGTTCCATCTGGTCACCAAGGAAAGCAAAAAACACAGAGAAGCTTCCATTGAATATCAGAGACAATTCTGTATGGCCATCACTGTGTGGAAGAATGTAAATATTGTGGATTTTTACAGAACGAGAAGTTCTAGCATAACACCTTGACATGGCACATGGCAGTTATCGTGCATGGCCACTGACAACTCATTTATTTTTATTTAGCTTTAAGTAGACATCATCAAAAATATTCAAACATTTTTAATTTTTCTCTCAGTGGTAATGAAGACATCTGAGGTATTGCAGGAATTGAAAGAAAGTGTGTATGAGACAATGAGACAATGAGACTTAGGATTCCTTTACTAAAGTAAGACTCAAGCAAGTAGAGATTACCAAATAAATAAGAGCAGAGGCACAAAGGAAGATTGGCTTATACTAGAGAATATAAGGAGCTTAACCCTAAGACTCCAATCTACTGTTGGGAGATAGAAGAACAAAAAGTTGTGGAGTTTGAGCACATGGACATAGTAGAGAAAAGTGGAAATATGTTTCATCTGAAAGAACAGAATTCTCATTCAGGGTCAGAGCATGCAGACACAGAAGTCTTGCCATATCTCTGAGGAGAATTACCACATGCTAGGGGATAGGTTTTCCTTTTCCATTTGTATGAACTTCTTTTAGGTCAAGAAGTCTTAGTCTTATGTATTTGAGCTTCTTGAAATTCTATGTGTGATTTCATTTGTCTGAAGCAGTAACAATAGTATTTTCTTTTTTTAAAGATTTTATTTGAGTGCACTGGAGCTATCTTCAGACACACCAGAAAAAGGTATGAGAACCCATTACAGATGGTTGTGTGCCACCATACAGTTGCTGGGAATTGAACTCAGGACCTGTTAAAGAGCAGTCAGTACTCTTAACCACTAAGCCATCTCTCCAGCCCTAGTATTTTCTTAATTGATATATCTTCTCATTTCCAAAAATTCTCTACACGAATTTAATACAAGTAATCACTTTTATTTATAGGAGAAGTATAAATCTCTCTATATATATACCTTGCATTGGGAGGAGTGGTGAAGTCACAATGTGTACATGTGTAAAAGTGTGTGTGCATGTGTGTGTGTGTGTTATTGAAGCTCGTGTATATATTTGTATATTAATGAGTTTTGTGTGTGTTTATATTATGACGGCATATGTCTGTTGAACATGTGTCTATATGAGTTTCAATATTCTTGTACCTCTCCTACTCTTGTCACATTATCATTTGTTCTATACTATACCACAGTGTTTCTTTCCAGTGTGCTATTAAGATGATTGGTACTACTGAGTTTTGGATTACATCATGTCAATCACTCTGAATATTTTTTGAATGTCATTTTGTTCTTATGTATCCTTGTTTAACTTGGATATAGTCCACAAGTGGAAATGCTTGGTTACAGGTTATATCTAAGGCTTTAACGAACTTGATAAACTGCTCTCAAGGCATTCCCACCAATTTACAATGCCACAGAGAATATTGGATTTCTAATTGATGCAGTGCCTCATCCACTTTCTGTTTACTGTTTGCTTAACTTTAGTCATTTCAGTGGCTATGCAATGCTATATCATTGAAGAATTAACTTTTGTATATCTGAAGATTGTTATTCAAATAGCCATTGCCCATTATATATTTACTTTTAAAAGTTTACTCAAGTTCTATATCTGTTAACAAACTAGACTACCAATATTTCAATTTATATGAAATAGGCATATAGTCTAGATATATGTATTTGCCTTATATTCATATGCATAAATTATTTATGGTATGTGGATACCCAGTATCTCATGGTTTAGTTTCCTTGGATACAAATCTTTTAGTGTATGTGTGTATACATGTGTGTGTGTGTGTGTGTGTGTGTGTGTGTGTGTGTGTTTTGTTTTGGCATTTGGTATTTTTGTAGTTATTGACAGATTTTCTCTCATTGGAGCATGGGTAAGAGTACCTGAAGATGTGGGGTGTTAGTTTACTCCTCTTTAATGATAATGGTGGGCTGTTTTTAGAGTTCTGTTTTACAAAAGCACTGAGTATATGTACATCATTACAATACTTTAACATCATTTCAGAATTTTTTCACTTCTCCCTGTCAGCTGCTCTTTCTTAAGACTACTACTAGGCAGCTACTAATGTGACTTACATCAATACAAATAAGTGCTGTCTAGCAAGACCAGAACACAGGTGGCACCATTAGGCCTGCTAACTTGGATTGGAAAAAGCTCATGAGGCCTCAATTCTAGACAAAAACTACAGACAACTTAGTAATGATGAGAATAGGAAAGAAATAGTCTTCCTCAAGGAAGAGCATACCAATTAATTAATCCAGTGCTCTCTAGGTGGTTTTCATGCATGCAATATTCTTAGCTGACTTTAATTTTATACTGTATGACCAACATTTACCAACCCTTGTCCTTACAGCCTCTACATGGCCCCATTCTACTTTTGGCTTTATGAGTTGGTTTCCCAAGTATAAGTGGGATTATAAACTACTCTTTTAAATTACTGTTTATTTCACCTAAAATCCTCCAGGTTTTTATGTATTATTATAAATCATGGTATTTCATTCTTTATGAATTAATAGTATACTGTCACCTGTGTGTCAGGTTTTCTTTATGAGTTAGTTTATACAGGTACTTGATAAGAGTAATGATCAATGCTCTCCAGACTTCATTTTTAATATGAATTATTTCTATAGCTATGATCACCCAAAATCATAGTTCTAGATTTTGAAATGTGGCATTTCAGAGTTTTCTTTCTGTGTGTAATTTGCACAGTTGTAAGCACCCACGCTTACTTACTGCAGCAAGTTCACCAGTTATGCAAGCTAGGAATGAAATCAGGCTCAGATTGAAATGGCCATGGCAAGACTGAAGCTGTGACAATTTTATTGAGAGCAATCAGACTTTTTAAAACTACCTTTATCAAAAACAGAATATAATGGCAATTCTCAGGATCAATACAGTTGAGTTTTTGTGGATACAATGAAGTTGGCAAGCTCTACAGACTATACAATATTAATGTCTAAGTCAAATTGTTCTGCCAAACCTCTATGGTTCCTGGACTGCTAAAGAAACTTATGAAGAAACACAGCAGCCTGAATGCTTCACTGCTTGAGGGAGTGCATCAGTCTCTTAAGAATTGAAAAGCAAACTACCCCAGGACCCATGGACTCTAACATCTAAAACCAATGACACATACCTCTCAAGGCAGCTAGACCAGGCCAATTCTGTGATTAACTATGCATGGTCAAAGTTTTTTCTTTATTTTTGCATAGACTAGCTAAGATATGTCTACCCTGAATCCATGGTTGCGTGTAGATGTTAAAGATTTCACATGAAGCTATGCTAAAATTTGTGCCTTATTCTATCCTTTTAATTTGAATGATGCTGGTTTCTAGTTAAGATGAAGATTTGGATACAGTTTTTGTTGGCATTTTTTCTGATCTATAATTTTAATTTTGTCAAACACGTAGAGATTCAAATTCATAGAACCACTATTGCCTGGCAGGTATTTAAAAAACCTTTTGGATGATTCTATGCAGACATCAAAGAAAGAGTATTTTTAGTAATCATAAAAATCTTTTTAGAATTTAACATGTAATTACTATGCCCAATTTAATATATTGTTTTCAGTTCATTGTGATATATTTAAGTAAAGAATAAGAAACAAAAAGTTAATCTTTCATTTTCATGCTAGAAATAATATTATTTTATGTGCTTTCACCAAGGAGATGTTCATGTGTCACATTTTGGATTTCAGTTTGATTGTCATGTTCATAAATCCTAAAATAAATTGCCTTTGTCAATAGTCTTTCATCAATCTATTTAAAGACCTAAAAGAATCTCTGTGTTGAATTTATATTTTAATAGAGGATACAAGATATTTAAGTCTGATGGTTACATATAAATATCAGATTAGGTATTTTGCAATTCAATTAAGTTGTGAATAATTATAACTTGAGTTTGGGATTTAATGTTCAACACTGCATTAAGTTACTTACCTTTGGCTATAACCCATTCTTAAAAATATGTTTTATTAATATTCAAATAAATTTCTAATATCATTTTATGTAACATTGCTAATACTAAGTGTGATGTGTTAAATACTGCCACACACTAGTGAACTCTCTCCTGTAAAGACAGGTTTCTCTACCACCCTTGACTTTATAGTGAAATGACTTGCCATTGTTGGAATCAAAGATGAGGTGATAAGAATTTTGAGTAAAGCCCATTAGTTTTATTGTTCTTCTTCTTTATGAGATGTCAGTATCCTTGAATAGATTAGTCTCAGCTATTCTAATATGAACTCAACAATTTTCTCAACATTGAAATGAGATCATTTAGGACTGCCAGCTCCTAGCTCTACTATCTATTTCTAGTAACTGGATTAATGTTCCAACAGAATTCTGTAAGAATTACCACTACAAGCTCACCCTGACATTAAAAACCATGTTTTTAACCATTATGTTTTAGAGTTATATTTTCATATAGCATTTGAAAATCATTGACATTGTTTTGAGAAGAACGCTACATTGGCCTACATTTAGAAGAGTATGCTTTAAATAATTTTGCCAAACTAATCCAGAGATCAATTGAGAAATTTTTCTGAGTACCACAGGATGAATAGTGGGACCAAAGATGAGCTTTGAATTATTATGACATTAAAAAGTCTGTGATACTTTTTGTTTACAAAATGGATAAAAACAATGAATATAATAACAGAACAGGTAAATTTCATCCAATTAAACAAAGAAAGCCTTTATAAACACACATACATTATAATGGCTTTGTACTTTCTCTGTAACATGTGATAGATGAAGAGATGGAAATTCTAATTTAGATGTGACATTTTAGTGTGACTTCTTGAATTGGACATAGGGACATAGGGACAAACATATTAGGAATAAAACTGACATTATGAAGTGGTTTTTCTGAATGAAAATGCTAAATGCATGACAAATTAATGTCACCATCAGATTGTAAGTGCTGTAGCAATAAGTAACAGATAAAATAAAAGAGTGAAAGTCAAGGGGAGAATGAACAGTATCTTCATTTACAGTTTTATGATATTATTAATGAGGATATCATTCAGCTTCTGCTTATCCTCCATCATGGACTGATGTCTCGTGTCACCAGAGACTCAATCTGTCACTGCAGTGTTTTCTCATAAAGAAAGCCAAGAACTTGGTAAATGAATGTCAAATACTGTTCTAGATTGGACACAACAAAGTTCAATGGGCTAGAAAACAGGCTGTGGTGCTGAGGGTGGAGATATGGTGACTGGGGGGGCACGTATCTAACAATAGGAAGTTCACCTCTCAAGAGCAGTAGCACGTGGTGTTCAAGGACAAGTCCAACAGAAGGACAGGGGTGATAGCTTTCTTTTCTAATTGAAAAAGACAGATAATTGATCATCAGAGTTGTTAAAGGTACAGCTACAATGAAAATGCCAATATATACCTGTAAGAACAGTTTGTGCTCAGTAGGAGGTCTTAAAGGGACAGTGGATTATACACACACTGATTATCATACAGACAAATAATACCAACACAGTATTTTCATGTACCTAAAAGCAAACACTTGGCGAATCCTCTTGAAGTTATTAATATTTGGGTTAACATTTAATGCACTATTTACTGAAAAACAAACAACCTTGTTGCAGGCCTTTACATATGTATAGGTTCAGAAGATTTCTCATAAAACCATTCAGCAGTTTGTTAGATGTTTTCCCTATAAAACTGATTTAAAAAAAAGATAAAAAGGACTTAATTTGATAGCCTTTCATCATTATAGCAAAATTCTGGAGACAGATTATGTTACTTAAGAAGAAAAGAAAGATGTATTTACTCACAGTTTGGAAAGTCAAAGTCCTAAATGTACAATACAGGTTTTATGATGGAAAGTGTTTGACAACACCAGAAACTAATGCTGGTGCAACATGGTACCTATGTTGTAGAAATACCTACTCCTCCCAGATGATATTTAAGACCCACTCCACAAACT
This sequence comes from Tokudaia tokunoshimensis, assembly GCA_036184795.1. NCBI lineage: Eukaryota > Metazoa > Chordata > Mammalia > Rodentia > Muridae > Tokudaia > Tokudaia tokunoshimensis. The sequence continues at coordinate 70,443,117 of BTHU01000016.1, read as the reverse complement.
AGAGTGTATGCTTGATATTGTTTATGGGGCCAAGGACCTGAGAATAGATATGTCATGGGCCTAGGGGACAACCAGTTACTATTGTTTTGCTAAAGGGATATAGTAAGAAAATCACTCCAAACAATATTCTGCTATAGCCACAGGTCAGTGTCTCATCAACCATCATAAAGAAGCTTCTTTTTGATATAAATGGAAACTAACACAGAGACCCACAATTGGACAGTGTACAGAGTGTGAGAGACCTGGGAACACTCAGTTTTAAATGGGATATCTTTATCAAACCCCTCCCCTCACAGATCAGGAGTTATGTGGAAGAGGAGGCAGGAAGACTGTAAGAGCCAGAGAGGATGGGTGACTCCAGGAAAACAGTGTCTTCTAGACAACACTGTGACCTAAATTTGGGGAAAGAGGCCTGGCTCTAGAGCTTTTAACATGATAAACCTACAGAAAGCAGCAAATTAATGAAAACAGGCAGGAAATTGTGTCAATAATATTGGCCATGTTATAAAAATGAATAACAAACATTTCTGCTTATGTTTCAGGTTTTGACATTTTCTTTGGTTTCCAGTAGAAAATGAATTGGGACAAAGTATGAGAATTAGGGATAGTTACTGTGATTTGGTTGGTCATTGTTTCAGTTCTTGGTCTCTAAGGCAGCTCAGTGGACCATCTGATTCCCATGTTCCTAGTTGAGACAGGCTTCAGTTCCCACATGCTGTGTCTTCTTTATGATTCATGATCAGGGTGGTCTCATCAGGGGATGATTTGTCTTAAGAATTCTGCTATTTCTAGAAACTGCAGATTTAAGAAAATGACTAGAGACGTTTGGGGGTCATTTCTGGAGTCTGGAACAAAACAAAAAATATGACTGTATAAGAGTTCAGATACTCTTTCCCTTGGTGCTTAACTTCATGAACTCGGTTAGTTATCTCCATTTTTAGACAGATATTCATTGAATGATTAACATGCTATATGCAGAGTTGAGTGAGGACATACTTGAGGTAAAGTAAACATAGAAAGTGAAGTCTGACTTGTTGTTACAATGCAAGTCCAAGTTAAAAGTTGGTGGTTTAGTCAAGTGATTTTGTAAGTATCTGTTATAGAATGACCTTACAGAGCATGGGGGTTGTCAATGATGTGAGAATGTATCTGGAGAATGAATAATCTGACATGAGATATTTCTGGAGTCCAAAGCCTTGATTTCAGAACCAACCTCTCATAGAGCTACCTTTTGATGTTCTCAAGGACCCAGCAAGCCCTAAAGTTCTAAAGATTCTACATCTTTCAATAGTGGCATCTTTTATACTGATCAAGCCTTTACTGTATGGACACAGGGAGACATTCAGCAGCCCAACAATAGCTCATGCATGTAGACAAAACATCCCGGCTCCATTCTTCATTGCTTTGTTTGCCGATTACAAGAGGAAATGTTGAAATGATATAGAAGATGTTTGCAGAATAACTTATGTTTATTTAACAGATTCACACTACTTTTCTGAGGTATATTTTCTTCCTTACTTGTAGAGGAGGCTGCGTGAGCATGTTGTTGCCACACCTTTCATTGAGCAGAGCAAGATTCACACCACACTCATCAGCGCCTACACTCTGTCCCAGCATCGTCATCTTTTGATTACTATTCCTAACTGTTTTCTTATATTTTATTTTTCTTCTTGAGATTTTTTAGTAAAACATTTTATTTTACTTTTAGTTATATGCTTGCATCTATGTATGTCTCAATGCGTAGGGGGCAGTATGTGTACATGAATGCTAGTACCCATAGAGGCCAGACAAGGTTAGGATTCATTGAAGCCAAAGTTGCATGTGGTTTTCAGCTATGCAGCATGGGGTTTAGGAGCAGAATTCAGGTTTTCTGCAAAAGGAGTCTACACTCTTAACTACTGAAACATCTCTTTGACTCCCCTAACTTTATTGAAACAAGTTCTCATATATAGCCCTGGCTGACCTGGAACTCATCTTACTTTGTAAGGCAGCCTGGCCCACTGTCTCTGCATCCTAAGTGTTCAGAATAAAGGGATACACTGCTACAATTTTCCCTTTAAAAATACAGATTGCTACCTATTCTTTGAAAACTTCATAAATGAATATAATGTATTTTGGTGATAGCTACCATTTTTATCATCTCCAACTCCCTGAGATACTCCCAAAAACCATATTTCTCAATCCTATGTCCTCTTTTCAAGTTATTTTATTATTAATAACTTCCTGAATCTAATGAATGCTGACCATATGCACAGGGACTTGGGACTGATTATTGAGGCATTGGCAGTTCACCAGCAGTCATCTCTGCAAAGAGAAGTGAACTGTCTTTCCTTGAAAAGAACACCCAAGCAACTGTTGAAAAGGAAGATAACTAACATGTAGATAATATAATTAGGCAAATGAAATGTATTGATACTAATAACATGTGGAAATTGGAAACATACAAAGACAAAATATTTATGAAAGTTTTGGAGCCTGATTTAAGTAATTCATTAACTATGGAATCCTGTTTTGGAATGAACAAAATTCTAGGCATAATAGTTAAGCATTGTGGACATATCAGAGTCAGAGTTCTAAGCAAATCATAAAAGACCTGGGCAAACAAGTCCTTGACATGAATCCTTCCATAAAGGTTAGCTAAGTAATTCAATTTTGAAAAGGAAAAAAAAAGAGGATCTTAAGATTTTCAAAACAGTCTTGAAACAGCTAAAAATGTTCCATTCTGGATAGTAGAATCCTAAGTGATACAGATTTCTCATTTCTGGAGGACAGGAACAATTGCTTTCCAAACAAGATAGAAATATTGGGAATAGTAAACCACCTGTATTATAGTTACAGATCAAGTTTATTCTTTTGGAAATTTTTGGGCAAACATAAGAAGAGTTTGAATTTAACAGTGTAGGAAACATCACATCAAGAGTGAAGGCAAAGAAGCCACTAAACTGACAGGGAAGCGAGAGGGGGTTGAACGGGGAAAAGGGGGAGGGAAGGGGGCTTATGGGGCTTTCGGGGAGGGAGGAAACGGGAAAGGGGAAGTGATTTGGAATGTAAATTAAAAAAATAAAATAAAAAAAAAAAGAAGCCACTAAACTATGAAACAGGCCACCGTCATTTGTTCATAGAGCACTCAAGGCTAAATAGCAATATTCATTCTTAGCTCTCCACACAAGAGAAACATAGCAAAGTGTTTTGTAAGGAGTCAGCTTGTTCTACGTCAAGACCAAGTTTAATAAATCAACATTGTTCTTGGCCTAAATGTCAAAAGCTTTGTGTTCTTCTTCATTGTAATTGAACTCACACTGAGTGACATAGAGAGCATTAAATTAAGACTTTGGAAACCACAAACTTACATTTTTCTGGAATAAATTTAACTTAAGAAACAATAATAGCAACAGAAACTCTTGAGTATCATAACTCATTACAGAGAAATCCCCCCTCGATACAAGCAGTGACAAGATAAAATTCATTTGAACTCAGCTTCTTTCCTAAGAAATCCAATTACTGACAGACTCAAAGAGTGTTACAGTAATAAAGTCTTCACTGTAATCTAGTTATATGACATAATTAATACTAACTATGATGTGATAGTTAGTTTACACAATCCCATTTATACTGTTGAGGCCTTTTAGGGAACATATTTAAAAGAGAAAAATGTTTATCTTCTGTTAAAATTATATGTGCTGAAACTAAAAATATTGTAGAGGGAAATAGAATTTTACCCTGCTGAGGAAAAGAACTAGGTTCTGTCCTATTCCTAATGAGGGTGGGGACAGAATGGACAAAGACAGAAATATCAAGGAAATTTTAGGTATTCTTTAAGATGATCTGCAAAATCTAGGTCTCTCCACCCTTATCTTCACATGTCTGTGGCTCACTTCTACGAGATGTATTAGAATAAAATGGTGAGATGTTACATCTATAGTTATAGAAAGCCCATGATTTCCACTATAAACCCTCACTTTTGTCCCTCCTGTTCCCAATTACAACCTCAAACTCCACTTGTCATGTTAGTGAAGTAAGCTGCCATGTCAGAAACAACCCGGTAGAGAAAATTATATGGCACTGAAGAGATGACTCTGGCTAGTAGCCACTAAAGACTGCCAATGATACAAGTGACCTCAGAAATAGGTCCTTTATGTTATGGTTATTGCATCCTAGAAAGTATATAAATCCAAGGCTTTTGAGCCACTAAAACCAAAAGCGCCAAGACAGCCATGTCCAGATGACTGATCTATAAAAACTCTGAAAAACAACAGTTGCGTTTAGTCAGGCTATTGGAAAGGTTAGTAGACTATTTGAAACATAGAAATACACATTTAATGATAGATGTCTAAGTAAACTTATACTCTTGCACGATTTGATGTGGATCTTTTGTACTTTTTTTTGTACCTTTCATTATTTAATTGAACTGAGGAAAATAAAAAAAATGTTAAAAACAAAATATGTTGATATGTTAATATGATAGAAACCCAAAAAGAAAGATGATCAATAACCTCTGTTATCAAAGTACAGTAACAGAATTATTATATCAGGCAAATGATATCTAGGCATGTATGTTAAGACACTTGTGGACATTTTTAGAGGACTAAGTAAAAGATTTTTTTATGAGGGGCAGTTCTAAATATTTGCTTAATAGTTATGCACATGTATTAAAATTTTTCTACGGCACACTTTCAATGAAACTTGGTAGCAAAGATGTATCAGAATAGATAGCTTCATACTTCTCTAGGAGGTCTCTATTGTTTGTCAAAACAACTGGAAGTTGTGAGTCTAACTCCATTGATGTAGGGTAGTTTACAACTCTTCTTAAAATGATGTTCCGTTATGAACAAGGCACACAGAAGAAAGAAGCTGTCTTGAGTACAGGAACAGGTGTGCATTAAGGCTACTAACTTGTGAATATTTGCTTTTTCAGAGCCTCGATTCAGAAAATTAATACTAAGGTCCAATAGATCCAGCCGGGGCATTGTGTTAATTCCTCCCATCTGACGCCCACCCTAGAAGAAGAGAAGCAGCTGCTGACTGTGAGGCAGAAGTACCAGGAAAACAGAAAGGGCGAATGGCACTTCCCTGGGGAGTTGAACATTGAAGAAGAAGAACAAGGAGGAGAAGGAGAAAAGGAGGAGGAGGAAAAGGAGGAATAAACCATTTAATTTGATGAAAGATTAAAATCTGATGCAGATTACAACAAATATTTCAACACACCAAACTCATAGTATTCTTCTATCATAGTAGTGAAGGGAATCTAGCCAGCTTGAGCATGGTGATCACGACTCTAACACGTCTTGACCTTCTCCCCAGTCCCTCTGCATAGCTAAAACCATTAGATTATATTCTTAAAGTTAGTCTTCAAGAGTTATTCACTTTTTGTGGCCATTTTCTCTTCCTGGGGCTGACTACCAAAGTCTACCTATCAAAATATTGAAGTCCAGTAATCAAAAGCCCCCTTTGCCTTGCTTAATTAACATACCCAATTAAAATTAAATGCCTCTCCCTAACATGGGTTTCTCCTTATACCTTGTACCTTTGTAAATCATCATTTTCCTATGAGCCATGGCTGTCTCTTCTCTACCCAGAAGCAGTCCTCTGTCCTTTGGACAAATACCACTTCCCTCTCTCCCTTGCTCCCTTTCTGTTCTCCCTCATCCTCTATCTCCTGTATTTGTCTTGTATACTCTGCCCTCTGTCCCTCATGGAACAATAAATCTCCTTTGTGCTAAGAATTTTGCCTTTGGAGCCCTGAGCCAATACTTTTCTTTTCAAGTAATACAGCAGTGCTGATCAAAATAATTTTCATTGTTGTACTCTGTCAAGTTCAGCTAACTAAATAAACTGACATGTAGTCATGCACTGGGCAAACTGTATTAGTAACACTCCACTGTCATGAGCTTTTTCATGAAAAAGTTTTTGAGAAATTTCAAGGTTAAAATATACCGTATTTTGTCTCTTCTGTACATGTGTGTTTGTTTGTGTGTGTATGTGTGTGCATGTGTGTGTGTGTGTGTGTGTGTGTGTGTGTGTGCATGTGCACGTGTGTACAGATATCCATGAAGGCCAGCACAGGGTATCAGATTCCCTGGAACTTGAGTTACAGAAGAGTGTAAGCTGTCCAACAGGGGTACTATAAACCAAACTGAAGTCCTCAGAAAGAGGAAAAAGCACTCTTAATGGCTGAGCCATACCCTCAGTTCCTGATTTATTACTCTTGCAGATAATATTTTTGTGGACTTTGTGTATGAGTTCGCTATGACATTAAATTTTTGGAAAGAAGTTCTGATTTTAGCAACCATGATAGTATCGACTGAGAGTTAACATTTATATTGTTCTTGATTGGTTTGTATAAACCTAATGCCTCTAATATCTTCCCTCCATTTTTTTTTTTTTTGGAAATTACTTCAGTTGGGCTTTGAACCAAGTTAATCCACATTGAATATTCTTGTCATGAATATCTCCCACATTGCTCCATCTAATAGCCACAGCTTGTTCTTCTTACTAATAGAAATCTATTACAGTTCCCAGACGTTATTTCTCTCCTTTTGTCGAAGCATTTTCTTTCCTTGTTTCTGGATTCCTATGCTTTCTTCCCTTTATTCCTGTTCTTTTTGCTTTTCCTGCTACCACCAGTTTGTGTCTAGTGACTTGGGGTTTGAATGCTTTTTTTTATCCATACTGACTCAGTGTTCTCATGGTATCACATGGCTTTTAATACCATATACTGATGACTTTCAAATAACACAGACCTTTCCAACCAGACCTAGATCTATACTACATTTCACATTCTAACCTCGACTCCACAAACATTTGCGTTTTATTACACATTACAAATTTGATAGCCTAAAATAAAACATTAGGCTTTTTGGCCTGTCTACACCACACACACACACACACACACACACACACACACACACACACACACACACACACACCATTGAGTCTATGTTAGATAAGTCCTCTGCTTAAAACCCTACTGTTGTCTTTTTATTTCAGGGTAAACTTCAGTGCCTTTACTATGCACCATATATCTGTTCTGGTCCATTCTTCTAATTCTAATCAATGAACAGTCAACAACATTCACCCAGAATTACTCTGCTTTTCATAACATACTCCCTTTCCTCAGTAAAACAGTCCCCTTGATCTCTAAAACTACATGTCTTTTTAAAGAGTACTTTTAAAAGATTCATTCATTTTATTTCTTACGTGTACTTGTATTTTGTTCCCATATTTGTCTGTGTACCACATGCATGCTTGATTTCCACAGAGGCCAGAAGAGGACATTGTTTTTGCTGGAACTGGAGATATAAAGGATTGTCAGCCACTATGTGGGTGCTGGGAATAGAATCTGGGCTTTTGCAAGAACAGTGAGTGCTTTCAACCACTGATCTTGAAGGGCCCAGCATAACATTACAAACTCCATTTTGCATTCGGACTCCATCTTATGTTAAGCTTGTCCTTAATGTGAACCACGACTTGTTCCAGGAACCAAAACACCCCTAGCAACAGCCACTACTCCTCTAGCAAACAGCCATGCTACTCCTACTAACAGCCAGTCAGCTCTTGGGGTAAAAGTATCTAATGTTCCAGATGTCTGAAAATAGATTGCTTAAGCAAGCCACAATTGTTTAAGCTGAAATAATTACTAGCCAACAGAAATGTGCCAAGCTGTAATTTTCAAATATTAACTAGTCATGTAATTGCCAACTTGGAAAGTCCCTTACCCTGCTGAAACTGTGATAAATAAGCAAGGCTTTACTGGATCAGAGACTTCCACTCCCATCCACTGCTGTGGAGATCTTGAAGAGCTCTGAGCTTGAGGTTAAATAAATGCTCTTTGCTGTAGCATTTGAATTAGACTCCTGCTGAGAGTCATGTAGGAGAAAGCTAAAAGTTAGCAGGTGATCTTCCTAAGATGGTTCCACCATGAACTAAAATCTATGATGAATTTTCTTCTTTAAGTAAGTCTGAAGATTTGCATATGAGGAAAGATTCCTGCTATTAATATGATTTTCTGGTTATTATTAAATATATATCACTAGGTTTTAACCTACCCGTTTGAGCAGATTTCTGCATATCTAAGAAGATGTACTATCTTGTAGTGGTGCTATATAGACAAATAGATAATGATTCTATCAAATTCTTGATTTGATTCAAATAATTTTAGGAAGAAAGTTGAAAGTTTTTAGAGAAGGTCTTAATTGCTAGAAAGATGTAATACAGTTAGAATCAAGAATAGAATGTGCCCACTCCTCATAATCATTTGTAAACACTGCATAATAAGGAATACAATGAGCTTTCATAATTACACTAAAGAAAGACAATTTGTGTTCAAAGAACAACATTTATGTCCAAGGTGTGTACTATGATACAGCAAGGCCATGTAAAAACTGTCGCTTTGAACTTATAATGAGTATATTATAATGAAAGATTGTTTTGAACTTAACATCAACATCCTCTGTAACTCCCATTCTATGTAACATTTTATCTCTGAGCTAATTTTCTAAAGAACATTTTAGCTGAGAATGTATAAAAAGGATAGAGAAAAGAAATAAAGTTGTTGGTTGGGAAGTTTTATAAAAGAAACAAAGTATTTGGATTGGAGAGCTTTGTCACACACAACCATCCATTTATCTGTCCATCCAAATATGTATGTCTGTTTGTCTACATGTACGTATGTAGGTATATGTGTACATATGTAAGCATGCATGAATATTTGTGGAGTTGATTGTGACAGACATTTGGGTCTGGCCTGAGTGTGGGTGTATGAATGTTTGAATGTGTCTGTGCATATTCACCTGTATAAAACATCTTAGTTCTTTTCCTGTTCTTCCTAAATGGTTCACAAAGATTTAACCAGCTTAGCCAAAGAGGTTTCTGGCTAACTCATCAGAGAAAGGAGCATTAGCAATAAAGCCTTTCATTCCATTCCCTGCTGCAAAACAGTATTTTTAATTGCTAGATATTACCACTTATTAAAAATAATAAAGAGTTAAATTTTTAGGGCTTAATGAAGCACAGAACAGTAAGACAGAATTACGTTCTTAGCACAGAACAGCAAGAAAGAGTTAAGTATTCCTGGTGTATATTTAAGCATAAAGAGTTAAATAAAGCACAGAGGGATAATGCTTAATAAGGCACAGAGTTAAAGAGGAAAGAAGCCAGTGATTTTTAACCATTGAATAAGCAAGAAAGATCTTAGAATCTTATAGAAGTTCTCAGCAAGCATTCAGTATTCAGAGAGCTAGAAGGCCAGAGACTAGCAGTCTTTAGAGCCAAGTCTAATGCTGTGTCCTACTTTAAGCCAATTCTAGGCCACACAAGCTCCCAGCAGACTCCTGATGATCTCTGGTAGTCTGTGGGGACCCTGTAGTCTGGGTATAGCATCCATCTCTCCACCTCCTTACATATCTTTTAAATATCTCAGATTTATTATATTTCATATTGAACATCTGATGTTCACCTACATAGATATTTCTAGGCAGCTACCCCTCCACCAGAGGCCTAAATATGTTCTCTATGAATGTTAGCTAACAGCTGCTTCATAAGTAAAATTTTGTGCACTTTGTTAAGTGTTACATTTCATTGTCCTGGCTTTTTACACAAATATTTGTTGAACTAATGAAAATAACTCACCCATACTTTGCATATGCTATGTGCCAGTTTAATCAGTGGGCAATCACCATGAACAGATCTGGCGTAGGACAATGTTAATAATCTATTGTTTGCTTTGTGGAGAACAATTTTAGTAGTGTTTATAAGTTACATGTCAGTGTGTGCCTTAGACAGTCTATTGGACAGTATTTATTACATCTTTTTATTTCTTCTCCTTCACATGGAAAGATTAATTTAACTTAATGAAGAAACTTATATCCAAAGCAAACCTATAAGTGGCATTGTGTGAAGGAATATAGAGGAAGGTCTATGACCAGGTTTACTTCAATGTTTTGTGCTCACTGTCTAGTGTACTTATTTAGAGGATTTTGGCACTGCTTCTCAGCAAGTTAATGACAGAATGGTGTTATATATTCCCCTCACTGACTTTCTTTATTGTTAGAGACCCTGCTGTGAGTGTCAGGACCTTCCTGGCTTGACTGGAATGCTGATACTACAGACCTAAGAGTTCCATGTTACTTGAAAGTCCTTGGCACCTGTCATCTGCCTCTAAGACATGGAAAGTTTTCAGAGCAAAATCAGTTGTGCAAGTTCCATCTCTCCACCTGTTCTCTTTTCTTTCACATTACTCAAGAAGTACACTTATTTTTAAATTGTTTTATTAAGTTATTTATTTACTTTACATACTGATTACAGCTTCGTCTCTTCTACCTCATCCACCCCTCCTCTCCCTCTCCTCAGAAAAGGGGAGGACTCCCATGGGTATCAACCAGTCTTGCCATATCAAGTTGCAGGAAGACTAGGATCATCTTCTCCTATTAGGGTTAAGTAAGGCAGCTCAGTTAGGGGAAAGGGATTCAAAGACAGACAATATAGTCAGAGACAGTCCCTGCTCCAGCTTTAAGACATTCGCATGAAGATCCAGTTGAAAAATTACATAAGTGAAGAGGTCATAGATTCATCCAATGTGTGCCTTTAAGAAACACTATAAACTCAGGTTAAATGGTTCTGTAGATTTCTTATGGTATCCTTGATCCCTCTAGTTCCCTCAACCCTTCCTCCCTCTCTTCCACAGGATTCCACAAACCCCATTTAATGCTTGGCTGTGGCTCTCTGCAACAGCTACCATCAGTTACTGGATGAAACCTCTTTGATGACATTTACACTAGGATCCTATCTGTAAGAACAGCAGAATATCATTAATACTGTCAGTGGTGAGATCCCTATCATAGCATGGGTCTCAGTCTGGGACAGTCATTGGTTTGCCCTTCCCTCGAATTCTGTTCAGAGCAACTTTATTTGTAATAGCTAAAAACTAGAAACAACCTAGATGTCTCTCAACTGAAGAATGGATAAAGAAAATGTGGTTCCTTTAGACAATGGAGTGTTTCTCAGCTATTAAAATCAATGACAGCATGAAATTTACAGTAAAATGGATGGAACTAGAAAAGATCAGCCTAAATGAGGTACTCAAGATCCATAAAGACAAACATGATATATACACACTTATAAGTTGATATTAGTCATGAAGTACAGGACAGCCATGCTACTGGCTTGGGTAAGAGCAGAGAATGATCTGAGCAATAAGCATGCATACATTCACGCTTTCTGTCCTTGACTGTGACTGTGTTGTGGACAGCTGTTTCCAATTCCAGTTGACTTGATTTCTCTGCTATGATGAACCCAGAATTGAGAGCCAAAATAAGGCTGTTCTTATCTAAATTGCTTTTTGTCAGGTTATATTACAACAGAACTAAAACTAGAAAAATATAAAAATATAACCATGCAGACATGCTTGCCTTTTCCAGCTTCATAACTAAAAGTCATGTACATCAAAACATGTGTCAGTATTTCATTTTTATGGCAGTATAACATTCTCATACACACACAACACACACACACACACACACACATTTGCTTATCTTCTCATCTATTGATGTTCACTGTGTGGAACATATTAATATTTTGCTGTGGTCATTTCTTACACTTTCTTTTGATGCTTCCTAGCTTCCATGATGTAAAGTGAGTGTCATCTCATATTCACTGCTATGCAGTTCCCACCAGCATAGGCTGACACTCCAAAACCATGATTCTTCATAATTTTTTCTTATTTTAAAATGTTCTGGTAGATATTCTGGCCAAAAACATAAAAATCATACCAGATAACTGTGCTAAAAGCTGGGCCACATACCTCTTAATCATTTACCTTTCACAAAATTCCCCAAACTGCTTTAATGTCTATCCAAAAATAAATTTTTGTTTAAAATTATGTGGTAATTTTTATTGCTCAGAGCAATAATACAAAATTCAAAAGGATAATTTCTTTCTAAAGAAAAGGAAATTGATGCTTTGGCATGATTAAAAAGATCTTCTAAGGTCAAACTGTAAGATGTGTAGATGGGAATTCATATTTCTTAAATCATATTATCTATAAGAAATAGTCCTGTAATAAATATGAAAAGTACATTTTATTGTGCTCAGAGTAAGATATTCTTGAGATTTTAGAAATCTGATAATCTGAAATAATTGATTCTTGTCATACTGGCATGGGTTTTTAACTGAACCCTAACAAATTATTGGGACTCTCAACAACAAGAAAACTTTATTATAACTGGGTAACAATTTCCTTGTAATAAAAGTACTTTACTGGGGAAAAGGTCAAGCTACTCAGGCTGTATAATAATGGGTAGACCACACTGAAAGAACAAATAGTTCCCTGTGATTTTCTCCAACAAGGAATTTATAACGAATAAAACTAAGGAAACAGAAAATAAATTTAAATGTTTCTCAGAGGATAATTTGGAGCATTTTTTTTTAAAAGTTAAATTATAAAACTACTGTGTGAGTTATCTACTGGCCAAACTTCATCAGAGAGACAGAAGAAGTGTATTGAGTATATGGTTGGAAGGATGGCAGGAGTCTTGCATTATAGTACCTGAGAAGTTCTACAAGAGTCTGTCCATAGGCTGGAGACCCTGTGGCTCAGTTTCAGTTCAAATCCGCCAAGTCAGTGAACCCAATGGTTAGACTCTCATTTCAAGGCCCAAAGCATGACTATTTGGAGAGGGAACATTGGCGCAAAACCAGATATGTCCCAAATCAGCAAGTCCAAGAGATTTTGTAACCAAGCAGATAGCTGAATATGTCCTATTTCATGGGTGGAACTGAAAAAAGAGGATTTGAGTTGTTCTTCTATTGAATGGACTTTTTGCATTTCCACAACTTAACCTTATAAGATAAGCTCTTGTAGAAGTCCCATAACAGACACACCTAACATAATCTTCTACTGATTTTTAGGTATTCCTTAATAAGTTGATACATGAAATTAACCACCAAAATCCTTTGACACATTTAAAATGAACACTCAGATAGTTCTCGCAGGTGTATGTAAAACACAGTATGCATAGTGGATCTGTCTTCCACCTAGGTCCTACATGACACTACGTGCCAGCTCTGCCATCATAATATGAACTCATTAAGAGACAAATCCATTCATGAGGTCAGAGCCCTCATAATCTAATTACCTCTGGAAATGCCACCAAATTCACCCCAGGTGAGTGTCTCACTAATTTTTCCATTGTTTTCAGTTGAAGAGAGTAGCAATCAGGTTGAGGAAGTTTGAGAGTTATCTGAGTATTGATGTTATTGATTCACTCTAATGAACATTAAAAGTTCTTAGAGAGGGAACCCTATTATATTAATGTGAGTCACATAACCCATTACATAGTCTAAGAAGAAAAAAATAATTTACTTACTAGCTTCTACAATCCTGAATTAGTTTAGTGAAAAAAAATTTCAAAAACAAAAATCAAGCTTTTGTACTTAACACAAGTAGGAATGCCTCTAAGTCTTCAATGATAATTAAATAATGTTATACATTTAAACATTTAGAACAATTGATACAAAATTCACAACTATGGATGTATAGTTCTCAATGTTTTTACTACTGCTACTTATATTAACTGAATAATCAACAGTATCTGGTAGATGTGTTGACATAGATTCCTTCACCTTAGACCTTCTGTCTAAGAATATGGGGCATTTTAATAATTGTAATTTGATCCCATTAGCTCTATTAACTTTAGACATACATTTTAGTACTTATTTTTTTAAGGGAAATGCAGTTGGAATACACGTATGTGCCTGCATTTAAATATGTATTGTTTATTAAGAGAAAGACTTTGGTCAGGTATAAAGCAGAGACTTCCTGTTAAGAGATGTCAATAAATATTGTTTTCTTTAGATCTTATAGATCATGGTTAACATTTGTCTTATTACTAAAATTATGTTTTTCTTAGGCATTGACTTAATCATTACAAGCCAACCAACATAGGGATACCTGAAGACCTGAATTATCAAACGTCTTTGGGTACCTCATTTGGAGCTACAACACAGGAATTCCAAGTTATTGATCACTTTATTTTAATAAAAAAGATGCTCTCAATATTACAAATGAATGAAAAAAACCCAAAAGAGTAAAAGCATATGTATTTCTATTTCCACCCTGGGATTAATTTCCATAGAGCTTTAGAGTTAGAAAATCTATAAGCCAATTAGATAAATTTTACTCTAAAAGTAGATGTTAACATTGTACATAGTTACAAAAATATTTCATGTAAATGATGGGTTCCACATCACTTAAAATGTTGTTAAAAAATCAAAAATTACTACCTATTTTCCAGAGAGATGAGTTCTATCTCATAGAGAAGTCCGTATACCTAATAATGAATAATTTGTAATACTCCTTACATTTGTATCACTAATTGCAAAAACAGTCATCTTTTTCCAGGACAATCATTATTACAGCTTTGAGGGTTTACACTTTCATACAAATATTTATTAATTTTCTCTGGAATATAATATGTTTAGTTTTGGTGAGATGCAATTTACCAGACTATGTTTCCTTGAGTAGTTAATAGTTTTGTCTTTTATCAAGCAAATTTTAGCATAAAACAAGAAGTAGACAAGATACATTTCTATTTGAATGCATATCTGGTGGCTCTAACCCCTCTTTTGTTCAATATTTCTGTTTTTTGACTCAGGTAAAACATTATGCATATGTTGATCAATTTCTAGACTACTAAGAAATTATATTCTTTCTACAGTTTTCTTTTTATGAATATATGATGAACCACAATGATATTATAATACATTTAGAGTTGGTATTGAATTCTGTATCTCTTACATTTCTATGTGAACCTGAATTTCCTGTGATTTTGCTAAATTCGCATAATGTATCTTATAGTTTATATAATTCTATATTTTTATCATATACAAATATATCATAGGTATACCACTGCAGACTAATTTTTACCTCAGATTTTTCTTTCTTTCTTGATCCTGTCTTTCATTTTCTACATCTCTATTTCTCTGCTCTCTCTCTCTCTCTCTCTCTCTCTCTCTCTCTCTCTCTTTCTGTTCTGCTCCTTGTATTATGAAATAGGGTGAGGGATCACAGGAGTGGCAGAGCATCCGGGACAGGGTCCATCCAGGCTCCACTTGCAACCAGGAGCTGGGCAGTGCCACAGCACTTTGTGCCAGTGAAGAGCCCATCACACAGGGGTGCTGAGTCACGCTTGTAGACCCACAGAAGGGACAAGTGCCAGCCAGAGACAGCAGGAACAAATAACACAAGACATAACCAGATGGCAAAAGGCAAATGTAGGAACATTACCAACAGAAATCAAGGCAACAAGGCACCATCCAAACCTAATTCTCCCACAACAGCAAGTCCTGGATACCCCAACACACTAGAAAAGCAAGATTTGGATTTAAAATCACAGCTCATGATGCTGATAGAGGTCTTCAAGAATGACATAAATAACTCCCTAAAGAAATACAGAAGAACACAGGTAAACAGGTAGAAGCCCTTAAAAAATAACAGGAAAGCACAACAAAACAGGTGAAGGGATAGAACAAAACCATCCAGGATCTAAAAATGGAGGTAGAAACAATAAAAAAAATCACAAAGGGAAACAACTCTGGACTTAGAAAACCTAGGAAAGAAGTCAGGAGTCATGGATACAAGCATCAACAACAGAATACAAGACACAGAAGAGAGACTCTCAGATGCAGAAGATACCATAGAAAGCATTGACACAACAGTCAAAGAAAATGCAAAATGCAAAAATCTCCTAACCTAAAACATCCAGGAAATCCAGACAAAATGAGAAGACCAAACCTAAGGATTATAGGTATAGAAGAAAGTGAAGATTTCTTCTTAAAGGGCCAGTAAATGTCTTCAACAAAATTACAAAAGAAAACTTCCCTAACCTAAACAAAGAGATGCCCATGAACATACAAGAAGCCTACAGAACTCCAAATAGTTTAGACCAGAAAAGAAATTCCTCCTGTCACATAATAATTAATAATTAATATTAATAATAATTAATTAATATTAATAATAAATACTAATTAATTAATATTAATAATAAATAATTTAGTGCACCAAATGCACTAAAAGAATATTAAAAGAAGTAAGGGGAAAAGGTCAAGTTACATATAAAGGTAGAATTACACACAACTTCTCACCAGAGACTATGAAGGCCAGAAGATCCTGGGCAGATGTCATACAAACCCTAAAGGAGCAGAAATGCCAACCTAGGCTACTATACCCAGAAAAACTCTCAATTACCGTAGATGGAGAAACCACAATATTCCATGACCAAAACAAATTTACATAATATCTTTCCATAAATCCAGCCCTTCAAAGGATAATGAATGGAAAACACCAACAAAAGGAGGGAAGCTATACACTAGAAAAAGCAAGAAATTAATCTTCTTCTAATAAACCAAAAAGAAGAGAGACACACAAACTTAACTCTAACAAAAATAACAGGAAGCAACAATCACTTCTCCTTAATGTCTCTTAATATCAACGAACTCATTTCTCCAATAAAAAGACATAGACTCACAGGCTGGATATATAAGCAGGACCCAACATTTTGCTGCATACAGGAAACTCACCTCAGGCACAAAGACAGACACTACCTCAGAGTAAAAGACTAGAAAACAATTTTCCAAGCAAATGGTCCAAAGAAACAAGCTGGTGCAGCCATTCTAATATCGAAGTAAATCAACTTTCAACCTAAAGTAATCAAAAGAGACTTGGAAGGACACTTTATACTCATCAAAGGAAAACTCTACCGGGAAGAACTCTCAATTCTGAACATCTATGCTCAAAATAAAAGGTCACCCACATTCATAAAAGAAATTTTATTAAAGCTCAAAGCACACATTGTCCCCCGCACAATAATAGTGGGAGACTTCAACACCCCTGCTCTCATCAATGGACAGATCAGGGAAACACAAACTAAACAGAGAAACAGTGAAACTAACAGAAATTATGAACCAAATGGATTTAACAGATATTTATAGAACATTTTATCCTTAAAAAAAAAGATACCTTCTTCTCAACACCTCATGGTGCCTTCTCCAAAATTGAGGTCACAAAACAGAACTCAGCAGATATAAGAAGATTGAAATCATTCCAGGCACCCTATCAGATCACCACAGACGAAGACTGGTCTTCAATAACAACAAAAACAACAAAAAGTCCACATACATATGGAAACTGAACAACGTTCTACTCGACGAAAATTTGGTCAAGGAAGAAATAAAGAAAGAAATTAAAGACTTTTTAGAATTTAATGAAAATGAAGGCACAACATACCCAAACATATGGGACACAATAAAAACAGTGCTAAGAGGAAAACTCATAACTCTGAGTGCCTCCAAAAAGAAACTGGAACAAGCACACACTAACAGCTTAACAACACAGCTGAAGGCTCTAGAACAAAAAGGAGCAAATACACCCAAGAGGAGTAGACAGCAGGAAATAATCAAACTCAGTACTGAAATCGACCAAGTAGAAACAAATAGAACTATACAAAAAAATCAACCAAACCAGGACCTGGTCCTTTGAAAAAACCAACAAGATAGATAAACCCTTAGCCAAATAAACCAGAGGGCACAGAGACAGTATCCAAATTAGCAAAATCAGAAATAAAGATGGAGGTATAACAGATACTGAGGAAATCCAAAAAATTATCAGATCTTACTATAAAAGCCTATACTCAACAAAAGTGGAAAATCTAGATGAAATGGACAATTTTCTAGACAGATACCAGGTACAAGTTAAATCAGGATCAGATAAATGATCTAAACAATCCCATAACACGTAAAGAAATAGAAACAGTCATTAACAGTTTCCCAACAACAACAACAACAAAGCTCAGGACCAGATTGGTTCAGTGCAGAGTTCTATTAGATCTTCAAAGAAGACCTAACACCAGTACTCTTCAAACTATTCCACAAAATAGAAACAGATGGAACACTACCCAATTCGTTTTATGAAGCCACAATTATTCTGATACCTAAACCACACAAAGACCCAACAAAGAAAGTGAACTTTAGACCAATTTGCCTTATGAATATTGATGTAAAAATACTCAATAAAATTCTTGCCAAGCAAATTCAAGAACACATCAAAATGATCATCCACCATGATCAAGTAGGCTTCATCCCAGGGATGCAGAATGGTTCAATATATGGAAATCCAACAATGTAATCCACTATATAAACAAAACTCAAAGAAAAAAACCACATGATCATTTCATTAGATGCTGCAAAAGCATTTGACAAAAATCCAACCCCTCTTCATGATAAAAGTCGTGGAAAGATCAGGAATTCAAGGCCCATACTTAAACATAGTAAAAGCAAACCAGTAGTCAACATCAAACCAAATGGAGAGAAACTTGAAGCAATCCCACTGAAATCAGGGACTAAACAAGGCCCATACTTAAACATAGTAAAAGCAAACCAGTAGTCAACATCAAACTAAATGGAGAGAAACTTGAAGCAATCCCATTGGAAAGAACCCAGATGTCCCTCAACGGAGGAATGGATTCAGAAGATGTGGTATATTTACACAATGGAATACTACTCTGCAGTTAAAAACAATGAATTCACAAAATTCCTAGGCAAATGGTCAGAACTTGAAAATATCATCCTTAATGAGGTAACCCAATCACAAAAGAACATACATGGTATGCAGTCACTGATAAGGGGATATTAACCCAGAATCTTGGAATACCCTAGACACATTTTGCATATCAATAGATTTCCAAGAAGATGGAAGGAGAGACCCCTGGTCCTGGAAAGATTGGATGTAGGGGAATGCCAGGACAGAGAAGCGAGAGGGGGTTGAATGGGGAAAAGAGGGAGGGAAGGGGGCTTATGGGACTTTCGGGGAGGGAGGAAACGGGAAAGGGGAAATGATCTTGAATGTAAATAAAAAATAAAAGAGAATCTCTTGAAGGATCTCATTCTTAGGGGTCAAAAACAGTATTTTGCACTTTGAAATGTATATTAAAATGGAGATTTTGATTAAAAAAAAAAGAAATCAGGGACTAAACAATGCTTTCCATTCTCTCCCTACCTGTTCAATATAGTACTTGAAGCCCTGGCCAGAGCAATTAGACAACAAAGGAGGTCAAAGGGAATACAAATGGAAAAGGAAGAAGTCAAAGAAAGTATCACTATTTGCAGATGTTATGATACTATACTTAAGTGACCCCAAAAATTCCACCCGAAAATTCCTAAACCTGATAAACAGCTTCAGCAAAATGGCTGGGTATAAAATTAACTCAAACAAATCAGTAGCCTTCCTATACTCAAAGGATAAAGAGATTAAGAAAGAAATTAGGGAAATGACACCCTTCACAATAGCCACAAATAATATAAAATTTCTTGTTATGACTAGAACCAAGCAAGTGAAAGATTTGCATGACAAGAACTTCAAGTCTCTGAAGAAAGAAATTGAAGAAGATCTCAGAAGATGGAAAGTCTCCCATGCTCGTAGATTGACAGGGCTAATATAGTAAAAATGGCCATCTTGCCTAAAGCAATATACAGATTCAATCCCCATCAAATTCCAACTCAATTCTTCATGGAGTAAAAGAAAAGTTTCCAAATTTATCTAGAATAATAAAAATCCCTGGATAGCAAAACCTATTCTCAACAATAAAAGAACTTCTGGCAGAATCACCATTGACTGAGGACTAATATCCAATATATACAAAGAACTCAAGAAGTTAGACTGCAGAGAACCAAATAAGCCTATTTAAAAATGGGGTACAGAGCTAAACAAAGAATTCTCAACTGAGGAATACCGGATGGCTGAGAAACACCTAAAGAAATGTTCAACATCCTTAATCATCAGGGAAATGCAAATCAAAACAACCCTGAGATTACACCTCACACCAGTCATTATGGTCAAGACCAAAAACTCAGGGAACAGCAAATGCTGGAGAGGATGTGGAGAAAGAGGAACACTTCTCCATTGCTGGTGGGACTGCAGGCAGGTAAACTCACTCTGGAAATCAGTTTGGTGGTGCCTCAGAAAATTGGACATAACATTACCTGAGACCCAGCTATACCACTCCTGGGCATATATCCAGAAGATACTTTAACATATAATAAGGACACATGTTCCACTATGTTCATAGCATCCTTATTTTTAATAGTCAGAAGCTGGAAACAACCCAGATGTCCCTCAACAGAGGAATGAATACAGAAAACGTAGAACATTTACACAATTGAGTACTACTTAGCTATTAAAAACAATGAATTCATGAAATTCTTAGGCAAATGGATGGAGCTAAAAAATATCATCCTGAGTGAGGTAACCCAATCACAGAAGAACACACATGGTATGCACTCACTGATAAGCGGCTATTAGCCCAAAAACTCGGAATATACAAGATATAACTCACACATCGTATGAAGCTCAAGAAGAAAGACCAAAGTGTGGATACTTTGACCCTTATTGGAAAATGGATCAAAATACCTATGGCTCACAACCAACCAATAGAATGAGCATAGGGCTCCCAATGGAGCAGCTAGAGAGAGGACCCAAGGAGTTGAAGAGTTTTCCAGCCCTGTAGGTGGAACTATAATATGTACCAACCAGTACCCCCAGAGCTCCCAGGGAATAAACCACCAACCAAAGAGTACACATGGAGGGACCCATGGCTCCAGCTACATATGTAGCAGAAGATGACCATTTCAGATATCAATGAGAGGAAAGGCCATTGGTTCTGTGAAGGCTCAATTCCCCAGAACTAGGGAATGCAAGTCAAGAAATGGTGGGTGGGGTGAGCAGGGGAGGGGGGATAGGATAGAGGGTTTTTGAAGGGTTAATGCAGAAAGGGGATAACATTTGAAATGTAAATAAAGCAAATAGCTAATAATAATATTAATAAAAGAAAATTAACAGAAATAAATTAAATATGGCATCTCATATACTATGTAATAGACATATGATATGCATATTTTATTTTTCTTGTATGAGACAAAATGGTACAATATTCAACGATAGTATGTGGTATTAATTATAGATTTTTTTAAACACTTAAACTGATTTTTTTGTATCTAGTTTTCTAGAAGCTTTTCTTAAATTAAAATTTTTATTTCATAGTATTTTTTGTACATCTATAAAACCTGATGGATTTCTACCTTTATAATGTCAAGAAGGTGAATTCTATTGATGAGTTTTCTAATGTTGGATCATAATTATGTTTCTGAAGTAAACAGTAATTATGACAATCTGTTTTTTAAAAATGTACTTAAATTCAAATTCTTGGGACTTAGATCAGTAGTTTTCCATTTGTGTTCACAAGGATATCTGTGCAATGTCATGTGAGAAAATACTTCTATGTATTAAAATATCTTGGATGGATCTTGGTATCAGTATTCTACTGAACATCTGAAAATGAAAAACAGTGTCTATGATATTCTAAAGAGTTCATTGCTATCATATTTTCCACATATTTTCTGATTCTTTTATGCCAATAGGATTTATACTGACATTGCCATTTTTGCAGTCTTTAAACCATTTCATTATTTACCTTCCAACTGCAAAGATTAATGGGCATGTTCCACCACATCCAGTCTTGAATATCTTTTGTTTTTACTTTTTTATGTTATTATTTTTAATAAATATACTTTTGTTCCTCTTTACAAAGTGAAAAGTTTTATTGTACTGATACTTCTATTTAAAACACCTTCCTTTTATTTTTACTTGTTTTCTTACCTTTTATTTCTGACTTTTGTGTTGGATAAGATTTGCTGATCTTTTATAGATTCTTTTTTTTATTTTCTAAGTTTTTTTTTATTAACATTCCAAATCATTTCCCCTTTCCCGTTTCCTCCCTCCCCAAAAGTCCCATAAGCCCCCTTCCCTCCCTCTTTTCTCCATTCAACCCCCTATAGATTCTTAATATTAAATTCAAAATAAATTATGAGTTTCTTTTATAGTATATAAATTGAAAGCCACAAGAATTTTCTATTTTCTATTTATCTTATTTATAAATGTATGCACATATGTTTTCATATCATTTCATTTCAAATATTTCAGATTTTT
This sequence comes from Tokudaia tokunoshimensis, assembly GCA_036184795.1. NCBI lineage: Eukaryota > Metazoa > Chordata > Mammalia > Rodentia > Muridae > Tokudaia > Tokudaia tokunoshimensis. The sequence goes on along the minus strand of BTHU01000016.1, from coordinate 70,421,087 downwards.
ATTTTTCTTACTTCACTATGACACAATAGTATATTCAGATCTGTGCTCCTTACTATTCAAATAGTTGACTAATTTTGTAGTTATCACTTCTGTCTATTTATCCTCTATTTTACCACAATTAAACTGTATTCTATATATTTCTTTGTAATTTATTGAATTTTGTTCTGTGACACTGCATACATTTTAGTGAATGTTTTACAGGTTATTAAAAATAAGTCATAAGCTGTAGCTGTTTAGTACAGATAGGTGAATTTGGTCAACTTGGTTAATGGAGTTATTCAAATATTTTGTAACAAACTCATATTTTTGGCTGCTTATTTATTTAATTTGTAGAAGAACTATATTAAAAAAAAGTTACCAAGGTTGCAATTTGACTATTTCTCCTTCAACTTCTACGATTTTTGCCCTATATATTTAAAGCTGTGTTATCAGCTGTACAGCATATTTCAAATTATGCTTACCTGTGAGGTGACTGTTTTTTTTGAAGACTTTAATGAGTTACTTTTGAAAATAGGCAATCCCCTTTGAATTAAATTTAATCTGATATCAAAACAGCCATACCAGCAATTTGTAGTTAATTTCAAACGTGGCTCACCCCTGTCTTTCACTCCTCTTCTGAAAAACATAATTCTGTTGGCTTGAAAGCAAATCTAGACTAAATTTTCTATCTTCTGTGTTTCCTTGTTTCTGTTTGTTTTTTTGAAATAAAAATTATCACAAAGTTAGACACCAATACACAAATATATTCTTCCACACTTTTATATGTTAGAAATATAAGACTTTTCCTTAGTGATCTAAAATCAAACACCATCTAGGTTATGTCCTTTTTAGGAGACTCTAAGGTAGAAGAGAATAAGGTAAGACTATTTCATTGCTTTATATTTGCTTCTGGAATGTACCCATTCCCCTTTGGCACATCTCATGTCTACATTAGTATCAGTCATATATATCATCTCTATGCTCTCCACTCTATCAAGACTTTTCTTGAGTCACCTGGAAAATGCCATCTATCTAGACAGTAGATAATCTGCTTCTCAAGGTTCACAACCTCAGTCACATTTGCAGGGTTCCTTTACTGGTTAAGATGACATACACAGGATCAAAGGATTCGATGTGCTCATGTTGCATGGGACTTGCTATCCTATGTACCAGAACGGACTTGTGTCTCTAATACATTATTATCGATATGGCGGCATTTAAGTCAATTATTTTGAGAAAATTTTATGTTCAACTTCCAAAAAATTATTTTCCTTTCTTGATAGTTAAATTTTAAAATTAGTATTTTATGAGATAATTACTTTAATCCATATTTTTGCAGTTCTTTTTATAGTGTTGGGCACATAGACAAATGCCCTTTAATTATTTCTGAATGTATGTTTTACATATATATTATTTGACCCTTTTTCAGAAAGGCTCATAAACTTCCAGTTTATTATATGCTGAGTTGTGATACACACACACACATATTTGTATATACATATACAAATATTTTCTCCAACAGAAAAATATCTTCCTTCTATTTCTGTTCCTGCCAATCTATCCCATAGATAAGGCAGACCACTTGCCCAGCAAGAAACTCTAAGGAAATATGACCTTGAATTCATTTCTCAGCTATACTTTTAGCTTATAGACATGTTTGGTGTCCATAGTGTTATCCTTGTTCTCAGTTATAAGTGCCTCTTCTTGGATGCATCACAGTTGATAGAGGCTCATGTCTGGATGATATGGCCTTCTCCCACAGAACTGTTCCTAGGAAATTCACTGTGACCTGACACTACTGACTTAAACTGAGAACATCATTAAGACTGTCTGTACCTAGCACTTCCTCTAGAGGTGCATATAGAGACAATTTTTGCTGCATCATATCTAATTACCGAGTAAGAATACAGAAAGAGCATGATTTCTCTAGATCTCAGATTAGAACTAAGCACAAGAAATTTTCAGCTAGGATTTCTCTTGTCTATGCTACTGAAAAATACCTTTATTGTTTAGATGACCAGTAAATTCTTAGTGGAGGCACACTTATAATGCATTTATGCAACAGCCAATTCCACTACCAGCTTATTTTTCATTCTTTTTTTCTCATTTCTAAGAGGTTCAAACACAATGAAATTTATTCTGCTACTGGAAGCAGAAAATATTCATATTTAATATGTACACTATACACTAAATTCAATAGAAATACCTAATACATATTTTCCTTTCCAGTTTCTAACTTATTTTTATTTTCATACCCTTGGCAAACATTTTTGAATGGAGAAAGCAAGGTAAATGCATTAATATTGAGAGAGGTGACTATGTTAGTTCATATTTTTAATTGTAAGCCATAAAAACAGAATCAAGCTTATTTAATTTAAAATCAAACTAATTTAAAACAGTAACTTTACATCCAGGTGTATCCAGATGACACTGGTTGGACTAGTAGGCACACACATTATTAAGATAAACATGAAATTGAGAGGAGGACATGGGACACAGAAAGAGTTGGGGGATGGAAAGGCACATGTGATCAAATGCATTGTACTTATCCATGCAATTTTCATGAATGTCAAAAAGGAAAGAAAAGACAAAACAGTTGTTTATCTTTACATAATAGAAAGAATAGTTGCTACTGGGAATTTTTACAAGTTACTACAAGAACAAAATAAGGACTAAAAATATGGTTTGGGGGCAGTGTTTTCAGTCAGTGACCTCTGATTAAGCCTGTGACTTCCCTTTACTCATATTTAAGCACTCTTGGGGGAAAGTTTTTGGTTGACCAGTCTTGGGTTTTATGTCCCTGTCCCATGATGTTCTGGAAGGTGAGCTCCTCTGTTTTGCAGTGTCAGCTTTCGAAGGAGGAGGCAGACACTTCCTTCCAACCAAGACTGTACACACAAAGAAAGGAACCCTGTGGCGATTGGTACCAGGAAGACTAATAGAAAAAGAAAAAGACAACCATGATAAATCAAGACACAAATTGATTTGCAGCTGTTTATTAGTACTGGTCACAGAAAGAGGGCAGAAGGTGAAGTTTCACATGAGTTTCACATGTACAACAACAGTCTGTCCTTGTAGTGTACCATTAGCAGTGATGATTAGAACAGTAACAAGACAGGAAAAAAATTATGTTTCCCCTTGTAAAATAAAATGACTCCATATGTTACAAAACTGTTTTTAAGAGAGGGGTTGAAACATGAAGTAGGAAAAGCAAGAGGGCAGGAGGCTGAAACTCTAGCTTTAAATTCTAGTTCTTTAATGTGTGACTTTATGTTAATTGTTTCTCTGTCAACCTCAACATCCACTGGAAGAATACAACACACATTCTGCACACTTGCTGTTAGATTTTAATAAAATGATATAAGCAAAATCTTAGACAAAAGTACATTGTTTTCATTTCCTTGGTGTGTGATCTTTATTTCTGCTTGAGATGGATGTTCCTGTTTCTACATCCTCCTTTGCTCAAGGCCTTTGAACTTAGCCACCATCATAGGTGCTGGAATGTAAACATCTCCTCTCTTCCAGTTGTCATCAGATGACAAGAGCCATGCATGGTCTGTTTTGTGCTTTATTGACTAGAGTGTGTTATATTTACCTGAATTTTGAGATATTTTATAGAGTGTGTTAATCTAGTTGTATTCAATGAATACACACGTAGGGAAGTTTGACCTGTTAAGATGAAGCCATATGATAGAAGCCAAAGTAGATAGAATAACTTCGTGTGTAATCAGATAAGAATGCTGAATGTTGCTCTGTATTGTGGATGATATAGCAAAATGAAACAATCAGAAAACACCTCCAGATGCTTAGCAAAAATTCATGGGAAAATCTCAAGCACATGATGAAAAACAGAAAACAATGGAGCCACTGGAAAGACAATTTGCGAATCCCTATGGAGCAGGAAGAATTCCCACCTCAACTCTGGTCTGAGTCTCAAAAGTCACTTGAAAGGACGACTTCCACATCACTCATAGGTCTAGTCTCCTACCAAAAGGTTTAATGCTACAACCTCAGAGACCGTAGGTAAGATGGACTTTCCTTTGGCAGCTCAGCCTGACTAAGAGTTTCCTTTACAATTATTTCTGCATCACAGAAGAAACACCAGAATACTGCACTCTGCACTTCTGGAATCTCCTCTCTATCAGTCTCTACTACTGAGAGACCCTTGCATAAAATCTAAAAAGTGCATGATTAAGAGAAACTGACTGTGGTTCTTTGAATGAAAATGGCCACATAGGCTCATAGGGAGTGTTGCTATTAGGAGGTGGTACTGTTGGAGTAGGTGTGGCCTTGTATGGCTTTGAGGTCTTAGAAGCTCAAGCCATTCCTAGTGGCTAAATTCTCTTCCTGATGACTTGGGATCAAGATGTAGAACTCTTAGCTTCTCCTCCTGCACCATGTCTCCCGGCATGCTGCCATGCTTCCTCCCTGGACAACAGACCTAACTTCTAAACTCTAATCCAGCCCCAATTAAATGTTTTCCTTTATAAGAGTTGTTGTGGTTATGGTGTCTCTTCACAGCAACAAAACCCTACATAAGACACTGATTTATTCTCCAGACCCAACTGTAGATAGATGCCTGAGTTGGTATCAGAGGCAGTAATACAAAATAACCTTCAGCAAAATAACAGGTTAGGTGAGCTGGGTGAATCACCAAGGCCAGGCTTCCTAACTGAGAACCTTTATACTCTTTTCATAGTTACTATCTGAGAAATTCTTAATTTCTTTTAATTTTATGCCCAGAGGTGAAGTGTACATTTCAAATGCATCATGACCTTTTACTTGATGCAGCCCCATGTAAGCAAAGCTTCTATTTTTGGCAACAAAGGAGTCAACTGCTGATCTGACCCAGCTTTACAAATTTAAGAGTGGAAAGCAATATCCAGTGACAAACATAAGAATACAATTCTAGTCGGATACTGAGTCAAAGTCCTTTAAGATCCTGTTTGTGGAACAGCAGTTTTGTGTTGGACCCAGGAATACACATTTGATTAGCTTCCTAGGACAACCCTGATACAAGTGACCTAAAATATAATTTAAGGGAAACCAATGCAAACCATAAAACCTTTCACAAATTAGCTCTTTTAGTTATATTTTCTATCTTTCCATTCATGTGTCTATTCAGGAGAGGAGAGCAATCCAAGAATTTCAGAGCCAGTTGACTGGAGTTGGTAAAGAGGTAGGGCATATGGGTCCTGAAATTTTGTTTGGTAAGTTAAAAGAAGGAAAAACAACTCAGCATTCCATTTGACTTTCTTATAGACTTTTTCTGTAGGAAACTCTGGAGAATTTAGGGTAGGGGGAGTCACAAGAAAATGGAAACAAATATAAAGAACTGAATGTTTTCCTTGGGAACTTTGGAAAGTCCTTAAACAAGTGGTTTTCAAACTTCCTAATACTGTGACCCTTTAATAGAGTTCCTCATGTTGTGGTGATCTCCAGGCATAATTTGTTACTCTTATAAATCATAATATAAATATTAAATGTTAAAAGTGACTCCTGTGAACGGGTCATTCTTCTCCCAAAGGGGTTGCAACCCAACAGTTGAGAACCACTTTCTAAAAACCATACTCAGGGACAGAGTCAATATCTCATCCCGTGGCCACCTGTAAGCATCTGCTTGCTTACTAGAAAGAGTAAGAAACAAAATTTCCAGTTTGGAAATAATCCTGTATCTGTTATCCTCTGCCATGGTAACACTGCTAACAAATAGCCACAAAGTCCCAGTTGTATACAGCAGTAAATATTGACTTTAGCTTATGGCTCTATGGATTGTCCAGAAATTTAGTCCAGAGTCAACTCTCCTTGGCTTGCCTGGCTTCTATCTAGGCCAGTTGGTACAATGGCTCAGAGCTGGCTCATCTAGGAGGATTGCAGCCCTCTGTATTCTAATCCACATGGACTTTTTTCCTACAGCATGCTAGTGTTGTTTATCTTCTTGGTTAGGATAGATGTATAAGTGAGAGTGAAATAATAAATGAGATCTTTGGTGATTATTTTCAAAGTAGGAAAGTGTCACTGCTATCTCAGCCAAATGAAGTCACAGGCCATTTCAGACTGAGGTTGAGAAATACCTGTCATGACTCTGCAAAGGGACTGTAAAGAACATAGGTACAGAGAAGAACTGGAGGATCTTTGCAATCAATTTGGCTTACTCTGAATGGCATCCCATCCTGGAAAGAATACTCTGTCTATGCTTTAACCCAGCTCTGTTTTTGTGTTGCATTTCACTGCCAGCAATCCAGAAAAATAACGCTTGCCATATGTGCGACCACAATTCAATAAAATCATTTTCCTATTCAGATAAATAAAGATGAATGAAAGAGAGCTACATAATGGCACTTCAATCCTCTTTAATATCCAAGGAAAGGAAAAGCATCACACTTCACTCATGGGTGTTGGTGTCAAGTTGGCAATAGCTGCAAATATACTCTCTGCCAGTAATTCATGGGAGGGTCTGGGTTCTAAATACTCTCAATCAATTTCTAGGAATGAAGAGAATTGCTTTCTTTTGTTCCCCCCCCCCATATTCCATTGTTTTGTGAAAATGCAAAGCTTATTGTGCTGCCTGAAATGCAAAGATGAAACATAAGGGGAAAATACGAGAAAGAAAGAAAGAAAATAGTGTGAGGACTCTCCCACAGCAGTAAAGCAGAATGTTTGAGTCTTCCCAGGAATGTGTGTTTTTTCCCTGCTGTGGCAGGGAGCCTTTACAGTCTATGGAAGGCCTCTGTGAACTAGCCAGTGCCCTGCATTTCAAGGAGAGTCTGAACAATGAATGGCATACAAGAACGCGATCATCAGACTCAGAACCTAGGTGGACATTTTCAAGAAAATTTACTTAAAAGTTCTTATTCCCGAAAACTTCAAGAACCTTGTCAGATGGCTTGATTTGTTTAAGATGGTCCAACACACAGCCCTCTAAGCTTCAGCTAATTTTTAAGGAATGGTACAAATTCACAAGTTCAGCCCCATTTTCTCAAAGGAATTCTCTGTAGTGAAATTCCCTGTCCTGGACTTCACAACTGTGTGCAGTAATAGAAAGCATTCTAATAAAGAAAGAAAGAAAACTAAGATAGTGTTTTGATCACGATCATAGTGCACACTGGGTTGTGCCTGTACATGTTCTAGAAGCAAGGCATTTTAAATTACTAATTTCTGTTGTCCTGTGCAGCCAGTCCTTCTACATATACACTCTTCATTGTTCTGACCCATGTCATATCGTCCGATTTAGGTCCTACTGTTCTTTTAACTTATTTTATTAAAGGGAACATGGCGTTATTAACTGGTATACAATGTACCACAGCCATGGAAATACTTGCTCGGGTTTGTTTTGTTTTCATTGCATACATCTTCTTGTCTCCAGGTTTGCTTCCCTATCCCTCCCTCCTCAGGGTCTTCACTCCATTCTTCCCTCTGGCATTTTTCTTCATCTTAAATATTTACCTATCTTCATTATATGTATGTGATTGAATATGTATTAGGAGGTCTTTAGCTCCCCTTGGAGCTGGAGTTATAGGTCTTTGTGAGTTGCATGATGCAGAACTGGGAATTGAAGTTTAACCTCCTGCAAGAGCAGTGTGCAGTCTTAATCACCACGCTATCTCTCCAGCACCTGACATCTTTTTAAGCTGCAAAAATAATTTTAAGAAAAGTGATGCCTCATAACACATTGTGTGCAATTGATAAAACTTAATAAATGCTGCTGATAGCGATAGAATGCAGAACGTGTCATAGAAAGTAATTATATAATTACTTTCATCCAGAAAAGCTTCTGTCAGTTGTGAGCCACCTTCAAATGTACTATTTTAAAAAAATACAGAAAATATTTATTTAACCCACCAATCCTTAGTCACTCTTAGTGTTTTCTCTGAGAATTTGACATAAATAAGATAAACAGAGAGAAGGATAGTCATTTCAACTCATTCTGCACATGTCCTAACTCATAGTCCCTCACACAAATGGAGAAGGACTGTGCTGGGGCATATTCCATTTACCTACAATCTTAGTTATGCTTCAATTGCTGTGATAAAACACCACAACCAGTAGCAACTTGTGGAGGGAAAGGTTTATCTCATTTTGCAGTTGGTAGTCTATCATCCAGAGACGTCAACGCAGGAACCGATGATAGAAACATGGAGCAAAGAATGGAATGCAGCTTACTGGTTTGCTCCTTATTGCTTTCTCAGCCTGCCTTCTTATAATATAACATCAACCCAACCATAACACTGCCCACATGGAACGGAGCCTTACAACATCAAGCATCTATCAAATAAACATAGGCAGTCTTCACAGTTGAAATTTCCTCTTCCAAAATGACATGTGTTGAGTCAATATACAACTAGACAGCTCATGTACAGTGTATCTAAAATTAATGAATGATCCATAGATCCACAGATCCATTTGAATCACAGATCTATAACAGTTCATAAAACAAAGATTCACCTCATAATTGATGGCACATCAGATTCAAGGGGACATAGTCTTGTCATTTCCCCCTTGTGTTGCTTTTCTTTTCTTTCACTAGTAGTCCATCAGGGACATTAACTGTGAAACAAAGTTGCCTCTCATCAGACTGAGGAACTCTGAGAAAATTTTTCATTATTTTAAAGAATATGCAAAATTAAAAAGAAAAAAAATGACACAAGGAAAGTTAAGTGCTAAATTTAAATTCTACAGTGTTTAAGTAGGTTATCTTTTGTATAAACAGGAATTTTTTTTTTAATGTAACATTTGGATCTCATTCTATCCCACCCCTCCAGGGTAGTGGTCCTGCCCTGTTATCTGGTGGGGTTCAGGGGGATATGTGTACTATTCTGATATTTCCATGAGCACTACTGAAAAGATGATCAATAGCCTCAAGGAAGAATGTCAGATACACATGAGATTGCATTTCTAACATGTAGACACTCACCAGAGTGATCCTGATGCAGTGTGTGGATACCTCACCTTTGCAGGCACTCAAAACAGCCATCATTTATATTCTTATACCAAGGATTAAAACCAGATGACTCCTCCATGGATTTAAAAAATGAAGAAACAGAAACTGTCCCTTCCAAACTCAGGTTCAACAGTCTCTGATGTGACAGTATGTAAAAAGGCATCAAATTTGGTTGGTGGAATAGCTCGATAGATAAAAGCATTCTCACAAAATCCCTATGACCTGAGTTTAATCCCAGGACTCACATGGACAAACAAGAAATGTGTTCTTCTCTGTCATTCTCATGTGCACCAGTCGCAACCACAAATCAACAGATACATTGTAATAAAAATCCATAAACTCTATTTAGAATATATGTCTTCATGATCAAATCTATATATTTCTCATTTCCTGAAGGGAACCATAAAACCATGAATGTTTCTTTAGAACATTTAACAAGTGTTGGGATTTTATTGAAAGGCAGCTTTATTTTTTTTACCTTCCATTCATATCCAGCACTCATGTTGACTGTAGAAGATGGATTTTTAGACATAGCTTGAGGTGACTCTTTAGAAACTGCTGACTTCACTAAAGTAAAAATAAAAGTAAAACTATAACTCTTGACATAGTAGCCTCTATTGTGCAGAATACTGCCTTGATATCGTTGGGGGAAAATTTAAAGTGTATATTTCTCTGGAAAGGTCCTGGTAATATCAAAATATAGAAGAGTGTAACTCTAGTGGGTAATAAAATTCTCCCAAATCCCGACAAGCATTTGCAGCCTATTCACAGTTTTCCTATTTCATTTTGTACAATATAACAGAGGCTGTGAGCTCTTATAAATCCTCCTCTGGCTTCTGTCCTGTTTTGTATTCTCAGGGACTCCTTCCTCCGATTCCAGGCCTTTAGTTCCTGTGTATAGCAGTAGAAACATCTGTTACCAGACTCAGTCTAGACAATATGATCTTACTGAACACATGAGGAGTTCCTCATTTGGATCTTAGCTTACCATATTCAAATAGAATACTGGTCATACTCAGTATGGAAGAAAGCCACTGGGCACAGAACAGCTGACCATGTCCCTGGGACAAACTGCTTTCCTCAGAATAGATAGGACAGCAGATCGGAAGAAACCAATGTCAGACAAAATGCAAGAGAAATCCTCAGTATGGCTAGGTCTGTAATGCTGCAACTCTAACATAAATCTCTGCAAACGGACTAGAACAAATTCTACTCCTTGTAGAATGCCCAATAAGGTACAACATGCCAGGTTGACAAATTATAAAACATATCTATAATAAATCCTTGACAAATCTATTGTAACTATAACAGAGCTGAAACACATTCAGTAGCTTGTCTCTACAGTCGCTTTGCTTTCCCCTTTTTAATGTTTATTTGTTCTCTTTATCCAACATCTGTATTGCATCTGATGGGCTACACAGTTCTGTCTAGGGAAACTCACCCTGCCATCCCTTGACTAGTAAAACAGATATTGAATCTCACCAGGAGACAAATGAAAACATCTTAATTCAACAACACACTACTCTTCACTTCTACCTCAACTGCCTGTATATCAAACGCCAATTTGCCTACCTCTAAAATCAGAAGGATTTGTTATTGGCCATGGATTACAAATATACAAAGGAATATTTCCAAATGTACACTAAAATCAAACAGAAATGTCATCAAATTCAATTGTTTCTGGGCCTTTTGTGGAAGGAGACAGAAGGCCACAAAGTCAAGGAAAGTCAGAAAACTTTCTGAGGAATTTGACTGTATCCTTGCCTATGAGGTCTGTTTAGATCTTCAGACTGATGCATTGAGTGACAGAGAATTAAATGAAGTTGTGCCTGCTTCCAGTGGGAGTAACCTGGAGTTTCCAGAATTGGTTTCTGACAACCGAAGCTCCATCTGGTAAACTGAACACTGCAGGCTTCGTGAGAGAGTTGGCCTAAGTGTAAAGGACCACAGCACAGGAGGTACTCAGCAACAAGGAGTGCTGAGAGAGAACACTGGAACTTGTACTGTGGAGCTGACCTTTCCCCACCAGACACCATATGACTCATGTACAGCTAACTGCCAGCCTTCAAGAAAGTATCTTGCTTAAATGATGAGGATGCTAATTGATGACTACAAAATAAAGATGGATTATTTTTTTATCATCTGAATATTATGTACTTTTATATTTTCCACTATTCTTGAAGGAATAACTAACAACTAACTTCCAATCCGCAGAAATGCTGTCAATGTCCTCACCCAAAGTCAGGTATGATTTGGCTTCACTTAAATGTGATATTTTATTCTTTTAATAAGATCAAAAAGTGAGACATATGTACATTGTGCTCTGTTAAATCTGAGGCATATAAATTGTTTTGTAAGTCTTTACCAGGTACAAAGAATCAAGAGGTATCGCTCTCCTGATTGGCACTGAAGGATCCGAGTCTTGGAAGACTGATGGGAGCAGCTTCAGGATCTGGCTCAGTTACAAGAAAGTTGATCCCACTTGTCTTAAAGAGGAAGGTAGCAGACTTAGAGAAATTTCATCTGCTTAAAGCCCTACAATAGTCTTGTTCTAGGTTGACACACTTCATGTCTGTACATACTGCTATGAGTGTATGGATTCTTTTGTGGTACAACAGATTATAGCAGTTGTGTTAGACATACTATAGCCCACAAAAACCTAAGATATAAAGATACACACACACACACACATATGTACACATACACACACACACACACACACACACACACACACACACACATCGACTTCTCTTCTAGAAATAGGACATGCAATGCAAACACTGGAACAGAGGGAGCAAGGCAGAGCAGCTGCCAGGCCAGAGAGCCATCCAAGCCAGCAGCCAAAGAGACAAGCTAGTCAGCTATTGATTCCAGCAACAGCAGCCTGTCTTTCTGCCCAGATCCAGTGCTGGGTGTTCTCTGATCCATTTTAACTCTAGTCCCGCTCTGTCTCAGGGTTTTCCATGTCTCTCCTTGCAGTTACTTGTCAGCAGGCTTCTAGCTGCATTAGAGCAGTGAAAATTACCTGGGGAAGTTGGGAAGGAAGGAAGGAAGAACTCAGAGAATGCCTGTGATTCCTCTGTTTTGAGCAGACTCTTCAGCAATGCTTGGATCTCTTCTATGAGTCCAGCTCCTGACACATTCTCTTGTGGCTATAGCTTCCATACTTACCCCTGACATCCTCGATAGTAACTTCTGGTTGTGAAAGTTCTCCAAAGTTCCTACAGGTTGAGAAAACTATTGGCTTAATGCTGTAGCTGATCTTGGTGTGCATGGACTATCCTGGAATGCCTGGTCCTTATCTCAGTAAGCAACTATTAAATTCCTGTTATGTGGTTGGCAAGATGGCTCATTTGGTATAGTGCTTTCTCTGGAAGCATGATCACTCCAGGTGGGTCACCAGAACCTATATAAATACCATGCTGGGTAGAGAGTGTTTATATACCCAGAAGTGGGGAGGCAGAGATGGGAAGCATAGACCTTGCTAGCCAGACATTCTTGCCTATTTGGCTAGTGAGAGACACTTTAGGAAACAAATACAGTGGAGAGCTCTTGAGGATGAAAAACAGATTGTTTTCTGATCTCCGCACATATGGAAAATTCATGTGTATGTATACACCCACACAAAAACATACACACACACACACACACACACACACACACACACCTCCCTGTTGTAAGCACTGAAAGGGACTTCTACTCCTTGAAATCTATTTCAATTCTCAGAAGCCATGAACATGACCAGTTATCATCAATATGGCATGCTTTGAAGTCATGTCTTCCACATTTTCTGAAACACTGGTGGACAATAAAATTCCTGTATGAATAGATGAAAGCTTGCCATCAGAGAGACACGGGCATAACTATTAATGTGACTTCAGTTATGCTGGGGGCTGAGACATTTAGGTCATAACGATGATCCCACTTTGAACTATATTGCTATTGATTTGTTACGTCGAATGCCATTCAATGCTTTTCCATAAAAACTAATTGAGTTACCATTTCATCGATGAAAAACGAGGAGAAACTGAAGATGTATCGATCCAATGATGTCCTTGTTATTGTTGCAAAAGATGCGAATAAACTTTGAAGCTCAGTCGCCCAGTCCAGTTCTACTTCAGTCCTTATCTTACTCGTAAGATCTCTGAGAACTCCTAAGACCGCTATAATTTAAACTCATAGCTTGATAGGAATAGTCAGGCCTGGTTAAATGCCATCAATCGCTAATGCAGTTTGGACAGTTTAATTATGTCCTTGTCTGAATTCTTGACATGCTTTTGGTGACTTCAAAGCAATGTAGTTATCTTGGGCCCTAACATTTGCAAAGTGTTTTATAATGATTTTTATTGGTGCTTCTTCACATTATATCACTATAAGACATATGAAGAGGTTAAGTAATTTGACCAAGACTAACCTGAATTGACAAGAAAAATTGAGAACTAAAACAATTAGCTAAACAGTTCAAGTGAGATTAGAATACAGCTGGGGGGAGGGGTTGGGAGAGCAGAGGGGGCAGTTTAAATTGCTAACTACTTGACAATAACTCAAGCTTTCCGACGTAAGAGTGAAAATCCATGGCCTCGCAAATTAGTGTCAGGATGTTTTGTGTATTTTAAAACTGTTTTTAATGACGTGTGTCTGGCGGCAGGTTCGTGGGTGTGAACATGGCGAGCGCTTAAGCTGGAGAGACTAGATGGGAGTGGTAGTTTCTTGGAGCTGGAGTGACAGGTCACTATGAGCCTCTTGAGCTGGGGACTGGGAACTGAACTCTGCTCCTCTGTAAGAGCAGTACACATTCTGGCCCATCTCTCCAGTCCTATGGATTTTAAAACAACATTCTTGTCGCACTTTAATGTACAATGTAATGGGTTTTCGTGACACTTTTATACATGTAAATCAATCGACGTCATTATTTGTCCTCCTAAACTGCCCTCTGCTTTCCCTCTTACCCATTCCTGAGGACCTTTTTTCTCCTCCCAAATAGTCCCTCCTTCGGTTTTCTTGTCACAGTCATTCTCTTTATTTCGCTTTTTCTATTCAACCCCATTATTTATATTTGCGTGTATTTCTTAATGTCTACTTTTTATTTGAAAACATGAACCTTTGCATTCTATTTACAGATTGTCCATTTTCAAGCCATTACATATTTATATCGCCACCTAGTGGACAGATCTGAACGAATGCAGAATGCTGTTCTCTGTGGAAAAGGTAAGCCTAAGGGTCTCAACAGACTGTCTCACTTCTAATACAGAACCTAGAATTTTTTTTATTTTACTATGAATTCCCAGAGAAAGACACTTCAGAATTATTTCTTAGCAGACAGATCTTGCCTCCTCAAGGAGAACTAAATAAAGGAAGATCCCACTGGCTAGGAAAACAAAAACATATGTTAAAGTCATTAATGACTGTGTGGCTTCTGTTAGCAGCAGCCAGAAATGATGACACTACTGATCTTTTTCCTCATTTTGAGGTGTTAACATGGAGAATAATTGCAACAGTGGAGGCAGAAATGGCAGTACCCTCAGAAGAAGAGTGAAAGGATTAATTTGATTCAAATGCATCTCTTCAGCTATAAACAACACACTTTTACAGAAAATATATGTGATACTTTCCTTATGACACACAGATCTCGGCCCGTTCCACTTTAGCCGGGATTCTACTTCTGTGTTCCTTCATGCTTCTCTGGCTTCTGTTTAGGGCAGAGCTGAATTCACTCAAAATCCCAGCTTGTGTTAGTCGGCTTTCGTGTTAAGACAATTTCTCTGGGTCATTTCTGCAGGATATTTTTTTTTTGAAATCTAATATTCTTCATATGTCCAAGGCACTAAGAGTTCATGCCTTTGCCTCTTCAGATAATGGTGTCCTTGTAACTGACAGGCATTTTAAAAAGGGATGAACTTTCTTCTGTTGAATCAGCCCCTCTCTTTCTGCACAACTCTTCCAGCTTTGTGAGGCACGGTTACCGCAAACAATACGTGAAAAGCATCCTCTAGGTAAGTGTCCTAGCAATTCTGAGAGCTTGTGAAGAAGCCTAACCCCAACCCTTCACCTGATTCCTGTACTCTGCTTATTAGCAACTGCCTCAAAATTAACTTGATACATTAGGTTAGTATTTTATACCATTTCATCTATTACTCTTCTAGCTGTCATTAGAAATGATAATTAAATGTGCTAGGAAGTTCAACCAAGAGATAGTTGGTGACTAAAATAATGCAAAGCATTGCAAATTTAAAATTAGTTTAGATATGAAGCAAAAAAATTCCACAACCAGCAATTATGTTTGTTTTAGTCTTGTTTTATTGCAAAATAAATGCAGAAAATGTTTGAAATTTTTGGGAAAGTGATTAACCTGCACTGAAACTCTAGAGATCTGACAGTGAGCATGCGGGTGAACAATGAGGAGGATATGTAATAACATCATCCCCTTTGCAATTTAAATATATTTCCAAAAATCCAGACCCTTTCTTTGTGCCTCTCTTCCTCCTTTTAATACAACTTTCTGCCTTTCCTAACTCTCATTAGGACTTTTGACATTTAAAAGCAACTTTAACACATGAAATAAATTAATCCACATGGGCTTTCAAATAGTCTTTGGAAGATGAATATGTGTGCACATGTGTACATGTGTATATGCCTATGTCAGTGCATTTGTGTGTATATGTGAGTGTGAGTATGGGTCTGTGCGTGTATCTGCATATATGCATGTGAATATGTATGTGTTTATGTACTTTGGTCCTTTCTCTCATTGCCAGCTATAATTTTGAGCAAAACAAAGACATGATTCATGTATTAGAGGATCATAATTTATGAAGTGGCATTTTTGAAGGAAAAAAAAATCCCCTACTTCCGTCATTACAAAAAATTCATGACTGGTCTTCTAAGAGTGGTTAATATTCACCACCAACTTAACTCAGTTTGGTGTCACCCAGGAGACACACTTCTTCCAGATGTGTCTTTGGGAGCATTTCTAGAGAAGTCTAACAGAAGAGAAAACACTTTAAGTGTGGGAGGCACCCCACCCAGCAGAATGGAACTCAGATGGGTAAACAAATGCTTAAACAAAAAACAAATATTGAAAGGCTGGAAGAGCATTGCCACCCCTCTTTTTTAGTTGGGAACACAGACAAAAGCATCTCTGCTCCCAAGTATCCCCTTCCACGACAGAGCCAATAAAATCCCTTGTCCTTAAGTTGTTTCTCTTTAGATGTTTGTGCTCTGAAACAAAGGAACAGATACAGCCCCAAACGCTCAGGATCTCATATAGATTGTTATTTTTAGCAGTTTAATCAATGTCTTTAAGTAGTGTGGAGCCCCTGAAACTAGGAATCTGTACTATTTTCTTCCTCCCTCTTAATCCTAAGAACCTTCTCAAATCTCAATCGAACTGAATTTCACCCTATCTTTCAGTGTCATCTTTGGATAAGAATCCAAGGCTATATTGTTACAACGTCAATGATAACTACTGATATGTAATCTGATAATATGTGTGCTGCAGGGTGGATAGGATTTGTCCCTTCCAAAACTCATGCTGAAACATGATTGTTAATATAAGAGCATTTCGAGATTCAGCATCCATGAAGAGGTAATTAAGTCTTGTGACATCACCTTCATGAAGTTGAATGCTTTTCTTGCAGGATGGGCAGAGACACCCAGGATACACATTCTTAAAATCAAGGCCATCCTTATAATCCAACCCTTCTACATGAATCCACTGGTCTGCCATGAAACAGCACAGGGTACTCACCAGAAGCCAAACAGATGCCAATGAAATGCTGTATGATTTCCTAGGCTCAAGAACTATGACCTGGGTCAATCTCCTTCTTTATAAACTACCTTAGTCTCTGGTACTCTGTCATGACAATGGAAATTAGACTGTAACAACAAGATTACATTTTCTCCTGAACAATTCTGTTCTTTTACTCAAGATAAAAAGTGATTTTCTTATTTTTATTTGCTGTGTATCCATGATTTTTACTTCATGTTCCTCCTTTCCTTTCTGACATATTCTCTCCAAATACCCAAATTCATCAGGCAACCCACTATGTGAATCTTTTTGATGAATTCTCTTCCTGAACCTTGTGAATTGCTACACTTCTCTAGAAAAACATTCCCCATGTAATCTAAACACATATTTCCAAGGGAACCTTTGTCAGTTGCTCACTTTCTCTTGCCCGTGGTCTTTGCCTCTCTCTTTTCCCTCTGCTGCTCTGTCACAGCCTGAACCCGCCATCTAGTATCTTACACCTCCCTTCATCCTCCGTCTGTGTTTGGATATCTTCCTTGGATTGCTCCATATTTGACAGAGAAAACTCTATGCAAGCATAAAGGAATAGGAAAAAGGTATCAGACCTTGTCTGTCCAAATCTTCATTGCACTCCTGTATAATTAATACCCCACCTGCTTTGTAAGTCATGTTTAGAAGTTCTTACCTTCATTATGTGAAATCATCTATCTCATTTCTTCCAGGTTCCACTGCTGTTTAGAGGCCCTGGAATGATTAGAAATTCTGATCTTTTGGGCATCACTGTATCTTCTTTATATATAAATTACAGATATTTATCACTGCAACAGAAAAGAAACAGGTTGGTGACCTCAATTACTGTGAGGGGAAAAAAATCATTCTGGGGCCTGTTCGATCAGGGCACTAACACTGTTAGAGAAAATACCTGACCTAATCACTAGGTAAAGCTACTCCCCCAATGAACTTCATATCAGTGAATAGACTTTTAAAGAAAAATTTATTTCAAAATTGTATGTGTGAATATTTACCTGAACTTATGTGTACCACATATGGGTCTGTTGCCTGTGGAAGCCAGAAAATGCTATCATATTCCCTGAAACTGCAGCTATAAATAGTTATGAGCCACCATGTGCATACTGAGAATCAAACCTGGGCCCTCTTCAAGAGCATCAAGTCTCCCTAACCACTGAGCCATCATGCCAGCCCCATGTGAACAGGCTTTAACATACTGATTCTGAAGAGCAACATGGACATTAATTCCACAGAAAAGTTCTGACTACAATAGCCTTCTGCCATTGAAACCATCCTTATTTTGGTACCAGGATGATGGAACCACAAAATATTCTCTCCCTAACTAATTTTTCCACATCTTCAAACCACAGACTGCGTGAACAGAAAAATAGATGTTTAATATGTAACTTTAAATTTTGTTGTCATTTTCTATGTAGCCACAGATAGGATGTATGCTTGATGCTGCTGACTCTTGACACATTTGGACCCTAATCCCATCAGGTAACTTCTGAGATCTGTTCACCACAGGCTTGAGATTCAGTTTGTTCAGGTCTGTTAAATTCCTTGCCAATAATAACACTACTGTTTCTGGAGTCTCCCTTACTGTGCCCCAAGCTTATGGACATACGGCTTTGGAAAAGAAACTCTGTTCCTTTCTTTGGAGGAGCTAAGGAAAGGATCCAAGGATCTGAAGGGGTTTACAGCCCCATAGGAGGAACAACAATATGAACCAACTAGTACACCCAGAACTCCTAGGGACTAAACCACCAACCACAGAGTATACATGGAGGGACCCATGGCTCCAGCTACATATGTAGCAGAATAAGGCCTTGTCAGACATTAATGAGAGGAGAGACCCTTGGTCCTGTGAAGTCTTGATGCCCTAGTGTAGGGGAATGCCAGGACAGGGAAGCGAGAGTGGGAAGGTTGGTGAGCAAGGAGAGGGGGTGGGATAGGAGGTTTTCAAAAGGGAAAAGGAAAGGGGATAACATTTGAAATGAAAATAAAGAAAATACCTAATTAAAAAAGTAGAAAATGCATACAGCGGAGGTACTACCTTTATTTCAAAATCTGTCCTCATGTTCATTTGCATTTGCAAATATCCAGTTTTCTTAGATTTATGCCACATAATTGGACTCTTTGTAGAATGGTTGCTGTGTTGTGTTTTCTTGGTTCCCTCAGAGGTAGACTGAATTTGCAGCCAAAGAATGTTCTTTGCTCTTGCCATCAGCCATTCTGATGGCCTTTATTTATTGCTGTGAATGATCAGGGCTTTCCTTTGACCTATGTCTGGTTTTATGCCTCATAGTACCATTTTAATTTCTAAATAACAAACTGAAAAAAATGTAATAAGTACCAAAAACATTGAGGGTAATATTTCCCCATCAACTTTTTCTATAAGTTTAAAGCACCTCAAGCAGTATACATATTGAATTCCTCATAACTCTCTTGTAAAGTGAAATTTTGATAATATAGATTCACTTATTCCATTCTGGAAACTTCCTTGAGACTTTGTTCCCTCCAGTAAGACATAATTCTATAACCTGAACACTAAGACCTCCATCTACTAAACCTGTCTACCAGACTTCAAGTTCATTCTTTTCCACACTATTCAGGTTGTGGCCTTTTAACTTAGCATCACATAAAATAGTCTTTTGATCATCTTTTTGAACTGGGCTCGAGGTTTATGTCTTACCACAAGTCATACACAATGGAATGAAGCAAGAGCAGTACTTGTCTCTTAAGATGTAGAGCTATGTACTCTCTATATTTTAGTGCCTTGGTTGATTTTCTCAGAAGTCCTATGTGGTCTGTTATCTCTGAGCTCTCAGAGTCCCATCATTTATCAGTAAGTTAAAGTTATCTCAGGCTATGATGGTGTACTTCTGTCATCTCAGCAATGTGGAGTAAAAAGCAGGTGGACTTAAGTTCAAGACCAACCTGGGTCACAGAGTGAGTTCAAAATCAGCCTGGCAATTAGGAGAGACCCTATCCCAACATTTAAATTAAAAAAAATGCACAAAAGATTGGGAGAGTAGCCCAGAAGTAGAATACTTGCCTAGACTAATTAAATTCTCAATGCAATAAATAAGTAGCAGATCTTACCTCAAATTCTTTTGGCAAAAGATAAGGATCTTAGAAGTCAAAAGAGGAAGAATGTTAAAACATTTGTACTAAGCATAATGAGATTGTTAAAATTTAAAGCCAATGCAGTTAGCACTAGACGATGTCTTGGTCCTTGTACAGTGAATACTCACCTCATATCAGCTCATTTTACAGCTTTGTCTTTGTCTTATTTTCGTCCCTCAAATACTTCATGTGGACATGTTTTATGTACATTTAATTGTTTTTATTAAAGATAGGAATACATTTTAAGTGCATTAAAATGCACAGCTAAAGAGGTAACATTAGCTTGTTTATCTTATTTTGAATTCTGTTAATAGTCTTGTCTTTAGGCTTATTATACTAGGACACACACAGGGAGTACACATGTTATGTATGTGCGAATATCAATACATGTTCCTCATGCACCATTAAAACTGCTTCTTAATCACATCTTATTGTGATATTTCTAAATTAAAACAGAAACTATATCATGCACAACTTTTATGTATACTTCCCAAATCAAATTTGTTTGAGATTGTCAGTAATAAATTCAAAAATTCACACAAGATATCTTTCTCAAAATTAGTTTTAGTGTCACATCAAGATAGACTTAAATTGGACAATTCAATTCTACTTACAGGCTCAGAATTTATAACTCATTTTTACAAAGTGGCTTCTTTTCTCTGCTTTGTCAAATATAATGTCTCCAAGTTTTCTACTGAAAAATACTTTCCTAAACATTAGATTTTTTTATTTAAACATTCATTCCTGCCACAGTGAATCACTTTCAACTTATTTTTAGATTTCTTAAATATTTTCTATTTATAACAAAATAATTCAATACAACAGCCTGAGTCTCCTCATCCTGCAGACCTGTAAATGTGAAATGACCTATAAGCTAACCTCCAAAAAAAAACCAAACAACTCAATCAAAAAATGGGATACAGAGCTATACAGATAATTCACATCAGAGGAATCTTGAATGGCTCAGAAGCACTTAAAGAAATGCTCAAAGTCCTCAGTCTTCAGGGAAATGCAAATAAAACGAACCTGAGTTTCCACCTCACACCAATCTGAATGGTTAAGATCAAAAACTCAGATGACAGCACATGTTGGCAAGGAGGTGGAGAAAGAGGAACATTCCTCCACTTCTGGTGGGATTGCAATCTGGTACAGTCACTCTGGAAGTCAATCTAGAGTTCACACAGAAAACTGGAAATAGATCTACCTGAAGACCCAGCTATACCACTCTTGGGAACACACCCAAAAGATGCCCCACAGGGGCATGTGCTCCACTACATTCATAGTGGCCTTATCTGTGATATCCAGAAACTGGAAACAACCCAGATGTCTCACAACAGAAGAATGGATGCAGATAATGTGATTAAATTTCATTTACACAATGGAATACTATTCAGCTACTAAGAATGAGGACATCATGAATTTTGCAGGCAAATGGATTGAACTAGAAAATATCATCATGGGAGATGTATATCAGACCCAAGAGGACATGCAAGATATGTTCTTGCTAGTAAGTGAATATTATCCAGAAAAATGTACAAAATACCCAGGATACAATCCACAGACCTCAAGAAGTTTAACAAGCAGAAGGGTTCAACTGAGGATGCTTCAATCCCACTAGGGAAGGAGAAGAAAAAAAATCACTAGAGGCAGAGGTAGGTAGGAATCTGGATTGGAGAGGAGAGGAAATGGGAAAGGGGGAATGTGATCAGGTATTGGGTAACCAAGACTGGAGAGAAGCACTGAGGACCAACAGAATGAATGGAAATAGCCTGGGGGAAGGAGGGGAGGCTCTAGAATGTACCAGAGGCATGGGAGACGAGAGAGGCCCAGAACTCAAAGGGAGAGACTTTATATGAAATGCCCAACAGTGGGTAGAGGGAACTTTATATGAAATGCCCAACAGTGGGTAGAGTTCACCTCCAGTAGAAAGAACGGGCATCAAGAGGAGGAATGGGGTTGCCATTCCACAGTCAAAAACTCTGACCTAGAATTGTTTCCGTCTAAAAGAGCTGCAGGGACAAAAGTGGAGAAGAGACTGAGGGAAAGGAGGTCTAGTGATGCTCCAACTTGGAGATGGAGATGAAGATGATCCTGACACTATTACTGATACTATGGTGTGCTTACAGACAGGAGCCTAGCATGGCTATCCTCTAAGTAGTCCAACAAGCAGCTGACTGAGACAGAAACAGATACTTACACCCAACAAATGGACTGAAATCGATTGAATTAGGAAAAGGCTGGAAGAAGCTGTGGAGGAAGGCAACCCCATAGGAAGACCAGCAGTCTCAACTAACCCCTGAGATATCTCAGACACTGAGCCACCAACCAGGCAGCATACACTAGCTGATATAAGGCCCCCAACACATATACAGCAAAGGGCTACCTGATCTGACCTCAGTGGAAGAAGATGTACCTAGCCCTTGAGAGGCTTGAGGTCTCAGGGAGTGGGGAGGCCTGGCAGAGGTTGGGCAGGGCAGAACATTCTCTTGGAGAAGGGGTGGGGTGAGAATAGATGAGGAACTGTGGTAGTGCAGGCTGGGTCAGGGGTAACAATGACTGTAAAAAAATAAAATAAAAGTAATAAAAAAATAAACAAACAAAAAGACAAATATGGGTGGCAGGTCATTGAAAGAAAACCACAATTATTATATAAAGGAAGAATGACTGTGTGCCCATAAATAGTTAAATCTTACAACATGGTTACACAAATTATGTGAACAGTTCTGAAGTGTACCATAGTGAATAATGCATCTGCTCAACTGATATTTTACATCCCCAACATTTTCCTTGGAGCTAATTTATACAGTTGGGGATTGAAAGGACACATCCCTGTAATCTTTATCTGTGATGGGAAAAGATCTATAACTTCAAGACATCATATTCTTAACATACACATTTTAGTTTGTCTTATAGTCGGCTATCACTCCAGTTGCGTTGTTACAAAATGTATTCTGTTTTTCTTGTACAGGATGAAGAGGTTTCCCAAAAGAACATCTATAATAATTCTGCATACCATGCATGGCCCAGGCTATCTAATATTGTAGGAATCTTTTCTGAGCATTCACAGACTTTTGGCAGAAGGTGCTATGCAAATGTGGAGACTCATGAAGCACATGGCAGAGATCCATTGTCATTGCTGGGCTACAACACTCATCCTCATTGTACAAGCCTCTAGGCTTAAGTGGATTATAATATAATAATCTAATTCAATTAAAAGTGCATCTGGAGAACCATGTAAATTTACATTCAGTGTTGATAACTTGCTGTGTAGCTGTCAATATTTCTAATCGTGTACTATTCGTGACCCTCTTTGTTCTGTCTTCCAATACTGTTCTGAACATGTTTACTCCAGCCATTCATTTAAAATCTGTAGTCGGAGTTGTTCTTCCACATTTGTAGCTGTATCAAGAGAACAAAACACACACCTACCTTGTTACACAGAATAGATATAAGCTTCTTCCTGAACAATACTTTTATGAGATTAATATCTTGTTAGTGAATGGTAGCAATGTTTTTCTATCAATATTTAACAAAAAAAGAACTTGATATCCATTTGCCAATAATTAACACCCATATTGATTTTGTAAATGAAGGGGTTCTGTGCTCATTTTCTATCACAATGATTTGAGAAAGCGAGTAGGAAATGCCACTTGACAACCTTTGCACATTCTTCATTCCGGGGAGAAATGCATTCTGCTAGCTGTCCAATCAATTATGTAGACAAAATGAATTTCATCATAATTCTGTCAACAAAATGCTAACTTGGTTAAATTATTCTCTCCTCAAAATGAATTAACTTAAAAATCCTTTTGTCCACAAAATAGATTTAATCATTTAGTAAAGCCTTGTAAATACTATAGTCTGTTAGTTTAGTATGCATAATGCAAATGTGTGGATTGGCTATATCAGCAATTTCAGGTCTTCAGAGGTTATGGACCTGTCTGGTGTAGCATCCCTTTTCATTTAAGGTCAAATGGAGAGCAAGGTCAATTAGCTCGAGAACAGCATGGGGTAGATGAATGTAGCACTGTCTGAAACTATTATAACTTAGCTACATTTGAATGTCACAGACTTTCACAAAGTATAATTTAATATGCTTACCAACTAAATCCTTAGAGCTCCATATTCAACAAGTCATTTTGGGAATAATATTTCAGGAAAAATGGATTGTTTAAATTACTGACAACATACTACTAAGTAAAATAAATTTGCTATTTAACACTATGTCATTTTCAAACTATCCATTGTCACCTTCTAGAATGTTGATCTACTAGTTGAGTCTATTGGTATTTTAAAATAAATATTTTAGTGAGTGTATGAAAGTTAGAATTTACAATGGTTTTTGTTTCGATAACAACAGAAATAATTGGATCAAAGTTAGTTTACTTCAGCAACTTTTTAAAAGAAAAATTTAATAATGTGGTGATCACAAGCATATAACGTAGTATCCATTTATTTGTAAACATTAATTTTATATGTTGATGAAAATATAAAAATAGCAATTTGAAGGTAATATTTTTCTGTTTGATCTCTGCATTTGCACAATCAAATAAAGTAGTACATATATGAAATGCAAATG
Source organism: Tokudaia tokunoshimensis (assembly GCA_036184795.1). Classification (NCBI taxonomy): domain Eukaryota; kingdom Metazoa; phylum Chordata; class Mammalia; order Rodentia; family Muridae; genus Tokudaia; species Tokudaia tokunoshimensis. The sequence goes on along the minus strand of BTHU01000016.1, from coordinate 70,396,706 downwards.
TAAGCAGAATGGAAAACTATTAAAGTGTTACATGTTGCCTTTTTTATCTTAACAGCTTTAAACTGACAATATTACTTTATTTTATTCCATTAGCTACCAATGATTTACTTTAGAAAATGATGTGCTTTTTCTCACATCTTCACAAAGCTCTTCTTTTGTTGGATTGGAATAGAATAGACAAAGTAGAAAAACAGTTCAAAATGAATTACATAGGTTTTATAAATGTATTTCTTTTGATGAAGATACATAGCTTATAACAGATACAGCAATAACAGTAGTACAGGAAGGCTGTGCCTTAAGCAAACATCACCAAAAACTCAATAAGATTACGCTGTCTGTTAAAACAGAAATGACATGACAGTTCTTTATCACTTGTTAAATAGCTGTATCCCCAGAACTTGATAATAAGACCCTATTGTTGAAGACACTATAAACTATGGTTTCACATGAAGAAATAAAGTTGGTACTGACCTGAGAGTTTCATCACTGCTGGATAGATTTCACTGTCTGAAGGTGGTTTGCAGGCTACTTGGGGAGAAAATCGCCAGTAATCTTACCCAGCTGTGAATATTTTGGGGGTGTGCCTAAGCTGCCTAAGCAGCAGTGAATTTTTAAAATACTAGTTATCATCTTCTGGAATGTTCTTCTTCTCTTTCGAGCTTTTAATATTTTAAAGTAAACACACCTATGCACATTGGGGAGAACTAATTTTATTCAGTGGATTATATTTTTAAAAGAAGAAAAACCTTGAAATTGGGAGTGAAGAATGTTGAGGGAGAGCAAGGCATGGGGAGAGAGAGAGTTGGGTATGAAAATAGTGAATAGATAGGAAGAAAATACAAATTCTCACAATAAAATAAAATAAAAAAGAAAATATATACAAAGCAATCGATGTCCTCAATGACTTCATTGTTTGAGCAAATTTATGTAAACATAGTTTATAAATGTTATTAAGAACAGATGGTTTATCTGGATAACAAACATATTCAGTAGAATCATTTACCAAAAGTACAGACTGATCTTTAGCTTCCTCCCGATTTCCCCACAGCGAGAGCAGTAATGAGATCATCACTATAGGTTTGTGGAAAAATGAAGCGATCCATATAAGTTCCCTTTTTTTTTAATGTACGCTAGAATTCATGTAATTTAACCATATAGTTGGTTTCCCTCTAGAACTCTGAACTACTTGTCATAAATAGCAGCAATCTGCAGTAAAAAGGTGACACAGCACAGACAATCTTGCTCGACTATTTCTTTACTTTAGTGCCAAGCACTGAATGCAGGGTTGCACACATTCTAGGCAAGCACTCTACCACAACACTGTATTTCCAGAACCCTGGACTTATCTTATTTTGACAGAAAAACAAAATCATTATTTGCAGAATTAAAAATTAGAGTCCTAGAACAATTTGCTCCTTTTTGGGTCAAATATGTGCACACAATTTGGGCTGCCAGCCTTTCCTCAGATCATTTTCCATTCTGTGCCATGTAGGAATTAGAAACTTTTAAGCAATTGGGTGTGAGAGAATCACAGACAGCAAATATACTACAAGCTATACTGCTGTTGATAAGAAAGTCAAGGACATTCGACAGAGAAAAATGCAAAGGTTCCAAGGCTGTGATAATTAAATCCTATGACATAAGTCATAAATTCTAACAAGAAAGAAAAGCCACCTGGAAGCTTGGGGATAAAGCCTCCTTACACACAGTCCTGTTCTCACACTGAATATATGAATATATAAGCTGAATACTCTAGAAATATTATCAAGAAAACAATTATTATAGTTCTCAAAATTGCTACTGAACAGACTATGATTTTCTAGTTGGAAAATAAGAGTAGTGTGCATGCATCTGTATTTGTGCATATGTATGTTGTTCTATGTGTATTTACAGTAGTTTATCCTCATCCATAGTTGCATTTTCTGTCACTTTAATTACTTATAGTCATCTATGTGCTTAAATATTAAATGATAAATATCAAAATATAAAATACATAAATTCCAGGCTGTGTTTTGACTATTGTGATGAAATCATGGACTTCTCCCTTCTTGAAAATCAAAGAGGGTCATTCCTTTGTCCATGTATCCATATTTTGTTGTCAGATTCTCAAGTAAGAGCACAAAACTCAAATCCAAGTAGATAAAAGACATTGACGTAACACTGGATACACTAAATCTAATCGAAGAGGAAGTAGGCATTAGTCTTGAACTCATTGTTACAAGAGACAACTTCCTGAACAGAACATCAACAGCTCTGGCACTAAGATCTACAATTAATAAATGGGACCTCTGAAACCTAAAAGCTTCTATAAGGCAAAGGACACTGTCAATAGGACAAAATGGCCACCTACAGATTGGGAAAAGATCTTCATCAACCCTACATCTGACAGAGGGCTAATACCCAAAATATATAAAGAACTGGAGAAATTAACTACCCACAAACAAAATAACCTAAATAAAAAATGGGGTACAGAGTTAAACAGAATTCTCAATAGAAGAATCTTGAACAACCAAGAAGCATTTAAAGATATCTTTACTGTCCTAAGTCATCAGGAAAATACAAATCAAAAAGACCCTGAGATTCTACCTTACACACATCAAAATGGCTAAGATCAAAAGATCAAGTGACAGCACATGCTGGCAAAGATGTGGAGCAAGGTCAACACTACTCCATTGACAAAGGGAGTGCAAACTGGCACAACTATTTTGAAAATCAGTTTCTTAGAAAACTGGGAATAGTTCTACCTCAAGACCCAGCTACACCACTCCTGAGCATATACACAAAAGATACTCCACCATACTGCAAGGACACTTGATCAACTGTGTTCATAGAAACGTTGTTTTGAATATCCAGAAACTGAAAACACCATAGATCTCCCTCAACCAACGAATAGATAACTAAAATGTGATATATTTATACAATGGAATACTACTCAACTATCAAAAACAAGATCATCATGAAATTTTTAGGCAAATGGATGGAACTAGAAAATTTCCTGAGTTAGATACCCAGACCCAGAAAGACATCCATAGTATGTACTCACTTATAAGTAAATACTATCTGTAAAGTACAGGATAACCAGTCTACAATCTACATACCAAATGACGCTAATTAACAAGGAGGGCCCAAGGGAAGATGTTCAAATCTCATTCAGAAGGGGAAATAAAATAGACGTATGAAATAATTGGAGGGAGGAAACTGGGTAGGAGAAAGGTAGAAAAAGGAACAGGGATGTGGGCAGAGGCTGGGGGAGAGAAGAGAAATCATTGTGGAGCCATCTCTGGGATGTGGGATACTTCCAGGATTCTTTTTTTATTTCGTTTTTATTTATTAGATATTTTCTTTATTTATATTTCAAATGTTATCCCCTTTCCTCGTTTCCCCCTCCAAAAACACCCTATCCCACCCCCACTGCCACCAACCTACCCCCTCCCACTTCCCTGTCTTGGCATTCCCCTGTACTTGGGCATCGAGCCTTCTCAGGACCAAGGACCTCTCCTCTTTTTGATGTCCAACAAGACCATTCTCTGCTACATATGCAGCTGGATATGTGTACTCTTTGGTTGGTGGTTTAGTCCCTGGAAGCTTCGGAGGTGCTGGTTGGTTCATATTGTTGTTCTTCTTATGGGTCTGTAAGCTCCTTCAGCTCCTTGGGTCCTTTCTCTAGCTTCTCCATTGGGGACCTTGTGCTCAGTCAAATGGTTGGCTGAGAGAATCCACCTCTGTAATTGTCAGGTACTGGATGAGCCTCTCAGGAGATAGCTATATCAGGCTCCTGTCAGCAAGGGCTTGTTGGCATCCACAGTAGTGTCTGGGTTTGGGATGACTCTAGCTGGGACCTCAACCAGTTGAGGATATGGAGCCAGAAATGTCTGTTTCATTTAGCCAGGCAGGACAACCAGTGGAGGGAGAGAGACACCAATTCTCCATCAAAGACTTCTACCCAAAATTTGTCCTACTTACAAGAAATGCAGGGGAAATGATGGAGCAGAAAGCAAAGGAATGGCTAACCAAAGACTGGCCCAACCAGAAACTCACCCCATGGGAAAGAGCCAACCCCTGACACTATTAATGGTACTCTGCTGTACTTACAGACAGGAGCCTGGAATTACTGTCCTGTGAGAGGCTTCATCCAGCAGCTGATGGAAACGGATGTAGACACCTACAATATGTACACAAATAGGTGTAGGTCAGAGAGTCTTGGAGTACAGTGAGGGGATAGGATTGAGGGAGCTGGAGAGATCAAGGACAAAAGTAGACCTGCAAAGTCAACTAATCTGGGTCCATAGTGGCTCACAGAGATAAAACCACCAATCAAAAAGCATGAAGAGACTAGACGTAGGCCACCTACTCAGATGTAGCAGATGTGCAGCTTGTTCTTTATGTGGGTCTCTGAACAATTAGAGCAGGGGCTGTCTCTTACTCTGTTGCCTGCCTTTGGATCCCTTTCCCATAGCTTGACTGCCTTGTCTAGCCTCTGTGGGAGAGGACACACCTAGTCCTGCTGCAATTTGATGTATCAAGGTGGGTTGATACCTATGGAGGGTCTCCCCTTCTCTGAGGCAAAGAGGATGGGGGAATGGGACAGAAGATGTGAAGGTGGGGCTCGGAGAAGAGGGAGAGAGGCTGCAATCACACTGTAAAGTGAATAAATAAATACATAAATAAAGAAGAAAAAAAGAGCAGTTGTCTTCATTGCTGATAGAATGCTGAGATACCTTAGAGCTTGGGCTTAAGTAAATATTATTTTGTTTAGTATTAACTGAAAGAATGAGAACAGCAACACAAAGGAGAAAGAGGGTGTGAAGCAGGGATGTTCTGAATAGCAGTGGCAAAGTTCAGTGCTTATAGAAAAAATAGTGAAGAATGCATAATATTTATTTTTAGTTCCAGATTCTGGGAGTCTGGAGGATAATGTCTGTTGTATTTTAATTTATTTCTTTCCTTGCTTTTATAGAACACTTTGTTAAGAGTAACTTAAGAGAGTAGGGCATCATGTTCCCAGTTTGAGGCCAACCTGGTATAGGTAGTGAGCAGGTTCCAGGGCATCAACAGCTGACCACTGAGAGTTTATCTCAGAAGAGGAAGGAGAAAAAGAAAAAGGAGGGGAGAGAAGAATGAGGAGAAGGAAGGAAGGAAAAAAAAAACATCAGGTAGCATAAGAAAGAAATTGATCTCAGTGCTCCAAGTTTATCTCATTGCTACTGCTATGGTGGAGAAGTGAAGTAGCTGGTCATATAGCATCTACATTCAAAAAAAAAAAAAACTAGAAAAAAGTGAACACTTGTGTTCATCTTGTTATGGTCCAGGATTCTAACACAGTGAATGATATCACTCACAGTAGACAAGTCTTTCCAACTGGCATGATAATATCCCGCAGGCATGCTCAGAAACCTATCCTGTAGATGATCCTAGATCCCATCTAGTTGACAATTACATTGACCATCAGAATCCCCTGAGATGAGCTGGGTCTACTGGATATACCTATTTGTTTAGGTACTTATAATTATACATTAATTTTTTATTTTCTTTCCTTGTAGATAAGATTCTACATATGGTATACATTCTGTTTCACATAAATGATATTTAAAAACTTAACAGCTAAATGTCTGTCATATGGTTTACAGGCTGATACAAAACATACTTGCATAAAAACTTTTACAATAATGAAATTATGAAATATTATTTCATTGTATATTGCTCATTTCTTTGTCCAGAGGATCTTATAATAGTATATATTATTTTTAATTTAAAAGAACTATTTACAATTATTAATACTTTAGTAAAACATTAAAGCTATAAATAAATAATGGAAGGGTGAACATTTAAATGAACTACCTTAACGCATAATATTTCTAAGGCTAACTACATAGCACAAGTCTTTGAGAGGTACCTCTATGACTGTATTATGATAGCAGTCTTTATACTGTAACCTTTGGAACTTAAAGTAATGATCAGTGTTTTATGTAAGAATAATATCAATATTTCTTGGAACTTTAAGGGTCTTTTCTGAAACTTCAAATGATTCCAAGAAAGGATACTACAGAACTGGCTTTGTCCTTCACTACAGTGCCTACTTTAGCCATGTTAAAATACGACAAAGGATCTGGTGAGTGACAGTTCAATTTCTCAAACTTTTAGCTGTCATATCTTGTCATCATTCAAGAATGAAACTTTTCTATTTTATAAGTTTTTTAATTAAAATGATTCTTGTAACTAATGCCTTATTCTGCAGGTACTTGAGTCTTTACTAGAAAGCTTATTTCTATTTTACTTTTTGCATTTGCACCAGAAAGAATCCAGGAGTGCTACTATATTTATGTTTTCTATTTCATGTTATAATTATTATCTTTTTATACAACTGTGTCTTGAAAAGGAAGAATAGAAAAGAAGCACACTAGGGTAAGTAAAGAATTGGATTGCTGATAACTTCATGCAAACAGTGTCATTCTCTTTAGTTGCCAGCATTACACAATAAACTGTTTTGGAGCTAAAATGATATCTTGAGATTGGCTATATCCTATCATTAGACACCATTTCTCTCCTACATCTTGTCTAGTCATTATAGTTTTGCAGAAGCAAAATTGAACAATAATAGGAGCAAAATGTTGTATTAATATTTAATGCAATACTATTGAGAGTATAAAACCATTGAAATGCAAATGCAATGGGCCATTAAGAGGTTTTCTGAGAATTACCATCATATTGCTAAGGTATGCCATGTGCAAGATAAGGACACAATTGTCCTTATCTATAAACAAATGTGAGCTTCTAATATTTTTATATGAGTCTGTGACAGCCTTCTCATTTTTCCTGTGGTTCTCCAAAACAATCACTTCTAAACTTTGAATTTTGTATATCAGAAAATAAAGACATTTTAAAAACCATATTAAGTAACAACAAGCATAATTTCAATACATGGAAGAAATAATAAGGCAATAATTGTAAAATAAGTGGTAGTCTTGGTATTGAATGTATTTTATAAACCAGTGTTCAAATAATTTCCTTTTTTTCCCCCTCTCCTCATTAAAGGACATAAAATCTAGGTTTGGCATTCAGAATGATTTTTATGTTTCATTACTGGAAGAAAAGATACATGACCTCCCTGGGTTCTAAACTGTTTCTATGATCTAGTTAACTTTTGATAATTCCTATTATAGTTTAACATCTATAAGATTGTGTCTTCTTGTAATGTCTGAAGCTATCGAATAAAGTCTCACCAACATGTCTGACCATATATAAACTAAACAAGGACAGCCACAATAGATAAGCCAAAATGAGTTGGGAAATACCATGAGGCAGCAAACCTAAAGCCAATCAAGGAATGCTAAGACTGGGAGAAATAGCCAAGCAGAGAGATAGCATACACCTTTAATCCTAGGACTCAGGAGGGAGAGGCAGGCAGATCTCTGAGTTCACAACCAGCCTGGTCTACAAAGTAAGTTCCAGGACAACCAGAACAACAAAAGAGATGCTCTCTTGGGGGGGGGGAATAGTGGGAGAAATAGTCTTCCCTAGAGAAGAGAACACCAACTGGTTATACTATACCAAATGGTCATCTCTGAAAACATACATATGTGTAACATTACACATTATACAGACTGAGCAGGTTACATTTAGAAATATATCTCTGTATATCTATGCAAGTAAGAACAATTAATTTAAAAAATGAGGGCATGAATTTGAAAGAGAATAAAGGGTAAATGGAAGGGGTTAGTCAGAGGGAAGGGAAGGGCTAATGATATAATTATATTATAATCTCAACCTTTTTTTTTAAGGCAAATGCCTGAGTAATTTCACTTTCTTTGGTCCTTTTTTAAAAAGTCTTTCAAAACTCAACATACTTGATTGCATATTTGAAGAAGTAAATTGTAATTTAACATTTTGAGGCTAGGGAAATGGCTCAATGGATAAAGTGCATCTGTATGAGCAGGAGGACCTGAGAAGAGCATTCATGTAACAAAGGCAGATGTCCTAGTATAAATCTGTAACTCTAACACTAAATGTGGTGAGTGAAAGTTCAGTGACAGATGCTGTCTTAGAAAATAACATGAAGGGGCTGGAGAGATGGCTCAGCAGTTAAGAGCACATACTGCCTTTGCAGAAGACCTGAGTTTTGTTCCCAGCACCTCCATTGAGCAACTCACAAGTGCCTATAACTCCAGTGCCAGGAGATATAAGGGTATCATCTGAAGTCATGTTCACAGTGCACACACACACACACACACACACACACACACACACACACACATACACACATACACTTTTAAAACTTGAAAAAAATATATTTCATAAGGAAAGTAATGCTTTATGAAAAAAACAGATTGAATATATTATAAATTGGGAAAGCTGACTATTCATTTAAAATATATGGATGAGAGGCTACTTTATGTTAAAGTTATTTTCTCTTTCTCTTGTTATTTATAGCATAGAACAAAAAGGAACACTTAATCCCCAAAGCTATTATATTGGAACGTCTGAATTCATGCATGTGTTCAAAATGGCTTTACAAGCTTGCAGAGAACATTATGAATGTCAGTGGGATATAATTCATTACTTTAATATGTTATCATGATGAATTTTAAGACAAATAAAACATAGGATTCCCAGGAAGTAACTGGGCAAATAATGGTTGAAGTACATTTAGACAGAATTTCTCTCTAATCTCTATGCCTTTGGTAAGCTAGCTCTAAGAACTATATTCACATCAAGAAAAACTTTATATGAGGTATAAATTGAGAGATGGCCAAAAATAATAATTAAGAGATTTACAAGAAAATAAAATAGATGAGATATTAATACAGAACTTGATCAGTAGTAACCAAGCAGAGTTGGACACTAATCAACGATGTACTTCCAAGATAAAAACACCAAAGGGAACCACATTAACATATTGTTGGCAAACTACGGCATTATAGAAGAACATGACTAAGTCCTAAATGTATTTCTCAAAGAAATTTTGGAAACTGGATTATTTATCAGAGAAGATGCTTACTACATGACCCACTGGAGCTTCCATTTCTGAATTCCAGGTTCTTTGATTTCACACCACTTTAATCAGAAAAGCAAGAGTCAAAGAACAAATGCTAAGGCGCTCCCTACCAGGAATCTGAATTTCAGCATTCATAACTTTGCTGTGGGTTGTATATAAGGCAGCTTTGCTGAAGGTCTGCATCACCTCAGGGCAGCACTGAATGACCTGAGGACCAACCTGTGTTAAGGGTGATTAGGAGCAAGACTAAATTTTTCCCTGGGATTACTGGGATCAAAAGGGAAGACACTGGAAAGAAATGATCTGAAGAAATATGTGTTAAGAGGGCTTTCAGATATTGGGTCATAAGGAAAAGAAGTAATGTTACTAGTGTTATTAAATTGTGTGTGTGTGTGTGTGCGCGTGCGCGCGCTCATATTCAGAATGAGCAAGAACGCAGAAACAGTGATAAATGAACAGGATGCAGGCGAGATTTAGATCCTTAAAAGAGAGATGTAGTATCATTCAAAAATAATATTCCAACAAACTCTTGATTTTTATAACATCTTAGAAAATATTCCAGAGTCAAGGAGACTGCTGGAGCTAACACTGAATCATAGACACACAAGAACAGTCAGTAATATCAGCGCTTGGCACTTAGGGGAAAATCTGGCTTTAGTCACAAGTGGATACTAGAAACTTCAAAGCTATATGTAAGGCCAGCAGATACTACTGTAGTAATAAGAGACAATGCTTGTCAGTAGTCAAATTTGAGACCTTTCCTATTCCTTAAGAAGATCCCAGATCTATGAAGGCGAAGAAGAACAGGACAGCACTTCATTGATCTACCTTTGAATATTCTGCTCTGTCAGGAAGATCTGTAATTTCTTCAGCCAGGTCAGTACTCTTTCAGATGTCAAGTGTCTGAACAAGAAAAAAGTAAGTTTAACATTACAATGAAATTACCAGACTTGTTTTCAGAGAAGGGGGAAGGGCAAAAAAAGGAGTAAGAGTTGAAGAAGTGGAGTTGATAGGAGGAGGAGAAAGTGGGGAAAGAGAGAAGAGGAGTAGGAGAAGGAGGAAGACTAGAAGAAGGAGGAGGACTAGGCGGGAGATGAGGATGAGAAGGATGAGGAGGATGAGGAGAAAGCAGCAGCAGCAGATAAATAGAAATAACAAGGAAGGCATCAATACTATTTGGGAAGGAAATATACTCTGAGAAATACTAGTTTCAAAATGTTTTTCTAGCATCTACTGACACTATGTGACAAGTATCTGAATGAGTTTGTTGTTTATCTTGTCATTAATACTGCTGAGGGAGGGTTTGAAGAAAGATGGAATCAAGTTAACTCATTTTATTGTATTGGGTTATTGCCATGTAGCAGGCATCAATCATGTGAAGGTTAAGCAACAACAAAGATGCAATTCTTGCAACACTTGAATCTAGGAAAAAAATGCAGAGACATATAACATACATTAGAAAACAACTACTTGTAGTTGGACTATAAACAGAGCAACAGAAAGATGCTCACAGCAACAAATTGATTGACAGATATAAGAACCGAGAGTGGCCTCAACATTGTCTTCTTGAAGATTCCTGAAAAATTAATGGTGAGCTTCATCATAGACAAAGATTCATATTGCCTTCAACAGGAAACATTTGGTAGCTTCACAATATTCTACATATTGTTATGTTTATTTTCTTTAGGGAGAAAGATGTTGGGGAAAATGTTGAATGAAGCATTTTTCACATTTTCAGAGTTACCACCATTTCTACACTCTACACCACCATCTTCTCGTCTGATTTGACTCAGAACAACTATATAAAACTCTCACAGTTCTCCCTAAATGTCTGACCTGAACCCTTAACCAGAAGTAGTAGAGTGTCTGATTGTAGCCCTCATTCTCATTGAGAGGTAAGAAGAAGTTCCAAGAACTAAGAAAGCCATTTGATGTTTAGAGAAGGCAGAGGGAAAGAGAGAATCCTCAAATCCCTTCATTTTGGAGCAACAACTTTACTGATTTAAAAATCCATAGCTGGAATATTATTTTTTCTAATATGTAATTAAAACACATATACAAACTGTAGCATATCCTCACAGAAACTCATTTCATAATTTGGGATTGTCTGGAATTTACATGTATCCTAGGCTGGTCTCAAACTCACATAGCCCTCTTGCCGCATCCTTCCAAGTGCTTGAATTAGAGGTGTGAGCTACATATCTTGCACCTTGTAATAATTTTAAAATATAACTGCTAAATACAACTAAGGTCAAGTGCTGTATTTGATGCATAATACCTCTTAATAAATATTCATTGAATAAATTAATGGATGAGCTGGAGGAAAATTACATTAGATAAGAATAAAAGGAGATCAAAAGACTTATTTTAATATTTGTAATCCATTGTAGTAAAATTAGATTTGACCTTGCAAAGGTCATCAAGTGGTCTGTGGCTCTGGTATTTTGTCTGAAGATATGACCTTACCTAATTCAGGAAGACAGCATAGCTGGTTAGGGTAATCCCACAGCATAGAGAAGGGTCACTGACTCAGCCCCTGACCCTCTATTTCATGGCTCTGTGCAAAGACCTTAGTTCTGATTTCCTCATTGGGAAACACACACAGAGTTTGCAGGCAGATTAAACATTTGAGTCACAAAAGGAGAGCAAAGAATGTTAGTAGTACTAAACTGTTAGGGTCTAAGCATTTTTTATATAAAGGTGTGAATATAGTTAGCTCTGCCAGTTCAATATCACTTTCCATATATTCTAATTGTTTTTAAAATAAATTTTTGTTAAAATGTTTTTCATGCAATATATTTGATCATGTTCCTTCTATTCTCCCACGCCCTTAGCCACCCAAATTCATATTCTCTCTCTCTCTCTCTTTCTCTCTCTCTCTCTCTCTCTCTCAAAAAAAAAAACCCAAAAAAATCTAAACAAAGAAACTAAAATATAAAATTAAGGCGACAACAAATACCAAAACAAAACAAGAAGTGCACACACAATACACAGACACACAAAACACACAAACAGCATAGAGTATTGACTAACTACTATTGAGCATGGGGCCTGTCCTGGAGTGTGGTTGACATACCCAGTGAGACTTCATAGAAGAAAACTGTTTTTCTCTTTGCTGGCAGTTATCAATTGCAAAGAGCTTCTTGGATATTTGTGTCCACTTCCACTTCCCATTTTTGCTCTGGGATTTTCTCTGGGTTGAACCCATGCATGCTTTGTGTGTGCTGTCACAGTTTCTGTCTGTTCTTATGTATATCAGTTCTGCTGTGTCCAAAATCTACTGTTTCTTTGGAGTCGTTCCCCACCTCTGCCTCTTATATGCTTCCTCCTCCTCTTCCACATCCTCCCCACGCCCTTAGCGTGCATAGATCATGACCCTTGAGGGGAGGGGGCTGATAAATAACTCCCACATATCATAGATATTACTTAAACACCTTGTATAACTATGCGACAGTCCCAAGTACTGGAATTTTTATTAACACATTAAATTTTTTTTCTGTAAAAACTTTATATTGTTCTTCCTTCTACGTTTGTGCAGAATGACCTCTTTCAACTCAAAAATACTCACTTTTATCTTTTTGAAGTCTCACTAAATTCCAGATTGAAAAAAACTGAAAGGAAGTTAAACTACATTGATTGCATATAGACATTAAAAGGTTATTTGTAATTTCTGAAAATGGACAGACATAAGAAAAGCATGTGCTGATCTGAAGCTACAGCATTTGATTGGGTGATTAAGCTCAGCAATTCTAATCTCATCTTGCATTCTGATGTTGATTGCTGTTCTTTGTGTTATGGCTGCAGAATCCCAGAATAGCAGTTACAGGACGAAGATGCTATCAGAGATTATAAAAATGAAGTTGACTTTATATAGCATCTTTCATATGTCCCATGTTTTAAAAAAGGAAAAATGAACTCATGAACAGTATTTGAATGATGGAGATTAAAATGAGCACCAGTGTTTGCAGAACTGGTACAGTACAGTTGAAAAGCAATGGAAACTTTCTTTAATGGGACAGTTAAGGAGTCCATGATAAAGACATATCTAAGCAGTGAACGACCTATCTATCTCCACACTACTTTGGGGTACATTCTCAATCTACTACTAATAATGTGGAGTCTCCTTCTGTTTGACTTCATCTTTAGCTAGGCCATGCAAATATCAATGCTATTTCCCCATCCTAGAATTCACAACCTGAGAAACGGACAGGTCTCACCTTCATAATCTTAGTGGCAATCTTTAGGAGGAAAATTTTAATATTTTTGCCATTCATCTAACTAGGTCAATATTTTGTAAGGACAAATAAAAGCATACTTAATTCAACTAAAAGCTAAAGAACTAGAGAGTTCTAGGGTCATGTGGTTCTTTTTTTCTTTGTCCAGTAATTAAGTACTTGCTATTTAACCTCTTTTAGAACATCCCCAGAAACAAAGAAAAGCATCATTAGATAGCAAAATGTCTTATGCTAAAAATGATGGTATAATATTGATTCGCTCTTCCAGCTACATTTTGGGTATGTCTTCCTAACCACCACTAGTCTTCACTGAGGTCAGGGTGCTTGCTGTGTTTGTTTCCCCATTATGCTGTGTTTCTTCATGGCCTGGAAATGCTCATAATATTACATCTGATTAGAGTCTGTCTTGCTCCCAGACCATAACCTCCAGGCTCTGCTTTGCTATTGTTCTGTAAGTAATTAGTACAGAGTACATTCAGTTAATACTTATTGAAATGATGAATAAATTATTCCAGAGAAAAAGCAACCTTATCTCCTGAAAACCATAACCATCCTCTCACTCCCAATCCTAAGTATATCCATTTCAGAAAGAAATTATCTCCATTTCAGATTCCAGAAATTAATCATGTTAATTGGAGCAAATTTGTGAACAAAGGTATGCAATGTTTTAAGAGTCTGCTCACTTCCCTTTACTCTAAGGTCTTCATTGGAATTTCTGAATACTAAACTCAGATAGGTCAAGTGCCTTAATCCAGCTGCTTCCCAAGGGGAGATACTGCTTCACTGAGAGACCATTTGCAGATCATTTAAAACACTTCTGGTCAGAAGGGAAGGAATCAGCATAGCCATAGGGGGCTCACCTACAAAAAGATTTCCCTGTAAGTAACAAAAAATTTGAGGATAGTTCTGTAGTAATAACATTTTAAAGATGTAATTATACAGTGCTTTTCTACCTAGGGGTACAAGACATTATTACATTTGTCGTCCTAGGAAGCTTTTGGAAAATTACAAATGGCTCATCATATGAAAGCCAAAGACAAAAAGCACAATATTAACACTCAGGGGACATTTTCTTGATTCGTGTGTATTATTTATCCTCCCATTAAAGCTTCATCATTCAAAAGATTCCAATAGAAAAAACACAATTATTCCTACTGTTTTTCAAATAAAAATAATAAGAATCCGTAGCTCATTTATCTTAATGGTGATTTTTTTTATTGTTTTCTATATTTGTATGCTCTTCATCTGAATAAGAAACGAGTGATATTGAAAATATCTTCCAGGGCTTTAAGTATATTCATAGGGAATGAGTTAAGAACACACAGACTTCTGAGGATTGACTTTCAGACAACCTCATTCAGAAAGGCCTATAGGAGCATCACATAAAAGAACCCTTTCAGCAGGGCAGTGGTGGTGCACGCCTTAATCCCAGCACTTGGGAGGCAGAGGCAGGTGGTTTTCTGAGTTTGAGGACAGCCTAGTCTACAGAGTGAGTTCCAGGACAGTCAGGACTACACAGAGAAACCCTGTCTCGAAAAATCAAAAAAAAAAAAAAAAAAAAAAAACAAGAAAGAAAGAAAAGGACCCTTTCTTCTCGGGGTATGATTACAAAGAGAGATGAAAGGGGTTCTTGGGTGATGGGTGATGCTTCAGTTCACAAGGACACAAGTTAAAAAAGAATTCTATTTGCTCTGAGTCATTCCTAAAGAGTCATCACCCAGGAAGATCTATGGAGTTCCCATTCCCATGATTTCAGACCTGAACCCCAATGCTTCCCCAAGCTCAACATTTTCTCCCATTGCATGAGAATGAATGCCTTTTCTGAGTTACTTTATACCTGTATCTTGTCCTATTGTCTGATTCTTTCTGTTCTATAGACTGCATATTTTGATTGAAACTGTGAAATCTGAAGGATACTGAGGTTGGTACCATCGGGAACACAACGTAATGCTATCCACATAGATATATCATACCTATTGTAACTGGCCATGGCAAAAATCCCTTGTCATGACATTACAAATAACCATATTGTTACCTTCTTCTCTCCATAGTTTGGACTCATGGTTTTTCTGTGACCCAGATTGTCAATGCACAAAACATCTTGACTTTACAGAAATGAAGGGACAAGAAAATGTGCTCTAAGTTGAGGAGTAGGCAAAGTTCAACTTGGTTTCCAGTGTGCTTTTCTCCCTATTTGTTTCAGCTGTCTTTTCCTTTCCCTTCTCTTCTTTTCTTTCCTTTTCTTTTCTTTGGAATCTCATCAAATACTCCTAATTATATCCTTCATGTGACAGTGTTTTCTTTAACCAGCAGCACAGAAAAATGCAAAGAAAAAATCCATCATCGCCTTACTAAATGGCAACCAAATGTATTTGAAAATATAATATTTAATCATACAATACAAGACAAAAATTAAGAAGGACAGAAAATGAATGTGGATTTTAGTAGTTGTTATATGGGAAAGCCATACAGCTGTTACGAAATAGACAGCCATGATTACAGTAAATACTTGTGATAACTATGGATGGTAGCTATGGTATTTTTTATTGAAGGGAGTTCCCTTCAGTGGGCAGGGATTATCCTGCTAGAGGATGGTAGCACGAAGTAGAATGTGACAAAAACCTGTCAGTATTCTTCAATGTCTGCACTTTTACTCATTGGTTCATTTTAAACACACCAAAGGGAGAGAGAAATTCCTTGTTCTTATTTAGAATTCTGTTTTCAACTAAAATCTCTTCTAAAGAGCCAAATGGTGTCTTCTGTGTAGGGCACAACAGAGGCAATGAGATCCTCATAGTAGTTATAGTTGTATGCATTGGGTCTCTACAAGACTGATCCCTTCAACACAAAAGCATGGATTAGGGATGGGTTCATGAGGGGCTCTCCCCCTTGTTGCCAAGCTAATGACTACTTAAAGACTCTGTGAGCATTTCAGTCCTTGTCTTCAATTCTGTATCCCTTGGTGAACCCAACAGGTGCCAATGGATAGTCCAAACCAATAGTCACATGGATGGGCATGGTTAAATTCAGTAGGTCACAAAACAAAACAAAAAAGACTTGAGTCTGGGAGGAAAACAGTAGGGAAGAAGGGGGTTGATGGGGAAGAGAGGGATAATGTGGGAAAACAATGCATCATAGAAATGCTTGAATTGACAAATAACAAACAAAATACAAAACAAAACAAAACTAATCATGATTGTAAAGGTCTGTCCTGTACTGGTACAAGACAAATGAAGTTCGAGGTAAGAGATGGAGACTAAGGAAACTGTAGGCCCCTGCAATAGATTTGCTTCTGGGCCTAGACGACTTAAGTCTTAAGATTGTAACCAGACTGCAACCAACACAACTGAGAAACTGTCACTGTTGCCCTTGATAGTGAAAAATTTAGGAAAACAAGACTAGTTTTTTAAAAAATGGATTGAAAAGGAAATAAACATCTTTGGGTATTCAAACGCTTTTTCATAGCCTGTTTCTGAGTTTGCTGGAATATGATCTTAGTACAGATTCTAAGACTAATGAAAGGATAGTTTGTGGACAGCATGAAGAAGAGTCCCTAATTACCAGGATGCGGCAGGGGTCAAACTCAGTTCAAATTCATCTTTCTTCAATTTTAAAGCCAACATTAAAGTGGTTAGACATGGAAAATATGCAGAAGAGTGTATATTGGAAGCTTGGCAGGATACTTGTTGTAATATGCAGTGTTTTTGTTGTCAAAACAGAATGATAGTGGCTGTTAAAGAGAAAAAACATATTAAATAAGTACCTGGGTGAAATAGTGATTGTATGTCAGTTGAAAAATGTCACCTGGCAGCTTTCCTGTTTCTTCTTGAGCATAGGCATTATAAAAATGATCAGAGTTTTTATTTAGGAAGGTGAAGATATATTCCTAATTCTGTAGGAGGAATGATATCAAAGTGGTTAGGAAATAAGTTGAAGAAGAGGTAGCCTTATGATTATATTGATCATAGAAATTCGATTGGGATAACATGAATAAAATTGGATCTACCAGTTCAATGCTAGAATTGTGGGATTGTTGGGATGTGGCTAAGTTGCAGGGAGTGGTGGGATCTGGACAGCACCAGGAGATGTTGTCTATACTTTCTCATTTCATGATGAGTGATGGATAAGAGAAGGTTATAAAAGAAAGTCGAAATAACCTCAAGAACATTAAAGAAAGTCAGATAAGCAGAGTACTACATGTGAGAACTCAAGTGTTTCCTGTGGGAATCTAGTTGTGTATGACACTTTTGAATTGGTTTAGAGCAATACACTTTAGACAAGACTTGCATTTATTAGGAAACCTCAAGAAGGGGAAAAGTATATAGATGAGAAACAATGTTAGGGAAATTGTGTAAAAAAAATGGTTCTGTATCTGGAAGAGAAAGGAGCTTCATAGGAATATACAACCTGCCTTCTTGTGACCTGAAGAGGTATCAAAAAGAAGAACAATCAGTAACTAACTAAGAAGCTGTGTGAATATGGTACAGAGTTAAGCAGATTGATAAAGGGTAAGCTGATGGTATGAAACTTATATCTGCCAGACAATTTTATCTGCTCTGTGGTTGTACCAGAAGGATATAAGAAGCTCACAATCTGTCAAGAGGAATTCTTAGATTAATGGACAAGGCCACTACATAGGTTTTTTTTTTTCTAAGTTTTTTTTTTTATTTACATTCCAAATCATTTCCCCTTTCCCGTTTCCTCTCTCCCCGAAAGTCCCATAAGCCCCCTTCCCTCCCTCTTTTCTCCATTCAACCCCCTCTCCTTTCTCTGTCCTGGCATTCCCCTACATCCAGTCTTTCCAGGACTAAGGGTCTCTCCTTCCATCTTCTTAGAAATCTATTGATATGCGAATTGTGTCTAGGGTATTACGAGATTCTGGGTTAATATCCCCTTATCAGTGACTGCATACCATGTGTGTTCTTTTGTGATTGGGTTACCTCACTAAGGATGATATTTTCAAGATCTGACCATTTGCCTAGGAATTTCGTGAATTCATTGTTTTTAATTGCAGAGTAGTATTCCATTGTGTAGATATACCACATCTTCTGAATCCATTCCTCCGTTGAGGGACATCTGGGTTCTTTCCAGCTTCTGGCTATTATAAATAAGGCTGCTATGAACATAGTGGAGCATGTGTCCTTATTGCATGCAGGTAAAGCCTCTGGATATGTGCCCAGGAGTGGTATAGCCAGATCCTCTGGGAGTGTCATGCCCATTTTTCTGAGCAACCGCCAGACTGCTTTCCAGAGTGGTTGTACCAGCTTGCAATTCCACCAGCAGTGGAGGAGTGTTCCTCTTTCTCCACATCCTCGCCACACCAGCCATTCTGACTGGTGTGAGATGGAATCTCAGGGTTGTTTTGATTTGCATTTCCCTAATGACTAAGGATAATGAACATCTCTTTAGGTGCTTCTCAGCCATTAGATATTCTTCAGGTGAGAACTCTTTGTTTAGCTCTGTACCCCATTTTTTAATAGGGTTACTTGCCTCTCTGGAGTTTAACTTCTTGAGTTCTTTGTATATATTCGATATTAGCCCTCTGTCGGATGTAGGGTTGGTAAAGATCATTTCCCAGTTAGTTGGTTGCCGCTTTGTCTTTTTGACAGTGTCTTTTGCCTTGCAAAATCTTTGTAATTTAATGAGGTTCCATTTGTCTATTCTTGATCTTAGAGCATAAGCTATTGGAGTTCTGTTCAGGAAATTGTCCCCTGTACCCATATGTTCAAGGTTCTTCCCTAGTTTCCTTTCTATTAGTTTCAGTGTGTCTGGTTTTATGTGGAGGTCCTTCATCCACTTAGAATTGAGCTTAGTGCAAGGAGATAAGAATGGGTCAATTTGCATTCTTCTGCATGTTGACCTCCAGCTGAGCCAGCACCATTTGTTGAAAAGGCTATCTTTTTTCCACTGGATGGTTTTATCTCCTTTGTCAAAGATCAAGTGACCTTGTGGGCCTCCATCTTTTGATCCATGTTCTCCTGCATTTCTCTAAGTGATTTTTGTGTTTCCTTTGTTGTGGGGAGCCAAACAAGGTCATTCAGCCATGGCTGTCTTATGACCATGAGATTGTTGAACAAAGACCTTCCAGGAACTGCTGATACGGATCGCTCCACCCTTAATCGCGGAATGTCCCTACGTGCGCAAATACCAGATGTCTCCACCAGATGCCCTTTGTGCTTCCTCGTGCCAAGAATACCTTGACCCCTCCCTCCTTTGCATTTTGCAAAGGTCACTTCCCCCTAGCTCCCCCTCCCAACTTCCTCATCCTCTTAAAACGTGCTGCCTGTGTGACAATAAACGAGGCCTTGACAATGGAATCTTGTTTGGTCTCCTTTCTTTCTCTCCCCCATGACCCTCAGGTAGCGCCTCTTCAGGATCCTGAATAACTAGACCTGCTGGACGCGTCAAGTGGCGCCTGAACAGGGACCTGAAGCACGGCCAACTACCGGACGACGGAGGAACCCCAGGAAAAGGAATCTAGGACCTTTCACGCCTCATCACTCGTGCGTCGCTGGAAAGGGAGGTGAGTTTTGGCCAAATAATTGTCGTCCGATTTTCATGGGGAAACAATTGTCTAAGGAAGCTTGTTTTATAGGAGAAATCAAGCGTTTGCTCAGGGAGAGAAGAATAAGAGTTAAGTAAAAAGATTTAATTAAGTTCTTTTGTTTTGTTGATGAAAAATGTCATTAGCTGGTTTTAAGCAGCCCTGATATACACCCACTTTCATGGAATAAGTTTGGTAAAGATATTAATAAGCTTTTAAAAGCTGGTTACCCGAATACGAGACCTTGCGTCCCGTATACAAGAAACTCAAACTTAAACATATCAAAGAATTACACTCAGCTGTTAAAAATTATGGTTTAACTGCACCCTTTACCTTGTCCGTTTTAGAAGGATTCGTGGGGTCCGGATATCTGACTCCTAGTGAATGGACTAAGGTGGTGCAGTCTGTCCTCACCAGAGGACAATACTTAACTTGGAAATCTGAATTCCTAGATAGGGCCGAGAGTCTGGCCGCTAGGAACAGAAAAAACCCTCTAGGCAGGACCGCCTCTTGGACGGTGGGCTGACAAGTTGTGTGGGAAGGGCCCATTTGCCTCAGAGGAAAAACAATTAGGATTGTCCCCGGGCGTACTCGCTCAAACAGCACAGGCTGCCTTATCTGCCTGGAGAGCAGTTCCTGCTACAGGAGCCCTCACCACCCCCTTAACTAAAATAGTCCAGGGGGCCCAGGAACCCTACGCTCAATTTGTGGGGAGGTTACAGGAAGCAGCAGAAAGAATCCTAGGTCAAAGTGAAAGTGAGGGGCTCCTCGTTAAGCAGCTTGCTCTTGAAAACGCTAACTCGGCGTGCAGAGCCGCGTTATGAGGCAAGACCAAAGATCTTGATATTACGGGAATGGTTAAACTTTGCAATGATGTTGACTCCTTCTCACATCAAGTGTCCAAGTCTATCAGTTTAGCTATCGGGGCTGTGTTCCAAAAAACTGGAGATTCTGGCCGCCCTAGAGGCAAAACATGCTTTAGATGTGGGCAGCCTGATCACTTTGCTAGAGAATGTAGCGCTCTCAACCCCAGCCAGCCATTTAATCCCGTCATTGGCCAAGGGGCCCCTAAGCCTACCGTGCCGAGGGTTTGCCCTCGCTGTAGGAAAGGCCGTCATTGGGCCAAGGAATGTCAGTCTAGAACTGATGCTAATGGGCAAGTCCTCCCTGTGGTCCAGGGAAATGGCCAAGGGGCCCCACATCAGCCCCCCCCCCCAAGTACAGCACCAAGCTCCTGCAGCACCAGCTTATCTAGGGCAACCACAGGGAGCACAGGACTGGACCTGTGTGCCTCCTCCCACACAATTTTGAACCCCCAAGATGGTGTTTAGGTTCTCTCCACAGGAATTTTTGGACCCCCGCCATCTGGCACATTTTTTCTCATTATAGGGCATGCCTCAGCTACCATGCAGGGTCTCAGTGTCCACCCGTCACTTGTGGACGCAGACTGTACTAGAGAGATAAAAGTTTTAAGGCAGAAAAGGGCCCGGTCACCATTCTCCCTGGTCAGAGAGTAGCCCAGGCGCTCCCTCTCCTGCTTGATTCCTCTGGTGCTCACATGGGAGGGCTCAGAGGAGATAGCCAACCTGGTTCCTCTGATGTCTACTGTGTCCAGCAACTCTCT
Source organism: Tokudaia tokunoshimensis (assembly GCA_036184795.1). Taxonomy (NCBI): domain Eukaryota; kingdom Metazoa; phylum Chordata; class Mammalia; order Rodentia; family Muridae; genus Tokudaia; species Tokudaia tokunoshimensis. Next base: position 70,375,311 of record BTHU01000016.1, on the reverse strand, counting down.
AAGGAGCGCCCCTCCTTGTCCCTTACGTTGGACGGGCGAAAGTTTGATGGCGTTATAGATATGGGAGCTGACACCACAGTTCTTAGTTTGAGCTCCTGGCCTTCTGCCTGGCCTCTCCAGCCCTTGATGACTCATTTACAAGGTATTGGCCAGTCTAAAAATACCTTACAAAGTTCAAAGTTGTTGACATGGAAAGATTCAGAGGGGAATTCAGGCACTGTGCAGACTTTTATTGTTGAGGGCCTCCCTGTCAATCTTTGGGGGAGAGACATTCTCTCTCAAATGGGGATGATGATGTATAGCCCCAATGAGGTGTTTGCTCACCAGCTCGCTCGGGGAGCTAGTGCGGATTGGGGTACCCCTGACACCTTTGTCCCTCAAAAAAGCACGCCTGAGCTTTCAGATTCTAACTGGTCCCCCGGGTGCTCCACTGAAGGCAGGCGAAAACACTTAACACTCCTTCCCTGAGAACTTTATGTCTGCCCTGGAGGTCATCACGACTGCTCCATTGCCCGAGCATAGGAATGTTGGATCTATTATTCACCCTCCCCACCTTTTACGAAGGGATTGCAAGCTTTGGAGAATTATTACCCACTAATGATACCTCGCTTCTGCGATGGAGTCCTCCAGAGAAGCAAGGACTCACCCTTGGCCAAATTTCTGGCCTAGGCATGTGCCTTCTGGGGCCTGATATGCTGCCCCCCAAGGCCCTGATTGAGGTTTGCAATCAAACTATTATAATTAATGTTTCCTTTCAATACTATTCCTATCTTGCTTGCTCCTCGGGATTGACCACTTTTATAGTTTCAGCTGCCTTTTTAGAGAATAGAGAATATTGTGTGTTTGTCAAGCTCCTCCCTCAATTGACCATTCATGATTCTGATGAACTCCTTAATTTTTGGGAAAGGGGAACTCATTTGTCCAGACAAAAGAGAGAACCTATAACAGCAGTCACCCTGGCTATACTCCTTGGTTTGGGAGCCACAGGGGCCGAAACAGGAATTGCCTCCTTGGTCGCTTCCAGTCAGCAGTATGCGCAGCTCAGCTCGGTGGTCGATAGAGACCTACAAGAGCTACAGTTAGGACTAAAGAATCTTAAAGATTCTGTTACATCCCTCTCTGAGGTAGTGTTACAAAACAGAAGAGGTTTAGATTTGCTCTTTTTACAACAAGGTGGGTTATGCACTGCCCTTAAAAAAGAATGCTGCTTTTATGCAGACAAGACAGGATTGGTTGAAGATAGCCTAAAAAAGGTCAGGGAAAGTCTAGAAAACCGCAAGAAAGAAAGAGAGAAAGAAGAATCATGGTATCAAAACTGGTTCTCTACATCCCCTTGGCTCTCTACTCTGTTAACTAGTCTTTTGGGACCTTTGGTGGGCCTTCTCATGCTCATTTCTTTTGGGCCATGGTCCTTCCAAAAGTTAACTCTTTTTGTCAAGTCACAGGTGGATGCCGCTTTCACCAACAAGCCGGTTTCAGTGCATTACCATCGTCTAGAGGTCAGAGATAGTGAGCCGGGTGCCTACGAGGAGCCCTTGGGCACCCCCTCTGCTGGCCTCGATTTCTTGATCCTGGCTGCAGACTACCGAAACCCTTGGTATAAAAAGCTATGGAGATGTCCATGACGGGAGTATCATGATGCCACATGCCAGATGCACACCTGAGAGCCCAGCTAACTCAGTTGGTAGAGCATGATCCCAGGGCTGTAGAGTAACTCCATGATGGGAGTAGCGTGAGGCCATTGCCCAGGGAGCAAACTCCTATTGGGGGTTCTGGGCATGGAGGCACCTCACGTAGCCTAAGACAGAGGCTCTACCCCTCTCTTCTAGGTGCTGGCTGTGGGTGTACATCATGTAGCCTAAGACAGACTCTCCATTAATTATACAAAGAAGGGGGAGATGTGGGGAGCCAAACAAGGTCATTCAGCCATGGCTGTCTTATGACCATGAGATTGTTGAACTAAGCCCTGCCCAGGAACTGCCGGTACAAAAGGAGTAACTACAGATCGCTCCACCCTTAACCGCGAAATGTCCCTACGTGCGCAGATACCAGATGTCTCCACCAGATGCCCTTTGTGCTTTCTCGTGCCAAGAATACCTTGACCCCTCCCTCCTTTGCATTTTGTAAAGGTCACTTCCCCCTAGCTCCCCCTTCCAACTTCCTCATCCCCACTGCTTAAAACGTACTGCCTGTGTGACAATAAACGAGGCCTTGACAATGGAATCTTGCTTGGTCTCCTTTCTTTGTCTCCCCCATGACCCCCAGGTAGCGCCTCTTCGGGACCCTGAATAACTAGACCTGCTGGACGGGTCACTTTGTAAGGGCTTCTAACCATTGATTCATGGTCTCCTGTAATTCTTTATTAGATTTATTTGTGTCCTTCTTGTGATCCTATAATAGCATCATGAGAAGTGATTTTAAATCCAGATCTTGTCTTTCGGGTGTGGTGGGGTATCCAGGACTTGCTGCTGTTGGAGAGTTGGGTTTGGATGGTGCCATATTACTTTGATTTCTGTTAGTAACGTTCTTACGTTTGCCTTTTGCCATCTGGTTACCTCTGATGTTAGTTGGTCCTGCTGTCACTGGCTGTTGGTTGGACCTCCTGTGAGCCTGCAAAGCTAATTCTGGTCCCCCTGGATTACCAGGATTCCCCTGGCACAGATTTCTGGGGCCTGCCCTGCTCCTGAGTGACTTTGGAGCCCTGATGTGCCTTGCCCCAAGTGATCTTATATTGGGGAGGCCTTGCACATCCAAAGGCCCAGTGTAGTGGATTCCTAGAGCAGAGGTCACCAAAGGGAGGCTGGTAGGCTCCTCCCCTGTGCAGGGGTGTGTGATCTCTCCCAGAGTGGGGGGGAGGGGGCGTCCTTCTGCCAGGCAGAAGTCCCACAGCAGAGCTGGCGTGCTGGTTACTGCAGATCTGCCCAGCTCTTGGGAGCAGCGTACACACAAGCCGCCCGAGACCCAAGCGATATTATGCCTGTCTGTCTCAGAACCTGGCAGTCCCAACTTCCCGGCCACTGGAGCAAAGATGGTGAAGTGCACTCTGCACTCTTTCGGTGGCGTTGGTCACCCTGCAGAGGCGATGGCCTACAGCAGATCTGGCGCCCAGACGACCACAGCGCTGTCCTGTTCTTGGGAGCAGGCGGAAGCCCCAACAGGCCGTGTCCCAAGCGATGTTATATTGGGGAGAAACTGGATACCTGTCTCTTCAGTGTAATCTACCGGAACAGAGGTCGCGGAAGGGAAGCTGGTAGGCTCCCGCCCAGTGTGGGGTCCCTCTGCCAGGCAGAAGTCCCACAGCAGAGCTGGCGCGCTGGTTACTGCAGATCTGCCCAGCACTTGGGAGCAGCGTACACACAAGCCGCCCGAGACCCAAGCGATATTATGCCTGTCTGTCTCCGAACCTGGCAGTCCCTACATAGGTTTTATAACAGACGGGATTTAAACCCAAAGATAGAATGGAATTGCTTAAATGTTCTTCAATGGGAGCAATATTGAATTTCTGAGAGAACAAATCTTTGATTTAAGATATGGTCCTATACTTCATACTCTGGTATTATCAGGTCCTAGAGTATTAAATACCAGTAGTGTCCTCCAGCTTAGATTTGCATCCAAGAACGTGAATACTCATTTGTAAATGTGGTCCATGCTACATTAGTACTCTGCTACTAACTTTTCAAATTGTTTCTGATTAAAAGCCTGATTGCAACACTGAGATTCCACCTCACACCAGTCAGAATGGCTAAGATAAAAAACTCAGGGAACAACAAATGCTGGAGAGGATGTGGGGAAAGAGGAACACTTCTTCATTGTTGGTGGGTTTGCCAGCTGGTAAAACCACTCTGAAAATCAGTTTGGTGGTTCCTCAGAAAATTAGACACAGTACTACCTGAAGACCCAGCCATACCACTCCTGGGCATATACCCAGAAGATGCTCCAACATGTAATATGGACACATGCTCCACTATGTTCATAGTGACCTTATTTATAATAGCCAGACTCTGGAAAGAACCTAGATGTCCTTCAACAGAGGAATGGATACAGAAATTGTGGTATAAATACACAATGGTGTACTATTCAGCTATTAAAAATAATGAATTCATGAAATTCTTAAGCAACTGGATGGAACTAGAAAGTGTCATCCTGAGTGAGGGAACCCAATCACAAAAGAACATACATGGTATGCACTCACTGATAAGTGGATGTTACCCCAAAAGCTCAAAATAAGCAAGTTACAATTCACAGACCACAGGAAGCTCAAGAAGAAGGAGGACTGAAGTGGGGGTGCTGGGGTTCCTCTGAGAAAGGAATCAAAATACTCACAGGAGCAATAATGGAGACAAAGTATGGAGCAGAGACTGAAGGAAAGGCCACCCAGAGACTGCCCTACCTGGGGATTCATCCTATAAACAGTCACCAAACCCCGACACTATTATGGACAACAAGAAGTGTGTACCAAAAGGAACCTGCTATGGTTGTCTTAGGAGGAGCCCTGCCAGAGCCTTACACATACAGAGGCAGATGCTAGCAGCCAACCATTAGACTAGGCATGGGGTCCCAGATGGAGGAGTTGGAGGGCAGACTGGAAGAGCTGAAGGGGTTTACAGCACCATGGAAAGAACAATGAGGTCGGCCACCCAGATGCCCCAGGACTCCCAGGGACTAAACCATCAATCAAGGAGTACACATGGTTCCAGCCAAAAATGTGGCAGAGGAATGCCTTGTTGGGCATCAGTGGGAGGAGAGGTCCTTGGTCTTGTGAAGGCTCAATAGATGCCCCAACAAAGGGAAATTGTGTGTGTGGGGGGAGGGAGTGGGTCAGGTGGAGGGGCATATACTTGAATACAGGGGGTGGGAGGAGGGATTTAGGGTTTTGGGGGGGGGAAACTGGGAAAGGTTTAAGCATTTGAAATGTAAATGAAGATTATGTTCAATATATATACATACATATATACATACATATATGCATATACATATATATATATATATATATATATATATATATATATAGCAGCCAACCATTAGACTAGGCATGGGGTCCCAGATGGAGGAGTTATATATATATATATATATATATATATATATAGCCTGATTGCAAGCAGGCTGTCCACTGAGATACCAAATGCATAAGTTATTATAAGTATTCCATAATGTGCTGAAATCCTTCTGATTTTAGCTGTGCCTTTCCATGCACCAGGCCAACCTTCAGACTTGCAGAATACTTGATTTTTAAAATCACTGCCCTTGATGATAGAGATACCACAGTGAACCAAACAGAAAAGAAAAGCTTCCAAGTAGAATATGTAGCCTGGTCACCTATACCTAGTCACCATATTTCCTCCAATGCATACATACTACCAGTACTAATAACCTAACTTGGAAACCTATCAAAATATTAAAATTATTATGTGTGAAGAGCTGCTGTCTGCTCAGGTAGTTGGTTTGGTCGATAAACTATGGAATACCAGGGGGTAGATGTGCCTAATTCTGAATGATGAAGAGAACGGAGGTTATGGGAAATGGAGTATGCAGATTGCATACTAACTGTCCAGTCTTTGTGAGCTTCAGATTTCCTTGTATTCAGTAAAAAGCAAATTTATCCCAAGGGCTAGTCAGGACATAGCTATTTCAGATGGAGCTTGCACATCTGAACCTAGTATAAGAGTCCAGGCCCTAAAGACAAGAGTTTAGTCCCTAAAGACAAAAGAGTTGCCTACTTTCTTGAACATACATTTTATTTCTATTTCCTCAAGAGTACAAGGATAACCTGCCCAATGATTAATACTGAACTTAGTATTAACCAGAAAAAATGGCATCTAAGCATGATTTTATTTTTTTATTTTAAGTATATTTATTTATTTATTTATTTATTACTTTTATTTTTTACAGTCCAGTCATTGCTCCCACCCTGGTCTGCCCTCCCACAGTTCCTCATCCAATTCCTCAACCCCATCTTTAAGAGGCAGGATTTTGTTTTTATTTAAAATATAATGCATAGTTTTTTTTTTAGTATCTTGAATATATTGACTATCGTTTCATTTCATTATTATTTTTTAAATTTTATTGGGGTTTTTGAAATTGTTGTACAACGTGTTCTGATAATATTCATACATATTTCCCAACTCTTCCCACTTGCAAGTCCTCTTCCCCACCCAGTCTCATCAAGGGCAATTTCTGATGCTCATATATTCTTGGTTGTGTAGCTTTCCAAGGATTTACCAGAAGATACACTCTTAGAAAACTGACACCCCTTCTTAGCAGCTAACAGTTGCTAATAGCTCCACAGCTAAGGGTGGGATTTAATGCCTAGATGCCCCTCCATAGCTTTAATATCTTCCAGATGCCTTTGTCTTCAGAATTCTGATTACACAGGCATGTACCACTACTCCTGTTCTATTATTGTCAGTCATATCTTTTAGCATGTGTGTCTTCTTATCAAATGGACTTCAATTGAAAGAGATATATAAGAAATAAATCAATCATTTATTTCCTTTTAAATTGTATAATGCTTGGGTTGGAGAAAAGGCTCAACAATAAAGAACACTGGCTTCTCTTCCAGAATCTAGGCTTAATTCCCAGCCCTGACATGGCAGCTCACAACTGTCTGTAACTCCAGGTCCAAGGGGCCTGACACCTTCACACAGACATACATGTAGGCAAAACATGAATACGTATGAAATATAAACAGACAGACAGACAGACACATATTTACATACATACATACGTATAATATAATTGTTTTGTAATGCTTAAAACTTCACATGGAAGCTCATTTTTCTTCACTAAGTTGTATAACTCAAATGTTGCTGTTGAGAATATGAAGAACTGAATGCTTGTTAAATGTCTCTATTTTCTCAGATGATACAGGTGCTTGTTAGGACTCTTAACTAGTTTATTAACTTATTACATATTAAGTACTTTAAATAAAGATATGTATATCTGTGTATTCAAGATAGGAGGAGGAAAAAGCATCAGGATATTGAAGGCACAAAAACAATCCTGCCAGAAATTCTTAGTTAAATGATCACTGTTAAACACTAAATTTAGTTCTATTGACTGTCTCTCAGCACTGGTAATAACATAAAGATAATAGAGATGCTAGATGATATTTTGGTTGTTTTTCATGTTGGCATTATGTATCTTTGAAATAGATGATTATGAAAGCAAGAGAGTTGTTTTATAAAAGCACATCTAATAGCAGTTCAACATTGTAAACTTTTTATGATCTATTTCCAGAATTACTTCAACCTAATAATCTTCACAGGATTTCAAATTAAACCATCATATTTAGATAGTATTTCAATGCATTAAAATAAAGTTTATAGTAACTGTTTTTCTTATTTAAAATTCTTGATTTAAAACTTAAAAAAGTCAATCACTGACTTGTCAATCAGGTCAGTTAATTCTTTATTACCTTTCAACTTGATCTCTGGACTGCAGTAGGTACTTCTAAGGTATATTTGTTATTATTGTTAAGTACAGTGTACTTAGCTTGCATTAATTGTTTTTGTCTCTAAAATAATATTATGTTTTCTCTTCTGTATTATATTTATTTTGGAATTTTCAAGAGCAGAATTTCCTAGAGGATTTATTACTATTATTATTTTAAGTCTTTCATCTGCCATTGTAGACTGGGCTCAAAGCTATCTCTTCATGCTAGCTTCCTTAATACACAACTCACTTAACTTCCCAAATACTTAGCCTGTATATCCTTATCCTCAGTAAAGCTAGTGTTGGGCATTTGGTAAACATGTCAGTTCCTAAATATGCAGGTCATACTGCATCTCTTTTGAACTTTATTTCTTAACCCCCTTCTACCTACAGACATACAATAAATGTCAACTGACTAATTCAAATATATACTAGGCATTATCTCACAGTAGAATAATAGAGTTCACATTTATATTCAATAAAATTCTCCAATAATAATTGTAAGATCACTTCATCAGGAAGCTTATTTTTCATTTACAAATCTATGGAAAAATAATTCTAATTGAGTGTACAAAATATATTGACACAAAGGCAAAATTAATTCTAGATGAGACCCATATCTTACAAGGCAGCAAATTATCATAGCATGAGGCTGAGAAAAATACTAATGAATTAACTGTACAGATAATCTCTAAATTGGCTCAAAATTTTTAAAGTCATCAATATCCCTTTTATGTCACCTCTAGAGTTTATGTTTTCGATGCCTAACAGGTTTTGCAGCAATTCTTACCACAATCTATTGCCATGCTCATCATCTGAAGAACTGATCTCAAGTTTCTCATTTTATGGCAATGGGAAAATAGTAAGTATTTGGGCCTGGAATTTAATTTTGGAAGTTCATATTAAATATTGAAGCTAACTCTGTGCTAAATGTAATTGTAGGAGAATTGCAGTGAATGGTACTATGTTTATAAGCCCTCAGAGGAGCAGGATTGTATAAAGTAATTATACATAAAACTGATAGGACATATCGACAAATCTGATACAATGCATATTTGACAGAAATCTAAGCACTGTAACACAAAGCAGGCACAAAGGGAATTAGTCGTACTCATAGTAAAAGTAAGGATCCAAAACAGCCAGTTTTCTGAGTTTCTATACTTTTGGAAAATCAGTAAATGTAGCAGTAGTGCTATGAGGAAGGAAAATATAGGCAAGGTCTGAATGACATCACACTGGCTGAGAAGATAGTCTGGGAGAATGGAGGTCTGCTAGGTACAGCAGACCATTCAGGGCAGCTGGGGTAGCCAAGAGGACTCAGCAAGCAGGGAATATGGATGGGGAAGGTAATGTAACCTGTGTAGTTCAGGATCAACAGGTCTGATGAAGGTGGGCAGAGAGGTGGCATAAGAATGGAGGTTAGCCAGGCATAGCAGACTGCTCACAGCAGCTGAGGGTGCCCCAGAGGACTCAGCAAGCAGGGAAGAATGGGATACTTACTATTCAGCTATCAAAAACAAAGACATCATGAAGTTTTCAAGCAAATGGATGGAACTTGAAAATATCACCTGAGTAACGCAGGCCCAAGAGGACATGCATGGTATGTACTCACTTATAGGTGGATATTAGCCATAAAATACAGGATAGCCATGCTACACTCCACAGACCCAAAGAAGCTAAACTAGAAGGTCCAAGTGAGGATGCTTGAATCTCACTTAGAAGGGGGAATAAAATAGTCACAGGAAGTAGACAGAGGGAGGGACGTGGGTGGGAAAGGAGATGGAGAGAGGTATGGGGATTCAGGAGCAGATGTGGGGAGAGACAGGAGATAAGGTCAGAGGGCCATGATAATGAACGTAAACCTGCAATGGATGGGGGTGAGGAGGTGCGGTGAAGGCTGGTTTGTCTCAGGAAGTTCTGCTTCAGCCTGCAAGCTGGGGACAACACCATCCCTAGGTCACAAAGCCTGGAGGGAGTGATCCAGCTAGAAAGAGTAATCTCTCTGCTCCCTGTCTCTCTAAGGAGATTTTGCAAAGTGTTTACAAAAGGCATTTTCAATGCTTTATCAAGAGATTTATGTAGCAGAAGGAGCCCCATAAATAGACTTATGATTCTGGGCACTTTTATTCTCATACACTTAAAGGAAGAAGATGAGTTAAGAAGTGGGAGATAAGAGAAGGAAATTAATTACTCTGGGCAATAAATATTTATGCACACACTATTTTTAAGATATAGCTTTCAGGCAATAAAAAGGAGGTGTTAAAAGATTTCTATTCCTTACTGAAGAGTTTTATATTAAACACTCACCATGCTCTATGCTCTTTCTCTGTTTCCAAGTGTGCATGTGCATGCGTGCGTGTGTGCGTGTGTGCGTGCGTGTATGTGTGTGTGTGTGTGTGTGTGTGTGTGTGTGTGTGTGTGTGTGTGTGTGTGTGTGTGTAGAGATGGAGATTTTAGAAACCTGGGTGTGCATTAAGAAAGACTGTCTGGGATGAGGTTGTCTCACTATGTGGCAAAGCATATTTTTCCAATCGCATCATGGTAGCAGAATAAAATTTACCACAGTAGGATTATTTATTCTGCAAATACTGACATAGTATGTAAATTGTAGCTCCATTGTTTAGAAGTTGTTGTGACCAATGTAAACTCTAACACTGTTTCTTGGGTCCATTTGCCTCATTGTAGGCACAGAAAGCTCATGCTTTCAAATTTCTTTCATCTTTATTTTTTATTTCCTGTGTGGTTATTTTTGCTCTGTGTGTTTCTGTGCACCTAATACATGTCATGTCCATGGAGAGGAAGACAGATAAATCAAATAATGAATTACAATAGAAAATGCAGTACAGCCTGATTCTAGGCAATGATGTCAAAAAGTATTTATTAGAAAAAAGCCACCCTCTTTAATTAGTAATTTTGGCAAAACTGGATGAATGAAACCAGATCTCTCTTTTTCACCTCTAGTTAAATCAATTCAGAATAGAGTCTAGAGCTTAGTGTAGGAACTGAATTTTAGAAATGATTAGAGGAAAGCATGGAAGAAATCTTTCTAGACATAGGCAGGGATGAGAGATTTTTGGATTGCATTCTCATGATACAGGAATGAATAGGAGAAATGGACAAGTAGGGTTGCAACAATCTTTTAAAAGTTACTGTACAGAAAAGGAAATGACAGTGGAAACACAGATAAAACTGATGAAATCATTGCCTGCTACTCATGTCATATGGAGTTACTATCTGGAATATATAATGAGCTCAAAATTAAGCACCATAAGAAAAAAACATTCAATCAAAACCCGGGCAGTGTAACTGAAGATATTTTTCAAATTTTAAGCTACAATAAGCCAGTAAATTTATGAGAAAACATTCAGCATCTTTTTTTATTATTAATCATTTTATTCATGTACATCTCAAATGATATCCCTCTTCCAGGTTACCCTTCCACAAACCCTCTCTCCCCCTCCTCTTTGTCTCTATGAGGGTGCTCCTCCACCCACTCACCAACTACTGCCTCACCCCTCTAGCATCCCCCTATGCTGAGACATCAATCCTCCACAGGACCAAGCACCTCCTCTCCCATTGATGCCAGATATGGCCATCCTCTGCTACAAGTGTATCTTGAGTTCTTCTCCCTCCATGTATACTCTTTGTTTGGAGGTTTAGTTCCTGGGAACTCTGGGTGGTCTAGTTAATTGATCTTGTCCTTCTTATGGGGTTGCAATCCCCTTCAGCTCATTCAGTCTTTCCCCTAGATCTTCCATTGGGGTCCCCAGGCTCAGTACAATGGTTGGCTCTAAGTATATGCATCTGTATTGGTCAGGTGCTGGTAGAACCTCTCAGGGAACAGCCATATCAGGCTCCTGTCAGCAAGCACTTCTTTAGGCCTCAGGGAAACGCAAAGCAAAAGCAAAATTACATTGAAACTAGAGCTTTCTGTGCTGAGCTGTAATTCCACCATACCAGGAACTCATGTAGGAGGATCACAAATTTAAGGCCAGTCTGGACAAATTGTTGATATTCTATCTCCAAAACAGATTATACCAAAGGGCTGCAGAAATAATTCAGTGATAGAGTGCTTGCCAAATATATAAGGTCTTATGTTCAATTCTCAGAAACACACAGACATGCACATACACACAGATACAAATACACACACACATACACACACACACACACACACAGAGAGAGAGAGAGAGAGAGAGAGAGAGAGAGAGAGAGAGAGAGAGAGAGAGAGAGAGAGAGAGAGAGAAAGAGCACAAGAGAGTACATGCTGCATTAAAAATTCTACTTCAGCTCAGTCAGAATGTCTGTCATCAAGAAAAACAAAACAAGTATAGGAAAGGATATGAGAGAAGGAAGAACCCTTATGCAGCTGTTGGTAGGAATATAGTTAGTTCAGCCACTGTGTGAACAGTATGGACTGTCCTCAAAAATTAAAACAAGCTACCATTCCGCAATATAATTTCTATGTATACACCCCAAAAGAATAAAAGCCAACTTACCTGATGTATAGTGAGCTACAGACATATCTATATTTACCATAGCACTGTTCAAAATAGTTAAGATGTAGAATCAGCAAAGAATAAATTGGTAAAGAAAACATACATAATGGAGAGGTAAACCTGGAGGTCACCATGTTAAGAGAAATAAGATTTACAAAGGCAAATGTATTTATTTTACACTTGTAGAGAGAGAACAAAACAGTCAAAATGGGACTATTATGAATGAAGAATAGGGAAGGGATGTACATAATTACATGCTTGTATGCAAATATGAAAATGAAACCTAGTACATTATACAATACATACTATCAAAAATGGTGGAAAATGGGCAGCTACCATAGCAGAGCAATTCTGAGAACTCTAAAATTGTGACATGACAACAGATTTATGAACTCAGAGGTGAGGAACAGAGAGACAACTCAACAGTCAAATAACAACAAAGCCTTTATGATTAATTGCAGTTGGGCTACCAGAAACACATCACATGTTGGTTTGATCCATTGAACTTACTCAGGATACCAGCTCAAATCAACAGCTGCCAGCATTTTATTTAACATCAATAATAAACGAATGAAGGAAAATGTTTATGTATAATATTCACTGTGCTGTCTCATCTGTGCCCTTCAATGCCAGCATAACTAAGTAAACCCTTAGGCAACTCACACACAGTTCATTCTTCAAATACTGCCTCCCCCACCTGCTGTCAGTGTCTGCTGCTTCCTTGGGGGCACAAAAGGAACAGACATATATGGAAAAACGATAAAACTTATTTTTTTTTCTGTTCCTTGGAGTGCCTGCCACTTTCTCTAATTCCCCAGTGTCTCTATATTTTCATGTTCCTGTAGAAATTAGGAGTAGACCATGGGACTGATGTTCTGTGTCTGCCCACTGAGGGATAAACAGAACTTTTGTGTTTTACTGTGATCCCAATACACTTAGCTGCTTGTGTGAGACTCTTTATAGATCTCCCCTTCTCACTATACTCAAGATGGCTGACTCCAAGGTGCCCTGAATCTGAAGATGTTGTAACACATAGAGTCCTGCTCTGAGCTGCAGTTATGAATAAAGTCTAGCTCAAAAGTGAAGCTTTAAGGTACTGAGAGTCTTCAATAATTCATTGTTGCCTGGGAATCCGTTTTGTTCACTTATTGCTATTTATTTTTTGTGAAAAGATGTCTGGTTCACATACTGTTTTCTCTGGTCCTCCTAGAGATAGACATGTTCCCTTGATGGTGAGAATGATTACCAGGAACATTGTTACATGTAATGGTAAGTCCAACTTATTCACACATTACATTTCAAAATACCTCTTATAGGAACTTGGTATTTTATTATATTAAGTTTCCTTACCTCCTAAAAAGTTTTAAATTTTCTGATATTTTATATGGAGAACATAGTATATCACTTCGCTTTAGAAAATTATATATACATAAATGTCTTTGGGTGAAAGAGAGGGGAAAAAAAAAAGCAGACCTTCAACAATTCTCCTCACCAAACAAAAAAGTTTGGTTTCAATTTCACTCCCAGCGCTTGGATTGTTCCACTTAATAAAAGCAAATACAAAGTAATAATATAGAAAACTGGAACTACGTTAGCAAATGAGCATCAGTGTTGAGAAAAGGGGGGAAGTGGAGATCAGTTTTCACCATAATATCCAGCATCGTCCCATGCTTAGGAGTTTTATGAAAGCATAAACTGCTTCTAGTATTTCGTAACAGATGGTCCCAGTCATACAATGCTGTAGGTATCTTGAAAAATACCAGTATGTTAAATGTAATCTAAGAAAGATAATTATCATTTCAGTTAGATATAAAATATTTAGGCCAGAAAATTTTTCCAAAAGTGAAAATACTTGGTTTGGAGAAAAAGTAATAAGTACATTCTGATTTTATTTAATAAAAATCAAGAGTTAGAAATTTCTTCAAGCATAGTCTATTTTTAAAGAGACAAATTATTTTCTAAGTACATAATAAAAAAATGAAAGCTGTCCGTTTATTTGTAGATCTCACCACTCTCACCAAATTCAAGATGGCCGACTCTCGGGTGCTGTGAATCTGAGAATCTTGTGAATCGTGGACTCACAGCTTATAGTTGACATTTGAAATTTTACATGAAACATTTTTTAGCAAAAGTTGTTCTGTTAGTGTCAAAAGCAAAATAAAACAAAACAAAAAACAAGCAAAAATATCACAGGATGACTGCCAATGACCCAGTTAGTTTTTAAAAGGTGTGCAGAAGATATGGAAGAGGTGGAGTTTAAGGGTTCAAGCTCTAAATGTCAATTTAGCAAAACATAATTTTTCACGGAATAAAAAGTGTATTTATACAACATATCACCATACGAGGATTTTTAAAAGAAAAAGGTAGTGTCAAGATCTGGTAATCAAGGGGGACCACCATGCTAGCTGGCAGCCCAAAGCTCTAGAGATTCGCCCTCAGGAAAGACTCCACCTGCTTCCCAGAGATGCCTACCACCTGTTCCTCCATGTCACTAAAGGGGCCATGAAGCTCCCTCCAGCCCACGATGAGCTGGGCCTTCTTCTGGCCAATGTGCTGCAGGCTGCGCAGATCCGGAACTGAGCCTTCATTCAGCAGATCCAATAATTTTTTTTTGCGCCCATGTGCCAGTAACTCTGCGCGAATCTGTACCTCCCAGTAGTCCTCTTACTTTTCCAGGGCTTCTGACTCATGTGATGGCTCCAGCTTCCTTTTGTGTTCTTTCTTCAGGAGGTAGATCTTGTTTGAGAACTCTGCCTGCTTCTGAATCCTTTGCAGGGGAATCGCTACAGCCTTTTTCAGGGGACTTGCCACTGTGCCACTGCAAGAGGAAAGGGTCTGGAGAATTGTGGGAGTGTTCTCATTTTCTCATGGATCCAGTGCCTCCTGGGCCAGCACCTTGGCTTCTAATTCTTTTTGCTTCATCTTAAGCCTCTCAATCTCCAAGTTCTTTTTCTCCAGTGTCTTCTTTTTTTCTAAGTTCTTTTATTTACATTCCAAATGATTTCCCCTTTCCAGTTTCCTCCCTCCCCGAAAGCCCCATAAGCCCCCACAAGTTCTCCTCTGATCTCCACACAGGAATTACAGCATGTGTATATGCGAACACATTTATTTAATTTTACTTTTTCAAGACAGGATTTCTTTGTGTAGTCCTGGCTATCCTAAAACTCAGAGAATTTAAATTTTATTTTGTTCAGATGTAAATAGTAACATGGCCTTAAACACATTCATGGTGTTGTTCAACTAACCCTACTGTCTGTCTTCAGCCTTTTTCCATACTGAGATGCTCTCTACCCAAGACCAAGACCAGGCTGGGCCCCATAGGTACCACCATGCCTGACTACTTTTTCTGATTACTTTTTCTTTGGTGTAGTTGATAAAAGTATGCATGTGCATGTATATATGTAATTATACTGTACCTATAAATAGATAGATAATTCTCACATGGCTGCTAGCTATAAATAGCAGATAAGTCACTATTAGTCTTATTTTACATGAAAAAAAAACAAATAATAATTGCCTTAAATCGAAATTTGATCACAGAGCTGAAGTTCTCTGTTCTCAGAGTAGAATGATGGTTTCCATGAAGGCGTAGTGACAGGAAGGAAGTGTAGTAACTGTTAGATGATAGAGAATGGTGAATGGTTACTCTACATCTTAACAAAATTAAATTCAATTCTATGCTCTATATATTTGATAAAACAAAATAAACACAAACTTGCATGCACATGCACATACTCATATGCATCATCTCCCTTCCACCCCAGGGATTTTTATCACATTGTGTTTTGTAGAGAATTTTAATTTGCAAGAATTATAATTTGTATGTGATTCCATGAACTACAAATAGAAAGATAAATACTAGTCTAGAAAATGTCCCCTCACTGCTAGGGTGACACTTTGCTCTTACATTTGTGGAGAACAACTAGCTCTTCATCATTAAAATTCAATGGGTGTTCATCATAGTTCCTGCCTGCAAGTCATATTCATAGTTTCTTTTTATTACATGAGTGTTAATGAACTTCCCATTGCTATAACAAAATGCTTGACACAATCAACTTGCAAAGAGCAATGATTTGTTTCCACTCATGTAGGGCAAGGGACGTGGGGAAATAAAGGGCTGGGGAACCCGTGTCCAGACCTCGATGGCACTGGACAAGTGGATGCAGAAGACTGTCTCATGACCCCACAGGCAGCTGCAGGAAGGGCATCGGGACCTTGTAAAGCCACTGGATCCCGCGTGGGGGTGGGGGTGGGGATGAGGAAAGCAAGCAGTCTCAGTGGTTCTCAGCCTCCTTAGGCATCACAGGACACTGCTGGATACCACAGAAGAGCTGAAAACAAAGGGGGGCGTGGCCTGGGGGCAGCTGGAGGGAAGGCCTGCTGGGGTAGTTCCCATGCAAGGGAGTCCTTGGTCTGGTGGCTGCTGGCTGCTGGGCTTAGTGGGGATTGTGGCTGGGATGCAGAGAGGCCTCCCTGGTAGAAGATTAGACACTGCTCTTTAGGGGAAGGCCTATTCCATTGCTCCAGCACGGGAGTACAGATGAGAAGAGGCAGTCCATTGGTTTTAGTGTTTATTGCAGAGAAGTAGAGAGAGGGAGAAAGTAGAGAAGTAGAAGCCGGCCATGACCACCTGGAGAGAGGGGGATGGGAATGGGGAGAGAGGGGAGCAAGCAGACAAGAGACAGAACAAGAGAGCAGCAGCTAGAGAGTAAGAGAGAGGAGGGGGGGCAAACAGCCCTTTATAGTGAGCCAGTCTACCTGGCTGTTGCCAGGTTACCATGGGGAGGGGGGGCATACCTGGCTGTTGCCTGGTGATTGTGGGGGTGGAGTCCAGTCAGAATACCAGTGGCTTGGGACATGGCCTTACCTGACTGATGGCCACAGGATTATGGAGTTGAGGGCCTCATGGTTTGTCAGGAGCATAGTGTCTGGGAGCATGGGCAAACAGACCTTCCATCCCTCATAGATTAATCTCTATTGGATTGCTGGAATTTAAACCTAGCTCAACCAGCACACAGACTGCCTTTCACGGTTCAACACACTCATGGTTTCAGGGGTTTCTGTCCATGCTTGTTTGGGCTTATTGCTTTGGGCTTGTGGTAGCCCAGCACTTGAGAGAGGGTACACTGACAGAAACGGTCTTTTGGTTTCATGCCTGGTGGAAAGTAGGGAGACAAAAGGGACTGAGATGCCAACATCCCTTCAAGGATATGGCTCAGTGACCCAACTGCCTTCTTAAACCAAGTCACTAAGTTAATCCCTCCTAATAGCACCCCACAGACTGGTGGCTAAGTCTTTTGTAAATGACTTGTAAGGGACATTTGAGATCCAAACCAACATAATATAGAAAAAGATGTACACACTTAGTATTGGAATTTCTGTCATATACATTTAGTGTATATGGTATACTAGAAAATATTAAGGAAAAGTTAAGAAGAAAATTTATTCTCTCTCTCTCTCTCTCTCTCTCTCTCTCTCTCTCTCTCTCTCTCTCTCCCTCTCTCTTTCTCTCTCTTTCTCTTTTCCTCTCTATTTTCTCCTTGTTGCTCAACCTCTCTTTTCCCTCCTCTCCATCCCCCAACATGGTCTCATTTTGAGCCCTTGTTGGCCAAGAAGTCACTATGTCAACCAGACTGTAGCCAAATTTGTAGTGACTGTCTTTGTCACTGCCTCCTGATGGTTCAAATTGCAAGTTATACATCATCATACCTGGCAACAAGTACTTTTCACCTCCAGCAAAGACTTTGCCAAAATTTTAAAACCAATTTAACTTCCTGTGGAAAAAGAAGTAAGATATCAAAAAATTCAAGAGCTTTAACTACTGTTAGTCACCTTGTAAATTATAATGTTATTTTTGTTTAATTATAAGAACAGTATATCCTTAGTCTGAAGACATTGTTTTAAGCATCTTTTGTACTTTAGTATATTATATAAATGCATGTATTTTATATATCATCTATAAATTTTAACTCATAAAATGTTACAAATTAACTTGAAATTATTTATTTTATTCCTTGAGATTATAACACAACTTAGCTTTAAAATCTAATGAGCAATGTTTCTATAAAATATATATAGCATTCTAACATATCCTAACAGTTGAATATGATCAATATTCATTACATGAATCCATAGTATGAGTTGGTTATAATGTACTTAAACCTTTTGATTTTGATGGTCATTAGCAAGGTTGTTAGTTTGTCAGTTAAGAAATGTAAACAAATAAAATATCCATTTTTTAAAAGAAAGGTACCAATATCAACCTTTAACCTTCACAGGTGTGTACATGCCACTGAACATGTCAACAGATACACATAAAAGAAAGAAGGAAAGTACAGTATAAACACACTATATACATGAATGGACATTAATTTTTAAATTCTAAGTTGAAAACCTTCAAAGAACACTTGTAGTCATCCTCCAGATAAATAACTTTCATGTTTTTAGTTTGCTTTATAGGTCTTCTTGTGTGTGTATTTAAGGTACATGGTATGGCATTGTAGGAGAGCTGTTGATAATAAATAAGATAACTATTGAAGTGAAAAAAATGTGATTCTTTACTTGGATATCAGTGTGGTAATGAACACTGGTAACCTCAGAACTCAGGACATGGAACAAAGAGGGTCAGGGGTTCAAGAGTATTCTCAGCTACAGAGCAAGTTTAAAGCCAGTCGTGACTAGGTAAGACACTCTCAAAAAACAACAACAAACAAACAAAAAAAAAAAAGAAATGTCTAAAACATATCTCTCCAGTTAGCCTTATCTATGTGTGCACAACAGGCATGTACTTTGAGCTAGTCAAAGCTGTGGAGAACCCTGGAAGCAGACAAAAGGCCAAGGTGAGCTGGGGAATAAAGCAAAGAGCTGGTGGCTTAAGAAGAGAATGAAAATTCAAGCATGAAGTGATGATCTCTCAGAGCATTATCAAAGAGCACACTTACAGACTTATATATTATTCCAAGGGCCAAAGGAGCTATAGAAACAGACCTATAAAAGGCAGAAATAATCTACTCTACATTTTACAAAACTTTGGTATGTGCTATAGTTTAGATGTGGACCATATCCCAACAGCCTGAGTATTGGAGTCTTCTCTGCTTTTGACTCATTGGATTGTGTGCACTAGAAAGGATTGTGAGACCTATTCTCTCCCTAAGTTTATCATCTGGGGTATTTCTTAAAGGAATAGAATGCAGACTGGTATAGAATCGCTCCAGTATAGAGAATGTATTTGCAAGGGACAAGGGTATAAAATGAAAACCATTAAGAAGCTCTTTCATGATCTAAACCTTAGGTGAAGGCTGGGACTCAGGTAGTTAGGCAGTCTCATTAGAGGCAGGAACAGATTGAACATATATGTCTTGAAGGCACAGCTTCCCACAATAGATCAAAAGTGAAGGGCTAAGGAATGGGAAAGGTCAAGAGTTATTTTCAGATTTCTAACTTTGGCAATGGTTAGTGATGGCGCCATTTATTTTAAATATGGAAACACTGATATAACTCTTCCTATAAAGAATGAATGGATCTTGTTTCCAGAATGCAAATTTCAGAAATTCCTCTGACACATTCAAATAAGCAAGTAGGATATATAACTTTGGAGCCGAGAAAAGAAAGCTGAGAAAGAAATATGAATGTGAGTCACCGGAATACAAATGATTTTGAAAGTCATAGGAATGAATGAGATCACCTAGGCAAAAGTAGAGTAAGAAAGGAAAAGGCAGCTGAGGGGTGAACTCAGAGCAAGTTTGATGGAAATAGTCCATAGAGAAGAAGCAAAGGAACCAAAGAGCTGTACAGTGCGAGGAATTGACAATGAGAGCTTGTTGTTCCTTAAGAGGAGAGACAAGGACGTCAGTCAGGAACTGCTCATCTCTGCAGGCCATTGCTAAAAACCTAGGAAAGAACAACAAGAAAATGAATCAGGGCGCTAGAAAGATCACATAGTGGTGATGAGCATGGCTGCTTTTGCAGAGACACTGTGCTCAAGTCCTGGCACCTTCATGGTGGCTCATAACCATCTATAACTGTAGTTCCAGAAGTTCCAGTGCCCTCCTCTGGCCTTCATGGGCACCAGACAGGCACATGGTGCAGACATACATACATGTAAAACACACATACATGTAAAATATGTTATTTTTAAAAATCAAAAATTAACCAGGTAACTCACAGAAAGTGCTTTGTTGTTACTCCCATGAATAAATATGCTGGGCTGGCACATTGCATTTTGAACTTCCATTGTTAACCAGTGGCTAAGCATCAGTTTGATTTCTCTCTACCATTAGCCATGAGTTTCAGTCTGTGTTTCTTTGTTAAATTACTAAATATGGGGTTGCATTTAGAGGGTTTCAAGGGGCAAGAGTTGATTGTTTTTCAATACAGGAAAAATATTCAAGCACATACTTAAAATGCTAAAAATGGTATGGTAAAGGGAGAAGGAAGAACACAAAAGGAGGATTCCCTTGTGTTGTATCTTCACTGTAAGTTCCCATTTCTTCTTGCTGAATTGGCTTTATGACCACAGCCTCTACAATTCCCAAACACAATCTGAATGGTCAGCTTTCTTCATATACAGAAGGGTAATAAAAAAGACATTGATCTGGGCAGTGGTGGTGCACTTGGGAGACAGACGCAGAGGCAGGCAGATTTCTAAGTTCAAGGCCAGCCTGGTCTACAGAGTGAATTCCAGGACAGCCAGTGCTATACAGAGAAAACTGTCTCAAAAAACCAAAGAGAGAGAGAGAGAGAGAGAGAGAGAGAGAGAGAGAGAGAGAGAGAGAGAGAGAGAGAGAACATTGTTATAGAAGATGATGGTAAGAAGATGAAAATACACCACTCACTAATTAACAAAAGCTGAATTTGAAATCTAATTTCCCAATCTATACACTGTCATGGACTATATGGACTCACATTTACAAAATGAAAGAAAAAAAGAAAGAAAGAAAGAAAGAAAGAAGAAAAAAAAGGAAGAAAAGAAGAAAAAAAAGGAAGAAAAGAAAAAAAGCAATATATGCCTGATTCTCAAGTTTGAGTAGGAACAAATTTTATTTCTGTGTGAATGTTTGATTCTCTTTTTTTTATTATTATTTTCTAAGTTTTTTTTATTTACAATCTAAATGATTTCCCCTTTCCCGTTTCCTCCCTCCCCGAAAGTCCCATAAGACCCCTTCCCTCCCTCTGTTCCCCATTCAACCCCCTCTCGCTTCTCTGTCCTGAATGAAATGATGTGAGTACAGCAATCTTCATCCCACCAAAATTATATGTAACATTCTTATAAGTACCGGGTCACTTCATGGAGTTCTACCTGTAAGACATTCCTTCAGCATTCAACATCCCACCAATATGGTCCAAGTTCCAGTGTGAGATATATGGTACAACTCTTTGGTTTAAGAAGCATCCTCTTGGGCTTGAGAAATGCCTCAGTGGTTAAGAGCACTGACTTGCTCTTCCAGAAGTCCTGAGGTCAACTCCCAGCAACCACATGGTGGCTCACAATCATCTGTAATGGGATCCAAACCCCCCTTCTGATGTGTCTGAAGACAGCTACTGCGTACTCATATACATAAAATAAATAAATGCTTATAAAAAAAAGAAGCATCCTCCTTTCAGGCTGTTATTTTCATTTGTAAATATAACATTTAAACTACAGCGACAATTTGGAAAGGTAGAATTTCAAAATTACAAACAAGGTTATCAGTTGTAGAATACAGACAAAAAGAAAGATATGAGAAATTAGCATACGTCTTGGTTATCTATTGCTATGAAATGAAGCCACACAACGTCTAGTAGAGTATAGTAACAACATCTTCGAATTTCTCTTACTTCTGAGGGCTGTATCAAGTAGGTCTTATTATTGGCACCTAATGTATTAGCTGTTAAACAGTGGCCAGGACTGCTATGAACTGGAGACTTGACTGGGCAGCATGTCTAGGATGTACGATGACTGACCTTCTGTGTCGGTTAAAATTTTATTTACAGATTCTCCTACTTTCACCTTTCACCTGCTCTGCAAAATTGCATATGAGTCCTGCCAGGGATTTTTATTTGCCAGCTGCCATCAAAGTTTTGTTATTAGAAGTCACTTGAGAGATATTGTAGGAGGAAAGGGCATTGACTCTTGGACCACATGTGCCTGATTTGGGAGGCTTCTGCCATGTTCAGTGTTTCCAGCATTGATGTCTATGATATATGGCCAGCAACAGTATTGAGAAATAGTAGTGTTTCCCAATACTCTTCTTGGGTACTTTTTCAGGAAGCCTCTTAGATGAGATGTGTCACTATAAACAGTTTCTCCCAATATGTTAAAAGTCAGGACTCTGAAAATGTACAGAAATTCCCACCACTGAATATTTATGAATACTCCAGCAAGATCTGGACTTAAGCCCAGTCTACAAGGATGGGTCAGGAAGTTGTAATCTGGCATACTTTTGCACCCAGTCTTACCTTTAGTGATAATGATTACCATACATCATACTATATAATATTTATTTTTATAATAAATGTTGTCTCTTAAATTTATATTCCTGTGCTGGCTGGTTTATGCTGACTTGACACAAGCTAGACTTATCTGAAAATAGGGAACCTCAACGGAGAAAATATTTCCATGAGATCTACCTATAAGGCACTTTATTGATCAGTGATTAATGTGAGATGGAACAGCCTATTGTAGGTGGTAATATCCTTGAACTGGTGGCCCTAGGTCCTATATAAAAGCAGAATGAGGAAACCATAATGAGCAAGGCAGTAAGTGCTCCTCTCTGACTTCTGCATCAGCTCCTTCCTCTGTATTTCCTGGTTGAGTTCCTGCGATAACTTCCTTCAATGATGGGCTGAGATGTGGAAGTGTATGACAAATACCCACCCTTCTTCTTGCTTTTGGCCATGGTGCTTCATCAAAACAATAGTAACCCTAAGACTATTTAACTTCAGTATTAATCAATTAATTTAACAAATTACAATTTCTGTTATAGTTAATAATTCCATACACTAAACTTTCTACCACCAGACACTTGGACAACACTATATTTGAACTTACCATAACATGTATGATTAACCACACTAGATTTTTAAATTTGCTCATTTATCAGTTATGTTTATGTAATTCTGCATTCCTTTTATACATTTAGCCATTGAATCACCTTAACTGACTATTTTCCTTATGCCCAGAACTGTGGAAATCCTTTTAAGTGTGTAAATGTATTAAAAGGCAGGTTCATCTATCAGTGAACACACACTATTGAGACTTGTACAATCAGAAATGAAAACAGGACAAATCTGTTAAATTGAACATAACTGGACAAAATAAGGTTCTAAATATATAAAATTTCGTGGAATTCAAGAAAAATATCCCAAGAGGATTGGTTTATAGTTCAGATTTTGACTTATCAAAAACTACAGTTTGTGGTTGCTGAACATTTTCAGAATGGGCAACTATCATTTATGCATGTCAGAAATTCTTCAGAGATACTATCTCTGTAAAAACAACAATTTCCATTTCTGTGTTAAAAATTTTGCCACCTTCTCACTCAACAAATAGGAGACATACTGTGATTAGTATATTCAGGAGTTCTCCTGTATATACCTAGCATCCAAATTATGTCTATTTTGACCTAGGCTATATTTTACTGGTTTTAGCATCTTCAGCTCAAAGCCCAAAGGGACTAAGGTTAGCAAGGTAGATATAAGCAATCTTTGAGATAAGAAGAAGCAAACTTTAATGCATGCCCAAAGGCAGAATGCCAAGCCCCAACAGGCATATTTTAACAACAGGGTAGGACTAAAGCCGACAACGAGGCTATTTGGCTTGCACAGGCCATTATTTCTTTACACATATTCTACAGAGTAATTAAATTCTGAGCAGCATTAGAGTTCTTTTTCATATCAGCGATAAAGAGGCTGGGGAAAATACCCTATCATATGATCTGCTTCTAAGTGAGGAGATAAAAGTAAATTGTAAAATGAGAGTCTCACCTGGGACTCCTGCTGGAGTAAGTCTTCCCTGAATGAAGATCAGGAAATCATCTTTGACTAAGGGGACAAACTGGATTCCACTCAGAGAATTGGCCTTAGGAAACAGTGGTAAGGAAGGTACATTAGCATTTTAAAAATCCCCTTTGAGTCAGAGTACAGAAAGTTACCAGAGAATGATTAATTTTTCTGCTATATAATTAATGTGAGTCTGTAAGCCTTTCCAAATAAAGGAAGGTAACACACTGAGATCCCCAAATGTGTACACAAACACTAGCTAACCTCATATTGTCTCAAATGACAGTTGCTTTTCTACCCTTCATTCATCTCTAACCACTCCCTGATGACTGTCTTAAAATATTAAATTCATTTCAAATCATTATAATAGTCATTTTTATGCCTTTTCCTTCATCTGTAAAGATGGCACCACAACCAGAAATAAAGTTTGAGTTCTGGCTTCAAAAAATAAGCATTCATTCAAATTCTAATTAAATTACTTTGCTGAAGCCTATTTGAAACAATTAGTTATTGGAGCCAGTAGTAATCAGAGATTATGTACACTGAATGTTCAGGCAGTCCAGAATTCTGAATAGAATGTGCAAATTACAAGATAACTGCTTAAAAGATATTAAAGAACATTTTCCTCCTAAAAATGTCATTTATAGAAAATGTTACTTCAAATCTCTTCAAAGAGGAAGGAGAGGGAATGTATGATGTGTCTTGAAAGAAGTTTGGGTAATAAAGGTACTTATGAGAAAATAAAAACCGTACAACATACAGAAAGCAAGAATGTGATCATAGTACCTGGCACTTGCAAGAGGAAGTTTCAGAAGCAGACTATTAGCATGTTATTCTGTATTTGTGTTACCTAAATTCCACATGTGATGACATGTATAACTTGTGATTCTAAGGTTGTGATTACAGAAATTAATCATTATTTCAATTTTATTTTGATGATGAGCATGAAAAACGCATGTCCCTCCTTTGTTCTTTGGATTATTTGCATCAAGTCCAGTTTTCTTTGCATATCAGTTAATACAGGCCAAAATGACTGTCTGTGTACTAAATGAATGAGAAGGAATTTTCTTAAGAATTTAAGCATGCAGTCTTCCTGGCAAGGATGAGTTTTTGAGCTGCATTGTTGAAGGAATAAAAGAGCAAAGATTTAAAATAAAAAACAAAACTGGAAGTCCACTTGAGGAAGATGCCAACCACAGGTCATTTGCCCAGCTGTTATGACATAATTAGTCCTTATATCAAAGATTTTATGGTCTTATTTTCCAATGAATCTTTTCTAAATATAACCTGTTCATTAGTAGAGTAGGCCTGCATCACTAACAGCTACAGTGCTTAATAACTAACCCGGGAAAGACTCCCCTGTATTGTCCCTATTTATAGTGATTGCTTTCTTTATCTACTACTAGACAATTTCCTACAGCATGGTAAATTTCTGAAATTATCCAGAAGGTTATGCATCTAATTGGGATACAATCTGGGTCACTTATGGCCTCCAATGATACTCATATAACCGTTAGTTTATTATCACTGTGGAGATTTCCTCTGGCGTTGGCTACATTTTTATTCATATAACATCTGAGAGCTATTGGGTTTTTTATTCATTCTCTCTGTTGACACAGTGATAGAAGAGAAAGAAGGTCTACAGAGGGAAAGAAGGAAATCTTTATATGAAACATATTTCATACTTCTTAATGTTTATTATCTGTCAAGTGGTTACATACTCCTTTGCTCAAATAAATCCCTTTCTGTAGATAATCCTCACTCACATGTGTGTGTTAAGGATTGACCTCAGAGCTGCACGAGCAAGTGTACTATTTATTGCACTGTGACCCATACCTGTTAGACATTTTGAATACGCAATACAGTTTTCTTATTTGCTTATTCATAGACTTGGGAATTTGTATATCTCATATCTATGAATTATTCTTCACTTACAGAAACATGTAGGTATTTTCATTATTGTTCTGTTCTAAACTTTTGTAAACTAAAGTCTCCAATTGAAATATTTACCTGCAATATAAACTGATAAACAGAAAAAAAAAGAAAATATGCCAATGACTACTCCAAAACTCACAATGAATATATCATTAGAATACTTTACATCATAAACTTTCAAATTTTATGGTAACTTTAAAACTGAGGCAGTTGTTATCCACTTGGAGAAGCATGTGCCTCTATTAGAACACTTTCAGCGTGAATTCTCCTCTTTTCAACAAAAATATTTTGAAGAAAAGTGAGTATGCCCAGAAATACTTCTAGTCATCATTTTTAACTTTTGGGCAAGGGACTCATGACCTTGAGCTAACCATACCCCCAAAATGTGTTTGTCAGTTTTCTTTCTTATGGCTCTACACTGGGCATTCTCTCAAATATACCTCTTAACTGAGCATGCTTAGGAGAGTGCCTGTCTGTAATTTTTTTTTTCTTTTTGAATATGTCTACCTCCTGAGGTGGTTACAACGAGAATGGCCCCCATAGACTCCTGTACTTGAATGTTTTGTCAACAGTTGGTGAAACTGTTTGGAAAGGATTAGGAGGTGTGGCCTCTTTAGAGGAGGTGTGAGACTGGCAGGTGGTCTTTGGGACTTCAATACCCACATCATTTCCAGTTAGCTCTCTTTCTCTCTGCTTCTTACTGGTAGATCAGATATAAGTTCTCAGTTACTGCTTAGGCACCAGGCCTGCCTGATTACCTGACCGCTGCCATGCTTTCTGTGATGTTCATGAACTCTAACCTTCTGAAACTTGAAGCAAACCCTTAATAAGCTCTTGTTTTGATAAGTTTTCTTGGTCATGGTATCTCTTCACAGCAATGGAAAACTACCCAAGATCTGTCTCAAATAAAACTCCCATGCTCCCTGTATGTGAGGAAACCGCTGCATTGGAAATAGTGCACCCGCTTGCCCAATTGGTTTTAGATGATAAATTGCTCCTCCCTTTTTTTTCTTGGTCTGACTTGTGATGGCTCTGTACTCACCAAGATGCGAATCCATGGTGCTGAATTACACAGTGAGTTGGGGAACACTGGTACCCACAAAACGGTTATTTCTACTGTAACTCATCAGTTAGCTCTTACCATGATCTCCCTTATTGGCTGGTTGCTGATTTCATTCCTTCAGGCTTCAGAACTTCAAGAGGAACGCTGACTCAAAAGCTAGATGTCCCAAGGCTCAATATTGAGAAAATATGCTGAGTCAGTAATTAGTAAACAGATTATGTAAATAGAATTCCTAAATAAAGTGCTGACATGTAAGTATCAAAGCTTACCTAGCCTGGGGCTCTCCAATTAATTGCAGCATACTGAAAGGTAGATTGCTAAATCATTTGTTTTTAGGGAGTATCAAGGGTTTATGCAGTGACTGTATTAATTAGTTCATGAAAACATTTATGTTACCATCATAAAGCCAGGCAGAGAATTTTTTAAAAAGGGAAAAAATTTTAAAAAAAAGAAAGGAAAATCTTTAATTCAAACATTAAAATACAAAGCATCCTATAGATGTTGAATAATAGAAGTGGCAGTGATTTGGAGGTGACCTGTAGTTAAAACACTTGCTTCACACATTTCATCCAGATTTCAGCTTTTGTCACCTCAGGAGTTATGTTCTCTGGGATCAGAGTGGTCAGCTGCCATGTGTCACTTGGAGCATGACAATTCCTTTTCTTAGAACCACATTGGTCCAGGAATAATAACAAATCACTGACTGGAGCCTGTGTGTAGAAATGAAAAGTATCCCTGTGTGCCTCTAAGAGAGTGTCCTACCCCTCCTCTCTTTGGAACCCAGGGAAGTCCCTTAACCGTGGAGAGCTTGGTCTTGAGCTGCAGAAGGAGAAACTGTGTCTTCACAAATGATACGTGATCACTTCAGAAGAGAAGTTGCAAATGCACACAAGTGGCTGAATGTATAAACACTTTGCCTGGCAATTATATATGTGACAGATTCATTTATCTACATGTGGAGTCTTAATTTATACCTGCACTTCACAGTTAATTGTTGAAGTGTTCTTTTCTGCAGTAACAGTGGGGCTCATTTTTTTTTAGGATATCCTGAAACAGAAATCATTTTAAAATAAACAGCTATGCCATTTATTACCCTATCAAAACAGTACTGAAAAATGCCGAAGAGAAAAGATAACAGAGAAGAGAAGGTAAACATCATTTGTGTGAAGAAATTAAAACATCAATTACTGAAAGTCTGAATGATACATACCACCCTCTTATTTCTAAGCCAAAAGCTGATAGAGCTTACAAATAATCCTTGCAGGAAAGTTTAAAGAAAACACTTTTATGATGATGGTATTATTTTGACTGACTTAAACTGATTTAAACATGAAACTTTCCTGCAAGCTTATATTATTTCAGTATAGTTTTTCAAAGTATACTTTAATAAGTATATTTAAATGTTTAACCTTCTTTCTAACCCACCACCCTTCACATATAGTGTAGAGGAAAGGTTAATAGGGCAAAGGAGGCTGTGAACCTGTCTAGGAATAAGACTTTAGGGTGAATCCAATCTGCTTTGTCCATATTTCAGTTCAGTTCACATGAATCAGCAGTGGTATCTTGATCTACTTGCCAACACCATTCATAAATCAGCAATGTCAGTTCAATCCAGAAGAAACTTTGAGGCTCTTCCAGTCAGACTAAGTAAACAGAAGCAGCAAGAAGTTGCTGAAACACCAGCAGAAGTTCTTTGGTACGTTTCTCTTTATGAAGTCATGACAAAAAAATGATCAACAGAGAGTGGCAGGGTGAACCAATACCACACAGTGTTGTCCACTGTCTGATGGATTATATTTATACCCTTTCCAAACATCACATGTTCTCTTATGTGTCCACTCTAGCAAAACATCACATGCCCTTTTTCCAGGCAGCCTCCAAAAAAATACCATATGTCTGTTCTCTGCAAAACATCCTCCTACATATCTGCTTCAACAAAAACATTCTCTCATAGGAAAGTTTCTAGAAAAACATAACATGAGACAACTGTGTTTTCAAGGAAACCAGAAATTTCCACTTCACATTCCTAATACTATAACCAAAATACTACCATACATGAAATAACTCACATTCTTCTTATCTTCAGTTGCTCATCTTCTGTATAATTATTGTCATACCTTTCATTTATTTGGTGTTGTCTCTTCAATTCCTCTACAAACATTATATTTGCTACTAAAAACTGAAATAACACAGCAAATATTTTGATTGCAAAACTTTGAAGACCAGAATTATAATTATTTACCCCAATTTTATACCAATGTACTAACTTTATACTCTTCAAGATATTGTATTTCATCTCACAGACCTTAATGCTCAATATCACATGGGATGTTTCAAGTCTTACTGGCACTTCTTGGAGTCAAATTTAAAAAGTAAAAGTATATTGAGGTCATTCAAACTATATAGATTTCCTGATGAATAGTCAGAGACAAGATCAGAAGATAATCCTGGGAAGGAGGAGGATAGGAGGGAGACCACAAAATTCAAATGATGAACATGATTATCATGCACAGGTTATTCAAAGTTATTGCTGTACAGCCATCCTTCCTTAGCACACAGCAGCTCTTCCAAATTGCTGCATTAAATTAACAGCAGGAAAAAAGAGCAGTGTAAGGTTTATGCTTGAACCCAGTCTTTGCTATAATCATTCCCTATCCTAGTGAAGATTTTGCCAGTAATATACATAGAACCTGCAGGTACATAGGAAGAATACACTTCTGCTTTCCACTGTGATCTCTCTGCATATCAGTGTTCCTTTGTCATTCTCTTTTAAGTCAGGAAAATATGCAGCTTCAGAGATATGTAGAGTATACCAGCCCTCTCTCTATCCATGTGTCCAGATCCCTCTCCTCCTGTAGGCAAAGCCAGTTCTGTTCTCCCATATGCTTTAGCTTCTATCTTCTTGCTGTAAGTCTCCTGGTGGTGTGGATAGTAGTTAACTACTCCAGGAAACTCTCTTACATGAATAAATTAGTAACAACAATTATTATCACAATACAGTTTCACCAATATTATTAATTCTAATATTTTGTGATTCACAGAGACAAAAATACAGGGCAACAATTTCATTAAATTTTACATTTATATACACATTTAATAAGAAAGAACAATATGAATTTGGATAAGATAAATTCATCTGTAGAAAATTTTCATATTTAGTATATTTAATGAGTTTTGTGGATGTTATACAAGTCTAAGTTTTTATATTATGGCCACATCTTTTCTCTTCGATAAATACCTAGTACTCTGCATTTCAAATGTCACATTCCCCTAAGTGTGTAGCTATAGAGTACAAAAAGGGAATAGGAGAAGGTGTCAAAAAGAACTATGAAGTGATTGTCTGGAAAACTCAGGGGCAGAATATTTCAACACTGAGTGCTCACAGCAACTTGTTTTCTGCATCATCGCAAGTGAACAATAGCTTAGCTTCTCTCCTGTTGCATCAGCATTAACACAGAGAAGAATACTTCCATGACAGGCTGTATACCCGTGTGCATGTGTGTGCACATACAAGCTGCCACTCATTATAACCAGTCAACACTTCTCTCTATGTCTAGATATTTCTCAAAACGCATTCTGCCACTTTCCAAATTCAACTATTGGAACTTTGGTGAGCGTGGGGTTTGTAAGTTCTGTAAATGTAAATGAGTTGCAATCTATAGTTCCAAAATACATTCAAATTATCTTTCTATACCTATTTTCTTCCCATTTCATATTTTTACTTCAGAATATATTTTTGAGACCTTCCTAGAAGTGCCAGTCATGCCATCCAGCTTTACAGTGGGTAGAGTGGCCCCTTGCCTTCCTCAAATATTCTGGGGGACTTTATCTTGATCTAGGGCTTTACAAATATAGTTTCAGTCTACTATTCTGTCTCTGGCCTTTGTGAGTCATGCTTTGCTCTGATCTTTCCTCCTTTAGGGGCAGACAGACATACCAAGTGCCCCAAGGATGAGACATGGATTTTCCTTGCCCAGAGCCATTAGATCAAAAGCAAAATCCAAAGTCATATCCACTGAAGATTGAGAAGCAGGCTCTGAATGTTCACTCAGGGATTTAAAATGGCATTTAATGTTTCTTCTATAGAAGGTCTCCCTCCTTCTACAGACAACTGTTACTGTAAGTCCCTCCATAAAGAAGATATTTCTAGAGCCAATTATCTTAAGCACCTTAATGATTTTATCCAAACTCCTCCTGATTGCAGACTGTATATTTACTAAATTACACTTTCTTTTAATAATCAGCATATTTGGATAAGACTGAAATTTACATATAACGTAGTTGCATACTCATTTTACAGCTCTATTATACACATAGAGATATACACACAAATTTACACACATAGTTAATGGGCTACTAAATGGAAAAACTAAAATATAAACAGGATGAAGAGGTCCTAACACTAAGTAATTGGACAGATGTAAGAAAGGGCTAAATTTTTAAAATAAAATCTGGCTATGTAATCCTATCTGAACAGAAGGACCTCAAACATTCAGTGATTCTCCTGCCTCTGCCACCTGAGTTTATAGCTCCATCAAATCAAGATTTATGACAAAAATTGTAGGCTTCCTATATCTCTGGCATCTACCCAACTTGACATTTTTATTACTAATTAAGGAAAAATGGGAGAGAAATAGACTAAAATACATTGTATAAAATTCTCAAATAACCAAAAATATTTTAACAGAAAAATAAAAAGTAGTTCATGTTTAAACATATCTAAGTGCAGTGCAAAAAGTTAAAAGGTGGTATGTGTTTCTTTACTGGTCCACATACAGATTTTGCCATCTATTATAATACTAATGACCACATAACAAACATTTATCCTAGTAATATTGTATTGAATATATAGTTTAATCTTCCCAACTCCATCAGGCATTTATATCATTGTTATCAGTAAATTGAGTCAAAAACAGTTAATGATAATTTTCTGAAAATCACTTTTTTAAAACACAATCATTTCAAAACATTTTTTTCTAAGCAGTAATGTCCCCTTCACTTGCAGTATATTCATAAAAGAATACTGGAGTTTTAGTAAAATCTGTCTTGATTCTGTCTAAAGTAATATTTAGTTGGTCAAATGACCATCAAAACTAAAGACTACTCCTTGTTTGATTAGGCTTTACATGAGACTAAGTTCTGCAGATTTTAAATCACTTAAGAAGTGGGAATCTTCTAGCCTTCAGCCATTTTTCCTTTTACACTTTACCTCTATCAACATTTTGAATGTAGTTATCCTAGGAGTGAGCCCTGAAAACTAAGAGTTGTATGGTGCAGCTATTTAATGTATATTGAGAAGGTGAAATACAGAAGTCTGGTCTCCCAAGTGTTTCATAAAATAGAGATGGCATACCAACTTTTGCATTCACATGAAGGAAAAAAACTTTTTTTTCTGCATGTGTTTTAATTTATGTGCATGTTTTATCTATTATTTGAAGTTAAATTAATTTTAATTAAATATTTAAGTCCACTGTACTGCTTAATATATAAATTATATTGTCTTTGCTATTACCTTAAGATAGAAGGTATATTACAGTGAATAGTCTCATTTCATTCAAATATAATAGTACAGTATTACTTCAGAGTTCTCAGAAGAGATCCTCAGAGGTAGAACCATCAGGACACATAGCATATGGTGTCATAGAATGAGATATTTCTGCTCTTTAATGGATGGCATCAAGTTTGATTAATCAGATTAACCATTTCCTACAGAGTAAAAAAAATAAATTTCTCTAATTCGCTGTGGAACTTAATATCTTTTTGTGTACTGTCTACTCTCCTCTTTTGCTTACCCATAGCTGATGTGTTCTTTATGAATGATTATAGTTATATTTCTTCTCTCTCTCTCTCTGTCTCTCTCTCTCTCTCTGTCTCTCTGTCTCTCTCTCTGTCTCTGTCTCTCTCTCTCTTTCTCTCTCTCTGTGTGTGTGTGTGTATGTGTGTGTGTGTGTGTGTGTGTGTATGTGTGTGATATGTATGAATGTGAGTGTGGACACGCATATGATACTGTGCATGGAGAGGTCAGAGGAAATTTGGGAGTTCTTTCCATCTTGTTTAGTTATGCTTTGTTTATGTCATACTGTATGTACACTTCAGGCTAATTGTCCCACAAGTTTCTAGATAGTCAGTCTCCACCCCCTATTCTACTTCAGATCTGAGGAAGTTACAGATATTCACCATCATATCTACACTTTTTAATAATGAGCTTCAGAGACTGAACTCCATATTTAGTGTGAACTGAATTTATTATTATATCTTTCTTTTCATAGTTTCTGTCTGAATGTAGTAAAAAATTACAAATAATATTTTATCCTATTTTTAGTTAATCAAATTTGTTTTCAAATGTATATGTTTACACATGTATATGTAGAGAATAAGGCAATGAAATATGCTTTATTCTTAGAACTGATTAAATTTTCCAGCACAGTTGATTGACCAACACATGGCCCCACACATATTTAACATTAAATTTGTAGCACACATATCGTTGCAAAATGATTTATTATCCTAAAACATGGTATATTTCTATAATACATGTTTTTATCTAGCAGAGAATCACTGTCATTATTATATTTTAAATATAATTTAAAATATTTTCTGTTATGCTAACAAAATAATGAAATTAGAATAAATTCAATACTTTACCTTTTTTCTAAGTCTAATGTTTCTTAATAAAAACCACACTGAAACAATATGTAATCACATTTATTAACTTTTTGAAGTACAGCATTATGAAGTGAAGCACACATTTCTGCAATAACTATTGCATGTTAGTGGATTCTAA
The DNA here is from genome assembly GCA_036184795.1 of Tokudaia tokunoshimensis. Classification (NCBI taxonomy): domain Eukaryota; kingdom Metazoa; phylum Chordata; class Mammalia; order Rodentia; family Muridae; genus Tokudaia; species Tokudaia tokunoshimensis. The sequence goes on along the minus strand of BTHU01000016.1, from coordinate 70,341,620 downwards.
TAAAAAAAAATCCTTGGGTCAGCCACCAGATACCACTGTAAAAAGCATCCAAATCACAGCATATCCAGAATCTGCAGATACTCTTTTAAGTTTTAAATGGATGGGCTTGTAAGTTCTCATACTGATGCCAAGGTACATTGTTTGGATATGCCTATGTCATTTACGAGCGATTCCTTTTCAGTTTACCTCTTGATGTGACCACAGAAGGTCTATCAAGAGCAGAAGCCTATTAAAGAAACACTGGAGAGATTTGCTGGGATTGTGCCCTTTCGCTTAACATCTAGCTGTATTGCCCTTCCTTACAGGCAATTTCTCTGAGAAAAACCACTGCTTTCCTTGAGTAATCCATATGGGCAGGCCGTGTATTAGCCTGACCTGCTAAGGCTCCAGGTCACTCAATAACAGTGTAGGTCATCTTTCATACAGTGTCGGAGTCATGTCTAGGATTTATTTCCTATTCCATTGTCTGTCCCATGAATAAACTTAATTGAACTTGGCTATCAATACAACAGGAATGCTAAAGTCTGCACTGTTCGGCTGTTGAGTGTATTACCTTGAGTGAAAAACATATGTGCCCACCATAATGCCTCATCTAGATAACACACACCTCGTAAAGGACGTAACTTAGATGTCAATGGCTTCATTTTCCCTGTCATAAGCTTTGGCATAGAATTCTAGTACTAATCTCTCGTGTACAACTTCCAGGAGTTGATTCTCTTTATCTGACAAGTTCCGTGTTCTGTGAATAAGCTCAGATTCTGTGAATGACCTGGCCACAGGAGTCTTTTCCTGCTGAGCCATCTTACTGGACTTAAATATTTCATTACTGTTCACACTGAATACAAGTCACCTACTTATATTACTGAAACTATACTTATTGCATATTAAATATTTTAGATACCAACCAGTACCCCCCAGAGGTCCCAGGGACTAAACCACCAACCAAAGAGTACACATGGAGGGACCCAGCGCTCCACCTGCATATGTAGCATAGGATGGCCTTGTTGGATATCAATGAGAGGAGAGGCCCTTGGTCCTGTGAAGGCTCGATGCCCCAGTATAGGGGAATACCATGACAGGGAAGCAGGAGTAGGTGGATTGGTGAGCATGGGGAGTGGGGGATGGAATAGGGGGTTTTCAGAGGGGAAACAAGGAAAGAGGATAACATTTGAAATGTAAATAAAGAAATTATCTAATAAAAATAAATAAATTTTAAAAATATGCTTTTTCTTTTAATAGTGAAAGGGAGATTTTCTTAGAAACGTGTATTAAGGCAAAGACAGCATGAGATCCTAGAATAAATTTTTTAGTTTCAGGTAAAACAAATGTACAGAAGAGAAAGTTAGGAAAAACTGAACCATTCTGACATTGGAAAAGGAACATTGGAAAGATATATTTTTAAAAACACAGGTCAATTTTCCTCTAAATATTTAGAAAAAGTAACATGGGAACATATACGCAACTATACATAGGACATAAAAATCATGACATTTCTACTGTGCACATTAGGAACAACCACGGAGATAATGCAGCTCTAGAGAAGCTCACTAGGATTAACTCCAGGTCCAGATGGAGCATTCCAGTACTTGTTAAAATGAGATAAACATAGGAAAGACACTATAGAAACAGTAAAGAATGGGTTAAAACAGATTTCATGTGTAAAGAGAGCAGAGGACATATGGTGATACTGACAAATTGGGTTTGCAGATTTTTTTTTCCATAAAAGGAATACATAGCTACAAACAAAACAACCTTGGGAGAAATCATCAAAGTTCTTACTTTTTTTCATTCAGTTCCAGCAAAATATAAATAATTAGTGTATTCCTGAGGAAATAGGATTTTGTTTCTCCTTGCTTGTTTCATAGTGTATAATTTTCTTAGCAGAGTAAAAAGCTTTCAAAAATGCTTTCATTTTAACCACTTACAAAATAATCATCATCTACAATTTTGTGCCTGTTCTTATAGTAAGGTGAAGTTCAGTTCATACTACTTACACAAGAACAGTCAATATTTCATTGTCCAGATTTTACCTATAAAATCGACCTGTGTAAATCCCTTTTGTAATTCATGTCAGAAGAAAACCACTGAACATCCTGTGGATAGCAAGCCTAGTTGTCTGCTTTCCATGAGCAAAATGTGCAACAAATGTTATTTTGCTTTGCAAACTTCAATTTATAGTGAGACCGTTTCTATGCAGAAAGAGAATTACACTATGAACATCTTATTTTATCCTTACAACCTTCAATATTCTTTTTCCTTCTAGGCTTGCCCTTTCTCTTTTATTTTAGGTTTGCATTAGCTGTGCTTAGGCTATGCAACAAGCAGCCAAAGGTTCTTTGCTTTACACAGTCCCCATTCCATTTACCTTCCACCCACTCTGCCACCAATACTCTTAAGACTGGTTGTCACTTCCAGATGATCTTTCAAAAGCCCACTTCAAACCTCATTGCAGTGTACCTTACACACTACTGATCTCTTCAATACACACTACCAAATGCTCCTGCTCTCTCTCTCTCTCTCTCTCTCTCTCTCTCTCTCTCTCTCTCTCTCTCTTTCTCTCTTTCTCTCTCTCTCTCAGACACACACACACACACATGTATGCATGTATGTACTCTCTTTCACACACACACATACACACACACACACACACACACACACAGAGAGAGAGAGAGAGAGAGAGAGAGAGAGAGAGAGAGAGAGAGCATACAGTAATAACCTAGCATAGCAGAAAAAGAATTTTCAGTCTTCTCTCCTAACCTTACCTTTGTGCTCTAATCAAGATGATCTGTTCCTTTGTACCCAAATTTGGCATTATCACACCACCCACCATCTTTACCTGTTGTTCCCAATTCCTGGAAGGCTCTTTTATTTATTTATTTATTTTTTTGAACATCACATTCTCCATGAAAACTTTGCAGCCTCCAACCAACAATAAAGTATTCCATTAATTGCATTAAACCTATGCCACAGGTAAATTCATGTCAGAAGTGTCCTGTGTTTCCCATCTGAAGTCTCTCCTGGGTGACCTCCTATTTTGGTGATAACAGGTCTGGCCATGGCATCTGCTTAATCCAACAAGAAGAGACTGGCATTAACACATAGCTCTTTCAGACAAAACATTTAGCAGAAACAAAACAGATTTATCACATTTTCTACTTCCCTGTCAGTGACACAAGCATATCAGAAATGATAACATAAAGCACTTAATACAGTTCTCAGAATGCTGTAGATGCTTAATAAACTGTAAATATCTTGTTAGTGATATTATAAGAATACAACCACTGTAGGGCTGTTAGAACATAGAGTAATACAGATTGTACATTCAGACAAAGACTGGTAAAGTAGGAGATATTTCTTTGTGAAAGAAATTTTATACATCTAATAGTTAGATAGCACCAGGTTTTGCAGATTTTGCTGCAAAACATGACAGAAGAATAGTTGCCGGGCTACTAATTCTGTTAGATAGTAGAAGAAAAATATCAGGTTATTTTCCCAGCACTTCCTGTATGAAGCAGGCATAAGAAAATTCATCCTGGAATAACCACAAAATAGAGTCCAATTGAGTAGTTCACAAATCCAGTGTTAAATTTGTCTTAAGCAAGATCTAAAAGCTTAAGATAATGACCTCACACATCCAGCATCTCTTAGAGAGCATACAGTATAGACTCTTCTTGGAGCAAAACATGGAAGGAAAGAAGATAAAAGCAGAGGCATGCTCAGGTTCTGTACAAATTGAATTTGTATTCTGAACCAAGGTTGCACTTGAAAAGAACAATTGTCCAGAGAATAATAAAGACAACTTGAGAAAAGTGTTTGCTTGAAACCTAGCAAAAACTTCCAAAAAAAAAAAAAACCAAAAACAAAAACAAAAAAAGAAGTACTTGTAAATGACCCAGTTTATTGTGGTGTTCCACATGACAATAATAGCCAAAAACAGAAAAGATGGTTTGAGAAACTAATCCATTTTAAGACTAAGAGATGCAGTTTTAAATGGAAGGGTCACTGACAGTTTTTATTCATGCTCTTAATTTATAAGATGAATATACATATTTTTGCTTTTCATATGATAAATAGAATCTCTTTGTTGTACTCAAATGTGTTTGGAGCTGACTGGAATCTGGATTGAAAGATTAGTTTTGGTTTAATTAGTTTTGTTTTTCCTCAAGTAGGAAGTGTTCTCTGGTTATAACAATAAATTTAATGAAAATCTATTAATACTCTAAAGTCTGTACAGCATGCCAAATTTACGGTAATATTTCTCTTTAAATTCATTCTTCATAATCAGTAAACAATAAATTCTATTCTGTTTTCTATATTTTTGTATTAACAATATCTTTAATTTATTTGCTAAAATACTAAGGGCATGGATCAATATAATTAAAACCAATCCCTCCTTCTGTCCCCCCCTCTCAAATCTTCAGTGGGCATGAGTGGAAAATTAGGCTATCTGAACAAAATAATTTAGAAAAAAATAAAACTGGGGTGGCCGTGTTTATAATAAAAGAATCTTTCTAATGATATTACTCTGAGGATGCCATCAGAATATGATTATACTAGGCAGGATAACAAATATTAAGCCATCGACATCCACTCTCTGCCCTCTTGTGGTGGGTATTGCCAGCTGGCAAATATGGGGATCAAGTTATGAGTCAATCAGCAATATTGATCAGTTAAAATAATTCCCACATTGCGTTTATTATATCTGTAGGAAAATACTACTTTTTTTCTTTTTGTGGTGTTTTAACCTAATTTCCAATATTCTGATTTTAATGTTGCAGTTGTGTTATTCAAATGACTAACATAAAAGTGCCTGATTGGAAATAGACCAGGGGAACTAATTACAGTCCCCAGATGCAGAAGCAGTTTCCCACATTTTTTATATTCTGTTCACTGTAATCAGGTGGCTTTGTTGTGCTTATTTAGAAATACAAAGAATTTGGGGGAAATCAGTGCATTGCATAATTGCTGCATTTATCTATATTTATCTGTTGTATTTGGGACTACTTAATGCTGGACAATTCTGCTTTGAAGCATTGATTTACTCTTCAGATGCTGCGTTTATTCAAACATTAATTGAATGCCTGCATTTCTTTGTATACCACACATGTCATTAGCAGCACTTTGTCATCCCTTTGTAAGAAAGGCCTGATGTTAAGGCTTTATGAAGCCACTTGTGTGATATAATTATAGGACCAATAGTGGCAGTGTTATACTAGCTCCTGTCATAAAACACCTTTCCTAGATGTTTGTTGAAATACCATATTTGCAGCTTATTAATTTCCCTAATACCTCTTCATCTTCTTAATGTTATATTTCCTAGAAGTACCCGGAATATAGTTGAGAGCTCACGTAACCTCTCTTGCTTTCCCTCATTCTCTCAGCCCATGTCCTTTTCCACTGTTTGCTCATTCCCTGTAAACAAGTAGGATTTGATTGGTATTCACCACATATGAAATGACTTCTCTCTGGAATAGACAGGTCAGCCTTAGGCCTGTGAATACAGCTGCTTATGGCCTTTCCTGCTTCAAGGGATAAAGAAGCACTCTAGAATAGTGCCAGGAAAAGTTAATGATGCTTGCAAGATTTCTAATATGCATATAATTATAATGAGATTTACTAATTTTTACTAATGATAAACGTTTGCTGGCTTAAATGAAGTCTCTGATTTAGTTCATTTCTTCTGCTCTGTTGTTTAAAATATTCATTATATATAGTTCCTGCTCATTTGGCTTCAATCAGAAGAAAACATATTTGTGAGGTTCGTTATACAACAAACACAGGCAAAGAACAATCACTTCCTACCTCTTGTTACACATGTACATGTGAATCTCCTATCCACAGTCACTAGGCTGATAAAAATCCTTTCCATTACCAGTGCTAGAATGAGAATTTCAGAGAATCCCTATCCTCAAATTAAACATCCTGCAGAAAGTGCCCTCAACAATTTTGATCACAAACTATTGGCTCGGTCCACAAGGTGGTAGGAAGTATGTGTCTGTCACATGAGTGAGGAAGAACAGCTTAGATATATTTGGTAAACTGTATTGATAACTACTATGTCTTCTTTAAAGCATCTGTGCTCTAGAATAGAGTAGCTATGCTTTGCTGGGTTCTATGAGAATACTGTTGTCCTCTTTTCTTGCTATTTGCTCCCTCTTTTAATTATCCAATGTGCCATGGAGCTCAGAATATAACTTTCTGGAAAAGAATATACTCATGCAGTTAGACATGACAAAGAACTTAACACAGAGATGGTACAAACAGAATGTCTCTATCTCAAAGTGGTAGTGTAGAAGAAGCATGGCATGCCAAAAGAGAAGTATTTGAACTGAAGTAAGTACAGATGTCAAAGTTCAGTCTACTAAGAGTAAACATAAAGAAGTTCAAATGCAGAGAGACATGATGAATATAAGGATATTCTGATGGATTGACATAGCCATTTCAATTCCAACTTCTAAGAGAAACTTGTTCTATCTTACAAAGTATACCCATTGCTTAGTTAGGGAAAACTCAACTTTCTTACTATCAAGAGCCTCAATACTACTGTATTAAATAAGTCTGGCATCAGGGAGAAAGAAAGAGGCAAGTAGGAAGAAGAAAAAAGAAAGATGAGAGAGGGGGAAGAGATGAGGGGAAGAGGTGGTGCAAGAGAGTGGAGGAGGAGAGGAATGGAAGAGGAAGAAGACAGAGCAGGAGGAGATGGAGAAGGAGGAGGAAGAGGAAAAAAGGAAGAGGAAGTGGAAGAAGAAGAAGGAGAAGGAGAAGAAGAAGAAGAAGAAGAAGAAGAAGAAGAAGAAGAAGAAGAAGAAGAAGAAGAAGAAGAAGAAGAAGAAGAAGAAGAAGAGAAATAATTGATGAATTAATATTGGACACATAGAGTGCTGTCCTCTACATTAAAACTGTGTCAGAGAAACTTGAGACTCAGGTAATCTGTTTATCTTAATTTCATTCTCAGTGTGATACAGATCGGCTAAAGGAATTTAAGAATTGAGTATCACATTCCAAATATAGTTTGTTGAGACCTTTGTTCATCCCACACCATGTAAAGGATGGATACAATAGGAGTTGAAGCAGGAGGACTTAGTGGGAGCTACTTCTACAATGTGGTCTAGATAAGGCTGGGCCACAATGAAGAGTGATAATAGAAAAATGAAAAGAAGGAAAATGATTCAGGATATTTAGAGAGGCAAGTATGGTGGTTCACACCACTCGCACTAACAGTAGAGAGGCAGAGGCAGGAGGATTGACATAGATTCCAGACCAGATTATGCTTCAGAGTGAGAGCTACTTAGAGAATATAAGGTAAGCTGTGGGTAAGGATCAAGTTCAGTAGATGTGTCAAAGAAAAAAGAAAGATGGTGAGGTTCTTTCTGGTTTGAGAAACATGAATGATGATTAATGGTGTCAATAGATACAAAAGAGAAAAAAAATGGGTTCCCTTGAGGTAATAGAAGTGATAACAAACTCCATGGCCCGTTCTTCCTGCACTACCTTTAAAATGAAATACTGTAGTGAGCAATACCATTTTACCATTAAAAATGTTTATTTGACAAACAGACCACCTCCAAGGTTACAACACTTTTGGTATCAAGGCCATTTCATAATAATATGTGTTAGATTATTTTTCAAAAAAAATACATTTTGCATGCCTTATAAAATTTAAGGGATGCTTTTAAGGATGTTGTTTAAGACAATAAAATTATTGAATGCTGGTATGTAGAGAAATAATTGATATGTAAAATGTGTAAGTTTTAAAATTGTAAAGGAAACCATCCATTCCTACCTGAAGGCAGAGCTGGGATCCTGCTGTTACATTATTCATTCACTCATTGGACTTTCAGCTTTCTCTACATTCAAATACTTTTATTCTTCCTTGTATCTATTCCATAAATTAACATAAATCCCAAGTTGTGGGGTTTCTGAAATTTCACAACCAATCTTCGCCTTTCTCTTTTACAGTTATATTTTCTTTTACAGATACTCATTTTTATGCAATATGAACATTTATTTTTTGTTATAGTTCATTTAGAAATGTTAGACTCTATATCTTATATTCCTAGGTTCCTCAGCATGTATTTTGCAAAAATAGGTATTTTGTTACCTAACCACAGTATAATGACGAAAAACAGACTAAGGATGAGTACAATGATATTACCTGACCTTCTACTCACACTTATTTTCTAGTGATTTCAATGATGCTCAGGTTTCTAATTTTCCTAATTAAGAACAGAAGATTCTTGAGTTGAATTAACATCATATTTCAGAACTTTACTTACTATTGAGCATTTTGGGGAAGGGCTAGCCTTAATATATTTAAACATTTATTTCATTTGTATTTATATGTATAGATGTAGATCAGTATGTGCATGTGTGTGTGTGTGTGTGTGTGTGTGTGTGTGTGTGTGTGTATGTGTGTGTGTGTTGGTCCACAGTAGTGTAGTTGATCATGAAGGCCACAAATTGATGTTAGATTCACAGGAGTCAGACATATAGGCAGTTGTGAACCAAACTTTGGACTTCCACTAAAACAACAACACTCTTAATTGCTGAACCATCCAGCCTCTGCCTTTGATATATTTGAAGTACAGTGAGTACAATAGCACAGTATTTTGGAGATTGTTCAGCATTCCACAGAAGTGATAGTATGGCTCCTTGTTCATTACATCAAGAGCCCTTACTGTCAACTTGTCTCAATACTGATACTGAATCTAGTTGTATGATCAATGTAACTTCTACCAGATTTTCTCCCCATTCTTCTTCATGGTGTTTTAAATATTAATCTTACTAATTAGCCTAATAATTAGTAGAATATTGTTTCTGATGTCTTCAGACATTTAAGTAAAGTTTTACATTGTTATTTTGTCACAGAAGCCTGCATATTGCCACTGACAGCAGTTTCTTCTGGATAACAAAACTTAAAGTAACATTGCTATTCTTCAGCAGCTGAGTGAATCATGGTACATCCAAACACTGAAATATTACGGATTGTTTTAAAAAGAATGAGATTCCACCTCACACCAGTCATAGTGGCCAAGATTGAAAACTTTGGAGACAGCAAATGCTGGAGAGGATGTTGAGAAAGAGAAAAACTCCTCCATTGTTGGTGGGATTGCAAGCTGGTAAAACCACTCTGGAAATCAGTTTGACAGTTCCTCAAAAAACTGGACATAGCACTACCTGAAGACCCAGCTATGCTACTCTTGGGCATATACCCAGAAGATGTTCCAACATGTAATAAGGACACATGCTTCACTATGTTCATAGCAGCCTTATTTATAATAGCCAGAAGCTGGATAGAACGCAGATGTTGCTCAACAGAGAAATGGATACAGAAAATGTGGTACATTTACACAATGGACTACTAGTCAGCTATTAAAAACATTGAATTCATGGAATTCTTAGGCAAATGCATGGAGCTAGAAAATATCATCCTGAGTGAGGCAACTCAATCACAAAAAAACACACACAGTATGCACTCACTTATAAGTGGATATTAGCCCAAAAGCTCGGAATACCCAAGATACAACTCACAGACCACATGAAGCTCAACAAGAAGGAAGACCAAAGTGTGGATACTTTGGTATCACACTTTGAAAGTGGATCAAAATACCTATGGCTTACAGTCAACCAATAGAATGAGCATAGGGTCTCCAATGGAGCAGCTAGAGAAAGGACCCAAGGAGCTGAAGAGGTTTGCAGCTCTGTAGGAGGATCATAATATGTACCAACCAGTACCCCCAGAGCTCCCAGGGACTAAACCACCAACCAAAGAGTACACCTGGAGGGACCCATGTCTCTAACTACATATGTAGCAGAAGATGACCATTTCAGACATAAATGAGAGGAGAGGCCACTGGTCCTATGAAGGCTGGATTCCCCAGAATAGGGGAATGCATGTCAGGAAATGGGGGGGGGAGTCAGCAGGGAGAGGGGTATGGGATAGGAGTTTTTCAGAGGGGTAACAGTCCTAGATCAAGACAGGGGTAAAAAAAAAGTACATGCTCTAAGAAGCCTATGTTATAAGGACACCAATCTTATTTTCAAGGGCTTCACTCTCATGACCCAATCACTGCTCTGAGCTCTTACTTCTCCATCCTCTTTCATTGGTAATTAATTTTTGTCCTTTTTTTCTTATCTTTTATTGGATATTTTATTTATTTATATTTCAAAAATGTTATCTCCTTTCCAGGTTCCCCCCCTGAAGACCCCCATCCCATCCCCCTGCTTCTATGAGAGTGCTCTCCCACCCATTCCCACCTCTCCACCCTGGAATTCCCCTACACTGGGGCATCAAGCCTTCACAGGACCAAGAGTCTCTCCTCTCATTGAAGCCACCCTCTGCTACATATGCAGCTGGAGCCATGGGTCATTCCAGGTGTATTCTTTAGCTGGTAGTTTAGTCCTTGGGAGCTGTGGGGGGGGGGTCTGGATAATTGATATTGTTTTTCTTCCTGTGGGGTTACAAACCCCTTCACTTCCTTCAGTCCTTTCTCTAACTCCTCCACTGGGGACCCCATGCTCAGTTCAATGGTTGACTACAAGCATCTGCCTCTGTATTTGTCAGGCTTTGACAGAGACTCTCAGAAGACAGCTATATTAGACTCCTGTCAGCAAGCACTTGTTGGCATCCACAATAGTGTCTGGGTTTGGTGACTGTATGTGGGATGGATCCTCAGGTGGGGTAGTCTCTGGATGGCCTTTCCTTCAGGCTATGCTCCACATTTTGTCTCCATATTTCTCCCTTATAAGAATAACTGAAGCATCCACTATTTGGTCTTCTTCTTGAGATTCATTGTTGTCTATGAATTGTATCTCGGGTATTCTGGGCATTTGGGCTAATATCCATTTATCAGTGAGTGAATACCATGTTACCTCACTCAGGATGATATTTTCTAGTTCCATCAGCTTGCAAATTTCATGAAGTCATTGTTTTTAGTAGCTTAGTAGTAGTCCATTGTGTAAATGTATCACATTTTCTGTATCCATTCCTCTGTTGAAAGACATCTGGGTTGTTTCCAGCTTCTGGCTATTATAAATAAGGCTGCTATGAACATAGTGGAGTATGTGTTCTTGTTATATGTTGGAGCTTCTTTTCTTATAGCTGGGTCCTCAGGAAGTACTATGTCCAATTTTCTGAGGAAGAGCTAGACCAATTTCAATACATGACTCTGGGAAACAGAAGACACAGCTTTCTATCTGTAGCAAGAATTAAAATTGAAACAGTATATGTAAATGTAGAGGACATGTCCTAAATTCCTCATGATTTCAAATATCCTCCATTTTTTTCTCTTCAAAATACCACCAATCTCTCTAATTTGAGATGAACTGAGCAAACATGTTTCACTTTAAAAGAAATTGAAGCATGAAAACTTAATCTACTCAAGGCACTAACTTCTACTCACTAGAATAATTTTTAAAGGTCAAAATCACAACACTGAAGTGTTAAACTTCAGCAGTAAGACAAAGGTTTTACCAGATGGACACTTTGGATGTATGAATACTCAAAACCTTTTTACACAAAAATTATTGTGCCATAGATTTCTGTGTTGAAATGTCCATGCTCCTTTGTCTCCTACATTGCTATCTCTGATACGTTTGTGTCTCAGGATTTTTAACAGTTTCAGCATGACTCTAAAATACCTCTTTAGAACATTTTAAACTGTGGACATCTTCATCCATACTGATTTCTTTATCTGAAAAAGGATGGTAATAATATAAGCCAAACCACAGCTTCTCAGTTTGAAAATGACTAAATTATTATTTGAATGTACTAGACTAACAGGAAATCTACCAGGAAATCTTGTTCATTTTTGTTGATATGTACTGGACAAAATGCACAAGGTATTCTGAAGTGTATTCACCTTTACAAACTGACAATAATGGTTAAAAATGCCTCATTCACTATATAAAAAGAGCAGTTAGTTTTATTTCCCAGAGGATCAATACATCATGCTATATAAGCAACCCAAAAACTTGGTGAGAAACAAAGATGGTAAACTGAATTACATTTTTGTAAAAGAACTACAAATCAATATGTTCTGAAAACAAATTCTTAAAAAACAATTTTTAGGCAAAATTATAACAAGCAGGCACATATCACTTTCGATATTGATGCACAGGTATTGTGTGAATCTTGTCAATATTAACATGTAATACTTATCACTGTCTAGTAGAGCATCTTTCTCATTCAGGAGTTATCACGAGCTGGTGTATTATTTCAAAATGTATTGCCTTTCGATGTGGGGAAGTGTTGGAGTTTTGAGAGGTTAAAGGGCTGAAAGATTTCTGAGTGGAAACAGCAAGGTCATATGTAGTTGGCAAGTGCAGTTTAGAGAACAGTAGGGAAATGTTGGAGGGAGGAAAAATAGAATGCAAGGTAGTGAGGCAGACCCAGCACAGGAGAGCAGAGGGTGAGCACCAAATTGATTTTGCAGAGCAACATAGGTCAGCTCCCACTGTACTCTTCCAGCATCAATGGACTTGGTATTTATTGCTTTCCTTCTCCCATGGAATGTAGGAAGACACACTCATTAAACTGCATGAGACTCCAGGAGAATTTTAGCCATACAGCCTCAGACAACAGACAATGAGTATTGGTGTAACCTGCCAAAAAATTGTTTCTATCTTATTAGTTTTCAGTGTGTGTTTTTAACACATACATGCACACACACACACACACACACACACACATATATATAAAACTGATTTTTACCACTAATTTAATAAATCCATTTTCTTTTTGACTGCAATTTTAATATTTCTTAAATGTTTAATCGCTGATGTAATTTGCTTTTGTATTTTAGTAAGTGATCACTGGCCAGGTATGTGATTATTCAGAATCAATGAGGGAGATAAATATTTCTCAGATCAATTGGAAACAGTCATACAACAGATTCTCATAGTTCTTAGATGAAGAGCAAACTTTAATCACTTTCTCTGAGCTGCTTCTGCACCAGATATATCACCCTTGATGCTAACCTCAACCTGACCTTTGCTAATTTGTCTCAAAATAATAATGAACATAAAATTTTAGTACCAGAGTATTAGTCAGCTCCCTGTGGTTACATCAAAATACCTGAGGTGGGATAATTAAAAAGCATAGAGTCTTTGCTTTTGCTCACCATTTTTGGGCCAGTGACCAAGTATCATATCAGGTTGGGGCTGGTTGTGAAGGCTGTTCAGTTAACCAAAGCATCACACTATCTTTTCCAAGACTATTATGCCTTCAGTCCCCTAAGGATTCAAAGCAGACCTGACTCCTCAATGGTCCCATCTCATCCAACAGGACTCCCCTGCGAAGTTTTACCACTTGAGACTCCTCTTGGATATTTATGATCTAAATAGTAGAACAGTGTGAATGTAAATCTGGGGCATAAAGAGAACTGCACTATGGAAAAGGAGAAAACAGAGAGACTGGAGGGAAGAAGTGTTGCTACTCTTAAAATACTGCCATCATTCATAAATATTGTGAAACCCATGACACTGATGTGCTTTGCAAGGTGATATCATATTGTGTTGTATACATTAAGAACTCTTTTTTTTATTACATTCCACAACTTTAAGGGGCACATTATCTTCAGCATGCTCATAGTTACAAGTGATAGCCATGAAGCCAAGGAAGGCATCAATTTTCTGAAAAAAAAATTGACCCTACTCTTTTTCTAGAAGAGTCTAAAAAACTAGAAGTAATGCATCTATTCACTCAGAATTGCAGTCTTAGTTGAATTCACATCCCACTCAAATCCCTACCCCACATTTGTACCCCATCATATCACAATGAAAAATAGGGAATAGATTGCGTTCATTCAACTCCATTCACTGAGATAAGTAAGTAGACATATCACTTCCCTGATGTTGCCAACAATAGAAAAGGGAATAAAAAGAGGGTTTTGATTTGTGCTGATCTAACTAGCAAATAAGCTAAATCGCAGCACCTGTTACATGCGCGTCACCATTAACCTTGAGCTTCACTTACTGCAGCGTGGAGATCAGAGCCACTGATAGCAAGAACATCAGAAGACAAAGGCGGGCTAGATCTTGCAGATTTATGCTTGTTCTCAGGGCAAAGTATAAAAATCAGCAAGTTCACTTTTGAATCATGAAATATTCCCCCCGTTACACAATAAAACGCATTTTTGTTGAAGAAATATACAAATGGCAAAAAAAAAAAAAAAACCTCAGACTGAAACATTCCTTCCAAAGATCACCAGTAACTAATAACCATTTATAGTTACAATTAACAATACTCAAATGAGTTTTATTAATTAACTTTATTCTTTAACAACTTGATGCACACATATGGTGCATTCTAATTACTCCTACCTCCCACGCTTTCTTATCTTCTTTCCATTCACATCAATACCCCACTCAACAAACCTACAAACCTTTCCATGTGTACATCTTTTTGGGGTTTGTTTTTGTTTTTTTAAAGATTTATTTATTTTATTTATATGAGTACACTGTAGCTGTCTTCAGACAGATCAGAAGAGGGCATCAGATCCTATTACAGAGGGTTGTGAGCCACTATGTGGTTGCTGGGAATTGAACTCAGGACCTCTGGAAGAGCAGTCAGTGCTCTTAACCACTGAGCCATCTCACCAGTCCCCCTCTTTTTGTTTTGTTTTGTTTTGTGAAACACTGAGTACAGCTAGGATGTCTGCATGTTCATGGGCATGGAACTATCCAATGGAGCTAGGTGAACTCACCAGTGGGTTCAGGATTTTAAAAGAAAGGGGGAAAAAGGGGGTAGCAGGAATGGTGAGATGGAGAGGGAGAGGGACCGAGGGAGGGGAAGAGAGGGAAAGAGGGAGAGAGAGAGACTCCTCTTTCCCCAGCACCCATCAGTAGTCAGTAGTTCTCTATGAAAAGGTGGAACACCATGAGGCCCCTCCACTCTCCATGGCTAACTGCTGATGGAACCTATCTTGTGCAGTCCCATGACAGGTATCCCAAAGCAGTCTCTGTGATTTTTTATTAATTAATTTATTTATTCAGTCTGCATCATAATATCAGCCCCTCTCTCCTCCCTCTCACAAAGACCTCCCCCATTTCTGCTTCCCTCCTCAGATGAGAAGGAAATAGGACCTCCCTGGATATCACCCCAACCACCCTATCCCACCTCACCCCTTATGCACCTCAAGTCACTACAGTACAAGGTGCATCCTTTCCCACTGAGGCCAGACTAGGCAGCCCAGTTAAGGAAACAGAATGCACAAAACACACACAGACAAACAGACACACACACCCCCCACTCCTGTTGTTGGGGGACCATCATCAAAAGCAAGATGCACTTCTGCTACATATGTGTGTGTGGGGTGGGGGCTGGGGTGCTAAGTCCAGCCATGCTCTCTCTTTGGTTGTTGGTTCACTGTTTTGGGAGCCCCATGGGCCCATGTTACTTGACTCTTCTTGAGGAGTCTCTTTCTCCTTAGGGTCCCTCAATTCTTCCCCAAACTCTTCTCCCAAGATTCCTGGGGTCCATCTAATGCTTGGCTGTGGGTCTCTGCATCCTTTTCAAACTGCTGCTGACTACTAGAGCACTCAGAGAATAGTTATGCTAGGCTCCTGTCTGCAAACAAAGAGAACATGATTAATAATTTTCAGGTTTGATTTTTGCCCATGTAATGGGTCTCAAGTAAAACTAGCCATTGGTGAGTCATTCCCTCCATTTCTGCTCTAACTTTGTCCATGCACATTTTGTAGGCAGGGCACATTTTGAGTTGAAGGTTTTATGAGTGGATTGCTGTCCTTATCCTTCCACTGGAAGTCCTGCCTGGCTACAGGAAGTGAACACTTCAGGATCCATATCCCTCACTGCTAGGAGTTTCTGCTAAAGTCGCCCCCATGGACACCCTGGGGCCTCTCTGGCCACCTGTCTCAGGTTTTTGGCATGTCCTAGAGATGCCCCCTCTATAGTTCTTAAATTGGGGCTCTTCAATAGTGTGTTACCTTGTTCTCTCTGTGGCTGCCATAGTATCAATTTATATGTGATTTGTCTCCCAGGCTCCCATATGGGTTCCTGATCAGCCCTTCATAATTGAAGAAGCAGTATTCATGTTGGAACTCTACTGACAATCCTTCCAGTCTTTCTCTATTCTCCAGCACAATTCCTTGCCACCCTTCTTATGACTCAAGCACATATCTTTCCCTTTCTCATCCTATCTCTACAAAAATGTTATTAAACTACTATCTCCAACCTCTATTTAAATTTCATTTCTCTTCTTTTCTGGGCTTTATATTGCTGCTATAGCAATTACCCAAACTTTGCTGTTTTCAATAGCACACATTCATTATCTCGTAGCTCTGCAAATCAGATGTTCATGGGGAACTCAAGTGGATTCTTTGATTATTTTGAAATAAAGGTGCCAGCCATCTGGAGTCTTTTAGTAAACTGGAAAAAAAAACTTAATTCACCTCCAAATTTATGCAAATAATCAGCTATTTTTCTATTGTCCTCTCCATTTCTCTATTTGTTTGTTTATTGGTCTATTTGTTTTCTGACTGTCATCCAGAAAGAACTCTTCACTGCAGGGATTCTATCTGTTTGCTTGTGTCCCTTCCATTTTCAAGCCTATAAAGAATTCTGAATAATATAATATAATATAATATAATAGAGGGACCAAGTGCTCACACTGAATCCTTAGGATGATTATCCGGAAGATCATCAGAACCATGTGATGTAATTCCTAGGAACTGTAAACCATCACTGTTTTCAAGGTTCAAGGATGGTCACATGGTAGATTCCTATTCCACCCACAGGAATTAGTTATTGAACAGTGAACTAATACAGTAAATTCTGATCCTGAAGGTTTGCTTCATAAGGAGCATGAACCTTATATTAATCAAGTAGGTAGAACAGTTATGAAATTAAAAGCAAGCAAAGACAGTTGTTTACTGAAATTATGTCTTTTAGTTTGTGGACATAAGTAAGATGTCAAGAAGCTAAACATTTGTAACTAGTGAGTTTAGGACACATATCTCAGAAGGAAAGGCACAAAGGAGACAAAGAAACAGTTGAAGCCTGTCCTTTGGTGACTGGTGGTTTTATAACATATGTGATGGTTCAGAATAAGGTCAGGGTTCATAAGAGAGGAGAGCTGATGTTACTGGTATATCTACCCTATAATCAGTTAGTTTGGGTGAATTAAGTCACACAATGTCACCTGGGGAGAAGAGACAAAGGAATAGAATGGGCAGTTATTACTGTAGGTGGATGTTTGGCTCTCTGTGAGTATAAGGGTGGGTCAGGAGCTTGCTCTCTCCTAAATAATGTGATTTAAATATTTCAAAATACACATATTTTAAATGAAATATGACCCTTAATTTAAAATGAAACTGGAAGATACACAAATCAAGAAGCAATCATCTTTCCTGAAAATGGTTTTGTGTAGGAGTGGGGATTTCTTTGTTCCGGAGGCTAAGAAGCTATAAAAAACATTGGTCTCTGGAAGGCCCCTTCCTAAGCTGTTTTTCAGTGTATATGGAACCAGTGCAATCTTCCCTTTATGTGCTAGTTGTACAGCCCACATAAAATGCAAGTCTTGGTTTTGCTTTTGTATCCTAGCCAGGACACCAATGGCATATAATCTTTACCTCTGTATTCTTTAAGCTCTGAGAACATTGTAGGGTTGTCATATTCACCGGTTATACTATTTGACTAAGTCTGTTAATTGTCTGGATCAAATCCTCAATATTCTCATTGATATTTTTGTATCTTCTCCATCTCTCTATGATTAAGAGGTGTGTTAAAATTAATTTGTTTAGAGTCTCCTATTTACCTCAAATTTGTGTTTTAAAGCTAATATTGGGATACATAAAACATTTAGATTAGAATATCATCTTAATAAATTGAATTTTATCAAAACATGGCAAACCTATTTATCTCCATTAATGTCATTCTTCATCAACAAACCAGTTAGTCTGATAATAACAGAAAAAACTAGCATGTGCTTTTGACTATTTGATTCCTTTCAAGCATTCTGCTTCCTTTCTTTCCATCTTGCCTATTTTGAAAAATATTTAGAATTGTCTTTAGTCCTATACTTTCACCAGTATACTTTCATCCTTTAATTAGAGTACTAACTTCATTAAGATTACTTCATTAAAGAAGATATCCTGTGGGACTCTGGACTTCTGTCATTTTCTCACTGGGGACTCCCAGAGTGACAGGTGAGACAAAATAAGAGTTCGAGACATATTTCCTGAATGAATGAGTGACTGAATGATTTTGTTTCCCCTATTTGATTTCTACAATGTCTCTTTTCCACACGATGATGTTCAGTGGTTGATCCTCTCCAGCGCAGTGGCTATTATGTCTCAGTAGTTGGAAGAACTCACTGCCTTTGCAGAAGACTTGAGTTCGTGTCCTAGCATGCCTATTAGGTAGCTTGCAACTTCCTGTAATTCCAACACCAGGACATTTGTTGAACTTCTCTGGCCTCTGAGCATCAGGTACAAATGTTGTACATCTGTACACTTGCAGAAAAAAATCCTCATGCACAAAAAAATGAAAAAAAAATAAAACAAATCTTGTGACAGACAGAAGTATTCATATCCCAGCATCAGCACCTACCAGTTATATGACCCTGAGCAACTTCTTTGACCTTTTCTATGCCTAGGTTACTTCTGTGAGAGCGCAGATGACAGAGCTGTCTTCTAAGACTGCTGTGAAAATTAAACAAGCAGAATCTTATATATAGTGGATACTACATCAGGACTAGCTGGTATTTCTTCCATCATTAAATTTAAACATATACACTTCTTAATTCACCTCACACCAGTCAGAATGGCTAAGATCAAAAACTCAGGAGATAGCAGGTGCTGGTGAAGATGTAGAGAAAGAAAAACACTCCTCCACTGCTGGTGGAATTGCAAGCTGGTACAACCACTCTGGAAAGCAGTCTGGCGATTCCCCAGAAAACTGAGCATAATACTACCGGAGGACCCTGTTATACCACTCTTGGGCATATACCCAGAGGATTCCCCAGCATGTAATAAGGACACATGCTCCACTATGTTCCTGGCAGCCCTATTTATAAAAGCCAGAAGCTGGAAAGAACCCAGATGTCCCTCAACAGAGGAATGGATACAGAAAATGTGGTATATTTACACAATGAAATACTACTCAGCTATTAAAAACAATGAATTCATGAAATTCTTAGGCAAATGGATGGAACTGGAAAATATCATCGTAAGTGAGGTAATCCAATCACAAAAAAACACACATGGTATGCACTCACTGATAAGTGGATATTATCCCAGAAGCTTGGAATACCCAAGACACAATTCACACATTAAATGATGCCCAAGAAGAAGGAAGAACAAAGTATGGATACTCTGATCCTTCTTAGAAGGGGGAACAAAATACCCACAGAAGAAGATATAGAGACAAAGTGTGGAGCAGAGTCTGAGGGAAAGACCATCCAAAGACTACCCCACCTAGTGATCCATCCTGTATACAGTTACAAAACCCAAACACTAATATCGATACCCACAAGTTCTTGCTGACCGGAGCTGGATATATCTGTCACCTGGGAGGCTCTGCTAGTGCATGACAAATACAGAGGGGGACACTCTCAGCCAGCCATTGAACTGAGCACAGGGTCTCCAATCGGGGAGCTAGAGAAAGATCCCAAGGAGCTGAAGCTATTTGCAGCGCCATAGGAGGAACAACAATATGAGCCACCCAGTACTCCCTGAGCTCACAGGGACAAAAACATCAACCAGATAGTACACATGGTGTTACCCATGGCTCCAGACACATAGGCAGCAGAGTTCTGGACATCAAAGGGAGGAGAGATCCCGGGTCCTGGAAAGGCTCAATGCAGCTGTGTAGGGGAATACCAGAACAGGGAAGCGGGAGGGGGTTGATTGGGGAACAGGGGGAGGGGAGATGCCTTATGGACTTTCAGGGGGGTGGGAACCAGGAAAGGGGAAATCATATGAAATGTAAATAAAGAATATGTCTAATAAAAAAATTTTAAAAAAAATTTCAAACATTATCTTGTGTAGCTAACTACTCAAAGTGTAAAATTAATTAATGTCAATTGAATTGGTTAGATCTAACATATCTGGAGTTTAGCATAAGATTGTACTTATAGGTATGTCAACACTCAGCATAGACAGAAGGTCATTCACACCACAAGTACTTGCCGACATAATAATTAATATGAAGGTAGTCATTCCTCTTCTTCTTTCCAACTCCTTTCAATTATTTTGATCCTACACACTCTTTTTGATGTTTCTAAGTATGAACTTCTTTTTCAATACTTGCTAGGATTTCTTGTGAAATTTTCTATCATTAATCTGATTTGAAAAATTCTAAGATAGGCTGGAGAGATGGCTCAGTGGTTAAGAGCACTGACTGCTCTTCTAAAGGTCCCAAGTTCAATTCCCAGCAACCACATGGTAGCTCTCAACCATCAGCAATGTGATCTGACTCTCTTTTCTGGTGTGTCTGAATACAACTACAGTGTACTCATATACATAAAATAAATAAACAAATAAATAAATAAATACATCTTTTAAAAAAACAAAAATTCTAAGTCATTATCACTTTAAATGTTGATGACCCTTCTCTTTTTTCCTCTTCTTGAAGAACTACAAATAATTGTATGTTTTACTTTACACTCAGGACTCCAACTTTACTCATGCTCTACTGTGCATTCAACCTTCCTGGATCAATCTCTAGGTTCAGTAATACAACAAATGCTTGCTGCAGATGTGCACAATACAATTTTCATATTTATTTCTATGTGTCAAATATTTTGTTTAAAGAATATATATATCCAGAGTGGTTGTACCAGCTTGCAATCCCACCAGCAGTGGAGGAGTGTTCCTCTTTCTCCACATCCTCACCAACAACTGCTGTCTCCTGTGTTTTTGATCTTAGCCATTCTGACTGGTGTGAGATGGAATATCAGGGTTGTTTTGATTTGCACTTCCCTAATGTCTAAGGATGATGAACATCTCTTTAGGTGCTTCTCAGTCATTAGATATTCTTCAGGTGAGAACTCTTTGTTTAGCTCTGTACCACATTTTTTAATAGGGTTACTTGCCTCTCTGGAGTTTAACTTCTTGAGTTCTTTGTATATACTCGATATTAGTCCTCTGTCAGATGTAGGGTTGGTAAAGATCATTTCCCAGTTAGTTGGTTGCCGCATTGCCTTTTTGACAGTGTCTTTTGCCTTGCAAAAACTTTGTAATTTAATGAGGTCCCATTTGTCAATTCTTGATCTTAGAGCATAAGCTATTGGAGTTCTATTTAGGAAATTCTCCCCTGTGCCCATATGTTCAAGGTTCTTCCCTAGTTTCCTTTCTATTAGTTTCAGTGTGTCTGGTTTTATGTGGAGGTCCTTCATCCACTTGGAATTGATCTTAGTGCAAGGAGATAAGAATGGGTCAATTTGCATTCTTCTGCATGTTGACCTCCAGCTGAGCCAGCACCATTTGTTGAAAAGGCTATCTTTTTTCCACTGGATGGTTTTAGCTCCTTTGTCAAAGATCAAGTGACCATAGGACTGTGGATTCATTTCTGGGTCTTCAATTCTGTTCCATTGATCTAAATGCCTGTCACTATACCAATACCATGCAGTTTTTAACACTATTGCTCTGTAGTGCAGCTTGAGGTCCAGGATACTGATTTCCCCAGAGGTTCTTTTACTCTTGAGAATATCTGGTGGTTCCTCAGAAAACTGGGCATGACACTCCCGGAGGATCTGGCTATACCACTCCTGGGCATATACCCAGAGGCTTTTACGTGCATGCAATAAGGACACATGCTCCACTATGTTCATAGCAGCCTTATTTATAATAACCAGAAGCTAGAAAGAACCCAGATGTCCCTCAACGGAGGAATGGATTCAGAAGATGTGGTATATTTACACAATGGAATACTACTCTGCAATTAAAAACAATGAATTTACGAAATTCCTAGGCAAATGGTCAGAACTTGAAAATATCATCGTAAGTGAGGTAACCCAATCACAAAAGAACACACATGGTATGCAGTCACTGATAAGGGAATATTAACCCAGAATCTTGGAATACCATAGACACAATTCGCATATCAATAGATTTCCAAGAAGATGGAAGGAGAGACCCCTGGTCCTGGAAAGACTGGATGTAGGGGAATGCCAGGACAGAGAAGCGAGAGGGGGTTGAATGGGGAAAAGAGGGAGGGAAGGGGGCTTATGGGACTTTCAGGGAGGGAGGAAACGGGAAAGGGGAAATGATTTGGAATGTAAATAAAAAAAAACTTAGAAAAGAAAAAAAAATGTGAGGGTGCTGTGTACATCACAGGGATCTATGTCACCAGATGGTACATTCTTTATAAGTCTTTCTTGTATAGGCCCTGGCTTTGGCTGAGGGATGCAGCAAATTCATAGGTACCCTATTTCTCGTTTCTTCCGCAAAAGAAAGTTGCCCAACAATGATTTCAATGCCCCCTCTGTATCATATTTTCCCAAAACTGAATCATCTTTTGAATTCTAGATAGATTGGAAGGTTTGTTAACCATCATGTCCTGGTTCCCTTCTGCAGGAGAGTTCTTTCCTCAATACCCCATTTCATTACAAGTAGCAAAGAGAAAGGCGTCTGTACTTTCACCAGCTTGATGGCAAGGTCCTCTGATGAACAGCCGAGTGCACTACCTGTACCCCCTGCCTTCCACCCAGCAACAGAATGACATTCATCCCGATGCTATTATAAACCTGGCTGTTTTCCCCCACAGTTTTCTGTAACATGTTTTCTATTTCCACGACCGCACAAGGGAAAATTATGAACTTTTCATATTCCCCCTTCCACCAGCTGCATTCCGTCAACAGCAGCTTACATATTCTCTAATGCAACAGAACCTGTCTCTGCCGCGTCTTTGCCAGAGTTAACTTTAACCCTGTATTCTCATCACCTGCTGCAGTCAATAGCTAGTATCCAAATCTGTGCTTACATCCTACGTCTCCAAACCCAATGCCTGACACCCACAAACAGAACACATACACAAAGCTGTATATCCCTTAGAATTCTGGAGTCAAGTCTAAAACTGAAGCATTATCTGAACCATTGTCCCTCCAAAGGCTCTAGAGAAGTGTTTCTGTCTGTTGGTAGTTCTGGGTATTTATGGGTATGTTAGCATAACTCCATCACCAACTCTCATATATGCATGGCCATTTTTTTTGAGTCTGTATTCTCCTCTTCTATCATTTTTTAGGACACTACTTTTTGGATTTGGGGCCCAACTAAATCCAAACTAATCTTCAAAGGCCTTTCTTCCATTTAAGATAATATTCTACATTTCTAGATAGAAATGTATTTTGGGTGATTTCAAAGATTGTTAAGCAATGTGTCTGTTTTTGGTAGATATAAAACCTGAATTTGCAAGAATAAAAATTGAAACTACCTTTGCTTCTTATCTTTTCCTCTAACAAGGAAAAGACCAAGGATTAAAGTTTAATAACAACCAATACATGAAAATTCAGATTTGAAAACAGAAGCTAGATAAAAGAAAATGCCAGGGAATTGTTATATGATTTCTGCCGCCTTTCCTATGTTGCAATAACAATTTTAATTATACACCTCGGGGCAAAGATAGAAAAATATTCTAACAGTATGACAAGGCACAATGAATACAATGATTAAGGTCTAACAGTATGATGACTAGAGGACACCAACATCAACAAGCCCTGTATCACCTCTTCACACGGAGATACACAATATTCTTGAAAATAATATCATTTTTTTAAAACAAACTGCTACTTCTTCAAGGTACTCAAAAGATGTCATAGCTAGAATAAAAAGGATGTTTCAGTTCATTTTTTTTCCTTGAGATTAAGAAAAGTTTAATGGAGTTCTATTTTATTCTATCTCCAGGACCCACTTCACAGGATTGCAAATTGACTGTGGTATGTGCTCACAGCATGAATTCTTCAAGCTTAGCATGTGTCCACGGAATTCCCACCTCATTCGCTGAAAACACATATTAGGAATTAACTATGTGGTAGCTGATTCAGTGGGAAGACAGGATAGAAGACCTCTTACAGACATTGATCGTTTTCATCCTGGCACCAGCTCTAAAACAGCAAAAGAATTGTATTGAGGGTAAATGCTGATAGATGTTGCTTAATGGGAATACTTATCAGCTATGGTGATCAGAGTCAGTCTTTGGAAAATGAGAAGATTCCCCTTGATGGTGAGTTATAAATGATGATATCCTGTCCTGTACCACATCTATTTTACATCAACCCCTCATGCTAACCAGTCTTCTCATGCTATGTCCCAGCAATCCATGATGTTGAGACTGTATCATCTAATATGTGTTCTCACTGCCTCCTGTGTTCAGTATTCTCTCTTCTGCTTACTTATTTTTCATTTACAATACAGAAAGCTCAGGTCTGTCAATATTCAGTAGGTAATTCCCCCATGAACATATAAAACTGGATAATATAATTTATTAATCAAATTTTTTTCTATGATGAGAAGAGACAGGAAAGAAGGAGTTTCTGGGACACAAGGGAAGTTAGATGAGGTAATAACATGTTGATTATCATGATCATGCTTATGTATCACAAAGGGAGACACATGTCCAAACTTACCTCATTTTAGACATGATATATATTCATACTTTAATAAACATCATAATTAATAAACCGTAATAATAAAATATCCCTAATTAACATTTGTATAGTGGAAACTAAAAATGTGTATCCTCAATCCCACAGACAAATTTTCCTCTCTGACTATCTGCCAATCTTATAGTAGGCATCCACTCCTGGCCTTAAGCTCTGTCTGCCTTGCAAATGCTGGAGGTAACTATGTCTTTACTGCCAAGAATGCCACTTGACACTCAACCTTTCATTTAAATTCTGTTAATAGATCTAAGTGTATGCTTTTCTCTCTTTAACAGTGCTTAGCGACAGTCATTCAGTATCAACCTCCTACAGTAAACGCTTGCTCACAGCTCTGAAATGCCAGTGACATCAAACTAGCTACTAGCTTTCTGTCCTGTGTCCTATCCCACTGCATCATGGAGATAAGTCTCCTAAATAGCTGAGATGTAGCACACCTCCAGAAGCGCTGTTTTAGAGACTGACCCCTAAATCATGTTTAGCGTCAACAGTATTTGGTTTAGTATTTCACAAATACAGTCTTAAACTGTTTCACTGGGGGAAAAGAAAAATGATGTGGCCAGCAAAAGACAAAGGAAAAAACCTAAAAGACATTGTCCTGTGTAGAAATTAGAGATGTGAACATCAACCTGATACTGGGAACTTGGAAGCAAAATTTCTTCCACATTGTTAGTGAAAGCTTGAAAGAATTATCCAAGTAGCACTAGGTACTGGCTGTCCTGATAAGGATGTAACTTTTAATTTGGTACTGTGTTCATATTAATGGTAACTTGGGATCCATTTCTACAATGAGGAGTGACCAAAACAGCTTGATCTGGCTCAGAATTTATATACCTCTCCTTCAGTTTTGTTAATTTCCTCTTGAGTTTTTGAGTCTATATTAGTAATTGAATGCTTATATGGAATTATTTTGGCATTCCAAGTAAATTGACATATTAATCATTATGAAATATTTTATTTGGATATTTCAAGAAATTAGCTTATATTTATGTCTATAGTCCATACATATGTAAACATCCTTTATGTTAGTTTCTAATATATATATATACATATATATATATATGTATATATATATATATTAGTGTGTTTGTGTGTCTGTGTGTATGTGTGTGAATTTTTTTAGTTTACCTACTCTGTTTCTTTAGAGTTACATGATTACATGCACTGTGGTTCAATGATGAGTATTCAATCAGAAAATCCTTATTTCATCCTGATATAGAATATGCCTAATTCTAAAATGCATGAGAATGTTACTAGAAACAAATCACAAAGAGAAAATTATCTTAATAACACTTATAGAAATGAAATGAGTTTTCCTTAAGGTACTTATATGAGGGCTTTGAATAAATAACTTCTTTAAGTATTTTAAGATTATTTTAGCAAGCCTTTCAGAAAATTGTAGCTGTTTCCTTATGTTAATCCTCTAGTGATTGCTCCTTAAATGTTATTCATAC
The DNA here is from genome assembly GCA_036184795.1 of Tokudaia tokunoshimensis. Taxonomy (NCBI): domain Eukaryota; kingdom Metazoa; phylum Chordata; class Mammalia; order Rodentia; family Muridae; genus Tokudaia; species Tokudaia tokunoshimensis. Next base: position 70,315,546 of record BTHU01000016.1, on the reverse strand, counting down.
ACATGAAAATACCAAATTTTCTCTCATTTGTGGAATCTACAGAGAGAGACTGAGACAGAGAGATAGACAGAAAGAAAGGAGAGAGAGAGGGGGGAATGTAAGAGTTGAAAATAGAGAGAATTAGATCTATCTAAAGAGAGGGAGGTGGGACAAGAAATGGTAATGGAATATATGTGACATGAAAATATAAAAAGGAATGATTAGGAGAACTCACAAGAAGGGCTAGGGACATGGGGGAGCAATGGAGGTCAAATAAGGGCAAAACATGATAATACATATACTTGAAAGTATCACAGTGAAACTCAGTACTTCATGAATGAAAAGAGAATGAATTTAAAATGGTAAGTAAAATCCTGTCACAAGACAACAAATGATTATTACAAAAGCTATCGTGGAGAAGTTAATACAATAAAATCTTAAAATAAAAGCAATATTTAAGTATGCACCCCCTTTAAGAAACTCAATTTCTGGTCTTTCTTTCACCATCAACTTCATATACTTTAATATATGAATCACAAGAAAACTAACCAGAACAGACCTGAAATCCTAGATTAGCATGGTATCTCACGCAACACAATGCTTTTTTACAACAGAAGAAGCAGTGATGTCACCTTCTTATCCAGGTGTATATTTTCTTAACCTGTAAAAGATAAAAAGTCCTAGAATCCAAGTTTAAAGATAAAATTTTAATAAGAAACAGACAAGCAGAGATCTGATATCATAAAAGATAACAATGATATCTCAACAACAATCTTTTGTTGTGAAAAGTTTAGAAATCGGAACTTTATAACAACTACGCAATTGGTATTGCAATCAAAAGTATAAAGCATGAGATCAGTGAATTAAGGAAAACCTACAAAGATCATCCACGGTTTCTTAGTAACCATTCTATTGGAATTCAATAGTCACCATGCTGTAATTTCAACTATGCTTACCACAAAGGTAACTGTGAGCAGATTAAATAATAACAGCTTTGATTTCCATGACATTTATATGCACATGACTGTCACATATGCATTCTTAGAAAGAAAATTAGGTCATCTAGTACATTTTTTTCTCTTGCATTCCTGCTTGATCTCTCTCTCTCTCTTACTCTCACTACACATACACACACATACATACACACACATACACACACACAAACACACACACACACACACACACGTGCACTTGTACAAGCTCACTCACAGCCATACGCATAGACATATAACACACAGATGGGGTCATACAGCCTCATGTAGCAACTTCACCTGTGATTTGCTCTCTGGTTATGTGTTATAGCAACTGTGTTATTTATAATTGTGATGTGTCTGTTTACTAGGGAAAACTAATGACCCATTATGTTTTCTGGAAGATTTCAGTTTACAAAATGAAAACAAGACATGTCTGGCTATTTGCTCATTTCTTTATAAATAATTCAGTTCTCATTATCAAATACATATGGTGATTCTAGCACTGTAGTTTTCCATTTGAGCAAGAAAAGGAGACAGATGTACTTTGATCTAAAAAAAAATCAATAAATGTATCAAAGTAGAAATACTATTATACATATTCAGTGATAGTGTGTTCATGGCTGATCTCAAATTACTAACTATAAACTATAACTAAAATACTCATGTGGAAAAGAATAAATTTTTCTAATAAATGCCTTTAATGACATCAGTTTAGTGTAAACAATAATATAATTTGGAATTCTTATGAGCCAAAAAGTAAAATATTCACTAATCATATCAGAAATCCAAATTATATTATTGCAAAATTTTATGTTACATGTAAAGTTGTTTATTATGTGGATGGGTGCACTGATAACATGTCAATGTGCACTGTAAATCCTGAAAAATAACTGAATGATAAGCCTTTGAAATAATGAGAACAAAGTATAGAAATCAGTAAGCATATGCATGAGATAAAACTGAGTTCTAAAAGCATTCAAGCAAAAGTTGGAAATAAGGAAAAATGCGAAATGTGGTTGATTCAAACCTAACCACATGGATCATCATAGGACATAAATCTTAATTCACTAATTGACATCTTTCATGTGTCATTACTTCCCTCAGATGTCCATGTCTATTTTGATTATTTATTATGAATAAAAGATACCCAACAGCTGAGTCTCAGGGCACTTTAATTTTAGATGTTAGGAAAACAAGAAAACATAAAAGGAAAATGAGAAGAAATGACTGGAAGAACACCGCATGAAATGAGTTGTGTGGAAGCCAATAGAAGAAAGTGTTCCACAGGGAAAATGATTAACCTACATCAAATGTAACTGACAGATCAAATAAGCTGATGGCTGGAAATTGACCATCGAGTTTAATGTACAGATGCCACTAATGACTTTGATAGGAACTTTCCTGAGAGAGTAGCTGTGATGAAAGGGTGTGTGCATCGGGGTCCAGAGGTAGAGAATTAGTGTGTGAAAAGTAAAATCTCCATCAACTCAGCTTTAAAAACAAATGCCATCTTTACATAGTGCCTGAACAGAAACGTGCCAACAAGTGAGGAGGCTAAACTTACATTTCTGCTGAGACAGAGGAGGTTTCCTGGGATGGAGGGAGTTCAGAAACTTGTTAGCTGCTCATAGATTGTTTAATATGGCAGAAAGAAGGCAACAGTAGGAAAAATTGCTGTTGTTATAGTAATCATTTCGAGAAATAGAAAATAGATAATAGTTAACTCACAATAAAAATGAAGACATTGAAAACAAAAGGAAAGTCATGCGATCAGGGCCACAGATAGACCTCTAACAACACATCCTAGTTTTCTGAATATATATAGTTATTGTTTAGATTATATCTTTCCAACATATAAATATGTATCTGTATCTATCTATACATTTTGTCTGATTAAATTGGAAGTGCCTCATAGAGAAGGGACTTCTACTTTTCTTAGTGTCATAACTTCACCAATTATTAATGCAAAGAACACATGAGAGCATGACCCTGAATCAAAGTATGGGCTTCCTTCCTTGCTAATATATTTTTTTTAATTTTCTAAGTTTATTTTTTTTATTTACATTCCAAATCATTTCCCCTTTCCCGTTTCCTCCCTCCCCGAAAGTCCCATAAGCCCCCTTCCCTACCTCTTTTCTCCATTCAACCCCCTCTCGTTTCTCTGTCCTGGTGTTCCCCTACATCCAGTCTTTCCAGAACCAGGAAATATATTGATATGCGAATTGTGTCTAGGGTATTCTGAGATTCTGGGTTAATATCCCCTTATCAGTGACTGCATACCATGTGTGTTCTTTTGTGATTGGGTTACCTCACTAAGGATGATATTTTCAAGTTCTGACCATTTGCCTAGGAATTTCGTGAATTCATTGTTTTTAATTGCCACATCTGAATCCATTCCTCCATTGAGGGACATCTGGGTTCTTTCCAGCTTCTGGCTATTATAAATAAGGCTGCTATGAACATAGTGGAGCATGTGTCCTTATTGCATGCAGGTAAAGCCTCTGGGTATATGCCCAGGAGTGGTATAGCCAGATCCTCTGGGAGTGTCATGCCCAGTTTTCTGAGTAACCGCCAGACTGCTTTCCAGAGTGGTTGTACCAGCTTGCAATTCCACCAGCAGTGGAGGAGTGTTCCTCTTTCTCCACATCCTCGCCAACAACTGCTGTCTCCTGTGTTTTTGATCTTAGCCATTCTGACTGGTGTGAGATGGAATCTCAGGGTTGTTTTGATTTGCATTTCCCTAATGACTAAGGATGATGAACATCTCTTTAGGTGCTTCTCAGCCATTAGATATTCTTCAGGTGAGAACTCTTTGTGTAGCTCTGTACCACATTTTTAATAGGGTTGCTTGCCTCTCTGGAGTTTAACATCTTGAGTTCTTTGTATATATTGGATATTAGCCCTCTGTCGGATGTAGGGTTGGTAAAGATCATTTCCCAGTTAGTTGGTTGCCGCTTTGTCTTTTTGACAGTGTCTTTTGCCTTGCAAAAACTTTGTAATTTAATGAGGTCCTATTTGTCTATTCTTGATCTTAGAGCATAAGCTATTGGAGTTCTATTCAGGAAATTCTTCCCTGTGCCCATATGTTCAAGGTTCTTCCCTAGTTTCCTTTCTATTAGTTTCAGTGTGTCTGGTTTTATGTGGAGATCCTTGATCCACTTGGAATTGATCTTAGTGCAAGGAGATAAGAATGGGTCAATTTGCATTCTTCTGCAAATTGACCTCCAGTTGAGCCAGCACCATTTGTTGAAAAGGCCATCTTTTTTCCACTGGATGGTTTTAGCTCCTTTGTCAAAGATCAAGTGACCAAGGGGTGTGGATTCATTTCTGGGTCTTCAATTCTGTTCCATTGATCTACATGCCTGTCACTGTACCAATACCATGCGGTTTTTAACACTATTGCTCTGTAGTACAGCTTGAGGTCCGGGATACTGATTCCCCCAGAGGTTCTTTTACTCTTGAGAATAGTTTTAACTATTCTGGGTTTTCTGTTATTCCAGATGAATTTTTGAATTGCTCTTTCTAACTCTATGAAGAATTGAGTTGGGATTTTGATGGGGATTGCATTGAATCTGTATATTACTTTTGGTACATTTTTATAAATATGGGAATTCCATGAAGGAAAACATTTAAAATTAGCAACTAACATTGCACTGCATTGTGGTTTGGCAAGAATTCATTGCTTTGGAGACCCAGGTATACAATGTTACTTGATCATAGTGCTGTCAGTACTAAAAACTAGTTTTCTTGGCATAGAATCCCATAGTAGTCTTTGCTCTCTCACTGAGTGAGCGTATGAAATTAAACTGATTTGCTATCTTAGTAACAAAGGGATTTGCACTGATAATCAGATACAAAAAAAGATCATTGTAAATAATTAATATTCTTCTGCAATTCTGTTGCAATACAACTCAAGTAAGAAGCAGAGAAATCAGAAAGAAGGATTTAAGATAAATGCTTTGAGCATAGGTATTGTTGTCTAAAACATAGAAGAAATTTAAATTAAAATTTTAGAACACACAAGTTTTGCACAGAGGTCAGGTATGATTATTATATATTTATATTCTCACAGGTTTCTTACATAATAGAAGCGATAAGAAATTATAATAAAAGAGATATCATTCTATAAAAGTAATATGCATATAAATATTCCAGAATCAAATTTAATAGCAAGTGCAGAGAATTTTTGTAAATATAGCAGTATAATTTTTTACAAAAAAAATGTTACAGTAAGTCTCATGTAAGGACAGAGACATAGCATAGTTTGTATAAGTATATATATGCAAGATTATAAAGTGGTCTCTACAGTTTACCACAATTGTAACCCAATTCAAACAAATCTTAACAGTATCATTGAGATAATATAAACATATTCTAAAATCACCTTGGGAAAATGGGCAAGACAATTCAATTTTTGAAAAGACCAATGAAAGGGCAATTATTAATTCTTTTTTTTCTATATTCTTTATTTACATTCCAAATGATTTCCCCTTTCCTGGTTCCCCCCTCCCCAAAAGTCCCATAAGCCCTCTTCCCTCCCCCTGTTCCAAATGAGGCCTCATAAAATTACAAAGTTTCTGTAATACAAACAGAACACTGTCAATCAGATAAAATGGCAACCAACAAATTGGGAAAAGATCGTTACCAACTCTACATCCGACAGAGGGCTAATATCCAATATATACAAAGAACTCAAGAAGTTAAACTTCAGAGAGCCAAATAACCCTATAAAAAATAGGGTACAGAGCTAAACAAAGAATTTTTACCTGAAGAATATCAAATGACTGAGAAGCACCTAAAGAAATTCTTTTTCCCTGAGTATCATAGACACCCTGAAAAGTTAGATTAATAGTCTATATTAGAAGAAATTAGGATTATTCTTTTATAGACTGCTCCTGGGATGGGGTATAGAGAGTCGAAGAGAAATGTCTGCTTTTGCTGCATTTTCTCAAGTGTAGATGGTATATTTTGGGTGAACTCTACTTAGCCCCATCCTTCTATAATTGGAAACTCTCTCAAGATGACTCACGCACGGCCCATAAACTGAATTAGTGCATGGTCTGCTAATCTACTGAACTACTTTTTCTAGGTCTGTCCTAGTTATGTCAGCCCAACTGAGGGTGTACTGGGTAGTTTTCTGTGTCAACTTGACACAATCAGGAGTTATCACAGAGAAAGTAGCTTCAGTTGGGGAAGTGCCTCCATGAGATCCAGCTGTGGGGCATTTTCTCAGTTGGTGATCAAGGTGGGGAGGGTCCATTGTGGGTGATGCCATCCCTGGGCTGGTAGACTTGGGTTCTATAAGAGAGCAAGCTGAGCAAGCCAGGGGAAGCAAGCCAGTAAGAAACATCCCTCCATGGCCACTACATCAGCTCCTGCTTCATGACCTGCTTGAATTCCAGTCCTGACTTCCTTTAGTGATGAACAGGAGTAAACCTTCTCCTCCCCAACTTGCTTCTTGGTCATGATGTTTGTGCAGAAATAGAAACCTTGACTAAGACAAATTGGTACCAGGGGTCAGGTATTCCTGTGACAAGCTGACCATGTTTTGGAGAGGACTGTGGATGGACTTTGGATTTTTTGGCTAGAAGAGCCGTTTGGATGTTAAGAGCTCTGCGGGATGTTCTGTAGGAGCTTGGAGGATAATGTTGAAAACAGTGCAGAAGGTGGAGGCCTGACTTATGAAGTTTCAGAGGGAAGATTAAAGACTCTTATCAGGACCATTGCTATTTTTATTGTGAAGATTCTGTAGTTTTGATTAGCTGTAGCTTAAAAATCAGCTATGATTAACAATTTACCAGAACTACTAAAGCAAAAACTTTGCATTACTGGGACTATTGATGCTCTCTGTGTAGAGTGATTGACCAGGTATTTAATAAGAGTAATAAAAAATATTAATGCTCACAACAGCCTTTCAGTCTAGTGAAAGTACAGTCAAGAATATCTGTAGATCCAATTCTGTAACAGCTCTGAAGAGGTAGGTGGGATTCATGACAGTCTTACAGATAGTCCATATTTACTGAAGTGAGCTGATGTTTCAGAAAGTTTTCTGAGTTCCTCATGTGACATCAGATCACAGAAGCTGCTGCGATTTCTTTAAAATCTTTATATAAGCTTAATTTTTAAAATTACTATGTACAGGCACTGACAGGTCATTTATACCACTTTATTCATGTCCATTTACTACGTATGAACTTTTGGTCTCCTTGGAGCAGTTCTTAGTGATAAGACTATTATTTATCTTAATTACACAGGTAAGAACCCTGACACATAGACTTGCCTAAGGTCAAGGTCAAGGTGGTAAGGCTTCTTGGTATTTGGCCATTAAAACACCTGTAGGAAAAAGAAATGTTTTGATAGATTGTCTTCCAATAGTTCTCATATTATTAACAACTTTTTAAGGTGGCCATGCCTATATTTTGCAATCATTCTCAAGTATCACATAACACTGTAAGAAAGTATTAAAATTTTATTTTATGTAAATACCATAATTCCAAAGCATGAAAAGCGAAAAGAAAGAGAAAAATGTTTAGTGGTCATATATATAATCTGGGTATTCAGAAGTTTGAGAACATCCTACTCCAGGCTTCTTCTGGAAGGACTATGGTCCCCCTCTGTTCTGGACTCTGTTTTTTCAGAGGTTTCAGAGAAGTCAGGGAATCCCAGGTTTGGTCTCAGACTACGTTGTTTCCCACTCAGGTTGGGGCCACCTCCTTAGGCTGCATTCTTTCATCTCATGAGCAGTGCCTTAGCACTTCTCAGGAGCCCAACACTTGATGACAGTGGAGGATAAATGCAGTCTAGCATCTCTCATTTTGCCTGCCCAAGTATTGTTCCCATACCCTGGTAATGAGGTAGAACACAGGGCCACTGCTCCCTATTTCTTTCTCCTCCTCCTGTGATATTTAGGCCATGTGCTTTTTTTCTGAATAAAGATGTGGAGAGAGAATAATGGTACAATTGTGATCTTGTGAGAACTCTGGGTTTGATACAAAACTCTGATAAACATAGATAATTATATCTACCTAGGTTCACGATGAAATGACTTTTTACTGCTAGACTATATTATTTAGTGATCCTTTTGATATTATTTCTCTTTTTAGTTCTTCATGTAACACTCATTCATACAGAAAATAATTGTTACAGAAAATTTTAACATTACTCAACAGGCTCTGTGATAGATGATGAAATATAAAGGTGACTACACTACAGTCTCTACGTGTGAATAGTTTATAGTTGATTACGGACAACAGACAAGCAGAAACAAAATTATAGGTCAATGGAATGAGCATTATAGTGATAATGGAGGTCTGGATGCTAGGTGAAGGAGAGGGGATACAGAGCTAGATTGATGGACAAATCTTTTCATCAGATTAACTGTGTGCTAATATTTCACATCTTGGCATGCTCATCATTTTGTCCACAATTTTTGAGTCTTTGAAAATGTAGAATAAAATGACACCTATTTTCAGTCATTTAAAAGAGCATAAATCTCTCCAATAATCACCTTTACCTGACACGTCTCTTCTTTAATGTATAGAAAATTATGGACTTTACAATTTTCATATTAAATTCCTTTTTAAGTATAATGATGTTCATTTTCCAATTATGGGAATTTCAAGAGAGAGAAAACATTCTTGTCTGCTTCACATTTTAGTGATATTAACTAATCAATATCACCTTGTGACTACTACCTAAGAATCCAGGCTATAGCTTCTAAATTTTCAGTATGTTATATATATATTTCAAACCTACAATAATGGTCCTATTGAAAGTCAAGCCTGAAAATAGCATAAGACTTTGAAAATAGCATATTGGTTACCAAAATGAACACCCATGAGTACATGTTATAGATTACAAAACTAATACAATGAGAATTGGTGTTGAAACTATCCATTAATAATTAGGTACTAAAACTGTAAAGTCAGGACTGAAGTGATGTCTCCACAATTTATTGCTCTTGCTAAGAAACCTAGTTTTGTTTCCAATACCCACACTGGGCAGCTGACATCTGCCTGTAACTCCAGCTTCAGGGAGCCTACAAACTCTTCTAGACTGCATAAACAGTTGCAATCACTTGCATAGTACATGGATATAGACTCTCAAAGAACTTATATAAATATTATATTCAAAAAATAAAAAATCAGTTGTGAAACATTTTCTTCCTTGTAAATATCTTCCTTGTAAATAAAGGAGTTTATAGTACAATACATTCAGGTGTCTTCAAAACTCACAGTAAGTCTTAATGAAAAATTATAGGCATATACATATATATATATTATACACACACACACATACATATATATATGTATGTATGTATGTGTATACACACACACTAAATAGAGACATTAAATTGAATCATGTATAGGCAGTCCAAAAACTTATTGGAGCTTTTATAGAATAACAATTCAGACATTAGTGGTTATTACAAAATAACAAATGGCATACTTCGCAGCTCTTTTGGGAGGAAGAGAGAGAGAGAGAAGGCAGGCAGGAAGGTATACATAGGACACTCTGACAAAGTTGTCTTTTTTTTTCATTTTTTTTTGTTTTGTTTTGTTTTTTGGACTGCAAATTAGCTTGTAGCCCTATTGCTCATAAATAGTGTCACAAGTCTCATGAAAACCTCACCAACAGCAAATGTGTTTCACCAAATTCCAGTGTGGGTTCTAACGATCAAAACTATTAAAATTATTTTAAAAAATTGGAGCTTTTATTGAAGGATAACTAAAGAATACTACGAATATGTTTATAAACAGCCGTATTATGACTTTGGAATACTTTGAACTTCTTTCTGGACCACTGAATGTTTGATGCTAAATGGAACACAGTAAAACTCAACTTTATAGAGTTTTCTAGACTCACAGAGTTGTATCCAACTGGAACAATGCTGGTGATTAGAAATCCATTCATCACACTATATGGGGCACTGACAGGAAAATGCCCTTGATTGCAACAGTTTTTACATTTCCTCCCAGAATGCTGCAATGCAGAAGGCTCAGGTTTCCACATCAGTAAACATTCTGTCAAGAAGACAGAAATGGAATTCCTCCTTCTGGACCCAGTACTTTATGCTCTGGAAGAAAAACTATTTTTTAATATATAACAACTTGTACCCAAAATAACTCTGAAAAGGAAATGTTGGAATTAAAAGGACGCTTGGTGTGTATATAGGACTCAGTTTAATATTAAAACCTTCATCTAACTCCCCCCAGAGGATAAATTGGTTATTACATAATAATGATCTGCAAATTTGCATCTGTTTCATTATCAATGCTATTTCTAATACCCAACTGACATAAAAGATACTGTCTCCACCCGTGATGTAAAATCTATGTTCTAGAGTCAGCTAAATAAATTAGTCCCTAACATAGGGAAAGAGACACTTGGATTTTTGTGGTATACATGTTGGGTGTCCAACAGTGGTTCCATGTGCACTGCTTCCTCCTTCTCAGAGTGTTCAGATGCCACTGCTGCACACCTGGCTGGAAGAATGAAAGAGGCCACAGTCCAGCTGGGAGTGAGTTGGTTGGGTGAGGCACTTCTCCAAGGATCATAGTGTTGCAGCTCTTTTAGACAAAGGCCTTCTCCAGTGATCTTCAATGCAACAGCTCTCTTATATGATCTTAGCTTGGGTACATACCTTTATTCAGTGCGGGCTTGTACTTATACACTTTATTTGGGGTGGACCAGGGGTATATATGATCTTGGAAAGTAAGACAGAGTTTTCAAGGTAAATGAAAATCAGTGGCTAAAGGGTCTTTTGTTTTGTTTTGTTTTTATTAATCATTCCATTCATTTACATCTCACATGATATCCCACTTCCCAGTTACCTTTCCACAAACCCCTCATCTCATAACTTCCCTCTCCTCCCTCCCCTTTGCCACCTACCTACCCTCATTCGCCCTACCCCTCCAGCCTCCCTCTATGCTGGGGCATCAAACCTCCACAAGACCAAGGGCCTCCCCTCCCAGTGATGTCAGATAAGGACATCCTCTGCTTCCTGTGTATCTGGAAACATGAATCCCTCCCTGTACACTCCTTGGTTGGTGGTCTAGTTCCTGAGAGCACTGAGTGGTCTGGCCAGCTGATATTGTTCTTCCTATGGGGTTGCAATCCCCCTCAACTCCCCCAGTCCTTCTGCCAGTTCCCCACCAGAGTCCCTGAGCTCAGTCTGATGGTTGGCTCCAAGCACTCACATCTGTATTGGTCAGTAATTGGCAAGCTCTCATTATTTGAAGATGATATGATACTATACATAACTGACCACCAAAATTCTTCAGGAAAGCTCCTACTGATAATAAACAACTTCAGAAAAATGGCTGGATATAAAATTAACTCAAACAAATCAGTAGCCTTCCTCTACTCAAAAAATAAATGGGTTGAGAAAGAAGTTAGGGAAACAATACCCTTCACAATAGTCACAAAGAATATAAAATATCTTGTTGTGACTCTAACTAAGAAAGTGAAAGATCTATATGACAAGAACTTCAAGCCCAGAAGAAAGAAATCAAAGAAGACCTTAGAAGATGAGAAAATCACCTGTGCTCATGAATTGGAAAGATTAATAAAGTAAAAATGGCTGCCTTACCAAAAACAATCTGCAGATTCAATACAATGCACATCAAAATTCAAACTCAATTTCAATTCTTCATAGAATTAGAAAGAGCAATTCTCAAATTCATTTGGAATAACAAAAAACTCAGGATAGTGAAAACTATTCTCAACAATAAAAAAACTTCTGTGGAAATCATCATCCCTGACCTCAAGCTCTACTGTAGAGCAAAAGTGAATAAAAACTGCATGGTATTGATACAGAAACAGGCAGGTAGATCAATGGAATAAAATTGCCGACCCACAAATGAACCCACACACCTATGGTCAGTTGATCTTTGACAAAGGAACTAAAACAATCCAGTGGGAAAAAAAGTGACAGCATTTTCAACAAATGGTTCAATAGGGGGTCTGCATGTAGAAGAATGCAAATTGAACCATTCTTATCTCCGTGTACAAAGTTCAAGTTGAAGTGGAGCAAGGACCTCTGCATAAAACCAGATACATTGAATCTAAATAAGAGAAAGTGGGGAAGATTCTCAGGCACATGGGCACAGGAGAAAATTTCCTGAACAGAACACCAATAGATTATGTTCTAAAATCAAGAACTATCAAATGGGACCTCATGAAATTGAAAAGTTTCTGTAAGGCTAAGGACACTGTCAATAGGACAAAATGGCAACTCACAGACTAGGAAAAGATCTTTACCAATCAACCCTACATCCTATAGAGGGCTAATATCCAAAATATATAAAAACTCAAGAAGATAGACTCCAGAGCTAAACAGAGAATTCTCATGGCTGAGAAGCACTTAAAGAAATGTTCAACATCCTTAGTCATCAGGGAAATGCAAATCAAAACTACCCTGAGATTCCACCTCACACCAGTCAGAATGGCTAAGATCAAAAATTGAGGTAACAGGAGATGCTGGTGATGATGTAGAGAAAGAGGAACACTCCTCCATTGCTGGCAAGATTGCAAGCTAGTACAACCCCTCTGGAAATCGATCTGGCTGTTCCAAAGAAAATTGGAGTGGTATAGCTGAAGACCCAGCTATACCACTACTGGGCATATTCCCAAAAAAATGTTCCAACATGTAATAAGGACACATGCTCCACTATGTTTATAGCAGCATTATTTTTAATAGCCAGAAGCTGGAAACAACCCAGAAGTCCTTCAGCAGAATGAATACAGAAAATGTGGTACATTTCGAGTTTTAAAGACCCACGAATGCCTCTTTTTGCACGAAGAGACATCCCAGGAATCCTGTACTTCCTGGACCAGTTCTTTTCAGGAAAAGAGTAAGTTTGAAGGTCTTTCAAGGACTACTAATCCTTTCCCAGGTAGAGGGTGTGGGCAGTTTGGATCTCAGACAAGGTCAGAGAAGGGAAACCCTGAAGGTAAAGTTAATTGTCCATTTTGCACCAAGCTCAGCTCAGCTATCCGATCATGGGAGACTTAAATCTTAATTAGTAGGATTTCCCCACAGATTTTAATTCTTTCAAATCTTTCATTTTATTGAAAGATTTCAATTTGAAGGATGGTCGGGGTGGTAATATTAGGTAAATGGTATGAATGTGCCTGGCTAAGTACTACCAATGAAAACCTTTTTCATCATTTTACATTTTTATATTATTTCATGGAGCCAGAAGGGTTTAAAATAACTTGAAATGGAGCACGTAGATAACCTATTACAGTCTCAGGTCAGCACTGGAGATGTGCTTTCTCTGCTGATGTTTTATGCACCAATTGTTCATAGACAATCATGGTCTGTTAACATGATGCATGATGAGGATAAACGCTTGGTCGGATGATCTAACCATAATGCACAGTTATTCTGTATCAGAATCATACCAAAACATATTTGTATTCATTTGAAAAGGTTGGCAATACAGTTCATTATCTTTATTGAAAAAATAACTAAGTTCTACAATGTAGTTTTCTCTCTTACATCTCTTCCCATTTTGGGAATGCTTCCTGATAGTGTGAATCTGTGAAACTCTGGTAGTCCCATTTTTCAATTTGCTTTGCAGCAATCAAATGGGATGGTTAAAGAATAGTTGGCACTCATAAGTGTGCATGGCTAATAAAGGACTCTGTGAAGTCTTTTGGCTTCTTTTCAGAAGTCTTCTTAGATTTGTTTAGACTGCTTGCAGTACAGCATATCCTTTTCACATAAGCAATGCAGATGTTGAACAACTGCCTCATGGTGAGGCCAGCAGCTAGCCTTCTACATAGAGTCTTAGAAAACCATATTTCTCATTCCTCATTTTCTCTTTGAAGATTTGTACTAAGCATGACAAAAATAATTTCAAATTTGAGTCTCTGTTCCATTTTGCATAAACCCTAAATATGAGAGCATCAACTGCCCTGATTTATTTTCATCTTAGTCTCAGTTCATTTCCACCCCCATGTACTGGTTCATATACATTCCCTGACCAAAGAATCTGTTACCTTTGAAATCTCTACCCTGAATATTCATAGAGATAGCTTAGCCTGACTGATGTAAACGGCTGTTCATACTTATCTACAGAGATATTATGAATATTTAAAAACATAGTTTAAATGCATATGTGATTTATATACATTTATGTTCTATCCAAGAAAATGTTGAAGTACAACTCTGAAGTTCTGTCTTATACCCATCAGAATGGCTAAGATAACAAATGATAGCACATGTTGACAAGGATGTAGAGCAAGGAAAGCTCTTCTTCATTGCTGCGGGAGTGAAAACTTGTATAACCACTTTGGGAATCAATTTGGTAGTTTCTCAGAAAACTAGGAATAGTTCTACCTCAAGACCCAAGAATTCCACTCTGGATATATACCCAAAAAGTGCTCCAACCTCCCCAAAGACACTTGCTCAACTATGTTTATAACAGTTTTATTCATAATAGCCAGAAACTGGAAACGACCTAGATGTCCCTCAACTGAAGAATGGATAAAAAAATGTTATATAACTATACAATGGAATACTGTTCAGCTATTAAAAACAAGGACATCATGTATATTGCAGGTAAATGGATGGAACTTTAGAATATCATCCTGGGTGAGGTAATCAACCGAGTCCCAAAAGAACCTGCATGGTATATACTCACTTATAAGAAGATGGTAGCCATAAAATACACTCCACAGACCCAAAGAAGCTAAGCAAGAAAGAAGGTACAAGCAAGGATGTTTGAATCTCACTTAGAAGGGGGAATAAAGTAGTCATAAAAGGCAGAAGGAGGGAGGGAACTGAGAAGGAGGTAGGATGGGAAGGGGAATGGGCAGGGTTCAGGATCAGGTGTGGGGAAGGACAGGAGAGATGGTCAAATGGCCATAAAAATTAATGGAAATCTGCAAATAGTAGGGGTAAGGAGTTGGGGGACATCTCCCAGACAAGGTAGAAACCTGGGATAAGGAAGGTGACCAATAATCAATGGGGATGACCTTAGCTGTGACTCACAGCATGGGAGATATGAAACCTGAAGAGGTCACCTCCTATAGCTAGGCAGGAACCATAGTTGAGCAATAGAGACACCTATCCACCCATAAAACTTTCAATTCCAAATTTATCCTGTCTACAAGAAATTTAGGCACAGGGGATGGAGCAGAGACTGAGAGAATAGCCATATCAATAAGAGGCCCATCTTGAAACACATCCCATGGGCAATCACCAATCCCTCTAACAGGATTAATGATACTTTGCTGTGCATGCAGACAGGAGCATGTTGTCCTCTGAGAGGCTCCACCCAGCAGCTGATGCAGTCAGATACTGACACCCACAGTGTCAGACAGATACAGACAGCCAAACAGTGGATGGAGCTTGGGGATAGGAACTCCACTAGAAAACAAACAGAGTCAGCTAACCTGTACCCTTGGGGTTCTCAGAGTCTGAACCACCAACCAAAGAACATACACAGGCTGGACCTAGGCCTCCCTGCACATATGTAGCTTTTTGGTCTTCATGTGGGTCTTAAACAACTGGAGTGTAAACTATCCCAAAAGCTGTTGCTTGTATGTAAGATATGTTCTTCCAGCTGGGTTACCTTGGAAACACCTAGCCTCACAGAGACTTGAAGTACAAAAGTTGGAGGATACCCAGGGAGGACTTCATTCTTTCAGAGGAGAAGGGGAGTTTTTAGGGGGGTGGATAGGAGAGGGACAGTTGAGTGGGGTATAAAGTGAATAAGTAAAATATAAAATTAAATTTAAAAAATGTTGAATTATAACCAATGAATCAATTATAAGCTAAAGTCCAGTTCTAATTGGTCAGCCCTGAGAACATTCACAGCAGTAAAATTATATAGACTCAGTGTGTGCATGTGTACAAATTTGGAGCCTCTTTTTCATTTATTTATTTATGTATTTATTTATATGCATGCAGTAATAGTGAAGAAAGAGGCGACAAATCTGAAGGTGAGTGCAGAGGCTTAGGGTTAACAACAAAATCTCTCACATGCACATATTTTTATTCTCTATCTCTCTCTCTTTCCTTCTCTCCCTCTCTCTTTCTCTCTCTTCCTAAGTCCCTGTAGTCGTGTGTGCAATTATTCCACCTTTTATTATTTCCTGGAAATTCCAGACATTTGTTGAAATACTGTTCAAAGTAAAGTTCAGTCAGTCTTCTACTTCCATTGCACAATGAAACCCTCCATGAAAGAAAAATTGAGCACTAGACATAGTTTGGCAGCTTAGAAAATGGACTTCTTGCAAACACCTATTAGTAACATATGCCACCTCTGAACAGCAAAACCCCTCATGTCATCTGGAGTCTACAGTGAGAGAGATTGATTGCTATCTGGCGACTTTCAAACTGGGGAACTAAGAATGGAGAGTTTCTTTTTATTCTTTTCCCTGGTCAAAATTATTCTTCATACTTCTTTGTTTGATATAATCAGACATTAAGTTGTGAGTCACCACCAAGGCTTTGAAACACCTATGTATACTCTCTAGTTCAAGAATCTCCATTGAACGCCAAAGAATGTCTGTATGCCAAAATTTTAGCTAGGGTTACATTCCAGTTGAAACTGATTGTTCAGGAACTGACTTAAGGATAACTTGTTGAGACCGCAATTTCTATTCATCTACGTGCTTTTTGTTCTGCATCACAGCAATAAGGAGATTGTATCTAACTAAGTCACTGCTGCACTGATTCTATTCACAATTGAACTAGAGGTCCTCAGGATTACATTGAAAAGTTAAATAAATAAATTGAGGCTGGGAATACCATTTATAACAAGATCTCATATACATATATATATATGTACATATGACATAAATTTTGACTAGTATGGATAATATATTTTACTGAGAAGTTATTTTGTTTTGATTTTCTTATAGTGGAAACAGTCTAATTTGTACAGAGCTGACAGCTGAACACTTGAACACAATGGAAACAGATCAAACATAAATAGAACTTATGACAGTTTTATCACTGAAGATTAAGCAAATAACAGAAAAATATTATTAAGACACTTGGTTTTCCACTTAGAAATCAAGAAAGGCAAAACTGTGTCTCACACTTAGTGTGATAATTGATTCCAGCTCCACTAATGGATAATGGTGAAAGAGAATAGTCAGGAGAATAGAGAAAGAGATTTCATAATGAATAAGAATTTGCTTACTAAAAACTAACATGTAAAAGTAAAAATATAAGCTAAAATAAAATGTCCATAACACAGACAGCCTAAAAGGGTTCGCATCTTTTGAGTCATCTATAAAAAGGTGGGTATCTAAAGTCAGGCAGAATAATGAGTATTTCACAGACACTACAAGAGAAAACCCCCAAAATGTCATAACTGAGTAGGGAAATGTAAACAAAATAAAACTACTTCAATACATCATTACACAGAGAATTCAAACTATTCCCAGTGTTGGACATGGATGAGGAACAAGACTTCAAATACTCATCCAGAAGTACAAACTGACAACCTCAAGAAGACAGTTTGGCATAACAAAGAAAAACTCAGATAATGTATATTCTAGGATTCCTTTTTATATTTACTTACCATGTTTACTTTAAGAACCAAACTTAGGTCTTCTGTTAGGGCATCAATTGCTCTTAACCATTGAGTTATCTCTCCAACCCCAACAAGTCCTCCTTGCTATTCTTCCTCTTTGTTAGAAGTTATAATGATCTATCTGAAAGCAAACTTAGTGCCTTTCTATTCTATTTTACTAGGATAAGTGATTTACCTTGTGGACCACATGAATAAATTGTGTCAGTTACTATAAGACCTGAGAACATTATTTTTCTTTTAAAAATTATTCACTATAAACATACTTAAAGACCATGTATTCTAATGCAATTTATATTTTACCCTCATTGTAGTTTTCCATTGCCCTAAATAAAGCTGACAAAGAAAAGGATTTATGTGTTAATTTAAATCAAATTAAGGTATGAATTTAGATAAAACCATGTCTGTCAGAGAAGCTCATTGGAACCAATAAATATTTATTAATAACATATGGCCGTTTCAAAGACTTGTCCAGAAGGCAAGAGGAACTCATCTTCTAAATGAGCACAGCAAAAGGCACTGTTGGCAAAAATTCACCACATGTTATTTCACTCAAACTTCAAATCACTACCATAAACTGTAATCCATAATCATTTAGGTTGTGTTAGGCTAGAGTCAGTCAATAGCAAACAGCTTGAAAGGAAACCGTGACCAAATTCTAGAACAGTCCATCTCTCACTTGGAAAATATGATTTTGAAAAGAGTTGTTTTGCTGGTGGTGGTGGCTGTTACCTTTAATCCCAGCACTCAGAATACAGAGGTAGCTGGATCTCTGTGAGTTTGCCACCAACCCGTTCTACAATGTAAGTTCCAGGGCTACATAGTGAGAGTGAGTCTGGCAGAGAGACAGACAGACAGACAGACAGACAGACAGACAAGGACACAAAGACACAGACACAGACCCAGTGAGATAGGGACAATATCAGAGAGGCAGATAGACAGATGGACACACACACATGCACACACACACACACACACACACACAGGGATTTCCAATGAAGGGACAGAGAAAGGGATGATGATGTGTTTGGAGTAATCACAAACATGTAAATCCTGAAGACTGGCAAATCAAACTTACTTCAATCTATTGATCCGAGCACAATACAAAAAAAAAAATCTTGCCACAGGATTGATAACCCAGATGACTTTCCTGATTTCCTGCTTAGGCAAGCAAATACCCAAATGTGCTACAGAGACTATAGGCAATTATTTTGCAGATAGGATCATTACAATCTGAAGTTTCTGTTGTTTTTTGTTTTTGTTTTTTTGTTTTATGGGTTTTTTGTTTGTTTGTTTTTTCCCTCTGAGATAAGGACATGACATTTACCTATTTACCTGTTTAATCATCTTGATGAGGTAGGAAGGAAGATGTATGTGTGTGTGTGTGTGTGTGTGTGTGTGTGTGTGTGTGTGTGTTTATAGATTATCAGAAATGAATTCAACACTTTCGTACATAAAAATGACAAATGCATCAGAGTATTATTTCTCCTCTACATTATCCTTGATGTCAGAACTTAAGAAGCATATTACTCAAACATATTTTAGCTTTATTTAATTTTAGTAATAAAAGACTATCTTTATAACCTATGTTCTTAGACCAATCTATTTTGGAGACCACAAAAAAATAGTTACAACTTTCTCTCCACTATTCTTTTTTTCACAAAGGCATCACATCTTAGTGCATACTCGAGGGAAGAGGATCTGTGTGCTTACAATAAAGTGGCAGCTACTTAACTTCTTTATATCTGCTTCTGAGTGATTTTCAAATACCTCTCAAGCCTGATGCTCTATATATGCAGCAAGTCACAATGTTATAAATAATCCTTTGTTTAAAATAGTAAGAATAAAACCAAGTTTTAAAAGTCAAAACTTGTTAAACCAATGCACAGCAGAATAACAATGAACACACAAGAGCAACATGACTGATTTAGAAGCTAAGGTCCCCTATTCCGGTATTAACTTTCACTCACATCCACTTCAATTTCTCCTATCAAATGGTGAGAAGAAAATTTAGGACTTTGATTATGGCATCACCCATTAACAGGAAGATATCTGTCCTGTGAGCAATCAAACTCATGAAGAAATAATCTGATGAAAGAGTAGACACTTTTGTAGATGACTCAATGTCAGCCTGTGGGGATTGAGTAAATTTCTGAGTAAATGTGTATTATTGACATGGATGTGACTATATCAAAGACCTAATGCCTCAGACTCATAATAGATTGGCAAAGCCTTTCAACCCAGGTTGGGCTCAGAGGAGTGGCAAAATCTCCCATCCTCATTATCCAAGTGCATATGCTGATAGTATATGCATAAAATGTCCACTATAGCTTTCTCCCTCATGCCCACGTGTACAGCAAACATGATAGCTGTATCCAATAACCTTGCCTTTCTGTTCAACTGTATATAATAAACATTCTGGCCTTCTGGGTTGGTGTGCCTTTTTCCTTAGTAAGCACAGTCCATCTAATCCCAGCATTTCTACTGGGTTTTTTCATTTGTTTGTTTTTGCTGGTTTCTTTTTGTTTTTTTGTTTTTGTTTTTTATTCTCTCATCATCCCAGCTAGGTTAAACCTGAGAGCTATGCTAGATGAGGTATCTACTCTGAGCAAATATTCAGTTTTAAAAGTATAATTCTCAAAATAATTCTAGATGCTTTTCTTTTAAAGACATAATTTCCTGTTCTGATATCTATTGAAAGAGAATATTTTTGTTCATATACACTTACAATTCTGAATATTACAATACATATCCATGCACAAAAGAGAATCATTCTTAATTAAAGTGACCTAGGTGCTACATTGTCTTAACAAAATAATTAGACTAGATGACATTTCAAGGTCATTTGTAGAGCTACCTACTATAATGTGGTCTAAAGTAAAAATTTCTAGTTTCTTTGGAAACTCAGTTGTGTGTTTTGGAAACTCACGTGATGTTTTTCTGAAGTCTGTCTTGTGAGAGGGACATGATATTTGGAGAGAATATAAGTAGAACCCATAGACAATGGAAGGACACTCTTGCATGGCTATGCCATACCTTGCCTTGCTTGACTTCACCATCCATGTAATACTTCGCTGCTCTTCATGGATTTTCACATGTCTTCACAGAGATGTGCCAAAGAACTTCTTGTATCCCAGGTGATTCTGGGTGCTTCAGCTGACTCGAACTGATTTGAAGGAGCCTTGCTGGTTCTGCTGAATCTTCATCACTTCTTGCTCATGTTCGGTGTTTATTATTAGACTGGACTGCTGGTATCCTGACAACAAATAGTAGAATTGCCCCAAGGTCCACAACCCCCTTTTCCTATTAACCTTCTTTCTCTGCTATCTCTGATTATGGACTAGAAAATAGAATGAAGCATTTAAGAACCCTATATTCAGTAGGTTTTAAAAATTCTAAGCCTACAGTGGTCCAAGCAGACTTCACTCAGATAGAAAGGTGACAGGCATAAAAGCTATCTATATACAGGAACTGTGTACAGGAAGACCTCCATGTTCATTACTTTATCCTTATAAAGATTATAACCCAAAGCAAATAAACACAATGTACTCATCTGTGTAGCAGATACCATAAAGAACACTTGAAATGAGTCTTCATACAGGGAAGGGATTAGAAATACTTTGTGAACCAAACTCTCCAACTAAAACTTAATAGTATAGAGGCTGACTCCTCCCACATGCACAGCTCATAGACTTAGGGAACATTACATGAATACACCACTATGATACAGCAACCACTTTCCAGGCACTGATGCCAGAATCTGCACTGCTTTATGCTGTCCCAACACAGTCTCTGGCTTTCAGGAATAAAGGAGAATGCTGCACAGCTTAAAGCAATCATCTTCAGAGAGGCTTCATCCAGTACTGACGGGAGCATATGCAGAGACCCACAGCCAAATATTAGGTAGAACTTGGGAAATTCTTTGGAAGAGGGGGATGAAATATTATAGGAGCTGGAAGATCAAGGATACCACAAGAAAATGGCCTACAGAATCAATAAACCAAGACTCATAGGGCTCACAGACTGAAGCAACTGTAAGGGAGCCTGTCTATGTCTGACCTAGGTCTTCTGAATATGTGTTGGGTTGTGTAGCTTGGTGTGATTATGGGATTACTAATAGTGGGAACAGGGGTTATCTCTGACTCTTTTTTCCTGATTTTGGGACCCTTTACATCCTGGTGGCTTTACTCCTCCAGCCTTAACATAAGGAGATGTGCCTAGACTTATTATAACTATATATGCCTAGTCTTATTATAACTAAATATGCCATGTTTGGTTGATATTGCTGTGAGGCCCACCCTTTTCTGAAGGGAAACAGAGGAGGAGTGGCTCTGGGGGGAGGAGGGAAATTGAGGGCTGGCTGTGAGGAAAGGAGAAAAGGGAATCTGGGGAGAGTGGGAGGGATGGGAGAAAAGGAGGGAAGGAAAACTATTGCCAGGATACAACATATGAGAGAAGAATAAGTGAGAGAGGGAGAGAGAGAGAGAGAGAGAATATGAATCCTGAGTCAGATGTTACCTTTCCAATATCTTACCACTCAAAACAAAGGGCACGGACCTGCCATACTGCATGATGACTCATAGAGAAAGGAAACAAGACAGAATATTATGTAGTACCACGGCCTTACTCCATCGTAAGACTATTGCTATTTTCTTTAATCTCAGATTGAGATAACACAGAGAATACTGAAGACCGTGAGACAAAACTGATTCCTTTCAGGCACTTCATTCACTACATTTCACAGGCATTGGGAATCAGTGACATATGTGAAAGTCAAGAAGAAAGCTAGAGTTATCTGACATCTGAAATAGTTAAGCATTTTTCTCCATAGACTTTAAGGTAGGATAGAAAAGAAACTGCTTAGGAGGGAGGCACTGTGTGGTGTTTGCTACGAGCACCATGCATTGTACAATGCTACTTCTGTGAGTGATCTCATACCCAGGAATCTTCTGGGCTTCCTTTACACAGATAACCTTTTCACCCACTTAGGAAGACAGAGTAACTGTAGGCCAAATATCATATTAGATATCCATTGTTCCCCCAAATGGGAAATGGAAGATAGATTAACCAACTCCCTCAAGGAGAATGAAACAAAAGTTAAATGAAAAGTACAAAGCAAACAGACAGAAAACTAAGCTAAATCATTCCAAACAAGTCCACAAGGTCATGTCTTAAAAATGGTTTATTATTGCCATGGTTATTGCTTGAGGGCTGCCAAGAAGAGAGTAAACTCTTCAAAGCAATCCAGTCAGAAGGTCAAAGAAGTAAGAAGTCTTTACATCCTTGTCACATTGAGAGATCATATTCATTATTGATGTTTCAGTAATAAAACTATAATCCCACATATGCTAGGGTTGATTCTTATAGGTTATGGACAGCTTTTCCTAATGGCTTATAGACTATGAGATCATCAGGCTCTGCTAAAAGAGTCTATTAAATCGTGCATTGGAAACCAAAGTCATTGTTTATGTCCAGGTAAATAGATTTGCCTAGGCACATAGGGGAAACATTTCCAAATAAAATCCTTCATTTCCTGACACCTATAAAGGAAGATGCAAGTCTTAGTCCTTTCCCATCACTGAATCTCAATGAATAAAGTAGTAAGTAGTATTACACCACTGGGGCTTGTGAGATACCTCATCAGATAAGCATACTTGATGCCAAGCCTAATGACCAGAATTAGATTCCCTGGTTCCATGGTAAGGAAAAACATATCATTCAAGTTGTCTTCTGACTTTCATCTGTGTGCTATGACATATCTGATCCCACACATCACATACATACACACACACACGCACACACACACACAAATATGTCACAGAAATACACACAAACACACACATACATACATCACACACATGCACACATAAAATACAAATACAAACACACATATTGCAAATAAATAAATTTAATTCCTTAAAGGTAGTAATGCAAAAATACAACAGAGTGCTGGAGTTTATATTTGGAAGTCAAAAATATTACTTGCTATGTGAGACAGAGGAGCTTTGTATGGGATTACAGAATAGAATTTAGAAATTAACCTAATACTTAGTACTTAATGAGTTTCTGTGTTCTCACTATCATCAACCATCAGAGTTCTCTGTCTCTGTGTGCACATGTGCACGTGTGTGTGTGTATGTGTCTTTGCCCTGAATTATTACATTAAAATAAATGCGTAATAGTAAAAATAATGTAAAATTTCTCCATTTGAACTTCTCCAATATTAGCCTGCAGAGTGGGAAACACTATATAATTATTATCACATGAAAATGAATAATTTTGACTGCCTGTCTTAAAAAAGAGAACATTATTTTTCCCAAAGACACCTTGATAATAGATATCAGAATCCTCAGGTCAGGATTATATACATTAATCCATAAAACATATCTGAAAAATTGCTCTTATTGGAACTTGGGGATGGAAAAGGTGATCCAAACAGTATAGAAAATCTTCCATTTCATTTAGGCAGAGCTATACCATTAAAGACTCGAGAACACTATAAAATGCAGTCAAGTTTCTGGGCTTTAACTGCTGCTATTGGATCTCTGTGTTTGAATTGCCTTCACAGTAAAACCTCCTAGTTTGATTAGGTCTTACCTGTCAAAGTAAGAAACTCTGAGATCAGATAGCTGCAGTCAGGAAAAAAGTTCACTCTACTGTGTTAGGTTTCATTGCCATGAAATTGTACAGCAGAACAACTTGGAGAAAATATTTTTGGTTTGGCTCATGGTTTCAGAGATTCCAGTCAGGGTCATCATTCCTTTGAGCCTCTTAAAATTTCCACTTTCTTTAAATAATAACTTAAAAATCCAGAGCTTGCATGAACCTATTTCCTTCCCACAAACCCATAAGCTGACAAGGAGGCCTTTAACATATGAGTCATCAGGGAGCATTTTCGACTCATAACATAACATAGATCAATAACCTTCCCAAAGGAATATATAAGGTGAGGAAAACCATGACTTAATAATGTGAAATTGATCTCTAGGTGCTTAGCGTCTAAATTCCTTTTCCCTCGCTTGTGAAGCCCTGGTTGTATTTCCAATCTAAAATGAGAAGTAAAGTATAAGCCATACTCTTAACATAAAATAAATTCACAGGAAACATTTTTCTTGAAAACTTCTGGGTATTTGCCTAACACACAAGGAACATAACAACCATGGAACATCATTTCAGAAAAGTGATAACCTATTGAATTGCCTAGTCATCATTCGGACAGCTTGACCATCTTACTACTTATCTATCAGGATCCACAAGCCATGTACAGGTCTAGGCATGATGGTTAGAAATAACATAAAGATACATAAAATTTTACATTTTAATGTCTCTCTGTTCCTTCACAGCTTAACTATTCAGAGCAATGTCAAAATATAAAGAAAACAGTTCTTTGTTGAAACCCAGAAAACCCAACGTCTCCTAGTGTAGGAACTCACTGGTCAACTATTCCACAGTCCATGAATTTACTTTTCTTTCTTTCTTGTCCGATATGGAATAGGCTGGTTCATCCAAAGTAAAACTGATGTATAACAACAGAGAAATATGTTCTATTAAATCATAAAATAGTGTGCTTATTCTTGCACAAAACATTGGGATGGCAGAAAAATTGTTGCTTAAAGAGATCAAGTTTGTAGAAACATTCTTGTGCTTGATATGTAGCTCTGAATGAAACTCTGAATAGACAGAGGGTCTGAGAAATATCAAGGAAAGGCAGCTATGAGCTTGGTAATTGGTGTGATCTCACTTTATTGAACAATGCACAGGAGTGGCTGTCCGCTATACTTGGGCATCAAATCAGCAGGTGGTGCTTTAAACAGACACCTCTAGATTTCCATTTCAATATCAAATTATTGCATTGTGCAGTCAGTCTCATTCTGTCATAAAAAGCTGTAACCAGAGATGTACAAGTTATAAAATAATGTTGGATGATAATACTTATAATAAGTCCTTGAGCTTATAAATCTAGGTGTCATAAACAGACAAAAGATAGCTACCCCTATTAAGTAGGTGAAATGTATACAAATATTTTATATCAAATGCTGATTATTCTCAATTTATCCAAGAATTTGCTGCATATAAATTAGCATAGGGTTATTGTTCTTTGTAAGTTAGGCTAATTATTTTATTTCCTTTAGTTTTACAACTAAGTGAAAAACTCTCCAATACTATGTAACTTAAGAGAGACACATGTGAATTACAAAAATATCTTTTTATTTTGGGACTAACAATATGGCCTATATTTCTAGATTCTAAATACTTTACACAAGCATGATCTTTAAGTTCCTTGGACAAGTCTTCCATTTCATCAGAGTTAAGATATTTTATTTTATTTTATGAGACTGTTTTGAATGGAATCATTTCCATAACTTTGTCCACATATTTATCATTGTGTATAAGAAGGCTGCTGACTTCTGTGTGTTAATTTTGTATATTGATACTTTTCTGAATGTACTTATAGCTTGCAGGAAATTTTTGATGGAGTCTTTATGGTTTGTAGAATCATATCCTCTGCAAATAGGGATACTTTGACTTTCTTTTCTTATTTGCATCTCATTTTTTTTCTTTTTCTTAATCTTATTTTACTAAGACCTCTGCTATAACGTCAAATAAGAGACAGAAGAATAGTACGTGGTGTTGTCATGTTCCTTATGTTAGTGGAATACTCAGCCCTAAACAAGCAAGACATTTATGTCCCACATCTTCCTCTCAAGGTTCAAGAATGACTGTAAAAAGAGAATGTGGAACAAGCATAAGAGCCATAGGCAGTGGAAAACTATGAGGAAATGCTGTTTTCAGGACACAGTGGGGCAAGTGAACATATAAATCCACAGCAGTTAAGACAAAGTACACAAAACATGTGCAAGCTAGACAAAATTCCAGAAGGAGAAGGGATGAGGACATGCAGTTCCCACCCCCCCAAACCCCCATCTGTGAAGCTACTGGCAACTGAGAGCTGCTGGGAGAACCAGTAAAGCTCCTGGTGGGCTGAACACCCTCCAGTGAAAGCCACACATCCAAGAGTGTATGGGCTGCACAAATAGGACGTGATTTGTTTTTAAGAGGACATAGTTGGGTAATTAGAAAGGGAGGTGGGTCTGGGAGGAGTGGGCAGAGTAGATACATATGATCCAAACACATTGTAGGAAAAAAAACTTCAAATATTTCCAACATTAAAAATTTTACATCTGTAAAATATGTTTCTTACCTTTGAAAGTATTCAATACACTAGACAACATCGTATGTGCATATCACGATCACTACAAGCAAAAGAGGAGGCCGCCAACATGTAAAGGAGGACACAGGGTAATACCAGTTCCAGTAAATGAGTGTCAAAGTAGACAGTCTTATCTAGGGGAGAATAGTAGTAGAGAACCAGAGTGAGGGAAGGAGAGCAGTCTGAAGCTAAGGCAACACAATTCATACTGTCTCCTCAAAATTAAGCCCACTTAATTGTTGCTTCAGGGAAAGTATGATAATATATTGCACTGGTAATACATTGAGAAGATGCTATACATTTGACCCTCCAGGCTAGGATTTATTAGCATATCAAACTTCTAAATGTTACCACACTTATGATATATCTTCCTAGTTATTTAATGACACTTTTTCTACACCTAATGCGTCACTCATCTCTTGAGAGATGCATTATGGCATCATCCATAATGATGACAAATCCAGAAGTGTGATCTAATATGAGCTTGGCAATGATGGTCCATATTCTCTTCTACACCAAGTTTTATGCAAATAATTACCAGACTGTTTTACTAATTTGTATAACTTATACCACTAGGTTTAAAACTACAGAAATGTCCTACAGTCCTCTAGTTAGACAGAAAGAATTCACTCTCCAAACATAAAGCTGTAAGCTGATCAAGTCATGAACATTTAAAAGCAGAATTGTGCATAAAAAATTGTTGTCACAAGATACTAGATTCTAAGCCAAACCTATGAGCCCCTAAAGATACTCCCAGATGAAAATGTTCATACAAGAGAGGAAGTCTGAGGACTGTTCTGAGGGAACCTGAAATGTTACTAGAGACCCTACATGCTCTAGTAGACAGGTAATAAGAAACACAGTGCACACCCTGGAGTGGAGAATGAGATCATTTTAAGAAGATGAGTTCAGGGTCCAGATGATTGGAAACTGTCCAGTAATATAGAAAGCTAAAGAGAGGGTATGAGATTAGAGAAAGGTTTACCCAAACCATGGGACGAGAAACTCCTATTATAAGAAAACTTGACATGATCTACAAAAAAAAAATGTGCTTATAAAAATTGGAATAAACTATGAACATGGTCCTCATTTAAAAAAATATTAAAATACGAAATAAATCTAAGAGGCCCATCAAAAGACCACAGTCACAGAAAAGCAATTTTGAAAAGAGAGAAAAGGCAGTTAATATATACATATATATATATATATATATATATATATATATATATATATAATTTGAAATAATACAAGGTATCTATGTACTTCAACTTTCTTACCATGGTAAAGGTTGAATCTCTAAACATGGATGAACTCACACGTAAGTCTGAGATAACTTTCAAGAAGACAAATAGAATTTTAGTGTATTAGATATTCTATCAATAATTGTCAATTAAATAAGTTTTACTTAAGTGTAACTATGTAATAAAAGAATCAGTATTTCCATAGAAAAGTAATGTATTTATAATATTAACAGGCATTGATATATTTTTAAGCTATTGCCTCCAAGAATGAGTCAAATATACAATTTTGCACCTGTCTCGACCAATTTTTTTGGTAACAGAATAGAGGTTTTTAAATTCCTCAAACTACAAAATGCACAGTAAAACATGACATCCCAAGCCCTTTTTCTGAATTAGAATTCAGCATACACTTTTGGCCCAGTTGTAATTTTCTTGTCTATCATTCCCTAGATCCCAAATTAGACTTATTTGGCCCCATGCCAGAGGATGGGTCTCTAAATTATAATGACACTCAACTTTTACACACAGCACTGTTGAAAATAGGAGTGGCAAAGCTGGGTAGTGCTACAATGAGACAGGCAACAGATGTAGTTCCAATTCTGGCAGGGCAGCTTCAAAACTGCACACTCAATATTAAATACCATTTAAAAGAATCAGATGCACATGAACTACCAGTGGGCGGAGGGAACAGGTGTGAGAGGAAGCAATTAAGATATTTGCAGGCATGAACAGAAAATGGGGTGCCTTTTATAATTCTGGAAAATACGTTTTAGTGCTTTAAATACTCTAAGCTCTCTTCATCAAGGAGCAGAAACAATTGACCTTATGGATGTGAACATATTTTATCTAATTGTAGGCTAGAGTTCTCCACGAGTTTAGCAATAAAACCTCGCAGAATGTTCCAAAAACATAAAGCATATGTCAAGAGGATATAAAGCAATCTTAAAGGAATAACAACGGTGTGATTTTGACTTATCAGCAGATATGGGAAGGGAATCCTGGAGATTGGCAAACTTATTTTTTTAAGAAAAAATATTATTTGGTATAATGATTGTTTGCAAAAGACATTATGAAAGTCTTCTATAAAAAAAATATAAAGATGCTTAGAAAATACCCTTACTTTGGAAGTAGTTCAGAATGGAAAGTGTTAGTGAAGCACTCATAAAGACCTGAGTTCAATATGTGACAGCCCACATCAGGGAGCTAGATGTGGTGGCATGTGTATTTATTCCTTGTACTGAGGCAACAAAGAGAGTTAGGTCCCTGGGATCACTATCCAGACAGCCTCCCCAGTTTGCAAGCTGTGGGTCCCAGTGACTCAAATTTAAACAACAAAAGTTGATCAACTCAAGCAAATCAGTAGTCTTCCTATACTCAAAGGATAAGCAGGCTGAGAAAGAAATTAGGGAAATGACACCCTTCACGATAGCCACAAACAATATAAAGTATCTTGGTGTGACTCTAACCAAACAAATGAAAGATCTGTATGACAAGAACTTCAAGTCTCTGAAGAAGGAAATTGAAGAAGACTTCAGAAGATGGAAAAATCATACATGCTCATGGATTGGCAGGATTAATTTAGTAAAAATGACTATCTTGCCAAAAGCAATATACAGATTCAATGCAATCTGCATCAAAAGCCCAACCCAATTCTTCATAGAGTTAGAAAGAGCAATTCAAAAATTCATCTGGAATAACAGAAAACCCAGAATAGCTAAAACTATTCTCAAGAGTAAAAGAACCTCTGGGGGAATCTGTATCCCAGACCTCAAGCTGTACTACAGAGCAATAGTGTTAAAAACCGCATGGTATTGGTACAGTGACAGGCATGTAGATCAATGGAACAGAATTGAAGACCCAGAAATGAACCCACACTCCTATGGTCACTTGATCTTTAACAAGGGAGCTAAAACCATCCAGTGGAAAAAAGATAGCCTTTTCAACAAATGGTGCTGGCTCAACTGGAGGTCAACATGCAGAAGAATGCAAATCAATCCATTCTTATCTCCTTGTACTAAACTCAACTCCAAGTGGATCAAGGTCCTCCACATAAAACCAGACACACTGAAACTAATAGAACAAAAACTAGGGAAGTGCCTTGAGCACATGGGCACAGGGGAGAATTTCCTGAATAGAACACCAATAGCTTAAGCTCTAAGATCAAGAATTGACAAATGGGATCTCATAAAATTACAAAGTTTCTGTAAGGCAAAGGACACTGTCAAAAGGACAAAGTGGCAGCCAACAAATTGGGAAAAGATCTTTACCAACTCTACATCTGACAGAGGGCTAATATCCAATATATACAAAGAACTTAAGAAGTTCATGAAATTCATGGGCAAATGGTCAGAACTGGAAAATATCATCCTTAGTGAGGTAACCCGATCACAAAAGAACACACATGGTATGCAGTCACTGATAAGTGGATATTAACCCAGAAGCTTGGACACAATTCACATATCAATTGATTTCCAAGAAGAAGGAAGGAGAGACCCCTGGTCCTGGAAAAACTGGATGTAGTAGTGTAGGGGAATACCAGGACAGAGAAATGGGAGGGGGTTGACTGGGGAACAAAGGGAGGGAAGAGGGCTTATGGGACTTTCGGGGATGGGGGAACTGGGAAAGGGGAAATCATTGGGAATGTAAATAAAAAATATAGAAAATAAAAAATAAAAAAAATGTAGATGATATCTGAAAAACAACTCTACTGTGACCTCTGGTACGCATGCACAAACACACATATATACACACATGCACAGGCACACACGCACACTCACACCACCACCACCAAAATGGCTATAATATTGATTAGTCTTATTATGTTACTAGGCCTTAGAAATTAAAAACTAGTATGTGGAAGTGTGCATGTTTATATAAGCACTACTAAGTACTAAATTACTTAGTTTGGCAAATTTTCAGTGCTTTTATGTGAACAATCAATTTATATTGTGAAATAATTATGGAGAAGGTGAGGTACTCCTACAGCCCATCCTCATGTGCCTGTTGAGAACGGAAATAAGGGGGTAAAATGCTTCTGAGGGCAGTCCCAAAATGATTATATTGGGGGAAAAAGGTTAGTGTGGTTGTTTTCAAACTCAGATAGTGGATTCTTTCAATTTTATTTTTATTTTTCTCTAGGCAACACCATTATCAGGACAAAGAACAGATAAGTTTCTATGTGGGGGAAGTGTGGAACATTTTAGAAGGTGGCCTGGTTGGATTAAGTGGATCACTCAAATGCCTGAGGTGGGTTACCTTTTCCCTTGCCATGTCTCAGTCTGTTTCTTATCTCTGCCCCAACTGCCATGAGGTAAGAACCTTAATCACACATCCCTTCTGCCATGATCTGCCTCATATCAATGGAGAGATCTGACCAGAGACTGAAACAAGACCACAAGAACTCACTCTTCCCTTATGTTGTTTATGCCAGGCAATTCTTCACAAAAATATGAAAACCTGGGTAGCATAAAAATGTGTGCCACAGAAGTAAGGTAGTCGCTCTGACAACCTGATGATATGATTTAAAAGCCCACAGAACTGCTTTGTTAGAAGAAGGTAGAAGAATTTGACATCATGGGCAAAAGAAGCCCTCACTGCTGTAGCAAAATTTAGTAAGTGATTCTTTTTAAAGCATAGAAACCCAGGACCCTTATAGAAATATGAAGTGTTCATATTTGGTCTTCAGTGGAAGTGGGGGACTCATGTGAAAATTAAACTAGAAGCCATTTGTCACAGTCTGGACAAGAGTTTAGACACATTGTACTCATTACTTGAGCCTACTGAAGGAGATTTAGTGTAAGAGTTATGTTCTAGTCCATCTCACAGAGGTCATGTCAAGGCTGCCCACACTCAGGCCACGCCACAGTTATTACTAATGAGAATCGGAACAAACAGAAGACTAGAAAAGTTTGGCCTGAAAAGGAGAGAGTTTAAAGTTGTGAAAAATAAAAGTAACATGTTTGATAAAACTGAACAGAATCCATGGA
The DNA here is from genome assembly GCA_036184795.1 of Tokudaia tokunoshimensis. Lineage (NCBI taxonomy): Eukaryota > Metazoa > Chordata > Mammalia > Rodentia > Muridae > Tokudaia > Tokudaia tokunoshimensis. The sequence continues at coordinate 70,283,599 of BTHU01000016.1, read as the reverse complement.
TTTCACGTCTGCATATAGGAGAGATGATGTGAGGATAGCTCTGCAGATGGTTGTGTCCCACGTGCTTCGGGATATTAAACTGTGAACTCAGATCAGTTTTTTTCCTTGAGAAGAGAGTATCTCCAGGACACCAGGCTCCTTTGAAGCTACCCAGGAAGTTGTTTCTCCAGGATTTATTCCACCTTGAGGTTCAGGTACCCAGGATCCATTTCACCTTGAGGCTCAGGTACCCAGAAACAAACCATCTGCTAATCAAGGTGACAATAACTTTTGGTGTCATCTACATGATTGTTTCCCAAGTGTGGGATGAGTTAAAAAGTCATAGAGAATTATACCCAAGTTTCACAGGGAAACTTGAAAATCGGGCAGTGCATGATGGGATCTGAATTACTGCAAGCAGCTCCTGAGAGGGTCATATTGAAAGGCTTCAAGAGTGAAGGCTAGGTCTCAGTGGAGACAGTTTGAGAAGTCAGGAATGTAGAGCATCTGTCAAGTAATGTCACACTGGAGAAGTAGGGCAAACCTTCTGGAGGAGAAGACAAGTATCTACCAACAACAAAGGCAGGCAGGTGTAGGGATGGAAATACCACAGCCCCTATTGGGGCTGTGCAGGGAGCTACACATTTGACCTTGTCTTAGTTTCAACCCTCCCAATGTGTGATTTATTTCTGATCTTTATGGAGTTCACTCACCTGAAGTTTCCTCTTGAGTGTCAATAGAAAACCCCCAAAGTTCAAGTTTTGTGATTGGGGTCTTAATGTTCTATTGCTGCAAAGAGACAATATGACCATGGCAACTCTTATAAAGTGGAGTATTTCCTCGGGACTGGATTACGGTTTTGGAGGTTTAGTCCGTTATCAGCACGGTGGGAAGCACGGTGCCATGCAAGCCGACACGGTGCTGAAGATGGAGCGGAGAGGTCTACATCTGGATCTCTGTTATCGGGAGAAAAAGAGACACTGGGCCAAGTGCAGGCCTTTTAAATCTCAAAGCCCACCTCAAGTGACACACTTTTTCCAACAGCATCTCCTCTCCTAATTCTTTCAAATAGTGCCACTCCCTGGTGACCCAGGATTTATATAAATGAGTTACAAAGGACACTCTTATTGAAATTACAAGAATTGCATTTGAAGCATGCTTCTTGGGATGGAACCCATAGCTAACACTAACAATGAAGACAAGAACATGAGACAACATAGGGCCTAAGGGAAGAATCCTGATAAAGGAACAGAGCAGTAAAATGACTCCTAATGACACACATTGTTGTACCCGTAGATCAGCACGTCTCCCAGCCAGCATCAGAGAGGCGTCCTATTGCTGTAGATGGGAACTGACCCAGAAACCCACAGCTGAACACTATGCAGAGAGGGAAAGCCCTTAGAACACTCAGTCCTAAATGGTCTGTCATCACTACACCATTTTTTCAGAGAGCAGGGAGCTCTGTGGAAGACAGGGTACAGGGAGATCCTAAAACCTAGAGGTTGTGGACAACTTTAAGGAAACAGAATTTCCCAGACACAACAGAGCAGACACACATAGGAACTGACACAAACAGTGATTGCGTGCACAAGACCTGTATATACTCAGATGAAATCTCAGCACAGAGGGAAGTGTACACAAAGTCCCACCAGTAGCCAATAAACTATTTGCAAGTATTAGTTGCTGAGAAAAGGCAAACCCATCTTTCTTCAATGGGATGGCATTGCTATCTCAACTGTGTTCCAGGACAGACCCCATGCTCAGGAGTATATAATTGGTCAAATTAAATTGTTCGTAATGTGTTTCAGTATGTTTTGTCATTGTCATTTTGGCTTTTAAGAAAGAGAAAGAACATGAAGTTGAGTTGGTTGGAAGGGGCTAGGATTTGGGAGCAGTTAGAGAAGGGGAAAGAATAGGATCTAAGTATGTTATGTGAAATTCTCAAAAAATAAATAAAAACATAAAATAGGTAGATCAGTGAATAGTTTTTCTAAACTTAAAATCATTGAGGACTCAAGGATGTTATAAGTGCATTTTGCCTTAAGAGACTAAGACATTGACAGCTGGAGGTTTTTATTTGAATTTGAAATATTTCCTACAGACTCCTGTGCTAAAGGTTGGGTGTCCGAAAAGGGATACTAAGCAGGAAGTTATTGAACTATTAGGAAGTGAGGTTGTTACTCTGAGAAGTGCCTAGGTGATCTAGCTCAACTTCTAATCTTCCTACCTCCAAGCTTATGTGTCTTTGAGGATAGGATACCTACCATTAGAAACTTCTCCTTTTGTGGACAAGGAATCTGGGATGGACCTAAAATGGCTACCAAAGCAACCAGGCACCAGATAATCTCTGATTTCATTTTAATCCCATCTGCTCATTAAATAACATATCCATCAGTACCGTGAAAGTTGAAAGTTATGCTGAGGATAACCCAAAGAGTGAAAATAAGTAGCACCTGAATCCCAGAAAAGGCACACCCATTCCAAGAGAAGACAGAATATTCACCCCCTCACAGGACTATTGTTCCAACTTATTTCATTCCCTGGTCCTCCATACACATCCAACCCCTCAGTCTGTGGAGCTGGCCTGAAAACACATTTTTTCTCCTAGTCATCCTAGTCCTTGCCAACTTCTAACCTTAACTCCCAGACTGCTCAGTCTTCCTTGTTGTTCCACAGTTCACGAAGGAAAAATTTCTCAGTTTGGAGGCAAATATCAGAAAAAAGAAAAAACAAACAATTAATAACAAGCCAACAGACCAGGCCTAGTGGAAAGAAAACTCTGACAGTCTGGGGGCCTATTTTTGAAAGATGTGTCTTATCCCAGTTTTTTGATCTTCATGTATCTGTTTCCTGCTTCTTATCTATAAAGAAATGTCTTTACTCTCCTACATGCTTCTGCATGAACACTGTGCCTCACTTCAGGCTCTTAGCAACAAGGAATGTTAGCAGAAAGAGACATGCCAGATGAAACCCTTCCTCCTAAACTATGTGTTAGGTGTTTTGTAATAGTGTTTTAAACCTAACGCACCCTCTCTCTATGACTTAAAGTCTCCTATGATACTTAGTCATACCAATTCCCATGTATTTTGGATTTTCCTAATTATTTTCTATTCTTTCACTCAAGTCTGCTTTTATTTTTAAATTGTCTACTTAAATGGCACACAGTTGGTTTTATTATTCATCCAATTTGATAAACTGCCTTTTAATTATAACCTTTTGCCTATCTGATTTTAATGTGATGACAAACTTAATTGGACTTAAACTACTGGCTTGTTATTTGTTTTCCATTTGTCTCTTTTGCTATTTGACCCTTTGCTCTCCACTCTTTTCCTCTCTTAAGCTGGAGAATAATTGATGATATTTAGTATTCATCTTTGGTAATCAATAGGACCTGCTATGTCAGTTTTTTTTATCTGAACTCTAGTTTATTTGAAAATGTCCTCATTATGCCTTATTAAGTACAATATAATTATACATTATGTGAAATTTAGTCAAAAGAACCAGCTTGGAAATAAGCAATTAGGAAATCAGTATGGGAAATTGGACACATAAGTGAAGAATTTAATATTAAAAAAACAGAAAACTATGAAACCATGAACTGAGTGACAGTAAATAGAAATGAACCAAACCATAGCATAGTGTCCTTCCTGCGATTGCATACCCAGCAAAATACAACTTAAATAAGGATTTATTTTGCTCCCATTGACAGTATAGTACATCACCACGGGAAAGTAAGTCAAGACTACGGAGCTTTGTGCCAACACCGTTAGAGTTAGGAGAGATCCTAGCAATTGTGACTAATCAGATCTAAGCTTCATCCCAGTGAAAATCTTCCCAAACATTTGATTTACCAGTAGTTCTTTCATTATTTAGACTTCTGTTTGTTTGCTTTTTAGACATTTGATACGGTCCCTTATTTAACTGAGTCTACTAATAATTTTTCTCTTCATTTGTGATAACTATTACCAACTGTTGAATTCACAGCACCTAGAATAAATAGCCTAGGAGACATAGGATCCATACATACTTGTAAGGGATCATCCTGATTAGGTTAAAGTAGGATAGAAAAGCCAAACCTAAAAGTAGGTGTCAACTTTCCATCAACTAAGGTCCTAGTCTGAATAAATAGGAGAAACAGCCTTTGCTCTCTTCTTCTGACAGTAGATGCAATGTCAAACTGCTTCACACTCCTGTAGCCTTGGTTTACTTTTCCACCATGCTGGACTATGCTGTCAAACTGAGCAAAAATAAATCCTTGTTTAAGTTGCATTTTGATGGATATGCAATCACAGGAAAGATGCTATGCTATGGTTCGGCCAATTCGTATTTATTAGTCATTGAGTTCATGGTTTCATAGTTTTCTCTTTTTGATATTGAACTCTCCAGTTACATTTCTAATTTCCCATACTGATTTCCTAATTGCTTATTTCCAAGCTAGCTCTTTTGAATAATTTTCACATAATTTTGCAAATTCTCTTTTATTTTCCCTTCTTTGTATGTTTCATATATGGGTGTACGTGTAGATATCTGGGTATGTGTGTATGCTTGTGTAGATATATGGGTGTATATGCATGTGCATGTGGAAGGCAGAGAGAGATGTGGGCATCCTCCTATTATTCTTCGCCTTGTTATTTGAGACAGTGTCTCTTCGCTGAAGCTGCAGCCTGCCATTTCTGTTAGTTTGGATGGCCTTGGGAAAAAAATGATTCTCCCAATTTCCACCCTTCTGTGTTGGGGTTCCAGAAGTGTTCTCCTGCACCCAGAGTTTATTTGGGGGTTGAAGTACACACAAAGCTCTTCATTCAGAACCACCTCTCCAACCCCAAACTGTCCATCTCTCAAAATACCTTGGCTGTATATCTGATTTTGCATTTATCATGGTAATTTCATTTTCCTTGACTGATAATCCTAATATGAAGATGACTTAACATTCTCATCTATTAATGCATTTTTCTCCTAGACCATTTTATCTTATTTTGGTATACTTGAGTCTAGAATCTTTCATCTTTCTCTGACAATTTCTTGAGTTTTGTTCTGCCAGACAATATTACTAATAGGTTCTCTGACCTTGTCAAAAGCTGATTTTATACAGTGAAATAAATGATCTGTTTTAATTTTTTGCTTAGTCTCAGAGTCTCTCTAACGATACAACTGATGCCAGATGCTCTTTCTCTTACAGAGATACCCTGGATTCATCTCAGAATGCTCTTTCACTTAACCATTGCTCCCTTTCACCATTCCCCAGGACAACCTGGAGCATGGCCTCTTCGTGCACACATCAGAGGCCTGCCAAAGGCTTCAGGCTGCAGATGTAGATTCTTGAGCCCCTGATGATACTGTTCTCTTATTTCTAGTATAGCTTCTTGCAATTGCCAACTGTTTTGAACTCCACGCTCCAGCATGGATTCCTCAGGTGATAAAGATGCAGCTCTCTGTTTGAGCTGTAACCATAGAACATCACAAGAAAGCAGCTTTCACGCAATATTCATTCTTCAAGAAATGTGTCTTTCCTGCTTTGGGTTGCTCTTGGTGCCTCTAAATAGCGCTCTCTCTCTCTCTCTCTCTCTCTCTCTCTCTCTCTCTCTCTCTCTCTCTCTCTCTCTCTCTCTCTCTGTGTGTGTGTGTGTGTGTGTGTGTGTGTGTGTGTGTGCAAGTAAGTATGTTTATAGCCTTTGCTCTTTTCTGTCTTTTTTTTCCTTTTGCTGACTTTTGCATGTATTTTTATTTTGTATGTACTATCAATGTGTTTCAAAATTTCAGAACTCCATAATATAATGTTAATATCTAGTTGGCCATTGGGAATATTCTATATAAAGTGTGTAATTAAGCTTCTCTGTTTTTAGTTATATTTGTAGAATTCCCAAGTTAGTTTTTAAAATTATTGTGAGAATTTCATATGTATACACAATGAAATATAATCAGTATCTATCCCTATTTTCCCCAAACTCTTCTTATATCTCTCCCATAACCTTAATTCATAGTTTGGAGTTTTTATTTGTTTGTTTTGTTTTGTTTTGTTTTGTTTGATAACCTATTAAGTCCTGTGAGTCCATAAATGCATGGATATGGGCTTACTCATTGCACCTTAGGAAATGTGCCTCTGGCCATATCCCCAAACAAGAGTGTTCTTCCCCCTTCAACAATTATCTACTGCCACCATCTAGGTGAACAAGATTATTTACCCCACCTCTGCCAGAGTCTTGTCTGGCCCAATTTGTGTGGGGTTTGCACAGGTAACCGCAGCTGTTTTAAGATCATGGTTGGGAAAGCCATATCATATTTATATGATATTCTCACAATGAACAATGTATAAATAAGTACTTTTGATAATAAATCCAGAAAATGAAAGCCTTCTACATAACAACAAATCTAGGCATGTGTTTCCATGCTTAGGACATACAGCAGTGCAACTGTGGAGGTCGGTAAAACTGACCAGATAAGTCCACCATTGATTACAATAATGCATCTGCTACAATGAAATATACAAAGAAATCAACCAAGCAGGTTGACCACTACCTATTATGTGTGGTCATAAAAATAAATGTGCATTAAGAAATGTATTGAGACAGGAAACACAAATGAGGAAACCAAATCTGTTATTTTCTTAGTATCCAGGATCTTATAAATTAATATCTTCTTAAAATTCCCACCTAAATTTTGAGACAATGACCTAAAGAAAATTATACATCATACACACATAGGTATATATGTGTATGTATAGTGTGTATATATAGTGTACATATAAATATACATATATAGATATACATAGATAGATAAATAGATAGATAGATAGATAGATAGATAGATAGATAGATAGATAGATAGATAGATAGATAGATAGATAGATGGGGTACTTGTAGGGTCAACATGCTACTAGATTGAAGAGCTTTGAGTTTTTGTTTCATTACCAATGAAGATTGAATCAAGTCACTCCCTTGTCAAACATATCTCACTGGTTCTTATATTTTAACCCTTTATTCTACTCCTATCACAGGAACAAAACCTACAAGGCACAGGGCAATATCACCGTATCCTCAGAATGAGCTGCTCCTTAAAATCTTTAAAATCTTTTTCTTTAAAATTTTACTATAACTGGAAGTCTCCAGTCTCTCATTCTATTATTCATTCACTCTTTCAAAAGCCTGGACTACTACAAGAACCAGGAAGAGGGCCTATGTCTTCCTCTGATTTGGAGCAGATTGGTGTCTCTGGCTTCATCAATACTGTGCTCCGTGCCCTTTGCCTATATTGCTTTCCTGGGCCCTTCATCCTGTTCTTGAGCAGACTCTTCCATTAGCACTTCAGCCTGGCATCTCAGGCTCTGTTTCTTGGGTTTATGCCTATTAACACTGAAATGAAAGTATCTTTGATTCCCATATCAATGAGACAAAAACATTAAGTTCAGTTTCTACAGAACAAATATTCTGAAAAGTTCTTTTTGTCTAGGATTTAAAGTTAGTTCTATGAACAGACTCTTAGAATTCAAAAGCTTACCCTACCACTGATAAAGACAAAGTCACACTAAATTATATTTTTATCTAACCACTTAAGGAGAAAAAAATAAGTAGAAAGTTTTGAATGGCAGGAATGGGTAGTATCTATTAATTTTTTAAGGTGTATTTTTGAGAAACCTCTTTCTTCACATCTATTATAAGTTCATTGATGGCAAATGAATATAAAATAAAATCCCTATGGACTCAATCAACATGAGTGGAACATACTGGATCTATGACTAATTCCATTGATATTTCAAGATTTCTTTCTGAAAAGCCATTATTAACAAAGCTTTCATCAGGATACGTTGCTTTTACTGCCTTGTCAATTTAGATTCTATGCATCAGCTATGTCATTAACATAAATTTGCATATAAGTAAGGATTACATAAATGTCACTGCAAAGTTAGTACAGAGCAAATAAAGAAAAATAGAAGAAGTTTAGGTAAATTTCTTGTCTTGTCTTTTTAGACAATAGCAGTTTTTAACCTAGCTCAAGAGTTTCATTAATTAGAACCTTTGAGCTAGATGAGTCACTTTCCCGGACAAAGAATGTCCTTATGAATTTAGAGAGGAACACACTTCCAACACTTTCGAATCCCAGATGCCTTTTTTTGCTATTCCATGTCACTACAAAGAAGAAAGGGGGATTATAGTATAATTTTATGTAAGGCATTGTCTTAATTGCACAAGTAATGCATGAAATTTACATTGTTAAAATAATCAGGAAAGACCATTATTGTGAACTGAGATTCTGTACTAGACTCCAAAAGACTAGCCCAAATTTAAATGATATCCCTGATGCCAAATGCCATAGAATACATCAAATTGAAATAATGAGGAAGCAGATACTATCTAGTACATTTTCCTTATAAAGTACTCTTCCTTAGTGCATCAGCCTTTCTTGCTGTTCTGCTTCTGTGTTCCTACCAGACTGCTATTATTCAGGACGAGCTCACATATGCTATATTATAGAATGTGGGCTTCCTGGATTCATGAATTGCAAATAGGAGCCACCTAGATCTATATCATTTGCTGTAATTTTGTCTTTTGACAATAGTAGCATGCTTTCTGCCTTGATATATCAGCGTATCTGTTTTGTTGTTTATCAACCTCACCAACAATGCTAGTGGCTACCTTTTCCTTTTCTAATACATTTTCTTATGTAAGTTCTTGTTCCTCACAGTATCAGCTCCTCCAACCTTTTGTACCTCTATGCTACAATGACTTAACCAATTCTATCTTTGCAAAACCTGCTGTCACTTTACCCTGCTCTCCACTAAATCAGTGTTTGTGGACATCTCCTAAGAACATACATTGTTACATTTATAATATATTGAACCTATTTGATTGTTCTTCCCTTTGTAGAACTTTCCTTTAGACATGTGTGTTGCTGTATTTTCATAGTATTCAACTTTCCAGCCCTTTCCCAGTCAGAATCTATATTTTTAATGCCCAATAGCTCAGTTTCATGCCTTCATATGCTCTGTGCCCATATAGTATCCAGTACCTATGTAAGTTACAAATTTATTTCAGGGGTTTAACCTGATCTCCTGAACTCAAGAATCTGCTATCCACCTTTTTCTTTTCATACATTTATGCTTAGGAATCCAGTTGAATATTTCTTAAGCACCTCATGATTGATGTGTACAAAGCCAAATTCTAGAGACCCTTCATAAAAGTTATTTCTTTTGATCCTTTTTCAGTTAAATGGGGTTATGTCACCATCATTTGAGCTGCTGGTGCCCTTTATTAAAAATAATACATGATTTTGTTACCTTTGTTTACCTTTGTACAACAAAGCATGAAGGATCAACATTGAAAACCATTCAAATCTGTATACTCTTCAGGATGTCCACCACTACCACTCGACCTTATCTCTACTTATTTTATAGTTAGCATGATCAATAATATCTTTGCCTTCTTTTCATTATTCCTTTCTATTGGGGTTATTTTTATAGAGACAAAATAGATTAGTTAAGGACACAGCTTAAATTTCTCCATTTGTTTTCTGTTGTATTTAACTATTGTGTTCCAGAAGGTCTTGGGCAAGCAGAGGCTATCTCCCTGAGCTCCTTGCCATCTTCCCCTCTGTAACTCTTTTCACCAGCCACTCCAGCCACATTGATCTTCTTTCTTCCTATCAAACTCTTTCACACCTCAAGACATTTGTAGTTACTGTATACCTCCTTGAATGATTTCTCCAACATCTCCTCATGACTGTGCTGTAACAAACATATTCTTTTAGTGGATCCCAAAGAAAATATCAGGAGAGCTTTTTGACTACTTACTAAATATAACATAATTAAACAAATCCCTTTTCTCAAACTACAGGAGCATTTTATGCCATTCTATCTCAATATAGTTTCTCCAGAGAACTGAACGAGCATCTAAAATTATGGTTCTCATGTTATTTTGTACTTGGTTCATCTTTGCCTTTCACAACCAGAAAATAATCTCTGAAAAATAAAACAGAGATTTGGTCCCATCATTACAGGACCTAGAACCATTGCCAATCAATTAATGCTTAATAAAAATCTATTCCCTAAATGACTGAGTGCATTTTATGAAAAAGAAATCAGAAATAAATTAAAATTCTTGAGATAAGAATTCTAATAAATACCATAACCAAGCTTGTACTTATAGAGCTTGCCTGAGAATATTAACCTGACAAAAGTATGTGATTGGAATGATGACAGATAGGGGCTCAGATGTGTTATAATAAACAGGTTTGATAGCAAAGAGAAAATCCAATGCTGTCTAGAAACAGAATAAAGCAAGAATACATCGAGAGTGGGAATAAGTACACAAGCCTTAGGAGAAATTGTCCGCAAAAGAAACGTCAATTTATTGAAATGTGACAATTTGATGAAATGCTCATTTAGTGAGCACAGTAAAGGAAGCAAATTAACTCATGGCTTTCCCATATGGAAATAGACAATGGACAGCCGGTTTCATCAGAATAGCCACATAACCCTAGATAAGACATGTTATGGAGGTGTGTTTAAGACAGAGAAATGAGACAGTTCAGTAAACTAAAAACAGTTCTGATGCACAAGAGAGATTAGAATTCTTTTTTGGTCTAGGACTGCTGGGGACCAGTTTATACAGAATACCATTCCTCCCTTTTAAATAGAGGGCTTAATTATCTTGAAAAGAAAGATATACATATTGAATATATTTAAGAATATATATATTTTTACTACCTCAAAATTTTGTTAGGTCCAATCTTGATATTCCTACTCCAAATACCCATAGGATATTTGATCCTAGGTGTTCATAAAGTCATATAAATGGAAAGAGATAATAGCTAGTTGTGTGTATGTATGTATGTGCAGGTTTATGTGGCCATTAGAGGCTAACCTTGGATATTATTACTCTGGGATTTTCCCCCATTTTGGGAAACAGTCTCTCATTGGTCTGGACCTCTCCAAATGCATTTTTCTTGTTAGTCAGCAAATTCAAGATATTTAACTTTCTCTGCTTCTTCCAAGCTTCTTATTTTACAATTTTGAATTCTTTGCATTTGTATTTAAACTTTAGGATAAAAATGTTACTGTCTATAATATTAGTATGCTCATATTTGGACAGGGATATAATCGACTCTGTATAGCAGTTTGGGAAGAACTGACATCTTACAGAGTCTTCAGGTAAATGATTAGAGACAGACTCCTCATTGTGAGGTCTTTCTCAGCTAACCTCATTATAGGGTTGAACTTTCACCTTAAATACCTTTCATATTTTGTCAGATTTATCATTAAGTACTTCATCTCTATGTTTTTCAATGTGGTGGTTTTTATTTACAAATTTCTACATTTCTATTGTGTACTACAAACAGGTCTCCAAATTCCTATGTGCAACATATCACTTCACAATGTTTTCTCACTCCCCATTTGCTCTGTTCTTACTATGGATTTGTGTGGTGTGTGTGTGTTGTGTGTGTGTGTGTCTGTGTGTTTGTGTTTGTGTGTGTGTTTGTGTTCACATGCTGATATTTAGCTAATACCACGGCTAGCATAATAGTAAAGACTAGATAAACACGAATTATATTGTAAATATGCAGACTTTTTTCTATCATACTGTTAGGATACATGCTTCAATAAATATAATCAGAAGATAAGTAGAATTTATGTTTTGCCCCTGTTCCAATTCCCTATAGGTTTTAGTTTCTGTGTTGGAGAGTGATTGGTTATCACCAAAATATATGTGACACTATTGCACTATTAGGGTGTGCCATGCTGGCTATTGTGGTGGTTCCCAAGTGTCATAGCTGGGTAGGACTACTCTTTGTCTCCATTCTTTGGAAGCGTGCATAGTTCCTTCTGGTATCATGAAAGCTAGTCCTCAGAGAAGAAGCTGTCAAGTCAGAACTATCTCAGATCTTCTGGGTTGTGTGTATAAATTCAATAGTTTTCAGCAATAGGGACTTACCCTTCCACATCAAGCAGACAACCAAGGCAAAAACAATAACTGAAAATATTTTGAGACAATCCTCAACAGCAACTTGAAAGAGAGCTTATTATGCCTGATATTAGGATTTTTATTAGTCTATGGCTTTTGAGGGGACACTGTCATCAGAGATAAAAAAAAATTCTTTTTAATCTATATGTGTTTATCATACTCAGGCTTATATGTATTTAGATAGATAATAGATAATAATATGAAGACATGACTTTTCCAGACCTCCTTCTGTTATTTTTCTCTCTTCTCTTCAGTATTCATCTCTCTAACAGTTTAAATAATAATACTCCCCTCCCATAGCCTCATAGAGTTGAATGCTTGGTCACAATGGGCTAGCACTATTTAAAAGGATTATGATGTATAATCTTGTTTGAAGAAGTGTGTTCCTGGGGGTTGACTTTGAATTTCCAAAAGCTCATGTCAAGTCCAGAATCTCCCTTTCTTCTTGCTGCCTGCAGACCTAGATGTAGAAATCTCAGTTCCTTCTTTAGCACCATGTCTACCTATAATCCACCATATTTTCCACCATGATCATAACTGACTTAACCTCTGTAAATGAGCCCCAATTAAATAATTTCATTTCTAAGAGTTGCTGTGGACATGGTGTCTCTTCACAGCAGAACACTGACTAAGACACTCTCCCCTCACTAATTAAAGACCCTACCCCCATTTCTTCATCTCCCCTTAATATCACCTGTACCTCACTATTCCCATCCTTATTCTCTCTCCATCCCTCTCTACTTTCCTGGTATCTGTAGTTACTACATGTTATACATTCATAGTTTAAGACTTAGTTCTGGGAACCACAGATGAGTAAAGATATGTGATCTTTGTCTTTATGGGTCCATTTTTATTTTCATAAAATTTATTCAAAGCTTATTATATGACCTATTGCTGAAGATAATATTTACATATATTATTAAACATGAAAAACTGAGCTGGTCCGAACTAGAAGTTTCACCATTACAACCTATTATTTATCGTGCTAGAAGGTACTCCGCATGTTCCTGGAAGATGAAAATAATCATCAATATCACTTAGCTACAAACCCTGTGACCTCTAACAGTGATCCATTCACAAGATATTGTCAGGATAATGGCAAAAATGTTATGGGAGTGATCAACCTTTTTAAATTGAATTTAAGGTCTACTCCATGAGATTAAGCATATGAATAACACTGGTAAATTAACCAATAATCTGAGACTAGATTAGGGGAAAATCTACTCTTTACATTAAAGAAGCAAAGCAAGAAAATGGCTTCTAATGACATATTACTATAACCATAGATCAGTGCCTTGATTAACCCTCATCAGAGAAGCTTCTGCTTACAATAGATGGGAACTAACACAGAGACCCATAACTGGACAATGTGTAGAGCATGAAAGACTTTAGAGCACCCAGTCCAAAGTGGTACATCCTTATCAAACTCTTCCTCTTGGTCTCAGAAGAAGAGGCAAAAAGATTCTGAGAGCCAGAGGTAATAGATAACTTCAAGGAAATGGTATCTTACATACACAAGAAGATTGATGCACATGTGAATTCACAGAGACTATGGCAGCACGCACAAGATCTGTACAGCTTCAAGCTTATACAGGGTCCAAGCATAGATAGGAGAAGCAGACACAGGGTCTCATCCCCATCCAAAATGCTAATGCAATTGATACCTATTGTCAAAATGAAAAGAAGTTTTCTACAATGGCGTATTAACTCAACCACACTCCTGGGTAGAACCCATGCCCGGGTATAGTAGTTTTTCAACAGGAAACTAGCTCCATAGTTGTTTTATGGGCTGTTTATTGCATTTTATTTTGCTTTTACACTTTATGTCTTATTGTTTTGATTTGAATTTTCTTTTTGTGGTTTTTATAGGGCCAGAAAGAGAGAGACTACATAAATTTAGTTAGTTAAGGAAGTAGGTAGAATTTGGCAGAAATTAAGGGAGGGAAAATCATGATGAAATTACATTGTAAAAAACAGTATTTTAAAGAAAAATAGAAATTAGAAGCTTATCCCGACTCATGATTTTTTGTCTTTGGTTTCTGGTGAGGGATTCATTCTGCATAAAATCACAATGGTAGAAACATGCTCAGGATATTATAATGAGGCAAGTATCTAAAGGGGTCAGGCTTGTTCTTTACATGATAACTCAGTTACATGAGAACTGGGGTCCCATGCAAGCAAGAGTACTTCTAAGGGCAGCATGACCAAAATGCTAACACTTTTGACAATGCCTCCATTCTCAGTTCTACCATTTAACATTGCTACCCTGGGGGCTAAGTTTCCAGAAGACAAATTTCTGGGAGCCCTGATCAAGTCATCTCCAAACCAAGACAACTACCATATCCTTTGTTCTCTTTCATGAGAATTAGCAAAGTTCCTTGGCTTTCTTAGATCTTAAGGCAATACAAACACCTTGAAAATAAGATTTTGAGATTAAGTGTTATTTTTCTCTATGAAGATATCGATAGTGAATAATTTAGGGAAATGAGTAGAAGAGAATTAACATGACAACATGTTAAAGAACAGTTTAGCTCACTAGACTACAATACAGTAGAGGATGCAGAAACATTAATAATGAATAAGATAATATGAGTGGAACTCTATATGCACACTACAACAGGACAAAATTACAAGGAGGCATATTGCTGCAATGAAACACCATGACCAAAAGGCAGGTTGGGGATGAAAGAGTTTATTTGGGTTATGCTCCCAGTTCATAGTTCATCATTGGAAAAAGCCAGGACTGGAACTCAAACAGGGCTGGAACCTGAAGGCAGGAGCTGATACAGAGACCATAGGCAGGTGCTGCTTACAGGTTTGCTGCACATGGCTTGCTCAGCCTTCTTTCTTCCCCCCCAGGGATGGCACCACACACAATGAGCTGGGTTCTCCCCCATTGATCACTTATTGATAAAATGTTTTTCAGCTGTATCTCATGGAGGCATTTCCTCAATTGATATTTCTTTCACGGTGATGACTCTAACTTGTGCCAAGTTGACACACAAAAACAGCCAATTTTCTTGGTCACCAAATTATTACAAAATTTACGAAGCATAGGAATTCTTTTTTTTTTCAATTATTTATTTTATTTATTTTTTTTTTAATTTACATTCCAAATCATTTCCCCTTTCCCGTTTCCTCCCTCCCCGAAAGTCCCATAAGCCCCCTTCTTTTCTTCATTCAACCCCCTCTCGTTACTCTGTCCTGGCGTTCCCCTACATCCAGTCTTTCCAGGACCAGGGGTCTCTCCTTCCATCTTCTTAGAAATCTATTGATATGCGGATTGTGTCTAGGGTATTCCGAGATTCTGGTCACAGGTCAGTTTACAAAATCCAACTACGAGAAGTTAAGGAAATGAATTAGAGCAGTTGGAAACAATGAAAAAAACATAGGTGAGTGTGTGTGTGTGTGTGTGTGTGTGTGTGTGTGTGTGTGTGTGTGTTTAGGCATGTGGATGCAGGTGACTATAGAAACCAGAATAGGATTAGATCCCCTGGATCAAAGTTACAGATGCTTATAAATCAGATAACATCTGTCCTGGGACACAAAGTCTGGTCCTTTGCAAGAGAAGTACATATTCTTAACCACAAAGCCATCTTGCTAGTCCATAACAGTTTGCTTTTTGAAAATTATTTACATCTGAAGAAAGTCTTAACTCCTGTACAATTATATTACTATCTACAACTGCTTCAGGGTGAAAAAAAAAAAAAACCCTAGCTATACTATTTTAAAAAATGAGCACACTAACAGCTAAAAATTCATCAAAAGCTTTGATTATATGTGATATAAAATTAGTAATAGACTGAAAATACAAATGATCGGCATTATTGGAACACTTTTGTTGAGCTACATGATGGTCTTTCAAGTTGGGAAAGAGATGTGTTGAGGAATGTAGAAAGACTTATTGGGACGTGAACATTTCAAAGAATAAATATAGAATATTATTTATTGAAAAATAAAAGAAACAGTTGAACATAATTTAGTAATTTCTGTCCTAAGAAATTCAGAGGTATACAGGACAAACTATTAGACAAACAGAAAAGGGGCCTTTTGTATATGCTCTTTTACAATGTGTAAAAACCTCTTTCTAAACTCCCCACAGTCCCATGAAATAACCTATTACTCTGAAGTCTCCTTGCCTTTTTCTTGAGACACAGTGTAGCCCTAAGTGATCTGCAACTTGCTGTATAGATGCAGTCAGCCTTGAATTCAGAGGTTTACCTGCCTCTGCTTCCTAACTTCTGGGATTAATGGGATGTGCAATTATTCCTTGTCTAAGATATGATTTTTAAAGATTTACTTTTATTTTAAATTATGTGTGTGTGTGTGTTGCCAGAGTTTGTGCATGTAGTGGGTGAAGGATATTTCAGAGGGCAGAATGTTCTGTCTCTCTGGAGGTAGAGTTATGGGTGGTTTTCATCCATGAGGTGTGGGAGCTGGGAACTGAACCTCTGTCCCATCTTCAAGAGCAATACACTCTCTTAACTGATGATCCAAATCTCCAGCTTTTCCTCTCAACATCATGGATTCTTCTGTTTAAATTTAACTCAAATAATAATGAGTACATACATCTATTACCTAGACAACTTTGAGTGATGAAGTTGAATCCAGTGAGGTCAATAATTTTGGCGTTAACCAGATCATATTATTTTATTACAGATGCTACTTGACTTCCAATGGATTTCTACATTAATCAATGTTCAGTCAAAATATGATAAATCTAAAAATGCTTTTAGTGCATCTGTCTTACCAGCATCACAGATTATAAACACAGTATACTATAGTTTCTATTGTTTAAGCAAAGTTCATTGTACAGGGTGTAAAGAAAATTAAAATGAACATTTTTTCACTCTATACCATCATACAGTTGAAAGACTACAGATTGAATGGTGATAAATCCAAAGTTATCTGTATTTTCTTAAACCTTTTTTTTAATATTTTGTTTTGTTTTCTCTACCATGTAATTCAGGCTAGCTGCAAACTTCCTGCCTTACCTCTGACTTCTGTGATTTATAAGGATACAGCTCCATGCTGATTCTTGAACAATGTGTGAGTATGTGCAGAGTGAATGTCCAGGAGGCAGATGCTGGGGAAAGAAAGCAAGTAGCTTCCTCTGGGAACAAACAAGTAAACTTGTACACAGCCCACTAATTTGGGCCTTTCTGAATTGGAAAGACCAATATGTTTGAAATTCAGGTGAAATTTATAGATTATTTCTCCCACAGGTGTGGAATTTTAAGTGTAAGTCAACATATTAGGTGGTCAGTAATGGGGTTGATGGGTAAACTGAATCTTTTTCCTCATTTTTTAAAAGATTATTTCATCTGAATTATGCCAAGTGAACAGATTTTAAAGACACAAAACTTGGAAGAACAAAGACAGGATGTTTCTGTGATGGCTGCCGACATTGATCTCACAGTAAGAGAAGAGGATGAAACTTGTCAAGTTACTTCAATTTAATTTAGGAAGCATCTTTCCTAAGAGTCACAGCACACATTTCACATGGTGTTTCTGTATTTCCCTTGAATGGTATTTATTTCACTCTGTTCTCCAACAGAGCTAAGCCCTTTCTGTCTATGTTTTAAATTCTGACATGGCTTTTTATACTCCCAAGTGTTCTCATGTTTCCAGAACTTTCATTTTTCTTCCATCTTATCTCAAGGCTGGAAGAAGTTTATCATATTAGTAGACAATGGAGCAGAACAAAACGATACATCAAGCCTCAGCACTCAATACTCTTTTGCAGGGAAGACCAAATAAGTCCTTTTATTATGCAACTAGAGAAAGAAGATAATGTCCCAGGCACCATATTTCAGGAATAGAAAGGTGTAGATATGTTTAATTAATGACAGAGGAACCAAAAGTAGAGCAGACAGATTAGAAAACAAGTAATTAAAACAAATACTTAAAGCCTTAATCCAGAGAGGAGAGATTTACTAAGCAAACACCAGGAACTTGTAAAAGCAATAAAATTCTTATGTGATATACAGATGAGGACCATGACAGAATGCTCTATATGACAATACAAAAGTCAATCCAATTGTCATCATTTTATAAACTCTTTTCTATTAACATAAAGATGCACAGCAATTTGATCTCAATCTATTTTTTGTCATTGAGTGTTATCAATTTATGAGATTGTGAGTCTTCTTTCAAAACCCATTTCTATCATAGCAATATTTTTATCCTTTTCAAAAGCAGAGAGTGTAGAGAACCAACCTCTGTCCTCTTAAAAACTCTGTGCCAATAAAGTAAGTCTGAGGAACTCATTTCTTGTCACTCAACTAAATTTCAAGAAAAATTAGGTCGAGACTACCAAATTTTGGTTTCATTTTACTTGGGAAGTAAATGTGTTTCAGCCATGATTTGTGAGTCTATTTTGAATTCAATTAGCCACATTGAGCATAAAATGTGTGGTAAAGTTTGTCCTATGATATTTATGGATATAAAACACAGCTGATGTGATATTCAGCTGCATGCTCTGGACCTTTATTGTGTGCCTCAAGTGGATGATATGAGGCACTAAGGAGGCCACTCTCATTAGCTCCACATGCAGGACACAAAGCACTGTTAAATTATGAAATTAAATGGACATATTAAGAGAAGAGTAACCTTGGCCATGAGCAGGAGTTTTGCATTCACATAAAACCACTTCCACTGGCCACGAGTTACAGAACTCAGCTTTGGAACAACCTAGTTTCAGTTTTAAACATTATTTTTACATGTTTAGTTAGATAATCTAGGTTTTGTATTTTTTTCAGAAAAGTTGAAACTATCTGAGAATTTATGTCTGTATAGCTAATTACTTCACAGTTTCTTCAATTTGCATAGTTTTCAGTATGGTCTAAAAATAAGTTGTTGGAACACAGGCAATATATCAGGGTCTGTACTAAAAAAACAATACAAAACAAAACAAAAATATTGACTCTCCCCCCCCCCAATAATTATCAATTGCCAATAGCTCCTCAGCTACAGGTGGAACTTTGTGAACCCTCCCAGACTGTCTTAGTCAGGGTTTCTATTCCTGCACAAACATCATGACCAAGAAGCAAGTTGGGGAGGAAAGGATTTATTCAACTTTCACTTCCACATTGCTGTTCATCACCAAAGGAAGTCAGGACTAGAATTCAAGCAGGTTAGGAAGCAGGAGCTGATGCAGAAGCTACGGAGGGATGTTACTTACTGGGTTGCTTCCCCTGGCTTGTTCAGTCTGCTTTCTTATAGAACCCAGGACTACCAGCCCAGGGTTGGCACCACCCACAAGGTGTCCTCCCACCCTTGATCACTAATTGAAAAAAAACACCTTACAGCTGGATCTCATGGGGGTATTTCCTCAAGGGAGACTCCTTTCTCTGTGATAATTCCAGCTTGTGTCAAGTTGACACACAAAACCAGCCAGTACATGATGCATACTGTATCTAGTAAGAATGATAATGTTAAAGGGTTCTGGAGGAGGGTTCAGGGAGTTGGGGAGCCAGCAAGGTGGCTCATGTATAAAGGTGCTTGCCACTACAACTGATGACCTGAGTTCTGTCTATAGAACTCACATAGTGAAAAGAGAAAACAGATTCCTGTTAAGTTATCCTCTAACCTCTACACATGTCAGGTCCACCCTCTCCTCTCCACACATACAAAATAAATAAGTATAGGTTAAAAGTATGGTAGCATTTTTTTTAAAGAACGGAAACATTTGATGTAAACAATCTATTCTTTTCAATTGGACAGTTATGAAGAATTTCTAAGAGAGGAAAGAAGAATATAGAGCAACGAGCAACTTCATATAATTATTACAAAAACCCAAGATGCCTTTTTGTAGAATACAAGAGACGGCAGTGGCCATAGAATTGGTGTTGCTTTGTGCAACCCTGTAAATAAAACACTTTTCCCAGTTATATGAAGTTTGTCCCAGTTTGTTTGACACAAAGCTTACAGAGTCAAGCCAAACTGCTCTAGTCAAGAAGAAAAGCTTTGTGGTACTAAAGGACAGCAAAGTCCTTTAAAATCCTTGCAGCACATAGAATACATTTCAAATTTACTTCCCTAGAGTCAGCCAGCTTATGAATGTTAAAATTGTCCGGTCTTATTTTCCACACCAAGTGCATTAGAAAACCTTGACCATACCCTATATGATACCAAAAAAGAACAGAATTCAAAGGGATCCTATATTTTTTCTCATATTTTCCTTGAAGCTTAAATGACAAAACAAATTGGAAAATTTACATCATTCATTATAGTACAGTTTTCAAAGATGCAAAATTCTACTTTTTGACGGATCTATACCCTTTGATCTTTTAGTAAGATAGCTAGCAAGCAATAGAATCGAGAGTTATATTTTATTTTATTTTATTTTCTAACTTTAAACTGTTTATTCTTATATTGTCTCCAGCTAACTACATCTGCTTCAGAGAATAAATCATATCCATTACCCATCTTACATTCTTGATGAATTCCACACAGATATATTAGTTTTCCTAAAAAAAAAATACACTGATACAAAAGTTAAAAGTTTTCTTAGAATTATATCAATCTTTGTAATCTGATCAAAGTTGAAGTAATGGCATATTCAAATTTTATTTACTCCTATCAGAAACTTAGTTGTTATTAAGTAGATCTAACAAGAGACACATCCGAAAAGAATGTATGATTGCCTCAAATGTTGAAATAGGAATATGAAGTGGGAATTTCATGTTAACAACTCAAATTATCACATCCAAAAACCCCGTGTGTGTGTGTGTGTGTGTGTGTGTGTGTGTGTGTGTTATT
The DNA here is from genome assembly GCA_036184795.1 of Tokudaia tokunoshimensis. Lineage (NCBI taxonomy): Eukaryota > Metazoa > Chordata > Mammalia > Rodentia > Muridae > Tokudaia > Tokudaia tokunoshimensis. Next base: position 70,262,903 of record BTHU01000016.1, on the reverse strand, counting down.
TGAATTTAGTAGATTAGAGAAACCAGATTATATTGTTGGAACCTCCTCATGCTCAAGGCCACCATAGGGGTTAGGAAGTTGGGGTGGGGTGAATGGGGGAGAGGTAGTTTCTTTTATCTGGCTTAAAAGTTGGAGTTCCTTTAGAAAGTGTTGCAAATCAAAAAAGAAGTCAGCACATATGAACTCACAGAGACTGTGACAGTGTACATGAGACTTGTACAGATTGAAACCAGACAAAAATCCCAGCATAGAAAAGGGAAGTGAACAGAAAGTTTCACCCATAATCAAGGAGTATATGGAATTGGTATCTAATGGGAAAGGGAAAATAAATTTTCTTCAGTGGAGTGTCACTGGGTACCAATAGAAGGATAGAGCTCAAAGTGGTCCTATATTTTTCTCATATTTTCCTTGAAGCTTAAATGACAAAATATTTTTCAAAGGTACAAAATTCTACTTTGCTATTGTATGATCTATAACCTTTGAGCTTTTAGTGGGATAGCTTTGAAGCAATAGAATTGAGAGCTATGTTTTCTTTTCTTTTCTAACTTTAAACTGGTATGTCAACCAGGAAACATAAAGGGGTTATTGCCAAGGTGTGGAGATGGTGGGAGGCAATAGAGAGGAGAATAGTAGAGTATTAATGATTTGATGGGGAAATAGGAATGGTGGAGTGGATCTAATTAGGAAGAAAGAGGGAAGAAAGTTACAAACTAAGGGGAGAAGCAGGTAAATAACAGTAAAGATGTCTGAGAAAGTCATAATGAACCATACTATTAATTACCTAAAAATACCTACCTATGACATAATTTGGTATATAAATATACATACATATATAGTTTAAATTAAAATTTTTCATCTGGGCTGAAAAATGGTCCCTCCAGGAGCCAAGGACTATCGAACAAAAACTCCAACACCAGGCGTGAGAAGCTTTCTTTTGAGTTGTTGGTCAGGGTTCTTTAAGAGTCCCCTAAAACATTACATGCTATTGTTATTGTTCTTGGTTGCCTGTCCCCACCCCTGAAGTAGAAGGTCTTAAATCACTATTTCTGAAGACACCGTGCACTTCAGACACAGGGCTCAGAGACCCATAAGTTGGAACCGACCTCAATGCCTCCTTTCTGAGGACAAGCTCTCAGGGTACCTTAAGGTACCATGCAAGTCTGCAGAGGGAAGCAACCTACAGTCCCATCCAGCTATGGCACCTATTATTATGTCATGCTTGTCCTTTTAAGGGAGCATTTTAAAGACCAGTATGGCATAATAATCCTAAGGGTTCAACAGTGGCATGCTTTTGTGTTGGCCAGAATCAACAGCTCTCCAAATGAACTTGATACTCAAACAACTCTCTAATTGAACTTAATACTGTACTGGGTCAACAGAAAAGCCACTCTCTGGTACCAGAAACCTAGCCAACTACCAAGGGCTAATGAAGTCAGATCTTGGAGAAGCAACTTCAACTGATATTTTACCAAACAAACACAAACCCTAACTATACCTTATATATTTGCCCCTCTAGTCACAGAGAAGTATAGTTCTCACCTCTGCATCAAAGAAACCACTTTCTGAAACAGGTGAAGACCATACAAAAAACCCACAATGAATCAAAATGCAGAGTTGTGAAACATAGTCCCAATAGACAAAGCTACAGTACAACTCCCACACATAAGGCTCAAGGATCATTGCAAAAAAGAGGGCAGGAAGATTGTAAAACCCAGAGGAACAAGGAGTTTGCTGTGAGATTCTATTTCCTAGGAGTCAGAATATTTCTATATGAAATAAATTTAGAAAACCTTCACACTCTGAAAAAAAAACTTTTAGATCTTAAGTATAGACTCTGAGACTTTAGTAAACAAAATGTTTAGCTACACTGAGGATCACTGTATACTCAATATCCTCTCTTGAATTTTTCAAGTGAAATGTAGATGTCACTAGAGACAGCATATACATGGTTCACATTTGACAGAATAAAGAGCTCTGGGCATTTGACTCAACTTCTATACCTTCCATTTTCTCTCACACAGTTTAAATTTTAGATCAACAGCTGTGTCATTGTTTATCATGGAGATAAAATTTCCCCATCACACATTTTATACATAGTAAATAATTTCTTCATGAGTCTTAGCAAAAGATGCAATTCTGTGAACTTTAAAGAAATGATTCAGGAAGAGTTCTTAGTTTTACTGGAGAGGGTTCAATTCTTATCAGATAATCAGTTTGTTGTTGCTCTTTAAGTCATTGAGTCTATAGTCTTTTGTTTTAGCAGTAATGGGATACTTATACAGTACTAGCCACTTGGACTACTAAATGTTTTTAATCTGACCTACTAATGGAATCTATGCCTCAAGATAAGCAACATTACTGCAGAACAGAGGAGTAGCATAGATGACATTAGGCCAGGTTTTATTCTGAAGTCCTAAGGTTTGGGGTTAGGATTAAGAATAGCATGTATATATGTATAAATGTGTGTGTATGCACAAAATTTGTAATTTTGAAATTAAAACATATTTCCTTTTCTTTCAATACCTTCCATGAACCTACCAACTGCAGCTCTCTTAGATTTATGGCCTCTTTTTCTTTAATTTTTAATATGTATTTCTTCCTAAATATATAGATACAACCTTCTTGTCCCCCTAATGTTACTTGTATGTATTTGATTTCAGGGACAGCAACATGGTGTTGCATAACCAATTGAATAGGAGCTCTTCTGTGGGATGACTACTTCTCCCATTCTCAGCATTCCTTAGTCGCCTTCAGTTCTTTGTCCTGAGTTGGAGTCCTTTGAGATTCATTCTTCCCTGTTAGAATATCTGTTGCTGTCAACCTTGATCAGGTCTCGTTTAGATAGTTATGTTGGTTGTCTGTTAACTAAAACAATTACCATTAAGTCACAATATTCCTACAAATAAAACAGTGGCATGCATACCCTGGTAGTAACCAACAGCTCAATGACTGGTCAGAATACCCTCTCAACAAGCGAGAAACCATGCCTAGTACTGAAGACCTAGCCAACTACCTGGAGCTAGCAATGGATGGAGACCATTAAAAAGAAACTATGTATAAGAAGCTAATAGGAAACAATAGAAAATGCCACATTTGACAACCACAACTCGCTAGCACTGTGTGCCCTGCTTGACTCTGCCAAATACGCAAATATTATCATACTAAGTCATGCACGCTGGATGAAGTAAAGCAGATTCTGGCTTGAGAGAAAGGCGAGTCTTTAGCCTCTTTTGCCTCCTGTGAAATACATTATGTAGAGAACAGTGACAACAGGAATTTAGAAAACAAAAATCCTAACCCTAACCTTTTTCAGAGAACAAAGGTAAAGCAAAACACACAGAATATCGTGATCATTTTCTTCTCATTTTTTTTTTTAATCAGAAGTAAATGCCCCCTAGTGGCCAAAGAATTTGTAAGCTCGCTTTTGTGGGGTGATGAAAAAAAAAATAGAAATAGAAAGAATAAAAGTCTTAGCTTAGTGACAGTTAGTAATCTTGCAATAAAGGTGGCTATGCCCTTATCATCTAGACATATATTATGATCCATGCTAGTTGAAGATACGATTATATATTTATATTTTAAAGCTCCTCTCAAATGAACATGTCAGAAATATAATTTAATGCAGCATTTACAGAGAGAAGATGCTGAGTACAAGTAATTGGATGCAATTAATCAGGAAAGGTTCTGGGAGGGGCGAGTTTTAAGATGTGTTTTAAACAAAAGAGAGTCATGGCCTGGCAAAGGGGAAAACAGATATTGCTTCAAGCACTGAATCCAGAGCCACAGGAGAAAAGGACTCCAGTTCCAAGGGGCTCGATGTTTTCCCACATCCAATATGGACTAATGGTGTAAGTGACACCTCCGTGCTTTAAGCTGGACACAGCAAGCAGAACAGAGTAATTTTTAAAAACCTATTATGGCACTTTGTGTAACGGCAAGTGTGAGGTACGCCCACTAAATCATTGCTGGCATAATCAATGTAGCCGCTGCTGTGTCTAACTGTGTTTTTGGACATTTGCTGGCTTTGCACCTTTCCCGAGCCATTTCTTCCTCCCCTTCACCAGCGCGCCGCTAAAATGCTCTGGTAATCATCCTTTACTGAACTTGAAGTCTGTGTCCTCTTCACAATGATCATTTGTGCGGGTGGCCTTCTGAGTTTAATGGCTTGTAATTACAGTTCCCTCTTTAAACTGTGTAACTTCCGTAACTGAAAATAAGCAGTGTACTGCCAAAAGCCTTCTCCAGGAGAAACAAGGAAGTGAAGCAAGGTTATTTGGTACCCACGCCAAAGAGAGAGACATTGACACTGTCGATTCATCCTCTTGTCTGCGGGATTGAATTAAAGGCACGAGCCAAGGCTTTTCCTGAGCCTTGACCTGACTGGGGCAGTGTGAAGTAACCTTATTCCTCATCCGTGTCAGATGGAACAGGGTCATTGTGAAGGCAAAGCAAATTTGGCTATTTATTTCCGTTAATACAATCAATTATTATGACAGTTCATCAAGGTTGGGAGTGAGTGAAATTTCTAAGGGTGTTCAGTCTCTAAAAATCCTATTACTTCTGGCTCTGTAGATTACTGTCAGCACGTTCCTATTCAAATACTCTTGACCTCATCAATGTAAAGAAATCCAAATGTAAATATCAGTCAATATATATCACATGTTGAATTCTCACCTATTTTTAAAAACTGTAATACAGGGAATTTATCTGGCAATAATTAAAATAATATAAAAACATGTAAAAAAACAAAACAAACAAAAACACCCACCAGCAAACATGATTTTTGTTATTTTGGGTATATGTTCATTGCCAATAAAAAATTAGCATTATAAGAATTTCCTCTGCCAGTGTACTGGGCTGATCCTGTGCCATAGTGCTCCATACCCAAATACAGCCTGGAGAGAGCAGGTCTCCCAGGAGTGTGGATACATATGTGAGTGAAGGTAAGACCACCACTTCTGCTCAGAGGGACCCACCCAGAACCCTCAGGGCACAGTAACTGAGGAACAGTCTGGGACAGGATCCTTCCTGTTTCCATCCGCACCCAGAAGCTGACCCTGTGCCACAGTTCTCCATACCCAAATTCAACCTGGAGTGCTGACACACAGGCTTCCAGGAGGGACAAGCCAGTCAGAGACAAAAAGACCATCTAAAATGAGATATCCAGATGGCAAGAGGCACTAAAATAAGCAACAGAAGCCAAAACTACTTGGCATCACCAAAACCCAGTTCTCCCAAAACAGTGAGCCCTGGATATGCCAACACACCAGAAAAGCAAGACTGATTTAAAGTAACATCTCATAATGATGATAGGCCTTTAAGAAGGACATAAATATCTCCCTTAAAGAAAAACAGGAGAACACAGGTAAACAGATAGAAGCCCTTAAAGAGAACATGCAAAAATCTCTTAAAGAATTACATGAAAACACAACCGAACTGGTGAAGGAACTGAACAAAACCATCCAGGATCTAAAACTGGAAGTTGAAACAATAAAGAAATCACAAAGGGAGACAACTCTGGAAATAGAAAACCTAGGAAAGAGATCAGGACTCATAGATGCAAGCATCAACAATAGAATACAAGAGATAGAAGAGAGAATCTCAGATGCAGGAGATACCATAGCAAACATTGACATACCAGTCAAAGAAAATGCAAAATGCAAAAAGTTCCTAACCCAAAACATCCAGGAAATCCAGGACACAATGAAAAGACCAAACCTAAGGATAATAGGTATAGAAGAGAGAAAAGATTCCCAACTGAAAGGGTCAGTAAATATCTTCAACAAAATTATAGAAGAAAACTTCCCTAACCTAAACTGAGAAATATGCATAAACATACAGAAAACCTACAGAACTCCAAATAGATTGGACCAGAAAAGAAATTCCTCCTGTCACATAATAGTCAAAATACCAAATGCACAAAACAAAGAAAGAATATTAAAAACAGTAAGAGAAAAAGGTCAAGTAACATATAAAGGCAGACCTATCAGAACGACACCAGACTTCTCACCAGAGACGATGAAAGCTAGAAGATCCTGGGCAGAGGTCATACAGATCCTAAGAGAACACAAGTGCCAGCACAGGCTACTATACCCAGCAAAATTCTCAATTACCATAGATGGAGAAACCAAGATATTCCATGACAAAACCAAATTTACATAATCTTTCCACAAATCCAGCCCTACGAAGGGTAATAGAAAATGCCAACACAGGGAAGCTACACCCTAGAAAAAGCAAGAAAGTAATCTTTCAACTAAAACAAAAGACAAACAAACATAAAAAGAACATCAAAATTAACAAGAAGCAACAATCATTGGTCCTTAATAACTCTTAACATCAATGGACTCAATTCCCCAATAAAAAAACATAGACTAACAGACTAGATACATAAACAGTACCCAGTATTTTGCTGTAAACAGGAAACACACCTCAGTGTCAAAGACAAGCACTACCTCAGAGTAAAGGGCTGAAAAGCAATTTTTCTTTCTTTTAGCACACTTTTTTTTATTGAAAAAGTAAAAACACTTTATGATAAAATTAAAGATTTACATGGATAATATTTCTGACAAAATTGAAGAAGCATATAGAAAAACATATTAAGATTGACAATTTTCATGGAAAATTAAAGAGTAAAATGGTAGACATAAAAAACATTGCTAAATTAATTGAAAAAGGAAGTAGAAACATTTTATGATAGAACTGAAGATTTACATGGGAAATATTTCTAATAAAATTGTAGAAAAATATAAAATAACATTAAAATTGAAGGTTATCTTAGAAAATTACAGATAAAATGGTAGGAATCAAAATATTCCTAAGTTGATTGAAAGTAGAATTATAAACATTTTCTGATAAAATTGAAGATTTACATGGAAAATTTTTCTGATAAAATTGAAGAAATATATAGAAAAATGTTAAAATTGAAGATTATCATGGAAAATTAAACAGATAAAATGGTAGACATAAAAATATTTCTAAGTTGATTGAAAGTGGAATTATAAATGTTTTCTGATAAAATTGAAGATTCAAGCTGGAGTAGCCATTCGAATGAAATGAACTTTCAACTAAAAGTTAACAAAAAGGATAAGGAAGGACACTTCATATTCATCAAAGGAAAAATCTACCAAGATGAACTCTCAATTCTGAACATCTATTCTCCAAATGCAAAGACACCCACATTCATAAAAGAAACTTTACTAAAGCTCAAAGCACACAATGCACTACACACAATAATAGTGGGAGATTTCAACACCTCATTCTCATCATTGGCAGATCAGGGAAACAGAAACTAAACAGAGACACAGTGAAACTAACAGAAATAATGGAACAAATGGATCTAACAGATACCTATAGAACATTTCATCCTTAAACAAAAGAATATACCTTCTTCTCAGCACCTAATGGTACGTAATCCTAAATTGACCATATAATCAGTCACAAAACAGGCCTCAACAGATACAAGATTGAAATAATCACATGCATCCTATCATATCACCAAGGACAAAGGCTGGCCTTCAATAGCAACAAAAACAACAGAAAGCCCACATACACATGGAAGCTGAACAACACTCTACTCAATGATAACTTGGTGAAGGAAGAAATAAAGAAAGAAATTAAAGACTTTTTAGAATTTCATAAAAATGAAGTCACAACATACCCAAACTTATGGGACACAATGAAAGCAATGCTAAGAACCATTGCTCATTGAAACTGTTGATGAATGACTTCATGGGTAGACCATCTTAATACACACACCATTTTTTTTATTATTTATTTTATTTTATTTTTTTAATTTACATTCCAAATCACTTCCCCTTTCCCGTTTCCTCCCTCCCCGAAAGTCCCATAAGCCCTCTTCCCTCCCTCTTTTCTCCATTCAACCCCCTCTTGTTACTCTGTCCTGGCGTTCCCCAATTAAAAACAATGAATTCACGAAATTCCTAGGCAAATGGTCAGATCTTGAAAATATCATCCTTAGTGAGGTAACCCAATCACAAAAGAACACACATGGTATGCAGTCACTGATAAGGGGATATTGACCCAGAATCTCGGAATACCCTAGACACAATCCGCATATCAATAGATTTCTAAGAAGATGGAAGGAGAGACACACACCATTTCTTAAATGAATGTAACCTGTTCCTTGTGGACTGAGAATGATGACAATCACTCAAGTCAAATAGCTTTGACCATAGCAGGAAATCTGTATCCAAATAATGGTGCCTACAATTCATTCCTTGGTTCAATAGAAATGTCAACCCTTACCTTAGCTACTATGGAGATAAAATACGTTGGTTATATGAAGATTGAAGTACAACCTTATTACAATGAACTCCAATGTCTAAAAATTGTTCTTAGTTTTCGTTTGTACCACAGTAAGAGTCAAGATTTTAAGCTCTACTAAAACAAAATAAACAAAAAGACTTTATATTTTTATGTTCATTTAATAACATGTCAATAATTGTTATGATTGGTATAAAAATATGTATTGTGTTGAATTTAATAAAAAATTAAATTAAAATTAAAAAAAAAAGAAAGCAGTGCTAAGAGGGAAACTCATACCTCTGAGTGTCTCCAAAAAGAAACAAGCAGTTTAACAGAACACCTGAAAGCTCTAGAACAAAAAGAAGCAAATACACCTGAGAGGAGAAGATAGCAGAAAATAATCAAACTCAGGGCTGAAATCAACCAAGTAGAAACAAAAAGAACTATACAAAGAATCAACAAAACCTGAAGCTGATTCTTTGAGATTATCAACAACATAGATAAACCCTTATCCAGATAACCAGAGGGCACAGAGAGATTATGTAAGTTAACAAAATCAGAAATGAAAAGGGAGATATAACAACAGAAACTGAGGAAATTAAAAAAAAAATCATCACATCCTATGACAAAAGCCAACAAAACTGAAAAATCTGGATGAAATGAACAATTTTCTAAACAGATACCAAGTACCAAAGATTATCAGGTTTAGATAAACCATCTAAACAGTCCCCTAAACCCTAAAGAAATAGAAGCAGTCGTTAAAAGTCTCCCAAAAAAAAAAAAAAAAAAAAGCCCAGGACCAGATGGGTTTAGTGCAGAATTCTATCAGACCTTCAAAGAAGACCTAATACCAATACTCTTCATACTAGAACTCCACAAAATAGAAACAGAAGGAACACTACCAATCAATTCATTCTATGAAGTCACAGTTACACTGATACCAAAACCACACAAAGACCCAACAAAGAAAGAGAACTCCAGACCAATGTCCCTTATGAATATCGATGCAAAAGTACACAATAAAATTCTAGCAAACTGAATCCAAGAACACATCAAAATGATTGATTATTCACCATAATCAAGTAGGCTTCATCCCAGGAATGAAGGGATGATTGAATATACAGAAATCCATCAATGTAATCCACTACATAAACAAACTCAAAGATAAAAACCACATGATCATTTCATTAGTTGATGAAAAAGCATTTGACAAAATTCAACATCCCTTCATGTTAAAAATCTTGGAAAGGTCAGGAATTCAAGTTTCATACCTAAATATAGTAAAAGCAATATAGAGCAAACTAGTAGCCATCATCAAACTAAATGGAGAGAAACTTGAAGCAATCCCACTAAAATGAGGAACTAGACAAGGCTGCCCATTCTCTCCCTATCTATTCAATACAGTACTTGAAGTTCTATCTAGAACTTTTAGGCAACAAAAGGAGATCAAAGGGCTATAAATTGGAAAGGAAGAAGTCAAAATATTACTATTTGCAGATGATATGATAGTATACATATGTGACTGAAAAATTCTACCAGAGAACTCTTACAGTTGATAAACAACTTCAGAAGAGTGGCCAGATATAAAATTAACTTGAACAAATCAGTAGCTTTCCTATACTCAAAGGATAAACAGCATGAGAAAGAAATTAGGGAAATGACACCCTTCACAATAGTCAGAAATAATATAATATATCTTAGTGTGACACTAACCAAAGAAGTGAAATATCTGTACAAGAACTTCAAGTCTCTGAAGAAAGAAATCGAAGAAGACCTCAGAAGATGCAAAGATCTCCCATGTTCATTGATTGGCAGGATTAATATAGTAAAAATGGCCATATTGCTGAAAGCAATCTACAGATTCAATGCAATCCCCATCAAAATTCCAACTCAATTCTTCATAGAGTAAGAAAATGCAATTTGTAAGCTCATTTGGAATAAGAAAAAAACCCAGGATGTGAAAATTATTCTCAACAATAAAAGATCTTCTGGGGGCATCACCATTCCTGACCTCAAGCTGTACTACAGAACAATAGTGATAAAAACTGCATGGTATTGGAACAATGACAGGCAAGTAAATCAATGGAATAGAATTGAAGACCCAGAAATGAACCCATATACGTATGGTCATTTGATCTTTGACAAAGGAGCTAAAATCATCCAGTGGAAAAAAGACAGCATTTTCAACAAATGGTGCTGGTTTAACTAGTGGTCAACATGTAGAAGAATGCAAATTGATCCATTCTTATCTCCCTGAACAAAACTCAAGTCCAAGTGAATAAAGGACCTCCACATAAAGTCAGATACACTGAAACTAATTGAAAAAAAAGTTAGGAAGACCCTCAAGCACATGGGTACAGGGGAAAATTTCCTGAACAGAATACCAATGGCTATGTTCTAAGATCAAGATTCAACAAATGGGACCTCATAAAATTGCAAAGATTCTGTAAGGCAAAGGACACTGTCAATAGGACAAAACAGCAACTAACAAATTGGGAAAAGATCTTTACCAACCCTACATCCAATAGAGGGCTAATATCCAATGTATACAAAAAACTCAAGAAGTCAGACTCCAGAGAATCAAATAACCCTATTAAAAATGAGATATAGAGCTAAACAAAGAATTTTCAACTGAGGAATACTGAATGGCCAAGAAGCACCTGAAGAAATCCTCAACATCCTTAGCCTTGAGGGAAATGCAAATCAAAACAACCCTGAGATTCTACCCTACACAGGTCAGAACTCAGGTGACAGCAGATACTGGCAAAGATGTGGAGAAAGAGGAACACTCCTCCATTGCTGGTGGAATTAGAAGTTGGTACAACCATTCTGGAAATCAGTCTGACAGTTCCTCAGAAAACTGGACATAGTACTACCTGAGGACCCAGCTATACTACTCCTGGGCATATACCCAGAGTATTCTCCAGCATGTAATAAGGACATATGCTCCACCATGTTCATAGCAACCTTATTTGTAATAGCCAGAACCTGGAAAGAACCCAGATGTCCCTCAACAGAGGAATGGATACAGAAAATGTGGTATATTTACACAATGGAATACTACTCAACTATTAAAAACAATGGCTTCATCAAAGTCACAGACTAACGGATGGAACTTGGAAATATCATCCTGAGATAACTCAGCCACAAAAGAACACACATGGTATGCACTCACTGATAAGTGGATATTAGTCCAAAAGTTCAGAATACCCAAGATTAAATTCACAGAGTATATGAAGCACAAGAAGAAGGAAGACCAAAGTGTAGATGCTTCAGTACTTCTTAGAAGAGGTAACAAAATACTCACAGGAGTAAATATGGAGACAATATGTGGAGCAGAGGCTGAAGGAAAGGCCATCCAGAGACTGCCCCACCTGAGGATCCATCCCATACACAGTCACCAAATCTGGATGCTATTATGGATGCTGGCAAGTGCTGGCTGACCAGAGCCTTATATGGCTATCTCCTGAGAGGCTCTGCCAGAGCCTAACAAACAGAATTAGATTCTCATAGCCAACCATTGAACTGAGCACAGGATCCCTGATGGAGGAGTCAGAGAAAGGACTGGAGGAGCTGAGGAGGTTTGCAGCCCCATGGAGAGAGGAACAGTGTCAACTGGCCAGACCCCTGGAGCTCCCAGAGACTGGTCCACCAACCAAAGAGTACACATGGAGGGACCCAGGTCTCCAGTCTCATATGTGGATGAGAATGGCCTTGTTGGACATCAGTGGGAGGAGTGGTCCTTGGTCCTGAGGGTGTACAATGCCCCAGTATAGGGGAATGCCAGGGCATTAAGAGGGGATTGGATGGGTGGGTGAGGGAGCACCCTCATAGAGGCAGGGGGAGGGTGGATGGGATAGAGGGTTTCTGTAGGGGAGACATGGAAAGAGGAAAACATTTAAAATGTAAATAAAGAAAATATCCACTCTTAAAAAAAATGCCACCAACAGAAATATTTAAAAAAGAAAAGAAATAAAAAAGAAAGGCAAAAAAAAAAGAAAAGAAAAGAATATCCTCAGAGAAAGTATCATTAAATGTAGGTAAAATCTGCATAAAAGAATAAAATATACATGGAGAGATATGTTAGTGAGTCAAGTGTTTGCTGTGCAAACATAAGGAGCTGAATTCTAATCTGAAGCACTCACATAAGAAGCTGGGTACAGTGTGCCTCTATAATCCTAGTGTTAAGAAGCTTGGAAATATGTGAACTTTCAGAGACTTGTCCATAGTTGCAGCCAAAAGATCCTGTTTGATAAATATAGCATGGAATGGATTTGATCAAAACACATGGTTTACATGTGTGAAATTCTCAAACAATAAAAAGTTAAAACCAATTAGGTAGAGAGTCATAGAGGAAGACAACGTTGACTCCTGACCTTGAATGTACAAGCACAGTTGCACACATCTGCAGACACATGCACACAGATACACACTCTCTCCACAGACAAGAACTACAATTTTATTCCAAATATTTACATTTAAATTAAGAATTTGACAATAAAATAATTTTTACAATGAAAATACAGTTATTAAGGTATGTAAGATGTAATGTAAGATGACCTGTCATCCTCAGGATTATACTCATTTTCTGTGTCTGGCATTAAAACATTAATGCTTTTGATAACAAAGCATACTACTGTGTAAAGACACAGTCTTTACAAAGGTGGAGGAAATAAAACTTCCAAACAAAGAATCTCTCATCTCACAATGTGACTGGTTCTCAAAGAGTCCCATCTTTCTTTTTACATTTAATGGTTCATATGCAAGGCTGTTTCTTCCTCCACAGTACTAATTACTTTGGATTTTTCTGGTTGGTTGGTTATGTTTCAATCGAGAAAGCAATCTTTGGGTGATTCACAGTTTTCTTCTGGAGAAACTGGAAAGTAGAGCTGATTAAGTCTTCAATGTTTCAACTCTGGCCCCTTCACCATATTTTGCTTGACCTTTTCCACATCCAGCTGTGATGGCTAGCTTTAACTGTTGTTGACTATACATAACCTATAATCACCCAGGATGCAAGTTTCAGTGAGGGACTGTCTAAATTGTGTTGGCTGTGGATGTGTGTGTGTGTGTGTGTGTGTGTGTGTGTGTGTGTGTGTGTGTGTGTGTATGGATATGTATGGATATGTATGGATATTGTAATGGTTTGAAAATGCTTGGCCCAGGGAGTGGCACTATTTGGTGGTATATCTTTGGCCTTTTACACCCTAGTCCTAACTGCCTGGAAGTTAGTATTCTGCTAGCAGCCTTCAAATGAAGATGTAGAACTCTCAGCTCCTCCTGCACCATGCCTGCCTGGATGCTGCCATGTTCCAGTCTTGATGATACTGGACTGAACCTCTGAACCTGTAATCTAGCCCCAATTAAATACTGTTCTTTTATAAGACTTGCCTTGGTCATGGTGTCTGTTCACAGCAGTAAAACCCTAACTAAGACATATATGTATATTATATGATTATCTTCATTGTTTATTGATTAAGGAAGTTCCAGTCTATTTTGTGAAGCACCATTCCCTAAGCTTGACTCTGCCTGATATAAGAATGAAAAAATCTAACTGACCAAGTAGGCAGCATGGGAGCAGGGAGCATTATGTCCTGCTGTCGATCATGGGCAGGATGTAACAATGTTTGAGTTTCTGCCTTGACTTGTATGAACAGCTACTCTTAGTCAGGGACTGAGTATGACAACGCAGAGAATATATAACCCTCAGAAGACATGAATTCATGTAACAAGCATCTTTGACTGGAGGATTGGCTTGGCTAAAACTTTCTTTGTCAGTAATTGCATTGTAAGGTTCATACTATACAACTCTGCCTTCTTTTACTTGCAACTAGGATGTACAACCTCTATGTGCCTGCTCCTGCTGCCAGACTCTATCCTTTATCACGGTCGGAGCACATAGCAGACAAAGATGCTCACTGCATAGTAGCCAGAGAGTTAAAAACAAACAAAAATGGGCTAGACCTCCATATCTTACATATTTAGAGACTTCAGTACATGGCTGCTGTGAAAAGAAAGTACACTATGGTGGAAGAATGTGGCAGAGGAGGATGATAACCACACAGCAAGGAAATTAAAGAAACAGATAGGGGCCAGTCCTACAATACCTCGTCACAGGAATGCCACTAGTGAGTGCCTCCATTCCATTAGTCCACACCTCTTAAGAGTTTCTTTAATTTGCATGTTGACCTCCAGTTGAGCCAGCACCATTTGTTGAAAAGACTTATCTTTTTTCCACTGGATGGTTTTAGCTCCTTTGTCAAAGATCAAGTGACCATAGGAGTGTGGATTCATTTCTGGGTCTTCAATTCTGTTCCATTGATCTACATGCCTGTCACTGTACCAATACCACGTGGTTTTTAACACTATTGCTCTGTAGTACAGCTTGAGGTCCGGGATACTGATTCCCCCAGAGGTTCTTTTACTCTTGAGAATAGTTTTAGCTATCCTGGGTTTTCTGTTATTCAAGATGAATTTTTGTATTGCTCTTTCTAACTCTATGAAGAATTGAGTTGGGATTTTGATGGGGATTGCATTGAATCTGTATATTGCTTTTGGCAAGATGGTCATTTTTACTATATTAATCCTGCCAATCCATGAGCATGGCAGATTTTTCCATCTTCTGAGGTCTTCTTCAATTTCTTTCTTCAGAGACTGGAAGTTCTTGTCATACAGATCTTTCACATGTTTGGTTAGAGTCACACCAAGATACTTTATATGGTTTGTGGCTATCGTGAAGGGTATCATTTCTCTTATTTCTTTCTCAGCCTGCTTATCCTTTGAGTATAGGAAGGCTACTGACTTGCTTGAGTTGATTTTATATCCAGCCACTTGGAGGTCAACATGCAGAAGAATGCAAATTGACCCATTCTTATCTCCTTGCACTAAGCTCAATTCCAAGTGGATCAAGGATCTCCACATAAAACCAGACACACTGAAACTAATACAGGAAACTAGGGAAGAACCTTGAACATATGGGCACAGGGGAGAATTTCCTGAATAGAACTCCAATAGCTTATGCTCTAAGATCAAGAATTGACAAATGGGACCTCATTAAATTACAAAGTTTTTGCAAGGCAAAAGACACTGTCAAAAAGACAAAGCGGCAACCAACTAACTGGGAAATGATCTTTCCCAACCCTACATCTGACAGAGGGCTAATATCCAATATATACAAAGAACTCAAGAAGTTAAATTCCAGAGAGGCAAGTAACCCTATTAAAAAATGGGGTACAGAGCTAAACAAAGAGTTCTCACCTGAAGAATATCTAATGGCTGAGAAGAACCTAAAGAGATGTTCATCATCCTTAGTCATTAGGGAAATGCAAATCAAAACAACCCTGAGATTCCATCTCACACCAGTCAGAATGGCTAAGATCAAAAACACAGGAGACAGCAGTTGTTGGCGAGGATGTGGAGAAAGAGGAACACTCCTCCACTGCTGGTGGAATTGCAAGCTGGTACAACCACTCTGGAAAGCAGTCTGGCGGTTCCTCAGAAAACTGGGCATGACACTCCCGGAGGATCCAGCTATACCACTCCTGGGCATATACCCAGAGACTTTACCTGCATGCAATAAGGACACATGCTCCACTATGTTCATAGCAGCCTTATTTATAATAGCCAGAAGCTGGAAAGAACCCAGATATCCCTCAACGGAGGAATAGATTCAGAAGATGTGGTATATTTACACAATGGAATACTACTCTGCAATTAAAAACAATGAATTCACGAAATTCCTAGGCAAATGGTCAGAACTTGAAAATATCATCCTTAGTGAGGTAACCCAATTACAAAAGAACACACATGGTATGCAGTCACTGATAAGAGGATATTAACCCAGAATCTCGGAATACCCTAGACACATTTCGCGTATCAATAGATTTCCAAGAAGATGGAAGAAGAGACCCCTGGTCCTGGAAAGACTGGATGTAGGGGAATGCCAGGACAGAGAAGCGAGAGGGGGTTGAATGGGGAAAAGAGGGAGGGAAGGGGGCTTATGGGACTTTCAGGGAGGGAGGAAATGGGAAAGGGGAAATGAGTTTGAATGTAAATAAAAAAAACTTAGAAAATAAAATAAAATTAAAAAAAAAAGAGTTTCTTTAAATTTGAAATGATAGCATTTATAGCATTCAGTAGTTAGTCAAGATGGCCTCAGGTAATGAAAAACCATAGTACATTCTGAAAGACGTGAAGAAAGCTTGACAGAGTTACTCATTATTGGCAAATGCATCTAGCCATTTCTTAGTTGTCGAATTTCAGTTTATGAAGAGAATATTTTCTCATTGTTCTATTTGAGTTATTTCATCTTCAGTGACTCTTTCCAATACTAGGTTTCACCAACATTGTTTAGGGCATGGATATTAGGAAGATACTGGAAAGCATGACGTCCTAGGTCACTAAAGACATTCCTCAGATCTTTCTTCATGCTTAACCTATTAGGTTTCTCAGTTAAACATCTATTTATTTGTGTAATAAAAAGTACTGTGATTGTTTATGGCATTTTCCAGAGACCTGTATCTCATAAATGTATATATTCCATATATATCTCATAACTTTATAAAATGTATATATTGCAGATTTTTCATTAGAAGTTAATTACTCCTTTATCAACCAGGCATACACTGATAAAAATATTTCATGATGCTTCATCTATTAAATAGCATCAATTAGTTTATCAAGATTGCTACTGGCATCTTTGCTAAGACATGCACCAAACTATTAAAGGACTGAATATTCCTTTCTTTGTCAGTAATTGCATTATAAGGTTCATACTATACACCTCTGCCTTCTTTTACTTTCAACTAGAATGTACAACCTCTATGTGCCTGCTCCTGCTGCCAGATTCTATCCTTTATCATGGTCAGAGCACGTAGCAGACAAAGATGCTCACTGCATAGTTCCAAGAATATTTGATATAATAAAAAAACACTATCTTTACCATGTGTGGTAAATATTTTCTCTTTATTATCTTTATCCTCTATTTGTGCACACTATATTTTCTTCATTCTAGTTTATCGTTTTCTTTGGCTTTAGAATGTAGCTTCATAGATTGTAATAAAAGAAACCACTAGCTCTATCTGAGATCAAATGAATACTAAACTATTTTTAGAACTTGTAATAACAAAGCACTGGAAATTAATTTTATAATGAGAAGTGAGGTTAGGATCCTATTTAAAATAATTTCAAAAAGTTAGCTAATTATCTTAGCATGATTTAGCATTGTAAATATTATTTGTCCTTGTTATTTGCAATAATGGGACTATCAGATTATAAATACTTATAATATATAACCAATCGCCTTGAAATTTTCTGTTTTCATGGACTGCATTTTCTTACATACTCTTTATCCTAGAAGGTTGTATGAACTCCTCCCCAAGACAATTATTCACTACATGCTTGAATTATTCCGTATTTGCTCCTCTTCACACTTTCAGATGGAATTTGGTTCATAATATTCATTATGAACTGCAAAATATTGCTGACATTTTGATTAAAATCATATTACTTAAGCATATTATTAAGAAAGGACACTGTCAATATGACAAAATAGCAACCAACAGATTGGGAAAAGATCTTTACCAGTCCTACATCCAATAGAGGGCTAATATCCAATATATAAAAGAACTCAAGATGTCAGACTCCAGAGAATCAAATAACCCTATTAAAATATGGAGTAAAGAGCTAAACAAAGAATTCTCAACTGAGTAATCTTGAATGATGAGAAGCACCTAAAGAAATGTTCAACATCCTTATTCATTAGGGAAATGCAAATCAAAACAACCCTGAGATTTCACCTTACACCAGTCAGAATGGCTAAGATCAAAATCTCAGGAGACAGCAGATGCTGTCAAGGATGTGGAGAAAGAGGAACACTCCTCCACTGTTGGTGGAATGGCAAGCTGGTACAACCGCTCTGGAAAACAGTCTGGCAGTTCCTCAGAAAATTGGACATAGTACTACAGGAGGACCCAGCTATACCACTCCTGGGCATATACCCAGAAGATGCTCCAATATATAACAAGGGCACATGTTCCACTATGTACATAGAAGCATTATTTAAAATAGCCAGAAGCTAGAAATAACCCAGATGTCCCTCAACAGAGGAATGAATACAGAAAATGTGGTACATTTACACAATGGAGTACTACACATCGATTAAAAACAATGATTTCATGAAAGTCACAGGCAAATGAATGGAACTAGAAAATACCATCCTGAATGAGGTAACCCAGTCGCAAAAGAGCACGCATGGTATGTACTCACTGATAAGTGGATATTAGGCAAAAAGCTCAGAATACTCAAGTACAACTCACAGACCATAGGAAGCTCAAGAAGAAGGAAGACCAAAGTGAGCATGTTTCAGTCCTACTTAGAAAGGGGAACAAAATAATCATGGGAAGTAGAAGGTGTGAGAAGCTTGGGAGGAAGAGAGGAAGGGGAGGAGAAAAGAGGGGTAGGATCAGGTATGGAAGGAAATAGGAGAGATGTGTAACAATGGGGGATGGTGAACTGGGGATAGCCACCAGATAGTCCCAGATGCCAGGAAAGCAAGAGGTTCCCAGGACCCAATGGGGATGACAATAACTGAAATATCCAACAAAAGGAAGAGAAAACCTATAGAGACCATGTCCAGAGGTTAGGTATGGCCCCTGGTTGAGGAATGGGACCACCCACCCATCTCCAAAATTTTAACCCAGAATTGCTCCTGTCTAAAGGAAATACAGGAACAAAGAGAGGGGCAGAGACTGAAGGAAAGGCCATCCAGAGACTACCCCACCTGGAGATCCATGGCATATGGAGAAACCAAACCCAGACACTATTGCTGATTGCAAGAAGTACTTGCTGACAGGAGCTTGATACAGTTGTCTCCTGAGAGGCTCTGCCAAAGCCTGACTAATACAGATGCAGATGCTCACAGTCATCCATCAAACTGAGCATGGGGACCCCAATGGAGGAGTTAGGAGAAGGACTGAAGAAGCTGAAGGGGTTTGCAACCCCATGGAAGAACAACAATATCAACCAACCAGACCCCGCCCCCAAGAGCTCCCAGGGGCTAAACCACCAACCAAAGAGTGCAAACGGAGGGACCCTTGGCTCCAGTTGCATATGTAGTAGAGGATGGCCTTATCCGTCATCAGTGGGAGGTTGAGGCCCTTGGTCCTGTAGAAGTTGGAAGCCTCATTGTTGGAGAATGCTAGGACAGTGAGGTGAGAGTAGGAGGGTGGGTGAGGGAGCACCCTCATAGAAGCAGGTGGAGGGAGGATGGGATAGAGGGTTTGCAGTGGGGAAACTGGGAAGGGGATAACATTTGAATGTAAATAAGATAACCAATAAAAAAGAATGAGTAATTATCCATTTTTTCTGCTGAGCCTTACAGTGATATATCTTTCATATGTCTATCTGCTTTATGTTTCAGAAAAATAGGTGAGTTTTATTTACCCATATCTAATCCATACATTGGATAACTTTCCCCTGAATACTCTTTATCTTTATCGTAATTGTGGATGATATATTACAATTATCAGATATTGTCTTTGCTAATACTTTATGTGGGATATCAAATTTATTAATGATAATTTATGCTTAGATTCACTCTGTCCTATATTCTTCCTAGAACATAAATTTGTAACAAAAGCAAAATAGTTGCTATGCTCCGTGACCTCTTTAATAATATTAACAAACATTCTTTTTACTATTCTTTATAACTACATAAGAGTTTAGACATCCTCCCAACTAGCAGTCATCAACACAGATGAAGTTCCCTTTTTCTACAGTGGAACTCATCTTGGATCACTATGTGGTTGATAAAAATTTATCTAGGTAAGATCTTCCAGTACTTACTTTTATGACACACTATTGTCCCTAACAGAGTCTAGGAACCTATACATTAATGTCCTTTCTGAAATGCATATTTACTTCATAAATTACAAATTTTCTTTGAGTAACTTTAGAAAAAAACAGATAAATCCTGCTGGAGTCATTTTTAGATATAACTTTAGGACATTAATAGTCTCTCTGTTGCCTTGTGGCTATTGATTAAATACATCAATGTTCTTTTAAAAATGGGTCAATCAACATCAAGTATATCTTCCAATAATGGTCATCATAGTTTCTTCTATTTTTCTGGTTACACTCCCTCCCTCATTCCTGTTTGTCTCTGCTTCTATGATTTCTTGAATAATCTGGAGATCCTGCTTACTCTTTCTTTTTGTTTAAAGAAGCAAAGTTTCTCACATTTCACATCTACTGTAACTGGAGCCATCATATTCTATGTAAATACAACTGCTAAAAAGTAATTTACTCAATGACTATTAGTAACAGTATCTAAGTTTCCTTCAGTATATTAATGGACAAAGGCTAATGTTTAGACTTGTTAAATGTTATATTGTGAACATAATAAGAATATCTACTGTGCTGAGTTTTCGATATTCAGTTGAAAATATATTCTGTTCTTCCTCAGGATTTGGTCTTGTCAACTTGGTCAGGAGTGTTGTTACTCAGGCCATCTCAATTTCTTACTGACACCTGACATCCTCCTTGTTTACAATTTGCTGACATCGAGATACTTAATCTCTTAAGTCTGCAGGTTTTATTTCTTGCTTTACTTCTCTGAGATTTTGCTTTACAAACATAGATGCTCCATTATTAGAAGCTGTTACACATTCTTGAGGGATTGAAGCTGTAATAGCCACTTTAATCCTGATAATTTTTATGTGAAGTCTATCTCGAGTGATATTAATATATATTTACTCCAAATTCCTTTTGGTTAATGCTTGCTTAAACATCATTTTATAGACTCTCAGACTTCTACTATCTGTGACTCTACATTTGAAGTAAGGCATGGAGGACTCTCCAGCTTTAGACAATCAGTGTGGTTTAAAGACAGTCTCCACAAGAGCACTCTTACTTTTGACATCAATTTCAAGTTCAAGGTTTCCCCTAATACCCCCTCCAGTAACTCACTTGAAAGACTCACAGAACTCACCAGAATCTATTAACCTTATGGTTAAATCTTATTTTGGAGCCAGCGTACAGACCAAAATCAACCAGATAAGAAGCCACATAGAGAAAGGCTGTAAGAGAAGTTTTCAGTACCTGCCCTATAAACCATTGCTGCTTTTCTTGCAGCAAATGTGCTTAGGAATCAGCACAGAGTACCTATCAATCAGAAATACTCACTCAAGACCCAAAGATTTTTATTGATCTTAATTACAAATGTATCAAAGGATTAGATCATTAACTATGTAGCTGATTTCTGTAGCAATGAATTTCTTAAACTGCTTTGACTCCTAGCTAGTAGTGAGCATGCTGCACCCACCTAAGAGCTCTCTAGGTTTGCAAATGAAACACACACACACACACACACACACACACACACACACACACACACACACACACACCAGCTAATTTTGTATGCCTTGACCAACTGAACTCAATAACTGAGCACTTCCAAGTTCCCCGCGGCTAGCACACACTTCCCTCCTGTATTCCTAGCTTAACACCTTCTAAATCTATATTTTAACTCTGCTGCCCTGCTACCTTCTGTGCAGCTGCTCCATAGGGCCATATTCCCTTTCCACCTACATTTGCTGGATGGTTTCTCTCCTGCAGCTCTTAAACCTTATCCCTCTGCCTCCAAGTCATGGCAGTTCTCTTCTTCCTCTCTCTCTCTCTCTCTCTCTCTCTCTCTCTCTCTCTCTCTCTCTGACCCTTGCCTACATAGTCTAAAAGTTCCACTTCCATCTCCTTGCCCAGCCATTGGGTGTATGGCAATTCTTTATTACTAATCAAAGCCAGCTGGGAGCAGGGACCCCCATATCTGGAAGCAGCTTTGGGAACCAAATTAAGACAAAGTATTAAAACCAATTCCCAACAGACTTTCAGCTCTAAGACAACTGATTCAGTACTCCACAAAGGCCACATCTGTTGCCAGCTTGTTCCATATACCAGTATAAAGACGTTTATATTGGAGGTGACAAAGGATACTGCCAGGGACACTAAAGACCAGCATATAATGAAACATTCCTAGTGGTCTATTATCTGTTTGAGATCTCCGTACTGTAACTTATACGTTGAAGTTTGATTACTGACAAGATTTCAATCTATTGATTTGCTATCTCTTCTCAGTTCCATCTGATCTTTATTTCAAGACTTCACTTCAACTTGCCTTGCCTAGGGTTAATTGATCATTTATGTATTACACTTTATCTCCTCTATTGACTCATTATTCATTAAAAACTAAGAGACTAGAGGACTTTTTAAATGTGCATCTTAACAAATCAAACTCTTGCTGGAAATAATATTATACTGGTTTTTTTACTGCAGTAAAAAGAATCTTACAATCTTATATTTTCAAATGTTCCCTCCCAATATTGTATTATTTTCATAATACATATGATTTTACATGTTATGTAATATTTTATTTAGCTAGCAAATTATAATATTGAGCAATTACAAAAAGAAAAGATAAGTTTTTTTCTGTATTCACTCCACTTTGCATACTCTCAATTTCTTAAATCTATCTGACCTTCTTTCTGGTGACCTGTTTATATAGGACTTCCTTTAACATCTCTAATAGAGTACAGCCATAAACACTAAATAGACTCAATTCATTTTGGGGGGTACAAAATACCAAACTGACTCTTAGTTTTGTTATAGGACTTTATTTTTAAAAGTTATTTTAAAGTATGCATTGAGGATCCATTTGCATGTGAGTATAGGTGTCTACAGAGGCCAGAGATGTCCATCAGATCCACTAGAACTGGAGTCCCAGCAGTTGTGAGCTGAACAACATGAGTGTTCATCCTTAGGTACTCCAGAGAAGCAGAATGCAGGCGCTTTAAAGATGCGGTACCATTATTCTGCATAAAGAGCTCTGTATTGTGATTTTCATTTTTGTTCTGTGTTTCTTCTCCTGTTACCTTGAAGGCTTTCCTTCTGTGTTGTTTCCAAGTGTGATCTTTTTCTTTGACCTAACAGTTTTTAACTTTCTTATACAGAAGGAAAGATTATTTTCAGATGGT